>JALJCO010007303.1:10000-663828 GCA_023101725.1 Atherinomorus stipes
CTTCCCTCCCCCTCAGCAGTTATTTTATTTTTTTTATTCTTGAAACTTTTTATTCTTTACAGCCCGGGTTTTTAAAGTTTTTTACTTTTGGTCTTAGGACTTTTTACTTTTCTTTTTAAAATAAATTGTTAAACTTTTAGCTGCCTGTGTTCCTCCTTTTTTTGGTCACACCCTTTTTGTTGCTCTCATTTAACAATTTAAATAGTCGGCCAAATAATTTCATCTTCAACATTGACAATAGTACACAAAACCCCCTTACATAATCTTGGCGCTGCAAGTAGGGTCTACATTTCCTGAGAGCTGGTGTTTCCAAAAAAAGAGTAAATATGATGATGCCAGTGTATCCTGGTGCACCTTGGTTACCCAAATTTAAAGGGCCAGATGGTGACTTAAAATATGTTGATTGGAAGGAACAAATTAAAGGGCTTTTGGGCTCCCAGGAGCTAACAGAGGCAAGGAAGGTTGGTATTGTGTTGGGTGCGCTAACCGGCGAAGCAAAACGGCAAATCACTGTCCTAGATGATGATGAAAAGGATCAGGCTAATAAAATTTTCCTTTATTTGGATTCTCTTTATGGCGACCAGATCCCCACTCCAGCTTTGAGATCTAAATTTTTTTGGTTGTATGCAAGGAAGAAATGAGTCTTTGCAGTCCTTTATTTTGAGGCTGCGTGAGTTATACAGCACACTGAAACGTCAAGCCCCTGATAGTGCCCCCTCAGAAAGTGCCTTACGTGACCAACTGCTGCTTGGACTCCGTGATGGACCCTTGGCCCAAGCTTTGAAAGCTTATGCTCGCCACAACCCAGCCCTGGACTTCGCTGGCTTGCGTCAAGAAGCCCTGTTGCTGGATTCAGAATATGGACCCACACAGCCAGAGGTAACGTGCTCAATGATTAATAAACCGTGTGACTCTCCTAGACCCCCACAGGATACCAATTGGAGAGAACAACTCAAGCATGAGATCATGGAGGATGTCAAGGAGCAGATGAAGGGGCTCACCCGGGATATTGTTGCCGAGCTGAAACCACTGTTGCAGTCAGCTTCACCACAACCCCAGTCTCCCAATCCGACTTGGACTCGCCAGTATACTCCCAGGTTTTCCAAGGACCGGGATGAACAGGGTAGGCCTATCTGTCACCGCTGTAGAAAAGCTGGGCATATAGCTAGGTACTGTAGACGTGCTGTTACACCTGAGCCAGCTTTAAACTAGTCGACCCTGCCGCTGAGGTCCGAGCTGCAGGGCTTGCTAACTCATCACCATCCACTAGGGCCCCTGAAACATTTGTTGGCCAATGCCCTACAATACAGATAGCCATTGAGGGAGTTTCATTAAACGGACTTTTAGACACAGGGTCTCAGGTTACGTTAATGGCAGAGAGTGTTTTTAAGGAGCACTTCACCCAAGCTAGGCTAGGTAAAGCTCCTACCTTGTTCCGACTAAGGGCTGCGAATGGCTTAGAAATACCCTTTATCGGTTATGCCGTGCTAGACTTTGAGGTCGAGGGTATTAAGGTACCAGAGCGAGGGGTTGTTATTGTTGAGGATGAGAAGTGCACACACCCCCTTAATAATTGGCATGAATGTCATTGTAGCTTGTTGGGACACCCTGTTCAAATGCCCAAAAGACTCTGCGCTTCCACAGGCATTTAAGGAACAGAAAGCCTGGCGGGATGCATTTGCCACGTGCCGCCGTGTTGAGGTTGTCCCTGCCGAGGATGGATTAATGGGATACGTGAGGTTGGCCTCCAAGCGCAGCATTACTGTGCCCCCAAAGAGTGAACAGCTTGTGTGGGGCCGCACAAAAATGGGTCCCGGGGGAAATGACTACTGTGCCCTTATAGAGGCTGTGTCCGGTGGTGATGTGGGTGTGGCTAAGGTCCTAGTGGTGGTTAGGAAGGGCAGAGTTCCAGTCCGTGTGTGTAATCCTCATTCATACAGTGTTTCAGTTGACCGATTTCAAAAACTGGGGCGACTTTATCATGTTGATGACTCAGATGTGCATGGCTCTAATGATCTGATCCTGTCTCTTGAGGAGGATGGTGTTGTCCAGGTTTCACTGGTGGATGCTGCCGTCGCTGCTACCAGCCCAGAGCCCCCTCCAGGTGTGAGTGCATTGGGGGGACCGGTCCGACTTAACTGAGCAACAGCAGGAAGAGCTATGCTCCCTCCTGCAGAAATGGGAGAAGGTATTTGCCCAGCACGAGGAGGATTTTGGACGGACCAATCTGGTGCAACATAGAATCCCCACCGGAGACGCTGCCCCGGTTCGAGAGAGGTACCGCCCTATACCACCAATGCTGTATAAAGAGATGAAGGCCCTGCTGTCAGGTATGCTTGAGAAAAGTGTTATAAAGGAGAGCTGTAGCCCTTGGGCTGCTCCAATCGTCCTTGTGCGTAAAAAAGATGGTAGCTGGCGCTTTTGTGTAGACTACAGGAAGCTGAATGCTTTAACTCACAAAGATGCCTTCCCATTACCCCCGCATTGAGGAGACACTGACCAACCTGAGCCAGTCTGAGTGGTTTTCGACCCTTGACCTCGCCAGTGGCTACTGGCAGGTCGAAATGCACCCGGATGATCGAGAAAAGACTGCTTTCACCACCCCGCTTGGACTATATGAGTTTGAGCGCATGCCATTTGGACTCTGCAATGCGCCAGCAACTTTCCAGCGGTTAATGCAGCAGTGTCTGAATGGACAGATAGCAGAGTCTTTACTGGTATATTTGGATGACATCATAGTGTACTCTGCTGATTTCTCTTCCCATCTCCAGCATCTTGATCAGGTGTTCGAGCGGTTGTGGCGTCATGGTCTGAAGTTGCGGCCTGACAAGTGCAAGCTGCTACAGCGAGAGGTGACATTCCTGGGCCATGTGGTGGATCAACATGGTGTGAGGCCGGACCCAGGGAAAATCCAGGCTGTCCTGGATTGGCCTGCCCCAACCACTGTCAAGCAGGTCAGAGCGTTCCTTGGCCTGGCTGGGTATTACAGGCGATTTGTTGCTGGGTTTGCTAAAATAGCACGGCCCCTGAACAAACTATTGACTGGCATCCCTGCGGACAGGAGGTCACAGTCCAAGAAAGTGACCTGGACTTTTGAGTGCCAGAACTCTTTTAATGCTCTGAAAATGGCCCTAACCCAAGCCCCTGTCCTTGCATATGCACATTATGACCAGCCTTTTATTGTTTATACGGATGCAAGTAACCAGGGCCTCGGGGCTGTTCTATCCCAGGTTCAGAATGGTCACGAGCGGGTAATAGCATATGCTAGCAGGAGTCTGCACCCATCCGAACAAAATGATGCTAATTACAGCTCCTTTAAACTTGAACTGTTAGCCCTCAAATGGGCTGTGACAGAAAAATTTAAGGATTTTCTTACAGGAGCGGAGTTCACCATTTACACCGATAATAATCCCCTGGCCCATCTGCAGACGGCGCACCTTGGAGCGGTAGAACAACGCTGGGTGGCACAACTGGCCTCCTTTAACTACACCGTGAAGTACCGCTCAGGTAAAAGTAACATCAATGCTGATGTACTGTCTCGCTTTCCTGTCCCAGCAAAGCCGGGTGCAGCACTACTGGAAGTGCAAGATGGAGAACCAGCAACTACAGCGGCCATTGAAATGATGCCTGAGGCTGGATGGAAGGAAGCCCAAGACCTGGACCCAGACATCCGGGTCATCAAGGAGTGTGTTTCGAGGAGGAGTTTTCCAGCTCGCTCTGTTCGACTAGCCCTCTCCAGCAGGGCCCAAAGACTACTCCAGCAGTGGAAGAGGTTGATGGTGAGAGATGGCTTACTATATCGGACGTTTATTAACAGAGTAACCCATGAGGAGCACCATCAGCTTGTGTGTCCGAGTTCCAGGTGTGAGGATGTCTGGAAAAAGACTCATGAGGCTGGAGCCCACTTTGGTGCTGATAAGACACTTGCTCGGATCCGGCAGCAGTTTTACTGGCCTGGCATGGAGGGGGAGGTACGGGCGCTTCATGAAAAATGTGTTGCGTGTGGACTGCAAAAGAGCCGTATCGAGCCTAGAGCCCCGCTTCACCCGATTAAAGCCACCTACCCACTCGAGATCATCAGCTTAGATTTTATAACCTTGGGCCGGCCAGCAGATGCGTACCAAAATATCCTTGTTGCTACAGACCAGTTCACTCGTTTTGCATGGGCTATACCTACCCTTGACCAAACGGCACAAACAACGGTGAAAATGCTGTGGAAGCATATAATACAGCAGTTTGGTTGTCCTGCACGCTTCCATTCTGATCGGGGCCCAAACTTTGAGTCTGCTTTGATGCAACAACTTTGTGACCTGTACGGCATAACTAAAAGCAGAACCACGGCCTATCATCCTGCAGGCAATGGCAGTGCTGAGCGCTTCAATCAGACCTTGTTAAATATGCTTCGTACACTAGAGGAGGAGAAGCAGCGCGGTTGGCAAAATTATTTACCGGAGCTGGTCCATGCCTATAATAACACAGTGCATAGTGCCACAGGTTATGCCCCTTCATTTTTAATGTTTGGTAGACATTTGCGGCTCCCCGTAGATATAGGGCTAGGTTTAAACCCCCAGCCGGCACGATTCGATTTGACTGGTTGGGTGAAAGACCACCATAACAAACTTTCTTGCGCTTACCGCGTCGCCCAGCAGAAAGCAGCCGATGCAGCCTCCCAACACAAACGTCAGTTTGATAAGAAAGCTAAAGCCTTGCCTCTGGTACCTGGTGAACGTGTGTGGTTGCGGAACAGACGGAGAGAGGGGAGGGGTAAGTTAAGTCCCTGGTGGGACCCTGAACCCCATGTAATTTTGAACTGTGTGGGGGACACGGGTGTGGTGTATAATGTGCGTCCTGAGAAGGGTGGTCGTGAACAGACGGTGCACCGGAACGCTCTGAAGTTATGTACTGCACCTGTAACGGAACTTGAGCCACCACCCAGAGAACTGCCCTCTCCAACATCTGAACCAGAGCTGCCTGTGTTTTATGGGTTCTTGCCAGCTGCACCAGAGCAGCAGCTGGAAGTTCCTCAAAACTTGCCCCGTCGCTCGACTCGAGCAAACTTTGGCCAACAACCATCTCGTTACCGAGACTAAGCTGTTTGTGTTGCAGGGACTGGCAATCACAAAATGTGGGGGGGTGTGATGCAGCCTAAGGGGAGGACATGATTGTTTTTCTTTGCATGGTTTGGTTTGTATTTTCTTGTGTTTGTTGCATTTGAGTCCTGCCTCCTCAGCGGTTGGCATGGCAACCCTCACGTGACTGTGCTGCCCAATCCCCTGTTTGCCAATCAGTGCACCTGTGCTACGGCGGCAACAGGGATGAGACTTAAGGGGTTTCACAACAAGTGGCAGACGCGCTGCGTTTTGGGAAGGCCTGGGAGCAGTAACCACCACAGGATCCAGCTGGCAGCCGACCGCCGGACAGAGCACCACGACGCGGAAGACACTCAGCGGCAGGGGAAACCCTGCCTTGGCTGTGAGTAGTCTGTGCCCGGGAAGCAGTGGTGCTCGTTAGACAGGAGCCTTGGGCTCGAGGGCGTGTCGTGGCTTTGCTCGGGCTGGCTGTGTGTGTGTGTCTCTCCAGCAGGACGGGCGGGCCGAGACCGGGAGGAGCGGGCCGAGGCGTGGAGGGCGGGAGCAGGCGTGGAGGCTGGAGGAAGCCGTAAGCGGCACCGCGAGCTGAACACGAGAAGCGGCAGGGGTAAAACCCTGCCCCGCCTGTAAGTGAGCATTGCGGTGCTGTGGGGATAATAGCCCTCGGACGATATCCGGTGTGTCACTTGGTTTGCTGCGTAGCTGGCTCGTTTCGTTGTGTGCCTTAGGTGAGGACGGCGGGAGTCAACCCGAGGAGGAGCATCCTCAAGACGCCATCCCGACCAGCTCGCACCTGACCCGACAGCTTCCCTCCCCCTCAGCAGTTATTTTATTTTTTTATTCTTGAAACTTTTTATTCTTTACAGCCCGGGTTTTTAAAGTTTTTTACTTTTGGTCTTAGGACTTTTTACTTTTCTTTTTAAAATAAATTGTTAAACTTTTAGCTGCCTGTGTTCCTCCTTTTTTTGGTCACACCCTTTTTGTTGCTCTCATTTAACAATTTAAATAGTCGGCCAAATAATTTCATCTTCAACATTGACAATAGTACACAAAACCCCCTTACAGATAGATGGATGGAAAGAAGACAGAAGAATGGATGGATGGATAGATGGATGGAATAATTGATGGATGGATGGATGGATGGATGGATGGATGGACAGAAGACAGAAGAATGGATGGAGCATTTCATACAGAATATTTTGCGGTGTGGACCAAAGTGAAGGTTTTATAAAGCTTACATTAGTCTTGTTGGGGAAGTGGAAATCATGAACCGGTCCTCCATCTGGATCTGAGCAGCCTGGAATGATCACAGCATTTTCACTGCATTCAGGGCGTGTTTGGCAAACATAAAATATCATTGTTCAGTCTGTCTGTGTCTGAGTTACTCCTTGCAGCAAACACTTCCCTGAAGCAGGAAACAGAGGGACCCTCTCAGATTTCTGGGAGGCAAAGTGGGAGATGTGCATCAGGTCTGACGGAGGGAGGAGCAACGAGGAAAAAATGGGAAGGGGAGGGACACACAGACGAACAACACACACATCTGGAAAAAATTGAGGAGAGAGAGAGAGAGAGCGGGTGGGTCGGAAAAGGACAGAGATCTGTTTGGAGAAAGGGAATAAAACAAAAGATTAAGCCTCAGAGAAGGAAATAGTTTGAAGTTGTGAATGTGAGAAAAAGACGAGATAACTCAGAAACGGAGTCAGAAGAGACAAAAAGACTGGCTGGTTCAGAAACTAAACCGGGGACATTTGCCAGATAAAGAAGGCGTCCAAGAGTCTGGATTTATGAGGAGGAGTGTGACGAGACCTGATCATCTAAAGAAGGCTTGAAGGACCCAAAACACACCTTCAGGTAAACTCTAAGAACAATGAACTCTGTGTAACAGAATGAAACATGATAATTGTAATTTATTCAGTTGACACAAATTTTTCCATTTCTATTCCCTTTTTCCTGAATCTGCACAACAATCAGCTGTTAGTGTCCGAGGGCCTGATGCTGCTGAAGTCGCTCAGACTGCAGCATCAGGACTTCAGGGGTGTCCTGATGAAGCTGGTACCACCTCATGTTTAAGCTGCTATCAGAGTCTGGAAACTGGGAAACGCTGTCAGAAACTGGTCGGCGTCCTTCCCTGAACCAGTAACTGGGTTTAATGTGGCTGGTTGGTGTTTCTGGATCAGAGGAGACTGGAGTTCCAGGCTCCTGTTCCAGCATGTCGTCCACAGTTATTTAATGACCGACTACATCAGAGTTTAGCTTTGCTGGTAACAGATCAGATTAAAGTCTGCTGTGACTCACGGGGGGGTGGGGGGTTCTGCAGTATAATTAGGGTTAGTGAGCAGGGGGGGAGCTTCCTTCCTGTCAGCACTTCCACTTCCTGTGGAGGGTCAGGATCTGGATTCACTGAGGCCACTCAGAGACAAACTGGACCTACAGTGTTAAGAGGCTCACGTACACAAGAACATGGACACACAAAGGCCCGGTTTCCAGGAACGGGTCCGGGTCAGCACGGTTCATTAAGGGTCAGTATGTATACATTAGGGTTTTCACAGGCAAAAACTGGGAAAGGTTCCGGAACAATTGAGCCGTCCCACTTTTTGGGGGGCCCTCCTGTTGTGGTCTTGGCCTTACTGATCCGACCCTAATGAATGGAGCTGGACTCTGTTACCGGTCTGGTTCTGCATTGTGGGAATAGAAAGATCTGTTTCAGAAACAAAAACCAAAGCAGGTCCACGACGGGCTCTGCTGACACAGTTCCAGCTGTCACACTGAACGGGAAGCATGTTCTGATTTTCAACGTTTCTCTGTAAACATGGATGAGTTCAGAAACAAACAGCACTAAATGTTGATACCCGAGCTGGAGAGCCAGCAGAAAAACATCAACAGCAAAAAATAAACAACCGAATAAAATCTAAGCATAAATTTATCCACATATTAACAGAACAATACACAAACTAAAGTTTTTAGAGCCACTTCAGGAGTTTATAAATATGCAGCAGATGCCCCCATCATGAAAATGTTTCCTTTTAACATAAACAGTCGTCCTCAAAATTATTTATACCCTCCAAATAAAGAAAAGGCTAAATTCACAACAGTAAATCAAATAAGAAGAAACTAAAGAAACTAATAATAAATAAAAATTTACAAAAGTATGATTTAGTGAAATAAAAACTTGCTTTTCAATTGTGGATGGAAATAATCATTTTCAAAAAACAAACAAAACTGTCCCAGTCACATCAGAGCACCTTTCTCATGAACAGTGGACTGACAACAGTGTAGAAGTCTTTTTGTTTGTTTTTAATATTTCTTTGGAACCACAATTTAAAATCAATGTCATGATTTTCATAAAAATTTTTATATATTATTACTTTTGTCCATTGAACTTATTTCAATGACAGCTGATTTTTCTCCTTCATCAATTGGAGGGTATGAATAATTTCGAGGACGGCTAGTACAAGCTGTTTTTACCAAGCTGTGTGCAGCACTAAATAATATTAAATAAAAGATATAAAATATAGCCGTGCATCAAAGAGGTCTTCTTGGCTTTATTCCAGCCATAGAGGATTGTTATTTTTGGTTTTTTCAGACACACATAGAACTTTTTGCTCACTTGTTGATCTTTGGCTGCTCCTGATTGGACATTGCCGTCAATTTAAGCTCTCTGATTGGGGAAAAGTTTGACAGGAAGTGGCTTCATCATCATTTCCAGATCTAAATAAAGGTCTCTTAGCAACATAGTAGTGATCGCGATCTTTTTATGATGAAAATGGGGTAAATAATGGTGTTATCATGGATCATTGTGGATTTACTGTGAAGTCTCTAAATAAACATTACATTTAGTGGCTGGATTGTAAACCTCTTAGATGGGATGTAAATGCTTAAAGGAGTGATGACATAGCAGTTAAAAACTAGTTTATGTTGTTGGCATTACTGCATATGTAAATACTCCAAAGAAAAAAACGGCATTTTTTACAGCGGAGTATTGTTTTGAAACGCCAGACCTCACTTCCTCAGTAATACAGTTGGGTCCGGTGATGATATGGAGCTTTACCCGGAGACCACGTTGACTTCATTTTGATTGGCTACACCTTATTTGGCTATGACCTTATTTGGAGAATCTAGGTCAAGCTGCGGTCGGAGTTTGCTAAAGGCTAACTGCTAGCAACATGTGCACTTCAGACAGTGTGAGCTACGTTTATCAGACAAGACAGCATTTAGAAAATAAATAAACTTACAGGTAATGACAAGGTTGTGGCCCCCTCCCTCAGTGTTGCTGCAGAAGTTTTCTTTTCAATCCATTTGTTTGAAAATCCAGACCTGACTGCACAGAAGTTACTACTAGCTCCATACATGCAGCTGAATCAGACAGGGAGGGGAGGGGGGAGCGGACGGTGCATAAACCGTTAGGAGAGAGAGAGGGGGGCGCTGTTTACTTGATAGTGTGCTCTTATTGGAGCAATTAAATTACGTAGAATGATAGAACTACGTAGAATGATAGCCTGCTGTCTGATTCAACTGTTTCTGAGCAGAGAGACAAAGCTGACAGACCATAAACAGGAACTTTGATTCTCACTCTGGACATTCACATGGCCTCATCAGTGCACAACAGATCATATTATACACCCAAAACCCCAGAAAAGTGAAATTTGATGTCATGGCACCTTTAAAAATTTCCGCAGATCAGCTAAAGGGTAAACTATCCATCACAATTTACTCCCCCAGAGTTACACATCATTCCTTTGACACTAAGGATGATGATGAAGAGATAGCTCTCAGGGACAACAGAGGTTTAGCTGTGATACTAAATATACGGTGGATTCTTTTGCTGCAAGTTAGAAGACAACCTTCTAGATGTCCACCTCCTTTGTTTCTGTCGTGTACTTCTCTGTTGAAAAACAAGGTAAACATCGCATCCATCACCATCCTACTGATCACATAAGTCTTATACTTCACCTTCACCTCAGCTAAAACTGTGGAAACCGAGGATGCTCATATGTTTTATAACACCATTTTCTCATGATAACAGGAAAATTTGTATAGTTATCTCAAGCAGGAACGTCTCTAGGATTGAAAAACGTGGGTTTAGACCTCAAGAAATGACATTAAAATGCTGCCTTTTTCAGGTTATTGGGAAGTCTTTTCATGAGAATAAATTCACAATGAAAGCCAAAAGCTTACCTTGGGATGACACTGAATTAAAGAGCTTTATGTCTCAAAGGGATGAGGTCGAAACGGTTACAGTCCTTTCTGGTTCCTTAGCAGACAGAAAACATTTCTTCTACTCTTATTATGTGACCAAAGTTAACAGGGTAAAGAAGAGGAAATATCACCAAAAGAAAATCTCTGACCGTGGTACAAGTGGCACGGTCAGATTTTTCCGGGGCTTCAGGTTTTGCTCTTCTCAGGTCACTCCTCCTCAGAAACAGATAACAATATCTCCAGGGCTCTGAAGCAGCTGCTTCACTCGTCGTCTCTATGGTTTTCCCCTGTACAAGCCTGACTATGACCGAAATATTGTGTCCACACAGAGATCGTGTTTGGCAACATGCATGGCGGCGTGTATTGGCTTATAGACGTAAATAAAATGCCATTATCGAACCCGTAAAAATTTATTTTATAATCATTTTTAGGCTAAATATAATTTTTCTGGGAAATGTTGTACTTTTTCATTCTGTACACCCCCAAACGACCTGTGGAGGTATTATTTTTGAAAAAATATAGCTTTTAATAAAAATGTTCCATATTCAACCTTTAAAAGCTGGAGACGCCCCTGGTTGTGTGTGTCCTAAACTCTGGAGGGAGAGTTGATCATTCCTCTGAAAAAGTTGATTAAAAAATCTACTTTTTGTGGGCAAAATAGTCGACCTATCAGCATTCTGCCTGGTCTGAGTAAATTGTTTGAAAAGACTATTCAAGCAGATGCAATACTACTTCTACAATATTGATTTGATAACAACTATCAAGTGAATGGCTCGTTACCAGGCCTCTGCAGAGCTGAATGACATGTGAATGAGGTAATTTTGCCTCTCCTACGACATT
This sequence comes from Atherinomorus stipes, assembly GCA_023101725.1. Taxonomy (NCBI): domain Eukaryota; kingdom Metazoa; phylum Chordata; class Actinopteri; order Atheriniformes; family Atherinidae; genus Atherinomorus; species Atherinomorus stipes. The sequence continues at coordinate 21,127 of JALJCO010007303.1, forward strand.
ATTCCTCTCTGCTGCAGTGTCCATTGCAATTACATATCAGGGAGATTATGCAAATTAGATGATTATCTTTCAGGACAGTCAATTCAGGGGTGGAGCTACACCCCTGGCCAATCCCTGGCCACCCCACTGGCCACCCCTATGTTTTAACTAAAAAAAAAAAAAAAGAAGAAGAAGAGAAAAAAACTGGGAGCCGCTCAAGCAGTTACACAGACCTCAGGCTGATTCCAAACCACTTTTCCTTCTTACTTTAGACACAAGCTACCCCATATTGTTGGAATTTTTAAGATCGGAGATGCAGAAATTGAAAATCACAGTTTTAAGCTTTTCTCGCTGAGATATTGTGATTAGGGGAAAAAAGCTGCTGCTTCACTGTGCTATTGAAACTGCTACCAAACCACCTTCCCTTTTTATTTTAGACACAACCCCATACAGTTGGAATTTATAAATATATACAATCAGGCATAAGAGTGTCCACATTTACAACTGGCATCAGGACACCTTAGGCCGCAGTTCCATGATCGACTTCGTAGTCATGTCATCGGACTTGCGGCCCCTTATCCTGGACACTCGGGTGAAGAGAGGGGCGGAGCTGTCCACTGATCACCACCTGGTGGTGAGTGGGCTCAGATGGTGGGGGAGGATGCCGGTCAGACCTGGCAGGCCCAAACGTGTTGTGAGAATCTGCTGGGAACATCTGGCGGAGTCCCCTGTCAGGGAGAGCTTTAACTCCCACCTCCAGGAGAGCTTCAACCATGTTCTGAGGGAGGTGGGGGACATCGAGTCGGAATGGGCTGTTCCGCACCTCTATTGCTGAGGCTGCTAGTCGGAGTGGTGGCCGTAAGGTTGTCGGTGCCTGTCGTGGCGGTAACCCCCGAACTCGCTGGTGGACACCAGCGGTGAGGGATGCCGTCAAGCTGAAGAAGGCAGCTGACAGGTATCGGCGGGCCAGGCGGAGCGCGGCTCTGGCGGTCGCTGAGGCAAAAACTCGGATGTGGGAGGAGTTCGGTGAGGCCATGGAGAACAACTTCCGGACGGCTTTGAGGCGTTTCTGGTCCACCATCCGGCGGCTCAGGAGGGGGAAGCGGTGCACCATCAACACTGTGTACAGTGGGGATGGTGAGACTCGGGAGACGTCGTGGGCCGGTGGAGGGAAAACTTCGAAGACCTCCTCAATCCCACCAACACGTCTTCCGAGGAAGAAGCAGAGTTTGGGGAATCGGGTGGACTCTTCTGTCACCAGGGCTGAGGTCGCCGAGGTAGTCAAAAAGCTCCTTGGTGGCCTGGGGTGGATGAGATCCGCCCGGAGTTTCTTAAGGCTCTGGATGCTGTGGGGCTGTCTTGGCTGACGCGCCTCTGCAGCATCGCGTGGACATCGGGGGCAGTACCTCTGGACTGGCAGACTGGGGTGGTGGTCCCCCTCTTCAAAAAGGGGGATCGGAGGGTGTGTTCCAACTTCAGGGGGATCACACTTCTCAGCCTCCCTGGTAAAGTCTATTCAGGGGTACTGGAGAGGAGGGTCCGTTGGATAGTCGAACCTCGGATTGAGGAGGAGCAGTGTGGTTTTCGTCCTGGTCGTGGAACAGTGGACCAGCTCTACACCCTCTTCGGGATACTGGAGGGGGCATGGGAGTTCGCCCAACCAGTCTACATGTGCTTTGTGGACTTGGAGAAGGCGTTCAATCGTGTCCCCCGGGGATTCCTGTGGGGGGTGCTCCGGGAGTACGGGGTGCCGGACCCCCTTGTTCGAGCTGTCCGGTCCCTATATGACCGGTGCCAGAGCTTGGTCTGCATTTCCGGCTGTAGGTCGGATCCATTCCCGGTGAGAGTTGGACTCCGCCAAGGCTGCCCTTTATCGCCGATCCTGTTCATAACCTTTATGGACAGGATTTCTAGGCGCAGCCGAGGTGTTGAGGGGATCCGGTTTGGTGGCCTCAGGATCGGGTCTCTGCTGTTTGCAGATGACGTGGTTCTGTTGGCGTCATCGGGCCGTGATCTCCGGCTCTCGCTGGGGCGATTTGCAGCCGAGTCTGAAGCGGCCGGGATGAGAATCAGCACCTCCAAATCCGAGACCATGGTCCTCGCCCAGAAAAGGGTGGAGTGTCCTCTCCGGGTCGGGAGTGAGGTCCTGCCCCAGGTGGAGGAGTTTAAGTATCTCGGGATCTTGTTCACGAGTGAGGGAAAAATGGAGCGGGAGATGGACAGACGGATCGGTGCGGCGTCTGCAGTGATGCGGACTCTGCATCGGCCCGTCGTGGTGAAGAAGGAGCTGAGCCAGAAGGCGAAGCTCTCGATTTACCGGTCCATCTACGTTCCTACCCTCACCTATGGCCATGAGCTGTGGGCAACGACCGAAAGAACGAGATCGCGGGTACAAGCAGCCAAAATGAGTTTCCTCCGCAGGGTGGCCGGGCTCTCCCTTAGAGATAGGGTGAGGAGCTCGGTCACCCGGGAGGGACTCAAAGTAGAGCCGCTGCTCCTCCGTATAGAGAGGAGCCAGATGAGGTGGCTCGGGCATCTGGTCAGGATGCCTCCTGGATGCCTCCCGTCGCCTCACGTCGCACCAGGACCAGACCCCGGGGTAGACCCAGGACACGCTGGAGGGACTACGTCTCCCGGCTGGCCTGGGAACGCCTCGGGATCCCCCCGGATGAGCTGGCGGCTGTGGCCGGGGTGAGGGAAGTCTGGGCTTCCCTGCTTAGGCAGCTGCCCCCGCAACCCGATCCCGGATAAGCAGAAGAAGACGGTATGGTACGGTACTATCAGTGATGTTGATAGGTTTTCAATGTAGTGAGTCCCTGGAACCCACAGGTTAATGGGATCCCTGGGAAATTCAATGTGCCCCCGATTTTTTAAAAAAAATCATTTTCATCTTTTTCTTACATTCTTCTATTTTTTTAATTGTGGTGTTTAACTCTGTTGCTGGTGGTTTGGTATGATATGAAATTAAACTAAATTCACAATGTGAAAATTTTATTACGAAACAACTGTCAGTGGCATGATATATAAAATTCAAATGCCTCTAGGATTAAATTACAGGAGGAGCTTAGCTCTCATGAAATAACATCCAATATTTTGTCCATCAGGTCGTGGGGAAGTCATAAAGTCAGTTAAAAGCCAGACTTTCTCCTTCAATTCTTTTCTATTGAAAAAGCATCATTTTAAAGACCTTTTGAACACATCAAGCCTGTTTGGCATTAACTACCATGACCATGTGCTCTTGCTGAAATAATCTGTATGCAATAATGTAAATGCTAACCTTTTATCAGAAAGGCCACATGTTATTCCATCATCTCTTCCGGCTGTCAGCGAGTGCAGACGTGCTTTCCTCTGCTCCCTTCCTCCCTGTTTTCCCTGCAATCTTTGTCCTGTCACTCCTCTGAGCCTCTCTCTGCATTTTTCTCCTAAATCCTAAACTTCAACTATGGATCTGGACGGCGGGTCTCTCATCACAACGGATAATATTTTTTTACCCAGAGACAAGGTGCAGGGGGCGGCATCTTGTCCGGATGGGACGGTCCCAGCAGGTCACACTGAAGACCTGCACATGTTTGGATTTATGATAACTGGGTTCCTGCTGATTGGAGCTGTCGGGTACCTGGTTCATCGGGAAATTCTGAAGCTGACGGCAGCTGTCGGCAGGCTGCAGTACGAGCTGTTTCTCCGAGCTACCAACACTCAGACTCAAACTTTGTGCACGTTGACTCGCGTGGATGCCCTGTGGGGCAAACTGGGGACGATGTCTGACAGCATAAAGGATGTTGGGTTCCACCTGGAGCAGTTGGAGACTTGGATTGGGGGTAATTAACACAAATTTGGCGGATTTGGTCGCCTCTGAGACCTGCTGAAGACTTTACAGGCAGACAGAAACATGCCTCCGCCTGGACCCAAACTATCTCCTTATCTCAATCTGGTCCCCGGGAGCGGCCTTGCAGCTGCTCCTTAACTCCCAAATGTCCTTGGAGAGACTGCAGAAGTGAGGCTCTGCAACCCCCCCCCCCTCCACGAGAACAGTTGGGACTCTCTGAAGGCCGTCTCTTATCATCCACGGACTGTGCGTGAGCCGCTGTCTCTTGCTTACGCACACACATTTTCACGACACTGATGCGCACATCCCACTGCACTGCTGGTCCTTCTTCTTACCCGCCCTGCTGGACAGACTGAGCTGACGGGTGCTGCCGCGCCCTCGCTTGCTGTTTGGGGGGAAACCCCGCCCTTCCTGCCCACCATGTGTCTATGTTGTGACTGTCGAGTTCGTGCTTCTCTGTACTGGTGTGTGTTTTTTTGTCTCCAAGGTCTCCACCTGTATATGTGGAGAGTTCGGAGACCTCTTTTTTACCACCAACCCATCTTTCCTCATGTTACCGTTTTCTTTCTGCAAAGGTGCGCCCTGTGAGGGGCTGCGTGACCACGGTCTGCCTGATCCTGTCTTGTAATGTTCTTGTGTTTGTGTGTCTTGGACGGGTTGTACTGAAACATGAATTTCCCCTCGGGGATCAATAAAGTATCTTTATCTTATCTTATCTTATCTTATCAGATAAGATGCAGAAATATCCAGCCAGGATTTTTCTCTCCACAGTAACTAATTGGGTCAATTTACAATTCCAAAATTAACTTTATAAAAATGTGTTTGCTTATTTAGTTTTGTGGAAGAAAGTCATACTGACCAAAGAATAAAAGAAAATAAAAATATTATACCATAATTTAGCCTAATGGAGGAGGCCTTAATAATATCTATCACACCAATTACTGCACTTTGTATTGGTTCAGTAAGAATATGATTTTTACAGAATATGGTGTTGAAAAAGGTTCATGTTTTCAGAGCTACACGACCAGAACTCAGTATCATACTAACAATTTAACAAGAAAAGGGCAGATTTATGTATCACGAGGACACAGTTGTTTCAATTATCAACTTTTGTAGTCATTTGTTAATTTACTGGATTTGTCTGAATTGTGCAACCAGCAGGAAAGATGTCTTACTTTCTTGTGAAAAGAAAAAAAAAATCCTTACATCCATTTCAACCACGAGACCACGAGCAGATGTGCAGCTGTAGTCAAAGTAGATCAGCTCAGAATGAAAAACTTATCCAGCTGCTGGGATGTGCAGTAGTGCATCGTGCTCCAAGCAAACATTAAACTCTAACAGGCCTAACCACGTCCATGAACACTAAACCGGCAGAAAAAGGCGGTTTAAAACAGGCTCGTTACTGAGTAAAGTAAAACGAAACTTAGAGCTAGAGTGGGCAATATACAGTATAAACATGCACTCTCTACTTATGGCCACCCCATAAGTAGAGAGTGCATGTTTATATATATATATATATATATATATATATATATATATAGGCTATATATATATACATGCACTCTCTACTTATGGCCACCCCTATGTGAGTAATCGTCTCACCCTGGCCACCCAGGTAAAACATTTCTGGCTCTGCCACTGTACCAATGGTTTCTTTTCTTACTGAGCAGTTGATAACACTGACTGACCCTTTGTGCTGCGTTCTGACCATGAGAGCAACTCAGGAACAGGTAGAAGGTCCCACGTGGTCCTGTGTGGTCCCAGCTGTAGGACCGTTTCCATGACACCAACTGTAGGACCGTTTCCATGACACCAGCTGTAGGACCGTTTCCATGAAACCAGCTGTAGGACGGTTTTCATGACACCAGCTGTAGGACGGTTTCCATGACACCAGCTGTAGCACGGTTTCCATGACACCAGCTGTAGGACGGTTTCCATGACTGCAGTTGTAGGATCTTTTCCATGACACCAGCTGTAGGACGGTTTCCATGACAACAGCTGTAGGACGGTTTCCATGACACCAGCTGTAGCACGGTTTCCATGACACCAGCTGTAGCACGGTTTCCATGACACCAGCTGTAGGACGGTTTCCATGACTGCAGCTGTAGGATCTTTTCCATGACACCAGCTGTAGGACGGTTTCCATGACAACAGCTGTAGGACGGTTTCCATGACACCACCTGTAGCACGGTTTCCATGACACCAGCTGTAGGACATTTCCATGACACCAGCTGTAGGACTGTTTCCATGACACCAGCTGTAGGACGGTTTCCATGACAACAGCTGTAGGACGGTTTCCATGACACCAGCTGTAGGACTGTTTCCATTACACCAGCTGTAGGACTGTTTCCATGACTGCAGTTGTAGGATCTTTTCCATGACACCAGCTGTAGGACGGTTTCCATGACAACAGCTGTAGGACGGTTTCCATGACACCAGCTGTAGCACGGTTTCCATGACACCAGCTGTAGCACGGTTTCCATGACACCAGCTGTAGGACGGTTTCCATGACTGCAGCTGTAGGATCTTTTCCATGACACCAGCTGTAGGACGGTTTCCATGACAACGGCTGTAGGACGGTTTCCATGACACCACCTGTAGCACGGTTTCCATGACACCAGCTGTAGGACATTTCCATGACACCAGCTGTAGGACTGTTTCCATGACACCAGCTGTAGGACGGTTTCCATGACACCAGCTGTAGGACGGTTTCCATGACACCAGCTGTAGGACTGTTTCCATTACACCAGTTGTAGGACTGTTTCCATGACACCAGCTGTAGGACGGTTTCCATAACACCAGTTGTAGGACGGTTTCCATGACACCAGCTGTAGGACGGTTTCCATGACACCAGCTGTAGGACGGTTTCCATGACACCAGCTGTAGGACTGTTTCCATTACACCAGCTGTAGGACGGTTTCCATGACAACAGTTGTAGGACGGTTTCCATTACACCAGCTGTAGGACTGTTTCCATGACAACAGCTGTAGGACAGTTTCCATGACAACAGCTGTAGGACGGTTTCCATTACACCAGTTGTAGGACTGTTTCCATTACACCAGCTGTAGGACGGTTTCCATGACACCAGCTGTAGGACCATTTCCTGCAACCGACTCCAGCATTTTTCCGTCTGTGGAATAAACTCTTCCGGTGTCGTCAGCAGGAATCATTCTGAAGCATATTTCTACTGGTTTTGTCTCCTTTGTGGCCAGTTTAAAACCAGCACACTGTCAGGCATGACTTGCAGTCCTTCATCCTCGCCCACTTGAAAAACGGTAGAAAGGCTGATGAAGGTTCCTCTATTCCCCTCTCCCTCTCCTGTTTTACAGAATGTCAACATCTCAGCGATGTCTCTGCTGCGTCAAATATCTCATGTTTGTCTTCAACCTCATCTTCTGGGTCAGTATCTGCTTGAACATGAGGATTCCCGGTGCACATGAACACATCCTGACTGCTGGGGTTTGACTCGTCCTCCACAGCTTGGAGGATGCGGCCTGTTTGGTGTGGGAGTCTGGCTGTCCTTCACTCAGGCGGACTTTTCCTCGCTTCCCTTGTCCTTTCCATCCCTCTCAGCTGCCAACCTGCTGCTGGTGGCCGGTGGGATCACCATGGTGACGGGGTTCCTGGGCTGTCTGGGAGCCCTGAAGGAACAGCGCTGCCTCCTCTTTGTGGTAAGAAGACATCCAGACATCAGTTGACTGTATATCTGACAGCACAGGGACGGCATGACATAATGGGAGACAGGTGGACTACATATCTAACCCTGAACCTGTGCTTCTTCCGTGTCCTGCAGTTCTTCATGATCCTGCTGCTCCTGGTCCTGACGGAGGTTACGCTTGTGTTGGTTATACACTTTTTCCAGAATAAGGTGATTTCCCTGTTCTTTTTTTCTTTTTCTTTTCTAATGAGGCAAAGCAGGTCATTCTCAACTTTCCTGAAGTTTTAAACCTGTAGAAACATATTAAAACAGATTTAAACTGAGAAAACCATCAAATCAAACCTCAAGTTAAAAAAAGGCAGGACTGCAAACAGATGAACCAACCTAAATTAATTCTTTCCATCAAGTGGTTGAATTCAGTTTATCTAGCTTAAGTTTTTTCTTTCTTTTTTTTTTTTTTTGCCTTTACCCTTCCAAGTCTGACTTAGCTGCTGTCGGGTGCAAACCTGCTATGTCCAAAATGATTTTTCAGGAAGTGACAAAAAAGTGTGTGGTTTGAGTTTTTTTTCATTAAAGTCATATATTTGATTATATTCATTTCTTTATTTACTTTTTGAATATTTTCACCAAATCAAGCTCACATGAAGCAGAGGGTTTTTTAATTATGTAAAACGGAGATAGGAAGTTTGTACCCGACAGGGACGATTTACAAACCCCAATTCCAATTAAATTGGAACAATGTGTAAAATGTAGGAATGCATGATTACTTCTTTTAAAAACTGATACCAAAAACTGATAAATTTCAGATCCTAAAGGCTGATACCAAAAATCGATAACACACATACACGTAATCAATACTATTAACTAAACCAAAAAGACTTTTCAGTCTTTGAATAAAGAAATATTTATTTTTCCCAGTTAACAAAATATCAGTAAGACTCCCAAACATTTAAAAGAAAATATCAAACAAAACTGATACAGAAATAAAGGCTCTTAGAACTGATGCAAAAATACATGCATTGGGATTACAAACTGAAAAAGTGCAATCAAGAAGTTAAAAAACAGAAAATGATGAACCAACAAGTTTTCAAACATATATAGTATGTTATCAGATCAAGTCATCATGATATCGGACTTATTGCAATGGTGTAATAATTCCCAGTTGTCAGCCATACACCCCTTGTAAAATGTACATAAAAGCAGAAAAGAAAGATTTGCAAATCCTCTTCAGCCTATATTCAATTGAATACACTACAAAGACAAGATATCCAATGTTCAAACTGAAAAACTTTTTTTGTTTTTGTACAAATATTTGCTCATTTTGAAATGGATGCTTGCTACTTGTTTCAATGAAGCTGGGAAAGGGCAACTAAAGACTGGGAAAGTAAAAAAATGCTCAAAAAATCTTTTTGGAAGATTTCACAGGTGAACAGGCAAATTGAAAACAGGAGAGTCATGATTGTGTATAAAAGGAGCATCCCCAAAAGGCTTGGCCGTTTACAAGCAAAGACGGGGCAAGGATCACCACTTTGTAAACCGCTGCGTAAAAAAATAGTCAGTAGGACTGGGAGTTGAGCTTGACTCCATCCTCAACCCGAAAAGGCCCCACAAGCTCATCTTTGATGATACCAGCCCATACCAGTACCCCACCTCCACCTTGCTGGCATCTGAGTGGGACTGGAGCTTTCTGCCCTTTACGGATCCAGCCACGGGCCCATCAAGACTCACTCTCATTTCATCAGTCCATAAAACCTTAGAAAAAATCAGTCTTGAGATATTTCTTGGCCCAGTCTTGACGTTTCAGCTTGTGCGTCTTGTTCAGTGGTGGTCGTTTTTCAGCCTTTCTTACCTTGGCCATGTCTCTGAGTATTGCACACCTTGTGCTTTTGGGCACTCCAGTGATGTTGCAGCTCTGAAATATGGCAAAACTGCTGGCAAGTGGTATCTTGGCAGCTGCACGCTTGACTTTTCTCAGTTCATGGGCAGTTATTTTGCACCTTGGTTTTACCACACGTTTCTTGCGACCCTGTTGACTATTTTGAATGAAACGCTTGATTGTTTGATGATCACGCTTCAGAAGCTTGGCAATTTTAAGAGTGCTGCATCCCTCTGCAAGATATCTCACTATTTTTTACTTTTCAGAGCCTGTCAAGTCCCTCTTCTGACCCATTTTGCCAAAGGAAAGGAAGTTGCCGAATAATTATGTTTGCCTAATACACCTGATATCGGTCTCTGCCAGACACGTGACTTTTGTTGCTAAGACGCCATTTTAGGCGTATAAAAGTCAGCGGCCCCGTTTATCAAACAAGCGTGGAAATGAGCGCACATCTGATCATATAAATGATCTTCTTATTGTATCCACGTGTGATTAATAAATGTTCCTGTCTGACCAAACGATAGAATCTACGTCAGAAATCCCTCCTCATCCAGCTGCTTCTACCCTGAAGCAGCAGCACAGACTGGCGGAGGCTGGTCCAAGCCTGACCCGGACTGTCGGATCTGAGCCTGACCCGGACTGTCAGATCTGAGCCACGGACAGAAGAAAAATAACTTTCATTAGCTAAGCTAAGAAACAGTCTGCTGACTGAGCACTTAGACTATAACTTTAGGGTACAGATTACTTAATAGAAACGACGGATCGCCTCCTGTCTTCTGTCTCCAGGAGCTGCAGGTGTCATACCAGCCAGAAGATCTTAACAGCAGAGTGTTATAACTTCTGATGAAGGCGACAACTGATTGCCAACGTCAAGATAAATCAGACTTTATTATCTCACTGTTGATGTCTGAATAAAGAAAAGAAAGCTCGGCTGCTTGTAAGAAGACGGACAGTCGGGCTGCAGAAAGGCGCAGGTGCATCGGACCAGCGGGAAACGCTGCTTTAGACTCAGAGAAAGTTTGCAACACAACCCTGACCTGTGTGGATCTGTACAGCGATACTGTAACTTGTCAAGATTTTATTGACAAGTTAAATGACAGAAATACTAGTTTATAAACATTATGCGCAGCCAGAAGGGCAGACGCGCTGGTAACTGCAGCTCCCAGGAGACACGGAGGAGACAGGAGGAGATCCGTTTCTATAAATTAATCTATACATTAACGTTGTACAAGTGTTCATTCGGTAGACTGTTTCTTAGTTTAACTAATGAAAGTTATCGTTTCTTATGTTCCTGTCCGGGTCAGGCCCGGATCCGACCAGCCTCCATCTGTCAGCGCTGCTGCTGCTTCAGGAGAAACAGCTGGATGACGGTGCATTTCTGACGTAGATTCTGTTGTTTGGTCAGACACGAACATTTTATACATCACACATGGATTCAGTCATAAGATCATGTTTACGATCAGATGTGCGCTCATTTCCACACCGGTTTGACCACTGACAGTTTTACGCCTGAAATGGCGTCAAGCGCTGGTTACTGCTGGTTAAGCAACAAATGTTACGTCACTCGGCGGAGACCGATAGGGTGTTGATGTCATTAGACCACACCCCTTCTCATTACAGAGATGCACATGACCTGATATGCTTAATTGGTAGTAGGCTTTTGGCCTATACAGCTTGGAGTGAGACAACATGCATAAAGAGGATGATGTGGTCAAAATATTTATTTCTCTAATAATTCTGCACTCCCTGTATATGTTCCTCTCAGACAGAATTTGTTCTCTTTCAATTGGCAAAGCTTTTGGATACTAAATGGCATTTGTTTGTTTTTTACTCTGTACATGATTAGAAGAGTTTTGAGATTAACCGGACCCTCAAATTTTAATATTTTCATCTTAATAAACAAAGGGTTTGTTGGTTGTGTAAAGGAGGATTTGGTAATTATTCTGATTGCTTTTTTTTTTTTAAAGAAGAAAAACCAAGTGGGTTGTTGTCTTGTAAGTCTTCCCCCAAACCTCAACACAATGAGTCATATAGGGTGAAGGGACAGTACAAGTTATACAATGGTGATTGATTTAAAAGATATTTATCTTTATATAGAACTGAAATTAATTTCCACATTTTCATGTTAATATAGTTAATATGTTTCTTCCAGCTTAATTTTTCAGCTATTATCACACCAAGAAATTTAGTCTCAGACACTCTTTCAATTTCTTTGTCATTTATCATAGGTTTCTTTTTTTATGTAGATTAATCTATTACCAAATATAATAAACTTTGTTTTATCCTAATTTAATGTTAGCCTGTTGAGGTCAAACCATTCCTTTAATTTGTTAAGTTCTTCACCAACCGTTTCCATAAGCTCCTCCAAATTGTTTCAGTAAGTTAACCACATTTCTCTGATTCTTAGATGGAGTCAAATGCACAAAATGAGCTAAAGGAGGGGATGAAGAGTTACACATCAGATCCTGGACTGAGACAATCCTGGGACAACGTCCAGAAAATGGTGAGCACAGAAACTGCCACAACACAGGTCCTTTAAGTATCCTTTATTTGTCTTTATCACCCTATTGAGAAGAAAATGTCCACTTCCAGAAAACTGCTATAAAACAGCACAGACAGGAGCTGGTGATTATTTAATCCAAAATATTAACTCTGAGGAATTAATAGTTTTTGAGTAGCATCTCATTTAAAATTTACTTCCTTTTTAGTTATTAAGGACAAAAATGTCCCATTGACTACCAAAAAAACAAATTTTTAACCTCCTAGCAATTACAAAATTTAATCAGGTATTTTTTTTACATTAGGGCATAAATCTAAAGAAAAATAGTCAAATTTGTATTTTCATGGTTCATAAGTTTTTTTCCTCAAATACTTCAGTAGCATAAAATGCATAAAAAGGTTTCAAACAGTGACATCAAATAAGCATTTAAAAGGTGAAAGTCTTCAGAATCTTTGAATGTTTGGTCTTTATTTTAGAAAAAAGAAGAAGAAAAGAAGAGTAAAGACACAGTCTATGACAACATTAGATTTCTCTCCTGGGATAAATAAAGTATTTTTCACTTCATTTAATCAGAGCAGAAATTTATGCAGAAAAAAAAATCTTAATTTCAAAAGTTTTTGCAGCAGTTTTTGACTAAATGACTCCAATGACTTCAGGGTACACTATTTCACAGTTTTCTAGTGAACTCTTTAGAAAAAATTAAAAGTTTAATTTCAGAATTGAGAGTGGCCGTGTTTTAAGGAAATGAGCCATATGCACTAATGCTGCACAGATTAAAGAGGAAATGGACCAAAATGTCCGTAGTGATGCATGAAGGTTAAAAAGATGCTCCTGAAATTTAAAGTTGTCTTTGACTTCGCCTGCCGTGGATCATTGTGCTTTAGATGGAGCGTTTAACAATTAAACCCAACCTGCTGTTGAACAAGTCGACCCTTCAGACCTCCCCCCTTACCAAAAAGTAATTTATGCAAATATACTTAAAGCATACTAATTTTAAACTTTAAATAAGACAGTATACTTTCAGTTTACTGTTTATGTACTTATCAGAAATATACATAAAGTTTACATGGCATTTACTTATAAATAAACTAGAAGTTTAAGTATACAGTATATAGCCTATACTTAGTCAAACTTTTGAACAATATGCTTTAATAGTTGTACATTTATAGTACATTTTCACACATACGGTTTCTTTGTGGCATACTGCAAGATGCACATTCTATCATATTTTAAAATACTTTCTTATAAGATTTAGGCGGTAGCTCGCTCACACTTAAAAACCCCAGTTCATATCATATATATTACTTTTAGTCTACTTAAAAGTGTACTTTAGTATACTCAAAAGTGTACTTTCTAAAAGTAAAAGTAAGCTTGAAGTTTTAGTATGAGTAAACTAACAGTATACCTAGAAGATAACTTTCAGTATACTTGAAAGTGTATTTCTAAATACTTAAAGTAGCCAATTTAATCCCAAGAAGTATACTTGTTAGTATACTGCTAGTACATTGGTATCAGTGTACTTAGTAAATCAAAGTACACTTGGGTGGGTATACTTTACTATACTTGAGTATACTTAATGACATGTATTTAAGGAATATTTCTTTTTGGTAAGGGCCACCCATGATAAATCTGTTTCCAGTCCAGCAGTTGAGTGCTATCTTCTCTCCATGCATGCCAGTAACTAATTACTTGGTCATGCATTACAGTAATCTGATTACAGTTTCAAGTAAAAAGTAATCTAACATACTGCTATACTTTCCCAATTATCAGATTACAGTTACTTTCATAATTATCTAAGTTACTTACATGCGTTTTTCCTAGTGTTGTAGAATGACACTTCCCTCCAAAGCAAGAGTAAACTAAACACAACATTGAATATCATTACAAGTTAGATAATTAACATATTTATGCTGAACATGGTTTTATTAGACTGAACACACCTTCTCACTCGCGGTGCTGAAGAGACCTTCTATCAAAAGCATGCTGTGACTTTTATCCACTGAAACCCGACTTTGCTGAATAAAAGTTAATGTAAACATGGATCATTCCCTGCACGTTACTTCAGAAAAATTAGTACTGAAAATCAAACCATTCAATGACCTGATGCATGCTGGGAGCTCCATTTTGTCCAAGTGGCTGTGCCTCGCTGTTTCATTATTTGTCATATGTAGACATAATGGTGTACTTGTTTATTTATTTTTGGTCATTTTTGTAGTGAAATATATTTTAAACTGTATTCTGGCTTCTAGGACTGAGATAGACGCCACAGTCCATAAAAGATGAGAACTTTCAGAACTTTTATTTAACCAATAAAGTAACTAGTAATCTAACTTAGTTACTTTGAAACTTGCGTAATCAGTAAAGTAACTAGATTACTTTTGAAAGTAATCTGTGGCAACTCTGCCTATCTCTAGTTCAAATGCTGTGGAGTGGCGAGCCAGGAGGACTGGTACGAAGTGCTGAACGGGACGCTGCCTGCATCCTGCTGCCCTGTCGGGGAAGAAAAGTGCGTCAGCGGATGGGATGAGGTTGGTATGAACTCAGTTACCGGAGAACAAGGAGAACCTCCTTGTTCTCCGGTACAAGGAGAACAAGGAGATCGCACCAGATACTGTGCGATCTGGTTGACAGATCGCACAGTAAATGCTAGTTATTTAATACTAATACTAATTATTTTAAATATATAATACACACATACACACACAGAGTAATGCAGGTCAGACAAAAGCTTGGCTCTCAGGAGGTTCCTGGGAAGTTGTCCACCTCTGCAGCTGACAGGCCAGTGTTCAGACAGAAACTGCTGTAAACATCCACATAAATGTTTATTTATGAAGAAGCGATAAGGTCCTAATGAGGCGCCTGGAGGAGAAAAAGGGGGAGTTTCACTGACAAACAGATTCCAGACTGAAACAGTTCTGGATTTCATTTCCTTTTTCACTCACTGTTTCAAGTCCCCATGAAAATAAACACAATGTTCCAAGTGTTCCTGCAATCCGGAGAGGACAAACAACAACATAAAAAGTTGTTTAACCGGAGAAGACAACATCACCGTTCCTGGTCAAATCTAGACTCTCCAGGCGAGTTCACACTCCGGCTGCTTGGTCCGTTTTAAACTGACTGTGGTTCAGTTTAAGTGGTCCGCTTCTACGGATAGTCTACTTCGCATTGTGATGTGCATCAAAGAAGCGAGCTCTGGCCCGCTGAAAGCCGGGGGTCTCGGTTCACCTGCAAACAGACAATCCAGCGGACCAAAAAGGAAGTGACGTACACCAATCACGATAAAGCATCGAGCAGAACGACGTAGCCTACGTAGTCCGCGCACTCTTGAGCAGCCTCCTGAGACCGTAGGCTGCTGAAGTCAAGTGTATCTATCTGCGGCTTGCAACCCAGTGGGTGTGTCGTAGTGTGGGCGTGTCCTAGTGTGGGCGTGTCGTAGTGTGGGTGGGTCTGGTTAGGTTTAGGGGAAGGGTCAGGGGTAGGGCTAGATTTTACCATGCTCTCATTGGCCTGGTGGGCGTGTCGTCGCGTAACATCACACTACGACACGCCCACACTGCGACACGCCCACACTACGACACGCCCCTGTCTTGCGAGCCGCAGATAGACCCTTCTCGCTGAAGTGGGACAGCGTAGCCAACAAGAATTTCCCAAAGTGCTCCAGTCCTGTTGCCTAGCAACTACAGACTCCAATATCCAGTCCACTTGTAATATTGGTTTTAATAGAATCTATCTAGTAGATAGAACTTAATTTTAACTTAGTTGTTAGTACTTATTTTAAATAAGTTGTAAGAGCTTTGGAGGGCAACATGTTAGACAACTTAATTTACTTAACTTGAACCAGTTTAATTAAAACGAGTACCGGGAAATTATGCTGCGTTCCATTTTCCTCAGAACTGGGAAGTGGGAATTGGGGGGTGACGTCACACCCGACCAACTTGCGTTCCAGCTCACTGGTCGGAAAACCAGTTAGCACCTAGCAAAACAACGTGTTTGCTAAGGCTATTGTTACTAGCCGTTGTTAGCACAGCTGGCGTTGTAGTTCATGTATACCACATGAAAAATGTGAATTACACTACAGCAGCTTCCCCGTACATCTGTATAAACCAATACTACGGGCACGATTGATTTATGCAACAAAATATTAGTAAGAAGTGTAAATAAATGTAACATTACAGGAGCTTCAAAAACTGCTAACACAGGGCGCGGCCATCTTTAAATCTGAACTCGGAGCTGCGAGAGTTGTCCGACTTTCCGAGTGGGAAATCCGACTTCAGGGGGCCGTTCCAGTTTAAACTTCCTACTTGGAACTGGGAATTTCCGACTTCCGAGTTCAAATGGAACGAAGCTTTAGGGATGGTGAGGGAGCAGGTTTCCCACAATGCAGTTCACTTCTTTTAACAATAAATTGGAGATAATTCACAAATGAGGGGTTTATAAATAATGTTGGTAGTGTCATGTGACTGCTCTCAACTTGTTTGTTTATTCCTGTATATAATATCTACTATCCAGCAGCTGATGCAGCGCGACAGAGACGTCTGTGGTCTGACAATAGTTTTTGCTAAAACTCTCCCAGACCAAGATCGTGCTACATAATAAGAATAATTTTGAGTTTATAAGTTATCTTAATTAAAATAACCCTGAAATCATCATTATGGTAAAAAAAAAAAAAAAACAACAAAAAAAAAACAAGTTGTGTGAAGTATCTCATCTAATTTATATGAAATTAATCATATCAAGTTTCCTCAACCTCATTTACTTACAGCTTAATCAGATTGATCAAGTTCAAAAAAGTTCTACAAACTTTAACCATTTTAGTTTATTCCTCCTATTAGTGATGGGAAGTTCGGCTCTTTTGACTCCCGAACGTCTCTTCATTTAAGATATTTGCAGCCCTATATTTGACCCTCCTTTTGCAAAAAAGGAATGGTTTGTGTGAAACTTTTTTGCATTCATTATTTTTATGAGAAGCCTTAAAATTCTGTGCATTTATTCAATCTTCAAACTTTTTGTTTGATAGGACCAGTACATATTAAACATATGTAGCAACAGAGGTAGACATGTTGGATTATCATCAGCAAGCTAATTAGCATCAGTTGTCCCTAGGCAGGTGAAGAAAAGATACACAATACAATAATACAACAAAATTAAACTTTCAGGTGTCACATGGTTATACTACAAGACAATGTAATGCACTCTCACACACTCCTCACCATTAAATCCTGTCTTCACTTGCAATGTAACATAACCTTTCTTTCTGTTTTTGTATATTTGTACAAACCTATATGCTCAAATGTAACTGGCTGCTTGGCCTCCACAGTGGAGAAAAACAAAGTACTGTGATCTCTGAAAAACTGGGAGCCGGCTCCTCTGATTCACTATGAAGCATCGGCTCTCAGAGCCGGCTCTTCTGAGCATGACACATCACCAACTCCTATGACTGACTACTTAATTTTTTTGAGGCAGCATGTTTGCGCAAATTTTTTAAGTAAAGCCAACTCATTAGATTTTACAGTGTAATGATGCATTCTTACCCCTTATTCTTTCAAATATGTCGTAAAAACTTAACCGAACCGGGCTTTTTTTTTTCTTTTTATTTATCTGTCCACAGGAGGGTGTGAAATTATGCAGAAATTCCCAATCGGAGGCCCCTGAACTATCTGGGTGTGGAATGCATCCTAAATTTTACTGGTTGGGGTTTTAAAAAACATTTTTAAGTTCTGGTACAGATCGTGTTCATCTGATGAATGTTGACGTTTACAAACTTACGCTGAAAGCCCATTTCTGCTGATTTATTAAATAGTAATAACAAGGGATGTCTGGTATTGTCAGCCGATATTGGCATTAAAATGTGATATCAGAAAACATCGGTATAATTTTTTCTGACCAATATTTTTACCAACGAAATCTCTCTAGTTTTCATAACGGAACAACAAAATCTTGCAAAATCTTGTTCCATTAGCAGCAGTCCAGCATGTACAAATGTCTGTTATTGTGGAAGAACTTCATATCCCAGCATTCCTTTCAGAGTCATGTGACTATGGTGCAGCTGCTGCTGCTACAGACTGATTGAGCTGCTTATAATATGTCTGGTTTTAAGTTGTTCGTTAAGTTACCAAGTTGTCAGAAATATTAGAATTAGCCACATGTTGGCTAATACCTGCTAGTATCTGATATCTGGCAGCCAGATGTCCAAAATGAACTCCTCTGGCTGAGATAAGGATATTTTGGGATCTTTGTGCTCAGAGCAGAATAGTTGTATTTCTCAAAATCTGACAGATACAACCGCACAGTTTTATATCGGTATCGGTTGATTTTGGAATTTAAGAGTTGAACAATATCAGATATCAGTAAAAAAAAAAAAAAAAAAAAAAAAAAAAAGTTAATATTGAACATAATGATAAAGAACATAATAACATGATAATAACACAAGACTGTGACCAGGCTGGATCATTGCTGTGCTTCCAGCTGTTTTCTACTGAGTTCCAGTCATTTTGTAAATGTCTTCCTCAACGGTCTGATGATAGTCTTCCTCCTCTCATCTTCCTCCCTCTCATCTTGTGTGTCTGCTGCAGACATGCTACAAGAAGGCCAGAGACTGGCTGCTGGCCAACATCCCCTCTGTCCTGGTTTTTGGAGTCTGCATCGGTGTTGTTCAGGTACTCAAGCTGCTGATGGAGAACCTCGAGTCTTTGGCCACAGCAACTGTTTCCATCAGTTACACTCATAAAAGTTCATGTTCAGCAGATAAAGACGGGGGTAAACTCGGCCATCATTGACCTGTAACTTGTGTTGACAGATCCTGGCCCTGGTCTTCTCCATGCAGATGTACTGTCAGATCCGCCACGCTGAGAAAAACCTCTACTGACAGCAGTTCATGTGCTCAGTGATTCGTCACCGAAGCCTCTGATCCGGGTGAAGATGCCAACGGGGTTCAGATATGGGATGAAATCCTCTGAGGTGACGGGATACCTGACGTGTAAACAAGTCCATTCACCACCACGGTTTGGACAAACTCGACATTAAATGATTCAGACGCTGAAACATTTTATCATCTTTATTAAGACTACATGTAAGTTTACAGCATGTCTGCATATTCCTGCTATAAACTGAGTTCATCTGCAAAGAGTAATAAATCAAAATCATTTAGTCATCATGCTTTGCTGTGTATTAATGTCAAATAAATAAATTTCTGTATTTAAGTATGCGTTAGATAAAAATCTGTAGCACCAAGTTCATTTGTGTACACTCATGACTTCAGACCAGGCAGCTTTCTCCAGCAGTTTGCGGCTCTGAGATGAAAGTTTTCTATCTCAGTGGTTCCCAACCTATTTGCCATGAGGTCCCCGTTCACCACCCACTGCTGAAACATGCTTTATTTGCTCAGATCTGGCCACAGATGATGCATCCTGGATGATTCCTTTCCTTCCCTTGATAAAACCACGATGTAAACAAACCAAGATGATAAAACATGTAAGCTGATACACCTCAAATCACCTCTGTTTGGACATGATCTCAGTTTAAAGGAGCTGTATCATGCTTTTCAACGTTCCAAAAGTCAAATACAGGCATTTAAATATGTTCCCATCGCCACAGAGAAACTAATTTGGTGTTTAGTATTAGTTTTTTTTATGCGTCTAATTTCCAACACGGAAGTAAGATGGCTGACTGTACTGAACCACAAAGTTCTCCACCAATTGCAACATGTTTTACGCCCATTTCATGATGTCACCCAGGAAGACACTGATTCTGAAGGGTACTTACATGGATGTTATTTGTAAACATTGATGGATAATCGGACTCTGATCGACGGAATAAAATGGACCAGCCTGTTATGGAGCTGTATGCGCTCAACCCAGAGTCTGACATGGAGTTTGAAGTACACACAGAACCAGAGACCCTGACAAACAAGTAAATTAGCAAACAAATCACAGGCTAACAGTTAGCATTGAGCTGGGAGACGTTTTTACTCACCGGTCTTGTTCTCTGTCCATGAGGCATCTTTACGGTGGAAACTGCGTCAGGTTTCAGAAATAATCCCCAAGAAAAAAACATTTTACTGCCCGAGATTCATGAAGTTGTCAGGAGTGAAGTTCACACACAAAGTTGAGAGTTTTTCGGCTCCTGAAATTATTATCCAACCACTTCTGGCAAGTCGGTTCGTCGAGTACAACAAATATACTCCCACGCTTAAAAAAAGCTTTTCTTCTGAACTCTGGATCAAACGTCTGTTAGCTGATGGCTGCTTGTCTCTGAGGAAATCTTCCCGCAGGCTGTTTATTTCTTCCTCAGAGTGTGTATAGGTTAGGATTCTCTTCGAGTTTCTGTTGAACAAAGAGGGCGTCTTGCTACGATGCTGCGCATGCGTGTTTGTCGCGTCGTGATTGGTGCCATCTCGTTACGTATACCAATGGTCAGTCAGTTATGTTAAGGAAGCTAGACCTTGGCCTGAATATTCATATATATTACTCAAATATACACAAATGAAAAAATGAAGTTTTTGATGAGGAAAAGAACACAGTAACATGCTGAAAAGTCCATTTTTCACGATAGGGCTCCTTTGAATCTCTCTAAAGCTTTGGGGATCATTCTTCAGCAAAGACAGGGAACATCATCCTTTTTTTTTTTTTTTACTTGTCCTGTCCAGCATCAAAGCAAGCAGAATGGAAATCTGATTGCTTTATTTTGTTGAACAGTTTTTCTTTACCAAACGGACCTTTATGAACATAAGGCTCCACTTGATATCCTGTTTATTCATTTTATTTTATTTCTTTGATTAAGCATTTGTCTATACCTGCATTTCATACCATACTGCTGGGCTTGACAAGGGAGAAATGAAAGTTAACAGAGGTAATGATAGAAAGTGGAACAGAGAGAAAGGAGTAAGGAAGAGGAAGAGAGAGACGGAGAGAGAGGAGAGAGAACATGAATCCACTTACACAGTTCACTGGTACATCCGTACAGCAATCAGGGAACATCATCCTAATGGTCCAGACTTTGTCCATCCAGTTTGGTTTAGAGTGAAAAGTTTCTACTGGGGCTCAGCTGTAACATGGCATTTCTGTTTTTTTTTTTTTAAATTTCTTTATGTCATAGTTTCATCATCATAGTTTTAATTACACTGACATGTACCTGAGTATACAGCTGT
This sequence comes from Atherinomorus stipes, assembly GCA_023101725.1. NCBI lineage: Eukaryota > Metazoa > Chordata > Actinopteri > Atheriniformes > Atherinidae > Atherinomorus > Atherinomorus stipes. The sequence continues at coordinate 42,111 of JALJCO010007303.1, forward strand.
GTGAAAAAGTTTTTGCCCACTTCCTAATTTCTTACTTTTTTGCATGTTTGTCACACTTAAATGTTTCAGATCATCAAACAAATTTAAATGTGAGACAAAGCTAACACAAGTAAACAGAAAATGCAGTTTTAAAATAAAGATTTTTATTTTTAAGGGGGGGGGGGGGGGGGGGGGGGCAAACTTAAATTGCCCTGTGTGAAAAAGTGATTGCCCCCTAAACCTAATTACTGGTTGGGCCACCCTTAGCAGCAAGAACTGTAATCAAGGGTTAGTGAGTCTTCTACAGCGCTGTGGAGGAATTTTGTTCCACTCATCTTTGCAGAATTGTTGTAATTCAGCCACATTGGAGGATTTTCCAGCATGAACTGCCTTTTAAGGTCATGCCACAGCATCTCAATGGGATTCAGGTCAGGACTTTAACAAGGCCACTCCAAAGTCTTCATTTTGTTTTTCTTAAGCCATTCAGAGATGAACTTGCTGGTGTGTTCTGGATCATTGTTCTGCTGCAGAACCCAAGTGCGCTTCAGCTTGAGGTCACCAACAGATGGCCGGACATTCTCCTTCAGGATTTTTTGGTAGACAGCAGAATTCATGGTTCCATTTACCACAGCAAGTCTTCCAGGTCCTGAAGTAGCAAAACAGCCCCAGACCATCACTCTAAAACCACCATATTTTACTTTTGGTATGATGTTCCTTTTCTGAAATGCTGTTACTTTTACGCCAGATGTAATGGGACCTACACCATCCAAAAAGTTAAACTTTTGTCTCGTCAGTCCACAGAGTATTTTTCCAAAAGTCTTGGGGATCATCAAGATGCTTTCTGGCTAAACTGAGATGAGCCTTTATGTTCTTTTTGCTCAGCCGTGGTTTTGGTCTTGGAACTCTGCCATGCAGGCCATTTTTGCCCCCCAGTCTCTTTCTTATGGTGGAGTCATGAACACTGACCTTAATTGAGGCAAGTGAGGCCTGCAGTTCTTTGATGTCGTTCTGGGGTCTTTTGTGACCTCTTAGATGACTCGTCGCTGTGCTCTTGGAGTAATTTTGGTTGGCCGGCCACTCCTGGGAAGGTTCACCACTGTTCCATGTTTTCACCATTTGTGGATAATGGCTCTCACTGTGGTTCTCTGGAGTCCCAAAGCTTTAGAAATGGCTTTGGAACCTTTTCCAGACTGATAGTCTCAATTACTTTGTTTCTCATTTTTTCCTGAATTTTTTTGGATCGCAACATGATGTCTAGCTTTTGAGGATCTTTTTGGTCTACTGAACTTTGTCAGGCAGGTCCTATTTAAGTGATTTCTCGATTGAGAACAGGTGTGGCAGTAATCCAGCCTTGGTGTGGCTAGAGAAATTGAACTCAGCTTTCCAAAGACGTGATAAACCACAGTTAATGCATGTTTTAACAGGGGGCGGGCAATCACTTTTTCCACACAGGACCATGGCGGTTTGGATCCCCCCTCCCCCACTAATAAAAATCTTCATTCAAAAACTGCATTTTCTGTTTACTTGTGTTATCTTTGACTCACATTAAAATTTGTTTGACGATCAAAACATTTATGTGTGACAAACATGCAAAATATTAGAAATCAGGAAGGGGGCAAAAACTTTTTCACACAGCTGTAAGTTGTAAATATCTGTTGTTTTTGATTTTTGTTTTTTTTTTATCTCTGGCTCAAAAGATTCTAATTACTGAAAGAAATTTGTTTTCTGTAATTTTCATGAATCTCTCTCAGTTCTTCAGGTCTTACCTGTAATCTTTCCTGCGTGGATTTGGTTTTAGTTGTGGAGCATCCACCAGATACCACAGGATTGTCAATTTTGGATCCCAGTGAATTTTTTATTCAGGTTAAGTTCCAGGAAGTCCTTTCCAGAGTTGTTTTCAGGGTGTAGAGGGGAACTGTTGCACAGTTCAGGTTGACCCTGACCAACACTTAAATGATTAAATAAACAGGCTGTTGACAGTACAGATTTAGAAACTATAAAAATACAATAGCTCTTTGTTGCGCTGCTGCAGAGATGCAGCGTCTGTCCTAGTAGAGGAAGAAATTTAAATCTGGTTCCACATTTGAGAGATGCATCTTACTGTTGGTTTGCCAGTAAAACCAGTTGGTGGAGGTGTGATCACGGCCAGTAAGCATCATGTTGTGGGATCCTGCCTCCAGAATTACACGGCTGGATTATTTTAGAAATATGTGACATTCAGTTGCAGTTCCACACCTCCATCTTTCCATCTGAGAGACTCTGCCTTTCTGAAATGCTCCTCCTATGCCGTCATGTTACTGACCTGTTCCCAGTTAAACCAGTTAGTTGTCAAATGCTCCCCCAGTTGTTAAGTTTTCAGCCTTTTGTTTCCCCCGATTCCAACTTTTTACAGACGTGTTGCTGCCATCAGATTCACACTCACAGAAGATATTCCATCAAATGTTTCATTATCTGAGGTGTTGTTTATGTTCTACTGGGAAGAAAAAATGTTGAAGAGATTCTAGTTTTATTTACATTTTACACTTTGTCCTGACTTTTAGAATAAATAAATACGTTTTAATAAACTTGTTTTTCTCAGTTTGTCTTCCTGCAGGTTCTCCTGATATGAAGTTTTGGTTTACAACTGCTTCATATTTCACGGCAATTTAAAGGCACACAATGAAGCTGTTAGCAGTTTTCTCAGTGACGCGCCCTATCAGCGGCTAAACTAGCATCTATCTTCATCGTACCTGTACTGTGATTCACTCCAGCCAGTAAAAAGACAGTCTCATCTTGACTCTTGTTCTGTTCCTCTCTTTCTTTTCCTCTCTTCCTCCGGAAATGTTTCCTCAAGTTTCTTTACCGAATCCGACATGATATGTGTTCAAATGACCCGCTGTGTTCATATCTGGTTCATATCTGTTTGCTAGTAAGTGACACGAGCGCAACCAATAGTCCCGGATGGAAAAGTTAGTGTTGTTTCTGAGCCCCGGGATGCCTCAGTGACAGCTTGAAAATGCGCATAATGAATATTGGTGTGCCATCAAAACAAGTCAAAAACGCAGATTTTTAAGGTCTAAAAGTTAAGTTTTGTGTGTAAAAATAAATCATGAAAGAAAAGTCATGTGGCCTGTGTGAGGATTTCTGTTCTACAGAAAACTGGTCATTTTTTGACGGTCCCCAACAGAGTGGCTGCTAGTTTTCAGAGCAAACCTCCAACATAAAACTGGTTTCACTGTGGTAATATTTACACCAGACTGAGGTCTGACATTATGTTGGAGTCAACTCGTGGGAACATTTAACTGCTCTTAAAAAACAACTTCTTTATAGGGTGTGAAAACCAAAAAGGTCCTGAACTTTAAATTCCTCATATAGAAGTGCATTTAATATAAACATGTAAAATAAACCACTTTTAGATTCATCTGTATTGAATTTGATTGTGATTTTAAAATGTGATACTGTTAGCCAGTAATGGTTCTTTATTGTATCTTGGACACCACCTTTGTTCCCCTGTCAGGTTTAAACACTAATGAACAAGTATGCAATAAACAAATGAAAGAAAAAAAAAGAGAATACTTAAGTATGAAGCGGAATAATTTTGTTAATATCCATAAAACTCTGCAAAGCAGATATGTTGGGTCCAGGACGGCAGGCAAACCATTCAACCGTCAGGATGCTGAACAGGACAACGAAAAACAGGTTTTCTGTTAAAGTTGAATTCCAGCATAACCAGAGTGAGTCCTGGACCAGGAAGCTGGATCTTCTCTTATGGAGGTAACTTTAAGGTTAACCTGGGTTTTCTGGTTCACTTCTTAGTAAGTAAATCACCATGGTAACGGATGCTGAACGGTTCACCTGCTCCGGAGCAGGTTATATTCTGGATCAGAGATCAACCAATCAGCTCTCTGGAAAATGTCCCGCCCATTCTTTGAACATCCTGTTGGTGTTGAGATGGTGAGAGGAGCTCAGGACAGAGAGGTTTTAGGGATAGATGCTCCTTTTGATGTCCCCAAGGACATCCTATAGGAAAGGTCCAGATGTCTGTGGGATGGACGGCGCTACGTTTGTCAGCTGATGGACACATATGTTGCAGATGGAACGCTTTGAAGGATGTTTTTGTTCTTGACTTGTTCCCAAGTCTGTTTACCTCCCCTAGGGTTGCATCTGAAATAATGAGCTTAATAATAACATGGTAAAACTGCAGAAACATAAATTTAAGGAAGCACAACTACTCGTGCCGTCAGTGAGGAACTAATATTTCAACACAAAACGAGGTCAGACGGGGAGCTGAGCCTGAAAAGAGCTGAATGGAAACTGTAAAGGAAAGAAGGGAGACTGAGGAAGCTCCGTCCCAAACGTCTGGACCGTCATACATGCAGACTGAGTCATCAGTCTGTTTATATTGTCCCATCAGATAATATTGAAGAATCTCGCCACCAACTTTCTGTCACCATTTCTTCCTGGCTGTTGCTATGGCAGCAGTGTTGCTTGTGGCCAGGATGATGTGTCTAAATTCCTCATATTTCTGAAGAATAATTTTCTGCTCCTCCATGGTAAAGTAGCTGCTCTGCAGTGTTTCTCCATGCACGCGATTGGTCAGACACTGCAAACACCACCCTTTACGTGAGCGCCCGATTAAGATGGAAAACTCTGACTTGGATCACCCAGCTGATACCCAGCTCCTAGTACAGATTATTAGGATTGGGAATGTCTGGAGATGTTAACCCAGGTAACGGCGAGATATTCCAGGAATGTTGATCCAGCTTCCTGGCAAGGTTATTAAAGTTAACTAAAACTAACGAAAAAACGAAAACTAAAAATTGAAAAAACATTTCAGTTAACTGAAATAAAAATAAAAACGACAGTTTTTAACAAAACGATAACTAACTGAAACTGTATCATGTCTTTACAAAACTAAAACTAACTAAAATTATAGCAGAAAAATCCATAGTTTTAGTCTTTGTAAATTAATATAATACATCAACCTTTGGGTTGATTTGAAATCTATTTCTATTTAACCTTTTTACTTTGCTCTACTGGTTTTACTCCAAGTGACTTTCTGATGATATTGAATGTCACACCAGACAAATACCTATAATTTACTGAAAAGAAAACCCCCAAAACTAAAACTAACACTGAAACTAATAAAAACTAAACTAAAACTAAACATTTTCCAAAAATAGAAACTAATAAAAACTAGCAAATCTGCTCAAAAAACTAACTAAAACTAACTGAATTGAAAAACAAAAAGTCAAAACAAAATAAAAACTGAAACTAATTAAAAATCTAAAACTATTATAACCTTGCTTCCTGGTACAGGTCTCTAGACTCCAAATATTCCCATTCATTTTCAAGTTGAATAGTTCCCACCAGTTGCATCCCCGTTCCCAGAACTGGAAGCTGACACAAACTTTTCCCACCTGTTTTCATTTCTGGAAAGTCATCTTTAACACGTTTTGATCATTAAGTCGTCAAGCTTCCGTTTGCTGCCATCATACGTTTATGTTCTGGAGCCGCTTCTCATCCAGGTGGGCCTCCGTGAATTAAGACCACAACCTGGTTTGCATCAGCATGCTGAGCCAGCTGCAGCTGAATCTGAGCTGCCAGTGTTTGGTTCGGGCCAGTAGTGATCTTAACCTGCAGGAACTGCCTCACTTCCCACCTTCAACAGCAGCGTTCCCCTTCATGCTGCCTAATGCTTTAACTCTCACCAACTTACATACTGTCAGTGTTAACGCTGATCTGAACCACTGTTAAAGATGAGACACTCTGCTCGGTTCCGGGAAGACGTTTATATGAATTCAAAACATGATCAAGCAGTTCGGATGTCAGTGTTTGATACAGAGAAGGCAGTTAGAGACAATCACCACTTATTACACTGATTATTAATATCATTTGTAATGAATAAATTAAAAAACATTCAGGAGTTGGCAACGTTAACTCTCCGATATGTTAAAAAAGTGTAAACAGGAACACTGAAAATAAATACTTAAATACAGCAGAGACCAGTTTAATCAGTGCAGGAGGCTCAGAGAGACTCTGGTCCGGCCAGTCGGCACCACCGAGGTAAAAATCAATTACACGTGAGGACGTCAGTTCCTTCTACAGACGCTGTAAACAGAAAGAACCGCGGCCGCTAGCACCAGACACCAGTTAGTTTTCATCTGCAGATTCATGCCTTGAATCTGACCGGAAAAGGAGTGTTTTCATCGGACTTCTTTGGTCTCACGCTGTCCGAGGATGATGTGCAGCAGCATCAGCATCATCTTCATCACTGCAGTCACAGCTTCTGACTCATGAATAATCAAAGACCTGACTCGCTCCACTCCTGAGGCTGGAAACAGCTGGAGAGACAGAAATGCCCAGTTCTGGTCCTCCAGGACCACCGTCCTGCAGGTTTTAGATCAGCGGTGGGGAACCCAGGTCCTCCAGGACCACTGTCCTGCAGGTTTTAGAACAGCGGTGGGGAACCCAGGTCCTCCAGGACCACCAACCTGCAGGTTTTAGATCAGCGGTGGGGAACCCAGGTCCTGCAGGACCACCGACCTGCAGGTTTTAGATCAGCGGTGGGGAACCCAGGTCCTCCAGGACCACTGTCCTGCAGGTTTTAGATCAGCGGTGGGGAACCCAGGTCCTCCAGGACCACCGTCCTGCAGGTTTTAGATCAGCCGTGGGGAACCCAGGTCCTCCAGGACCACCAACCTGCAGGTTTTAGATCAGCGGTGGGGAACCCAGGTCCTCCAGGACCACTGTCCTGCAGGTTTTAGATCAGCGGTGGGGAACCCAGGTCCTCCAGGGCCACCATCCTGCAGGTTTTAGAACAGCGGTGGGGAACCCAGGTCCTCCAGGACCACTGTCCTGCAGGTTTTAGATCAGCGGTGGGGAACCCAGGTCCTCCAGGACCGCCGTCCTGCAGGTTTTAGAACAGCGGTGGGGAACCCAGGTCCTCCAGGACCACCAACCTGCAGGTTTTAGATCAGCGGTGGGGAACCCAGGTCCTGCAGGACCACCAACCTGCAGGTTTTAGATCAGCGGTGGGGAACCCAGGTCCTCCAGGACCGCCGTCCTGCAGGTTTTAGATCAGCGGTGGGGAACCCAGGTCCTCCAGGACCACTGTCCTGCAGGTTTTAGATCAGCGGTGGGGAACCCAGGTCCTCCAGGACCACTGTCCTGCAGGTTTTAGATCAGCGGTGGGGAACCCAGGTCCTCCAGGACCACTGTCCTGCAGGTTTTAGATCAGCGGTGGGGAACCCAGGTCCTCCAGGACCGCCGTCCTGCAGGTTTTAGATGCTTCAGCACACCTGATTCTGACCACATGGATCTTCTCAACAGCAGCTGTGAAATTCTGCCAAAGTCAAATCAGGTGGGCTGAAGTAGGAAACAGGAAGACATGCAGGATGGAGGACATTGGAGGACCCTGGAGTCCCACACCTGGACATAAAGAGAAGGTTCATGGATGAGGATCTTCAGGCTTCACCATCAGCTGACCCCTGGTCCTCCAGAACCTAGAAGCTGTGGAGTCAGACACCACGATCGTACCGGGTCAGGCTGGTTTCAGTCCAGACCCTCCAGGATTAAGGCTTGTTGGCATGACAACGGACAGAGTTATCCTCCAACAACGAAGGCAGAATCAGGATCTTCAGTCAGTGCCACAGTCCAGAGGAGGAGACATTCATCACGATCCAGAGTTCAGACTGTGCTGGACATCAGAGGACACCTGGACCTCAGTCAAACTCCACAGGTTCCCCAAGTTCCACCACATTCCCCTGAAGATGAGAGAGAACCTTCAAGGTGTGAAGCGACAGGAAAATAAGCTGCAGGTCTGGTTTCGGTTCCTCACCCATCCTCCGTGACTTTTCACCCAGGGGGCAAAGTTGTCCATGTAGTGTTCTGCGTAGCCCTGCATGCGCTGGGTTCCCGTGGCCGTCACCATCCGGCGGGACACCTCCATGCTGACCGCCATGCGTCGCAGCGTCGGGCTGGCCGGCGGTGCCGAGGCCGGGACCTGGGACACCTGACTGCTGCTGAAGATGTCCATGACTTTGGCAAACGACCCGTAGGAAAGACGTTTCAAACTGCTGCGCAGGAGGGGGTCCGACTGGATCTGTGGGGGGGTGATGGTGCAGGCATGTGGGGAACACACCACAATACACGTGGTACGGCGCTGATGTCTTCCATCTCTACTGAGGATGCAGCACCACCTACCTTAGTGTTAATGGCGTCTCCCTCCATAGACAGCAGCTGCACCAGCTGCTGGACCACCACCTCTTTGTTACACACCGCTGACAACAAAACAACAAACTTTTATCACGTCGGTTCGTAAACACATCTGAGGGTTCGGGAGGAGGATTGGATGTGTGATCACCTGGTGTTGGTTGGATTATGGGAATCTGTGTCATTCTCTTGGTGGATTTGCGGGCGAGCCTGTCCAGCTTCTCAGCCACCTCGTTGTAGAATTCAGCATCATGACCTGTTCGAACAAACAGCAACGACACGAGGAGCTGAGCTCGGAAAGAAATATACAAAGCGTGTCTGGGAAGCTTCAGTTTAAAGGCTTCTCACTAACACGCTAAGCTTACTATGATTGGGATGATGTGTACTTCAGATGGAACTGGGAAGCTCACCTGGAGCGCTGGGATCCTCCACAGACAGAGGGTGAATGGTCCTGTCTTTCTCCCTCTCTTTCCTCTTTTTAAACAACTGAGACAGCTTTCTTTTAATTTTCTTTTGTTTCTTCTTCCACTTTTCTTTCTCATCGTCATCTGACGAGGAGGACGACGAAGAGGCCTTCCCATCCTGAGAAAACAAGTTTGTCTTGACATTATGATAAAGCATCAATGTACAGAAAAGCAAACTATTCATTAAAAATATTACTAGTGTGGAAAAGAGCTACCAACAAACCAGCAAGGTTATCATTTATTCATTTCTACAGATAAAAATACCTTCCCTTAGACCCAGCAGAGCGAGCAGCGGCAAGCGTTTTACAATGGGAGGAATGATCAGAACAAGAGATCTGCTTAATGCAAAACAGCAGTGTGCAGTTTCCCCTGCTGAGGTAGGCGCAAAGGTTTTTAAAGCTTTATTCGTACTCGCCTCTTTATTGTACTGAAGTGGTTTGCTTTTTAAGTGTGTTTTAATCAGGTTATAACTTTTTTCCCTCAACCCAGTTAAATAAATCCTGTTTAGAGCCGCAAATGTCACATGACCTTTGAAAAAGCCAACTTATAATCTTTGATTAATATCTATGATAGTAAATAGTCATCATTTTTGAAGAACTTTAATTCTACTTTTAGATTTATCAAAAAAGGATAGATTTTCTTCTACAGGATGAGGATATTTGTGGAAAATTATGTTCGGAAAAAAAAAGCACAGTGTCATTACAATGTAGAAATTAATGAAACTACTCCATGAAAAAGTGAAAATTTGCTAAAAAAAACAAACAAAAAACATGCATTTGTTACATCTATATTCAAAATCAAAACTTGGTTCTTTGTTTTAGTCAATTTTATCAAGAGTTGTTGTTGAAGGGCCAGAGAACCACTTGCAGCTTGGGAGCTGTAGGTTGCAGAATCCTGGATTATACTGAGCGGTTGTAGTTTGTCACTGCCGTAATTTCTACGTAAAAAAGATTCATCAGGATTCATCAGTTCTCTGCTCCAAACTGATGCTACTGGTGCAGTTCTTTTTTTTTTGTGACTGTGCACTGTTAGTAAACTTTCTATGGCTGGCCCACTTTGGCCCACGCTGGTTCTAGTGCTGCCTCTGGGTTTGATCTTTGCAGGATTTGGTTATCAGCCCACTCTGTGTGGGGAAGCTGCCCCCTTTTTTGTTTCTTATGTTCTGTGTCACTCAGTATTGGGTGTGTTTGCTTGTGTTGTCTGAGTGATTCTTGTTTGTTCACTTTCTACCATGTTTTAGGAGGGCTGTGTGCATCCACAAGCAGTGGGTTTGCTATTATGTTCTATTTAATTTAATTAATATTAGGACTGGAACGCTGAGACGCCTGGATGCTGGGATTCCTGGATGCTGGGATACTGGGGTGATGCGTCGACATGATCAACATCATCATTTTGTGCGTCAACACGCCATAAATGTCTGCCTGCGGGGGTGCCGTCTTGGGGGCCCCTGGGCCTGGAGGACTGGGGGACTCTGGACATGGTGCAGAGCCTACCTTGGTCTATTCAGGTCAGGGTGGTCTCTATAGTGGCGCTCCCTGTGGTTGCAAACAATGGGCCTTTCAGCAGGGATGGCCTCCTATAGGTGGTGTTTTCCTCACCCGGATCCTCAGTACCTTGCTGTGTTACATGACTTTTTACTACATGCTGCGTGTGCGTGTATGCACGTGTGTGTATGTGTGTGTGGGCGCGTTTATGCTACATTATGGGTACCATTTTCCGTATTTTACCATCACCATGAGGACGTTTTGCCTTCGTGGGGACATTTTCCCGGTCCCAACGGGTCCAAACCCTGTTTTCAGGGTCAAGATTAGGTTTTAGAGATTAAGTTACAAATAGGTTTCGGTTAGGATTAGGGCAAGGGTTAGATTTAGGCAATCAGTCAGTTATGGGCGTTAGGTAAGGGGCTAGGGCAGGGGTCGGCAACCCGCGGCTCCGGAGCCGCATGCGGCTCTTTAGTCCCTCTGTTGCGGCTCCCTGGCATTGGAAAATGAATTAATGACTATTCTACTAAAGTGTATTGTATTTTGGTTGGTTCACTTTAATAATGTGATTCTAAAAGACCAAGACAAATGTCCCCTTGAGAGACAATAAAGTTTCTTATCTTATTCTAAATTTGAGGATTATGATGATCCCTCTGAGGGATTCATGTACAGTTGCGCACTTTTCCCGAGTTCTCCGAGCACTGCAAATGCAGCACGTGAAATTAAATCCAACTCAACTATTAAAATAAAGACTTTATATTTTACCATTTTGCAAAGCAGCCCATTGAGTGACAGGTGCAACAAGCAGGTAACTGCAGTGAAACGTCGAGTAACTGTCCAGCATGCTACGACGCGTCTCACAAACCTTTACGCAGCCAATCAGTGTTAAAACTGCACTTCATGCTCATGTGCCGCTATTGTGCAGCATAGCATGATACAGCCCTATTGAATCAGCAATCACGGAATTAAACATTAAAAACGGAATTAATTACAAACAAAGAATATCACTGAATGTGGACGTGCCGCGGAGCGCTGAACTCTCCTCCTGGCGCACTATCCCACGAACGTCTCACAGCAGAGCGTCTCTGTTGCGCTGTTGCTGCAGTTCTGGCATTTAAAGTGAATAATAAACGAGCAAAAGCTTATTTGTCCACTCCGACCCTGTCATGCTGCACTTTGATTACTTCTCCAGCAGGTAGGCCGACGATAGAGGAAGAAAAGTGTCTGATGCACTGAGCATGTTCAGCGCTGCGTGGGCAGATTCATTTGTTTTCACTGCTGACCAGATGATTTTGCGTAGCTATGTTCATATTTTGTGAAACAGTAATTTCATTTTTCGGGTAGCTTACTGCATGCGCCAGTAAAAGGATGACGGCACAGACAGGACAGCGTGTTTGGTTTGCTGCTGGTAGATTATTAAAGCTGCGTCTTTTTCCATCCTACATAAATACAACAAATAAAATAGATTTTTTTTAAAAAAGTGACCTTCAACCCGACGTCTTTTCTTTTTTTTAGTTTAAAATGTTTTTTTTTGCTGGATGCAGAAATGTAATTTCTTTTTCTCGTTTTTATGTTAAATGCAACACATTTAACGTTAAAGTTTTATTCAATTATCAATGTTAAAAGTCAGTTGATGCTTCAGTGTTTTCTTTATTGTAGGAAACGGGTCTAAAAGGCTGTTTGGCTGAAACAGGTTGCCGACCGGCTTATTTAAGACGGTTACATTTTGCGGCTCCAGACAGATTTGTTTTTCGGTTTTTTGGTCCAATATGGCTCTTTGAACATTTTGGGTTGCCGACCCCTGCCTTATTGGATAATATTTCTGTCACATATAACTTAGGTCACATTTATAGGCAACCACACTTGCAATCTCTCTCTTTCTTCTATTTCTTTGTTTTCAGAAGCTGTTCCGGAAAACGTTTAGAGAGGCTTTGGGTGACTTGATCAGCTCAGCGTTGGCCATACATTATAAACAGGCTCCAGCTGGAAGTGGTGGCGGGGGCTATAAGAGGGCCAGCCCAGGACATCACTGGTGTAATAAATACATGTGTATATATTTTGCATTTTGGTTTTACATACAAATAACTAGATTTTTATTTTATTATTGTAATTTTGTATATTACACTTTGCTAGTTTTTCACCACAATCTTTAAAGAATACAATTTTATTATGTTTTGATAATATTGTATATTTGACTTTGTGCTTTTATTTTTTTTGCAATGTATGTTTAAAAATAAAAATTGAAAATGGCTATGTATATTGTTTGTGATGGTTGGATGATGTTTGGAAATGGGCTCTATGCATGACTCCACTATTTCCTGAACTTAGGTTGCTCCTTTGTTTCCTGTTTTTCATTACTGGACAAACTGATTAACCCAGGAGTGTCTGATCTCAGTAACTGGTCAGACACACCTGGATTAATCAGTTCGTAAAGATTACAGGTTAAATTTGGTCCACTTAATTTAACATTAGATTTTGACAACTTTAATTTCCTTTACTATACCTAGGTTTGTTGTAAATAACAGATTGTAATGGCTGGATTTAACAGGTTTTAAATTTGGTATAAAAGTAAACGTATGGCAAACGTCTAAATTTAGACTATAAATAGACGTTCATTAGCAGTCATTTAAACGTCTAAGATTAGACGAGCCGTATAGTTCTGGTATAAAAATAAACGTTTGGCAAACGTCTAAATTTAGACGTCTTTTAAATAGCCGTTTAAATAACGGCTAATATACGTCTGAGAACAGACGAGGCGTATAAACGTAGTCGTCTTTTAGACGTCTATAAGACGTCTAGTCTAAACTTAGACGACTAAAAAACTTTCACTTTTAGACCGCTGGTAGACCGATTTAGCCGAGACGTCTAAGGACATTTGGACGTCTAATAGATGTCTTTTAGACCAAAAAATGCTCGGTGGGAAGGGTTAAGGCATTTCTGAAGGCAAAAGGGGTCCAGCAGGGTGTGCCTAATAAAGTGACTGGTGAGTGTATGTCGCACTGTACAGCCCTGAGGCTTGACGTAAATATTTAGCCTTGTTGAAAAAAAGGTAACTAATTAACACAGATATAACTGAACTTATTTATTGAAAATTAAGCGTACATTAGCAGCAAGAAAAAATAATGCTTTTATGTGAAGTGCATTGCAGATATTTTAAAATGCAATGCTAAATATAGCAGCTGCCTGAAACCCAACGAACAACGGTTTAATTTGCTTGTTCTTTAACTTTGTTAAATACAAAATAAACAGTTGAAAATATTTGTGACAAATAGTACCTTCAAAAACATGAACATTTATACAAGCATTTACAATAGAAACCTTTGGAAACAGAAATACAGTTGCCGTGGTTACACCACTCAGATTCTTTGTTGAACATATAGGCTCCGCCTACAAATAACCTATTTATGACATAAGCAGTTTAAACTTGCAGGCGGAGCTTGATCACCGTAGCAACCTGTTATGCAATTGTAATCCTTTGATGATGTGACATCACCAGTGATGTCACACAGGACAGTTCTACTGTATGTGCGGAAATTTAATCAAAACTCATTCCTTCAAGACATCTGACGAGTCTACACACGTGTACAGCCTGCCGGCAAGAACAGAACATTTTTGGAGATAATCCTATTTCACAGTTTATCACAAAGGTACAATTATTTGACCCAGTTTACAATGGCTGAAAACAGAAATACCTTTTATTTTGAAGGCGCAACAAAAACTTCCAAGGCTGATACTAAAGGTCTTGTTAATGGCTTTAGCGTTTTCACTCAACTACCGAACTCTGACAAAAACCAATTTAGGCAGACCAGCTTGAAAACTGCTGGTAGTGGTTTTAGGTTTAGCACTGATAAAAAAAGATTGGAAACAAACCATTTTTGGCCGACCACCACCGCCCTCAACGCCGGTCTTAGTGATTTTACATTCTGCTCTGGCACGAAAGGCTCAGACCAGCTTTGTGAGACAAGTGAAAGCTACGAAACTGAGCCAAAAAGGCGAAGACTTGAGGTCAGCAGCCTGGATAAACAGCCAGTGACTGAAAGAAAGATTACAGCCAAGACAAAAGATCGTCTTAAAAAACACAAGAGGTTGCAGTGGGAGAAAAACGCCACGTCTGGGAAGAAATATCTCAACCAGATGCAGGAGGTAAGTTCATCAATTACTCAATTGACTCCGGAAAAGGAGAAACAAACGCAGATTAAAAGTGTACAATTCCAGATAGGCAATGAAGACTTGAACATGACAAGAAATCCATCTATGGAGGAAAATCAGCAAATAAAAGAAAATACCTTTTATTTTAAAAGCACACCAAAAACTTTCCAGGCTCAAACTAATGGTCTTGTTAATGGCTTTAGCTTTTGCGCTCAACAACCGAACTCTGACAAAAACCCATTTAGTCAGACCACAGACCGCTTGAAAACTGCTGGTAATGGTTATAGTTTTAGCACTGATGCAAAAAGATTGGAAACTGACCAGTTTTGGCCGACCACCACCATCCTCAACACCGGTCTAAGTGATTTTACATTCTGCTCTGGCATGAAAGGCTCAGACAAGCTTTGTGAGACAAGTGAAAGCTACGAAACTGAGCCAAAAAGGCGAAAACTTGAGGTCAGCAGCCTGGATAAACAGCCAGTGACCAAAAGAAAGATTACAGCCAAGGAGAAGGATCGTCTTAAAAAGCACAAGAAGACGCAGTGGGAGAAAAACGCCACGTCTGGGAAGAAATATCTCAACCAGATGGAGAAAGTAAGTTCATCTAACACTCAACTGACTCCAGAAGAGCAGAAACAAATGCAGATTGAAAGCGTACAACTCCAGATAGTCAATGAAGACTCGAACGTGACGAGAAATCCATCTATGGAGGAAATTCAGCAAATTAAAGAAAATACCTTTTATTTTGAAGGCGCAACAAAAACTTCCCAGACTGAAACTAACGGCCTTGTTAATGGCTTTAGCTTTTGCGCTCAACCACCGCACTCAAACCCATTTAGTCAGATCACAGACCGCTTGAAAACTGCTGGTAATGATTTTAAGTTTAGCACTGATGAAAAAAGATTGGAAACTAACCAGTTTTGGCCAACCACCACCGCCCTCAATGCCGGTGTCAATGGTTTTACATTCTGCTTTGGCACAAAAGGCCCAAAATCAGACGAGCCAGTTGTCAGAAGAAAGATTTTTAAATCCCGTCATACAAAGAACAAGCTCCAGACAAGGAATCCATTTCTGAAGGAAAATCAACAAGCAAACACTGACAACCTTCAAGATGAAAGGAGCCAATTAGAATGGGAGAGAAATCTTTAGAGCGGGACAGGAAACTACTGGAAAAGCAGAAAAAAGACTTGGAGAGGGAGCGAACTAATGTGGAAATCTGTATGGATAGACTCAGCCACGAGAAAAAACAGTTACAGATGGAAAAAAGGGTACTTTTAGAAGACAAACATCTTCTAGAGCAGGAGAGGAAATGGATTCGAAGGGACTTAAGGGATCTTCAAATTGAAAATGAGGCTCTTTCTGAAGAGGCCAACTCAAAAACAAGTGAAAATCAGGGTCTGTATTATCACATTGAGGATCTGTATAAAGCACTAAAGAAGAGTGAAATGGAAAAAACGGCACTGAAACAGGAGATTGAGCAGCTTCAGGAAAAGTTGTGTAGAGAAAAAGAAAATTCAAAGGAGCTGGGAAAGAACATTAACAAGCAAGCTCACAAAGATGTTGAATTGCAGCCCGAAGTCAAAGACTCGGATGACTTATTTGATATGATCAAAGCGGAATATGAGTCTGTTCAAGAGCATAGCGGCAAACTAAAGTCAGAACCTCGTAACCTTCAAAAGAAGTCTCTGGAACAACACAATGTTATGAAAGAACCCCAACATGATGAGAATGGAGCTGAGTTTTTCAGACAGCAAAATGCATCTCTTACTGAAAAAAATAAGGCGTTGGAGAAAGAAGTCCAAAAGCTCACCAAGTGGCTTTGTAATGGACAGAGAGCAGTGAAGCGCATCCATGAGGCCAGAGATAGGGATGTCCAGCAGCTCGAGGAAGAACTTAAATTCTGTGAACAGATGCAGGATGTGATGTTGGCAGATTACGAGACTTTGGAACAGCATAACAAGGAGCTACAAACAAAACTTTGTCAAAAAGAGGCGAACTTTGAAGAGAAGCATCTGGAACTCCAAAATATCCAGGATAAACTCAGTTACACTGAGAGTAACTTTGAGCTTTTTAAACAGGTATATGCATGTATTCTAGAACAGAACAAGTTCTTGAAGGAAAAAGGCCAAACTTTTGCAAAGCAGCTTTGTAATGAACAGAGAGCAGTGAAGTGCACAGATGAGGCTACGGAGCAGGATGTCCAGAAGCTCATAGCAGACCGAAAAGTCTACGAAGGGATGTATCATATGAGCTTGGCAGAAAACCAGTCTTTGGAGGAGAAGAACAAGAAGCTACAAAGAAATCTCCTTGAAAAAGAGGCAAACTTTGAAGAGAAACACCTGGAACTCCAGAAAATCCAAGATAAACTCAACAAACCTGAGAATAACTTTGACTTATTGAAACAGAAAAACACATGTATTATAGAAGAGAACAAGTTATTGGAGGAAAAAGTCCAAAAGCTTACCGGGCAAATTTGTAATGAGCAGAAAGCAGTGAAGTGCACATGTGAGGCTATGGGGCAGGATTTCCAGGAGCTCATAGCAACCGTAAAAGGCTATGAAGACATGCTTGATATGGTGTTGGCAGAGTACATGTCTTTGGATCAGTATAACAAGATACAAGAAACAAAACTCCTCTGAAAAAGAGGCAAACTTTGAAGAGAAGTATGTTTGAACTGCAAAATATCTGGGATAAACTTAATGCAACTGAGAAGGACTTTGAGTTTTTAAAACACGAAAATACATGTATCATAAAAAAGAACAAGTTATTGGAGGAAAAAGTCCAAAAGCTTACGGAGCAGCTTTGTAATGGACTGAAAGCAAAGAAGCACACAATTGGGGCTAGGCCGCAGGATGTCCAGAAGCTCAAAGAAGACCTAAAAGTCTATGAAAACATGTATGATACGGTCTTGACAGATTCCAAGTCTTTGGAAGAGTATAGCAAGGAGCCACAAACAAAACTCCTTGAAAAAGAGGCAAATGTTCAAGCGAATTATCTGGAACTCCAAAATGTTTGTGATAAACTCAACGAGAATAACCTCAACTTTTTAAAATAGGAAAAATACATGTATTCTTGAAGAGAACAAGTTCTTGGAGGGCAGTCCTAAAAGTCTATGAAGACATGTATAATATGATTTTGGCAGATTACAAGTCTTTGGAAGAATACAACAACAAACTACGATTAAAACTCCTTGAAAAAGAGGCAAATGTTCAAGCATGTGGAACTCCAAAATGTTCAGGATACGGCCACTGAAGCTGCTACTTCATTCTGTTGCACTGGTGCAATGAAAATGAAAAGATTCTGATCAACTCAACGAAACTGAGAATGTCTTTGAGTTTTAAAACGGGAAAATACATTTATGATAGAGGGGAACAAGTTCTTGGAGGGAGAAGTCAAGAAGTTTAACAAGCGGCTTTATAATGGAAAGAAAGCAACGAGGCACATAAATAAGGCTACAGAGCAGAATATCCAAGAGCTTAAGAGCAACGATTACTTTGATAATTCACTAGTTACCGATTATTTTGGTGATTAGTTGACTGATCAGATCATACAAAAATTGGAGCATATTTACAGTACCAGTCAAAAATTGGGACACTTTCTCGTTGAATCTAATTGAAAAACATGTTCCAACTTTTGACTGCTGGTGTGTGGGTTTATTTATATACATTTATTATACAAGTCAAGAAAATTCAATTCAAGAAAAGCTGACCAGACAGAAAGGCAGACAAAGCAGTGGCAGGTACACTGAAAATTTTAAGCGGAAAAACAAAGCTTATAAACAATAAACAATTAGTCGATTATGAAATTATCGCTGACTATTTTGATAGTTGACAATTAGTTGATTAATTGACTAATCATGGCAGCCTAGACTGGACTAAGTTCTAAACTTCAAGCTTTCAGTTTTCATACTCTTAATGCAAACTTGAAACAAAGAATACTATTTTATATTCAATTTCAACAAAACTGTAAAACTTAGTTGGGAAATAAATGACCTGTGTTTAAAGTAGCAGGCCATTCCAAGTCGCTTCATTTACCACAATGAAGGTAAGCTAGCTTCATGCTATTAATACTCATTCTGTAATAAGAGAACCTCACTTTTTCTGTTTTGTCCTAGTGCAGGGGTCGGCAACCCGCGGCTCCGGAGCCGCATGCGGCTCTTTAGTCCCTCTGTTGCGGCTCCCTGGCATTGGAAAATGAATTAATGACTATTCTACTAAAGTGTATTGTATTTTGGTTGGTTCACTTTAATAAGGTGATTCTAAAAGACCAAAACAAATGTCCCCTTGAGAGACAATAAAGTTTCTTATCTTATTCTAAATTTGAGGATTAAAACCTTTCACAAACCTTTACGCAGCCAATCGGTGTTAATAACTGCACTTCATGCTCACGTGCCGCTATTGTGCAGCAGAGCATGATACAGCCCTATTGAATCAGCAATCACGGAATTAAACATTAAAAACGGAATTAATTACAAACAAAGAATATCACTGAGTGTGGACGTGCCGCGGAGCGCTGAACTTTCCTCCTGGCGCACTATCCCACGAACGCCTCAGAGCGGAGCGTCTCTGTTGCGCTGTTGCTGCAGTTCTGGCATTTAAAGTGAATAATAAACGAGCAAAAGCTTATTTGTCCACTCCGACCCTGTCATGCTGCGCTTTGATCACTTCTCCAGCCAGGTAGGCCGACGATAGAGAAGAAAAGTGTCTGATGCACTGAGCATGTTCAGCGCTGCGTGGGCAGATTCATTTGTTTTCACTGCTGACCAGATTATTTTGCATAGCTATGTTCATATTTTGTGAAACAGTAATTTCATTTTTCGGGTAGACCGCTTACTGCACGCGCCAGTAAAAGGATGACGGCACAGACAGGACAGCGTGTTTGGTTTGCTGCTGGTAGATTATTAAAGCTGCGTCTTTTTCCATAAATACAACAAATAAAATAGATTTAAAAAAAAAAAAAAAGTGACCTTCAACCCGACGTCTTTTCTTTTTTTTAGTTTAAAATGTTTTTTTTTTTGCTGGATGCAGAAATGTAATTTCGTTTTCTCGTTTTTATGTTAAATGCAACACATTTAACGTTAAAGTTTTATTTGATTATCAATGTTAAAAGTCAGTTGATGCTTCAGTGTTTTCTTTATTGTAGGAAACGGGTCTAAAAGGCTGTTTGGCTGAAACAGGTTGCCGACCGGCTTATTTAAGACGTTTACATTTTTGCGGCTCCAGACAGATTTGTTTTTCGGTTTTTTGATCCAATATGGCTCTTTCAACATTTTGGGTTGCCGACCCCTGGGCTAGGGAATGCATTATGTTAATGGATGTACCCCACGGGGATAGAAAACCAGACTGTGTGTGTGTGTGCATGTGTATGTGTCCATGGGTGAATATGTAGGAGTGGGAGGGTTGGAGTTTCATGTTTCACGTTGTTGTTTTTTTGTTAAGCACTTTGTGTTGCATCTTTGTATACAAAGTGCTATATGAATACAGCTTGATTTGATTTGACATCATAATGATGGCAGCACCTGAGGATGCTTCTAGCAGTGCAGCAGCTGTCGTATACTCTGTCAGACATCTGCTCTGCACGCAAATGCATGCCTAGTGGTGGCGCCTAATTAAACGTCTGACTCATTCCCGGTTTGAGTTGACGCGCAGCTATGGAGAGAAAATCACCGCGGAGATCGACACAGAACCATGGACCTGGTGTGAATCGGCCGTAAGGCTTTAAAGAAATCAAACTTCCTGAATAAGGAGGAAAAAGTGTTTTTAGTAGATTCGATTCACAACTGAATCAAATCACCTACTTGCCCAAACTCAGCTTCTCTCAATGAGATGATGCAAAATTATGATTTTTAATACTGCGTGAGTAATAATTTAGTTGTTTTGAAGATTAATGGGTTAATTTCACAGATTAATAGTCAGTGTTCAGGTGTGTTTGACAATGACTGTGTACTTAATCGGTAAATGGTAAATCATTCAGAAATCGCCTTGCATTTTGTTTTTGGGTCTATCATGATTCATTTTGTGGTTTGAGCATTTCTCTTCAGTATTTTTTATCTTATATTTGAAGGGAGAGATATACAAATTACTAGATTATATTTTATGTTGAAGGTACATTATCTACACAGATATTTCTTTTTCATACCAAGTTATTATTCTTGGACATTTAAAGCTGCTACATGACTTTTTCTTAATATTTCTCTATATTTGCATTGTTCTTCTTGTACATGAAAAAAACTGCTATCTTAAATTTTAGTTGAATTCCTTTAAAAAAAAAGAAAAAAAAAAAGCTTTTCACGTGAAGTAGATTCCAGTTAAATGTTTTTGCTTGTGAGCAGACAGCTGTTTTTGTGTATGTTCTTACATTTTAATAAAAGATTGACTTCGAATGACTCCTATTTTGGTGTAGTGTACTTATATTTTGTTGGAACTAATCTATAGACTAATTGATTAATTAAAAAAAAAAAAAAGCTAGATTAATCACGAAAAAAAATAATTGACCGGTGCATCACTTATTAAGACATATTTTTCTTTTGCAGATCATCCTTAATTATTTCATTGTGATTTATGATAGATACATTGCTCTCCTCATTTTTGAACGAAGGAGTTAAGGTCCGAAGGTTCAACCGGTGGACCAGGTTCCTCTGGTCCGATAAAGATGAAAATAAAATGAAAAAAACAAAAGGAGCTGGACTTTACTATAGTGCAGCATTGAGCAGAAATATTTTCTCCTATTGATGTGGAGTAAATACTAAGGATGCAGGATATTGGAATTTTAGCCAATATCCGATATGCCGATATTTTTAAACTCATGTGGCCAATAACCGATATCGATACTGATATTGAAGCTGAAAAAAATAAGCAGTCATTGCAAACAGCAGTTTTGTTATCCGTTTCCTACAAAAAGGGGTCGGAAAAATATCAATAAACTGGAATATCACAATATTATTATATGCCAATATCAAATCGATATTTCAAAACACGGTATCGATCTATATTACTTACAAAATCTTGCAAGATTTCATCGTTCTGTTACAAACTCTGACGTTTCGAGAATTAACGCGATTTTATTAGTAAAATAGATCGATACCACGTTTTTAAATGTCAATATTATATCAGCATATGAAAATATTGCGATATTTCAGTGTATAGATATTTTTTCCTACCCCTAGTCCTTAGATTTTCAAGCCTGTAAAAACTAAGTTTTTGAAGACGGAGAAGATGAAGTCATTCCTATGGTTTAGAAACAGCGACCTGATTGGTTAAATGTCGGTTAAATATCGGTTGGGTGGCCGATGTCTGATACTCAGTTTTAAGGCCGATATTGGCCGATACCAATAGGGGGCCGATTATATCGTGCATCCCTAGTAAATACTTCCAGAAGTGGAGGCAGCAAGCCCAACGGTTCTCCAGTCTAGATTTGGAGATTTAAGTCAACAGACGAATAAGTGAACAAATAAAATATCACTGATATTATTTGTGATATGAAGTCAAATCAGACCAATGGTGTCTTACGTCTGCTTGCTGGTACTGTTTTCCCTTGCTGTCCCTGTCCAGCGAGCCTTTCCAATCTTTTCCCCTTCGAGGCAGCTGCTTTATTAATCCCTTCAATCCAGTCTTCTTCTCTCCTTCACCTTCAGCCTGATGGTCCCCTCCATCGTGGGATTGTGACTTGGAGCTAGCATGAGAAAACGTTAGTTAACAACAAACCGTTTGCAACGTCCATCTGTGACCACATGAAACATCCAGTCCTGCTGAGAGTAGAGCTGAATCACAACCCAGACCAAGTTCAAACAGATCACCTGAACTTGTTATGGTCATCGTACGCTCCTCCTACGCTGCCCGGTCTCTCTTTGTGGGGGGTTGAGAGAGCCCGTTCGAGAAAAGCCTTCAGGACCAGATGAGTCTCGGCCTTGATCTCCACGAGAGAGACGGAGGAGACGGAGGAGACGGAGGAGCTCCGTCCTGCAGGCTCTGACATCGCTGGAAAGAAAAAGAAATAATACTTTTAGAAGCGCTGATGGAAGTGGGATCACCTGCATGCGTGTGCATGTGTGCGCACACGCATCTACATGTGTGCATGCACGTCTGTGAGTATGTGTGTGCGTGCGTATGTGTCCATGTATGTGGCATCAGGGTGGAACTTGGCGTGGATACAGAGAGCATAATATGTCGTCATGGAGACCAGATAAATAACATCACGCAGTTTAGTTTTTAGTAAAAGGACAAAGTGTAAACCACTTTTATTTTTTAAAATGTAGCTTGCTCGAGCCGTTTTTCCAGGACCCTTTACCCTGCCTTCAACTTTTGGGGGGGGAGATTAAGATTTTTAATCTTAAAATTACATATGATTAGGGGTGTGTCCTTTTAATTGACAGGGGGCAGACCGAGTGCCGGCAGGTGGCTGGTACTGCTTCTTAGCTCCTTGTTTGCTCTCAGGAAGGCTTAACTCTGTAGCAGAGAAACCTCCTCTAGAAGAGATGAGACTTCAAATGACTTATGGTGTGACTTGGCGCATTATGGGATACACACAGTTCATACATGCGTGGTGACATCACTTTCTGTCATCTTCAAAGAGCTAAATAGTTTCTGGGTAAACGTAATCCAGTGATGAGTAAAAGCATGTGTAAATGTTGTGTTAATATAATAATGTTATAAATAAGACTAGCCTTGTATTGCTTTTTGATGGTTAAGTTAATGCTCATATTTTCCCTCCAGGTTTCATCTAGTGAAAAGTGATCAAAGTACTTTGCACCACAGGAAAAAGTACTTTCTTGTCTGGACAATGTTGATTAAAAAAAAAATCTGCCAGCAGATGTCTTCAACTGATAAACTGCATAAATAAGGAAATAAATAATCCTGGATTTAGATCCGACAAATACAAGAGAAAATCTCTAAGTCAGTCTCTGAACGGAATATTTAGGATTGATAACAGGTGTCCTGTTGCAGATACTTGTCCATCAGAAGTGAAAACTAAGCGCGTGCCTTCCAGGGACACTTTTACGTCCCTACCTGTGTCAGAATTGAACCTACAACTTTGAACATCCCCACCTTGCTTTTTGAGTCCATCTATGGAGGAATCTGATGTTGGGGGGGCTCTGGACGAGTCCTGTTCTCGGATCTGGGGTTCTGGTCCCGTCGAAGGATCTCAGAGTGGGCTCCCACTGAAATGACTGATCCAGCTCTGCCGTCCACGGAGACGTCAGGTGAGAAAAACCGGAAAAGACCGAGGAAAGCCGATTCGGCCTCAACCGGCCAGCTAGCACCGACCTATGGCACCAGCGAGTTAACCCGCCCTGGACCAGGAAATGGACCGAACTTCGCCCAGAACCATCCCCCCACAGCGGAAGACCACCGTCGAGCCTCGGACACGCCGCTCACCGGAACTCAGTAACCGAAGACACGAACTCTGGAGGACCAAACTTTCCTCCACACAGCTGGTTCGGACTTAACCAGAACTTTGACCGGAACTTTAACCAGAACTTTAACTCAGCACAAGTCCTGAACTTTCCACGGAGATTCCTTCTTACCTCTGTCCGTGCGTGGGAGCCTGGCGAGCCGCGCAGTGTCCAGATTTCCTCCGCCGCTCCAGTCTGGGTGCGCAGCAGCGGGGGGAGGGGAGGCGCGCGGGGGTGTGGGCGTGGTTAACCAGGGAGGGGCAGGGCTATGGGGCTAATCATCATATTTGTTGTTTATGGTTTATTATTTAATATTTATGGGGAGCCGAAGTCACGCCCCCTCCGTTGAAGACAAAAGAAGTCAATGGCGAGAAAATAATTATTTACTGGTCCCAGTCGTTCTCTGTCCTGGATTCCAGGTATGTTGCAAGCTATGAATCCCATTTTTAAAAATTAATGCGAAAAGGAAAACTAAAATATCGTGGAGAACTTTGATTTTTTTCAGGTTTTACGCGAAGTCACTTTGTGGACTACAGCTATCGCCATGTGCGATAAAGTCGCTAGCTGCAACTGGCATGAACAAGACCAACCATCATTCCATCGGCGTAATGGAAAGAAAGACTTGACTGACAATGGGTTTCACTTCTGTTGATGCTCTTTTCCTGTCCTTGATTTTTTTAAAAAGTGGTGATGTGCCGGAGTAAAATTGTTAGAGATGTTCCAATACCATTTTTTCCCTTTTGATACCAATTCTGATACTTGCTGTGGGTATTGGCCATGGCAAGTAGCCTACCGATACCACTATGTTATAAAAAATATATTTATCTTATTCCATCTGCACTACTGTCATATGATTATCATCGTTGTAAGGCCTGGCTCAGGTTAAACCGTTTGTAAAACATTAAGGAATACAGCAAGATGAAGCCATTTATTTTTAGATGCAGTCCTGTTGGAGGGAAATGCTGCCATTCTGATGTGATTACTAGTTAGCTCCTTGTCCAACAGGTGTCAGGTGATCAACAAGTCAGGTGGTTCTTCCTCACCCCTCTAAAACAGCAGGCTGCAGACGAACCGTGGCGCTGCCATCTTGGACTGTTTGTCAGCTCTGTTCACTCACCTGTTTATAACTAATATAAATGACCAAAACTCACCAGATTCTTCATTGATTTTCCAACAAGTTTTCTCTTTTGCAAAACTCAGATATTCTGCTATGATACAGGATTGAAAATGCATATTTTCGTAGTTTGGGATAGTGGGCCTAACAGGAATATAATATTTTGTGTCAGGTAGGCTACATGATGTCTGCATTGTATGGTATGACAAAACACACACACACACACACACACATATGGAGACCATACTGTTTTGATTTTTTTTAAACAAAAAATCATAAAACCTTTTGTCCCACTTTTATTTTATTTTTGCACATTTGAAAAAGAGCAGTAAACACGTCAGTAGTCAGTAATATTCAAGCTTACATTAAAGTAAACACTATCACAATATCTATATATTAGTTAGCGTAGTTCAAGACCCCCCCCAATGATCCTAATGAGTTGACGTTGGCAACTAGCTAAAACCAAGGGATGTGGTAACGCAAACAAACTCCTATTGAAATCCTGTAGCTTGCATATTCCACAGAATAGCACGAGATATTACACTTACGATTAGAATGATGTTCTTTGTTTTTCATACATATCTGTCCTATATGTTTTGCCTTTATGTTTTTTTATTTACATTTTCATGGCACTCCAACCTTCCCTCCAAATAAGAGGAAATTACTTTGACTCCTTCAGGCAATATTTAGATTTAGGTTGAATATGGAACATTTTTATTAAAAGCTATACTTTTTAAAAAAAATGATACCTCCACAGGTCTTTTGGAGGGGTGCAGAATGAAAGTACAACATTTCCTAAAATATTATATTTAGCCTGAAAATAAATATACAGTGGGTATGAAAAGTATTCAGACCCCTTTAAACTTTTCATACTTTGTTTCATTGCAGCCATTTGCTAAAATCAAAAAAAGTTAATTTTATTTCTCATTAATGTACACTCAGCACCCCATCTAGACAGAAAAAAACAGAAATGTGAACATTTTTGCAAATTTAAAAAAGAAAAACTGAACTGTCACATGGTCACAAGTCCAGACCCTTTGTTCAGTACTAAGTAGAAGCATCCTTTTGAGCTCGTACAGTCATGAGTCTTCTTAGGAATGATGCAACAAGTTTTTCACACCTGGATTTGGGATCTTCTGCTGTTCTTCCTAATAGATCATCTCCAGTTCTGTCAGGGTGGATGGTGAACGGTGGTGGACAGCCATTTTCAGGTCTCCCCAGAGATGCTTAATTGGGTTTAAGTCAGAGCAAGAATGGTCCCAGAGTTGTTCTGAAGCCACTCCTTTGTTATTTTAGCTGTGTGTGAGGGTCATTGTCTTGTTGGAAGGTGAACCTTCGGCCCAGTCTGATGTCCTGAGCACTCTGGAAGAGGTTTTCTTCCAGGATCTCTCTGTATTTGGCTGCATTCATCTTTTCTCCAATTGCAACCAGTCGTCCTGTCCCTGTAGTTGAAATACATCCCCATAGCATGATGCTGCCACCACCATGTTTCACTGTTGGGATTGTATTGGGCAGGTGATGAGCAGTGCTTGGTTTTCTCCACATGCATCGCTTAGAATTAACTCCAAAAAGGTCAATCTTGGTCTTATCAGACCAGAGAATCTTATTTCTCATAGTCTGGGAGTCCTTCATGTGTTTTTTCGCAAACTGTATATGGGCTTTCATATGTCTTGCACTGAGGAGATGCTTCCATGGTGGTGGCTGCAGTGATAGTTGACTTTGTGGAACTCTCTCCATCTCCCTACTGCATCTCTGGAGCTCAGCCACAGTGATCTTTGGGTTCTTCTTTACTTCACTCACCAAGGCTCTTCTCCCACGATTGCTCAGTTTGGCTGGACGGCCGGGTCTAAGAAGAGTTCTGGTTGTCCCAAACTTCTTCCATTTAAGGACTATGGAGGCCACCGTGCTCTTAGGAACATTTAGTGCAGCAGAAATTCTTTTGTAACCTTGGCCAGATCTGTGCAACACCACAATTCTGTCTCTGAGCTCCTTGGAAAGATCCTTCCACCTCATGATTCTCATTTGCTCTGACATGCACTGTGAGCTGTAAGGTCTGATATAGACAGCTGTGTGCCTTTCCTAATCAAGTCCAATCAGTTTAATTAAACATAGCTGGACTCCAATGAAGGAGTAGAACCATCTCAAGGAGGATCAGAAGAAATGGACAGCCTGTGAGTTTAATATGAGTGTCACTGCAAAGGGTCTGAATACTTTTCACCATGTATTTCAGTTTCTCTTATCCGTCTCTGAAGGGGAGTGATGTGAGAAGAGCAAAAACTGGAGTAAATTTAGGTGAATACTACACTAGATGGACCCACATAAACATTTTCCACGGCATCAAATGGCTACTTTCCTCCTGGATCGGAAGGCTAACTTGTTTGCTAACATGGCTAATGTTAGCTGTCAGTTATAAACTCCTCTGCATTACTTGATGAACACGGTGCAGGCTGCTGGTCACTGTCGTATCGGCAGTGAGCCTGGCATCCCAGCGGCGGAAGTTGTTTTTCTGCCGTTGCAACTGCAACCTAGACACATGTGATGTCGCTGTTCTGTCCATATTCCATATTCAACCTTTAATTTGAGTCAGGGGCCTTTGAGGACTGATCCCTTCATTACATAGAAGTATCTATCCAATCATGTCATTTCCACACTAAATCAATACCCCATTGATTAGTGTGCAGGAGCATTATTGCCCACTGCCATATATTCCAGTTGTTACTGTATTTTACTGGCGTACAAATATATTGAGGATCTCAGTGGATGTTTCGTATGTTAAATGGAGATGGACTCATGGGATTACATGGACATTTATTTAAGCCATGGTGAAGAGAAGAACAGAGTACTGCAAGGCATGATGGTAAATATGTAAACAAGCCCATCTACCAGGAACCAATCACAGCAACTGCTACAATATCAACTTGAAAAATTATATTTAGTTGCAGTTATTTGCTTTTTGTCCTCTTAACTATAACTTTACAGTTGTTTTTGCCATAACAGTGTTTTATGCATGTTATTTGCTCTGATGGAAAAAAATGCATTTATTTCAATATTGACGAATAATTAAAAGAACTTTGCTTTACATTTATTTGAGTTTCACCCTTAAAATCTCTGTGATTTGTCTGCAGCTTGCTGGGATATTTATACTTTGACCCTTGAAGGAAAAAAAATTAGGCACCCCCGCCACAGAAAATGAGTTGAGAAACCTGAATAAAACTGGCAGTGCCGTTTTTTTCAGTGAGCATTATCACCGCCGATCTTGACCAATAATAGCGCTTTTGGGCTAAAAAGGTGGCTCAATACGAGGTTGTGAAGGCTCAGGCAGGGTTTGAACCCCAGCCTCAGCATTAGAGTCATGCATGCTAGTCAGTCAGCCAGAGGGAAATCTTTAAGGCCAACTAGCGAGGGCGCATGATCACTTGGACGTATACAGTAGATGGCGAACAAACATAATTAAATTGCGTTCAGTTTTTCTACTGAAACCTGTTCAGTCAACATAATTCTGTCTAGCACATGCAGTATTTTTTCTAAACATGCAAAATAAACGTGACAGATTCATGTTTACAGAGGAAACGTAAAGTAATTGTGTAAAATGGACTAAATTTATCAAAGTAAATCCAAAGACCTGGAATTTCTTTTTCTTTTCTTTTTTTTTCAGTGTAGCCAAAAAAAACTTGAAGAAGCTGCCTATTGTTTTTCCATCCATGCTAAATCTGAGAGGTACAAACATGCAATGACTGCATTCATCAGAGAGCTGGAGATGGTGATGTGACTTTAATTTTGTTGTTGCATGAGAAAAAATGTTTTTAGTTGTGCTCTTATTTATCTGAAGTTGAGACGAAAGCTGAGCTAAATCCTGTTTTATATCCTCACTGAGAACTGAGGTTCACATATCTTTGGTCAAACAGTTAACTTTTTTAAAATATAACTAATTGAATTGCTGTTCCAATTGTAATTGTATAATATAAATGGATTGTTTTTTTCTATACGGTGCAAATGACCAGTTTCTGCCTTTCTGTGTGGCAGGGGTTGGTCAGAGTTTTTACAGAACTGCAGCTCTCACAGAGGTCTGACCTTTTCCCTTTCTTTTTATGAATACACGATGTATTGACCACTGCCTGGATGGAAGGACCATTTCACCCAGTATAACAAAAAGTGTTTCTGAGCAGGTTTACCAACTCTGGCTTTAATTATACTGTAAATTTTAAAATCCTCGAAGGCTCTTTGGTGCGGTATTTCCTCATGAATGTGCCCCTGCAACAAAGCAGCTGGTCCCTGCTTGGCACCCCCTCTGATGTTGGTCAAGAACTGCCACAGGGTTGGATCTAGCACTTGGAGATCCAGAAGTTAGTAAAGCACAGGCAATGTTATTTTACTTTTTAAATTTTTTATGTAACCTTTATTTTACCAGGAAAAGTCCCATTGAGATTAAAAACCTCTTTTACAAGGGAGTCCTGGAAATGTTCACCAAAGTCACAAACACTGCAGGGCTTGCTGATCGTCTTGTTCTCTTTATGGTCCGAAGCAATCAAAGCTGTAGTGTAGCACATTTCATAAGATGGTCCTGTCACTATACCTCCGAGTGATCGTGCACCCTGGCTACTTGGCCAATGGGATGTCCTTTTAGCTGAATGGTAAGCGCGCATGACTCTCACCTGGGAGTCTGGGGATTGAATCCTCCCCGGGCCCTCCTTTGTCCTGCCATTATATTAAGTCAAATGCACCAGCTACAGAAAAATGCTGAGCCTGTTGTTAATTTTGATGTGCAGTCAAACACACAACTTTCACATCACAACAAACTGTCTTAAATGGCCATTTTTCTGGACACAGATGGTGTCCTCAAGGTGGGAGGGAGACTTCAATATTTCCAACAAGTTTTTCAAGCACCCAATCGTGATACCAAAGGATCCACAAAGCTCCAGAGGGTCAGAGGACGAGTGACCTTCAGAACACTGAGAGCCTTCTCCTCCCTTCCCACACAGTGGCATGAGCTGTGTTGGTCCGTTTGGGACAAATAAAGGAAGAAAAAAAACACACAAAGGATACGGACTGTTATTTACTTGCTTTTGTTCTCGTGTTATTCACATTGAGTTATTAGAGGACTGATATTAAGATGTTTTATTTCAATCAGAGGTGCAGTCAGACAAATCCAATGTGACCAAGGAACTAATTTTGTTGGTACTCAAAATGAGTTTTAAGCATTTTGAACTAGAAGAACTTATCAGACAATGTGACTTTGTGATGAATGCACCCCAAACTAGCCATGCCCCAGCCAGCATGTGGGGCCCAGATGGCTAAAATTTTGGCTGCATATGAGGGACCCAAGTGGGTTTGTGCACAGTTTCCATGGTGGCCACCTGTGTTTTCCCTTATAGGCTATAGGCATGGGCTTGAACTGGGCAAATTTGCAGATCTCACAGTTTAAGTTACATGGGCCCCATTTGTGGAAACCCAGATGGGAAAAACACAAGTGGGGCCACCAAACCGTGGACAAACCCACTTGGGTCCCTCATATGCAGACAAAATTTAACCCATATGGGCCCCACATGCAATACTGTCTGGGACAGGAGGGGTGTGGGAGCGTCAGATAAAGACGGACTCAATGATGCTTCATTTAGGACTTTATTCTGTGAAGCCATGGCTATAGTTACATCAGACCCCTGACTGTGGATAATCTGAAGAGTCCTGACAGATTTGAACCTCCTACGTCTAATCATCTGCTCCACACAAAATCCAACACACCGCTGCCCCCACCTGGCGCTTTTCCAGAGGAGGACCTACATGGCAAAAAGAGGTGGCGCATGTAGTTCCTTGCAGATCAGCTCTGGAGCTGCTGGAGACAGGAATATGTCCACAACATCATTTCAAGGCAAAAGTGGCACTCACCAAAAAGGAATCTGGATGTGGGTGATATATTGTTTTGGACTTAGATCGCACCCAGAGGTTAATGGAGACTTGCAAGAGTTTTAAAGATTGACTGTCAGTGGAAAAGATGGACTTGTACGAAGAGTCAAGATTGTACTTGGAGAAAAGAGGCTGAATAACAAAGGTCAAAGCTCTTAAAGCTATCAGAGTGTCCGGTACAAAAACTTCTTGTTGTTCTTGTTGTTAGAAAGCTCTTAAAGGTAATCTCTTAATATAAGTTGTGTTCGACAAAATCATTTGTTGTTGTTCTTAGTCAATACTCATAATTTTAGTGGGAGTGTAAAGGCGTAAAGCAGAATTATTAACTTTCTTTTATAAGTTCATCCAGTTTCATGCTTTTATTTTGACAACTTCCTCACGAGCAAACGTTGTATGACGGAAGCTAGCTTAACGTTAAAGAAGAGGCGCAAAGAAAAAAGGGAAAAGTTCAAAGAGAAACTTAGATGCCATAAAAGGACATCTAACAAAAAATAGCTCCAGTCAAGAGGGGAACAAGGTTTGTAATGGAAATATGTGTTAATGTGGGCAAATTCTAATGTATATGAAAGGAGTTTTACTGTAAATTATAACTATTGACTTGAATTTCAAAGTAAGAGCTAATGTTTTGATTAATTGATTTCCAACTTTATTTGCATACCAAAAATAGATGAGAAAAAAGTTAAAGTAAATGCCAAATGCATTCATGTCACGTTCATGTCATGTTTGAAAAGGAGTAGGAAGAAGTAACAAAAACTTATTAAATCCTACCCCTAATCTGTACATACGTCACATGCACATATATGTATATACATAGCTACACATTCACATAAATCTACACAATACACACATATCTGTATCTATGAACATATGTAGCTGCAAACACACATGCCTATATTCTCACACAAACCTTTTTTTCCCCTCTCTTTACTTCCTTGTCCCCTTCAGTTCACAATGGCAAAGCAACTAGCCCGTGAAACCCCCTCAAGCCCCCTCCTCGCTGTATCTTGTAAAAATCATTTGTTTATATTTGAAGAGGTCATTTGTAAAAACAGTTAACAACCATTTAGGAAAAATGGAGTTAACTGCTTTTCGTTGCTGTCGGGTACAAACCTCCTATCTCCATTTAACATCATTAAAACGCTCTATTTCATGTGTGTGTGATTTGGTGAAAAATATTCAAAAAGTGAATGAAGAGTTTATTTGCAGAAGCAGTTAACTTTGTTTTTTCTAAACAGTGGTTAACTTTTTTTGCAAATTAACTCATTTGTTTTTGAACTGGTTGATGTTTGGACATTTCCCTCCACACTCAGTCTGATCCATACCCTTACTCCATTATTTGTTATACAGAGTCTTTTCATTGTAGTATTTTATCTTCGGATCTTAACATTAGGCATTTTCTTTAAATCATACCCTCCTTCTATTTTGTAAAACATGTTTTATTGTGCTGTTCGCAATTCTGTCATATCATAGAGTTTTATCATTTTAGACTTTACAAATAATGAATTGGCGTGTTCCAGATAACCCACTTTATGAATTATTCTGATGACTCTTTTTTTGCAGTATGAATAGTGAACTTTATGTGTTTCCCCATACGTCTGTGCAGTAATTTAAATAAGGTAAGACCAGAGAACGGAACAGAGTGCGGAGTGATTTATAATGCGAAAAAAAAAAAATCCTTGCTTTGGCTATGACAGTGATGGTTCTAGATATTTTAGTGCAAATGTATTTAATATGAGACTTCCAGCAAATGTTATTATCACCTGAGAAATTCAGTTTTGTATACTTTTTCTATATCAACCCCCACTATCTGTAAAGCATGATGGCTTTGTTACTAAATATCATATATTTCGTCTTGCTCAGATTTAGTGAAAGCTTTTTATCCAACCAGTGTTAGATTTTGATTAATTCTGACGTGGTAATGTCTAAAACTTGCTGTAAATTCTCACCTGATTCAATTATACTTTGTGTCAAGTATATTTCATTGATATACTTGATGAATAATTTAGGACCCAACACCAACCCCTGTGGTACACCACACACAATGTCCGAACATCTTGACTGATGAACTCCCATTTCCACAAATTGCTTCCAGTTTTTTTTTAGATAATTTCTCAGCCACTAGTGCCAGTCCCCTGATCCCTGATTTTATTGGACTTTCGTGTCTCTGTGCATGTTCCAGCGCTCATGCTGGTTGGATGATGAGGATATGGACATTAAATCATCATTCTACCATTAGTTTTTGGCTTTCTCAGCAGTGATTGGGTAACACGTTAACTGAACCATCATCAGCATCCATTTAATGATGAGCAAAACAAACAGCTTTTCTTTGGTTTGAGATTTTTAGTTTCAGTTTCTGAAGAAAAAAAAAAAAAGACGTAACTTTTCGCACCTGAGAGAGATATACAAATATATTAAACAGAACTTTTCTTTATATGTTTTATTTCAATAAATTGATACAAAGTGATATTTTTTCAACATTTTTCCATCATTTCTGCTGCTTTCATGTCTTTTTGGTTGTTATGCTGATTGGAACAGGTTAAACATGACAGATACCAGGTGGTGTCAGTCCTGCAGGTCTCTGAACACCACATTTCCTGTACCATGAGTTCATGCAGTGTAAATATCAGAGAGGATTCAGCTGCTGATTCTCCTCTTTACAGCAGTCATGAACAGCTCAAGTTCCCGATTTCATTTAAATTCAGATCAGTTTTATTGATAAAGCATTAAATTCTAACAGAACCATCTGAGTACAGAGAAACCCTGTTCAGGACTAAGCAACATTTTCCTCCCATCAGCACGGGGTGAAATTATGAGCAACCTGGACTGACGATCAGAAGCGTCTGGTTGGAATGAAGCGAGGCCGACTGGGTCTGAGCACAAGCTGATTGTCACCGTAATGAAACACAATCAGCTGGAAAGCATTCGGAGAGCAGTTCTCAGCACAACCCCCCCCAAACCTGTCCAGCGCCACTGATATCCAGACACTGGTACAAGGATTGGGAGTGACCAGGCCAAGATGGCATGAAGGAGCACCAGAAAAAGAAATGAACTCCATCACATCGTTTCTGTCAGAATGTTCAAACAAAGTCAGAGGTGAGATGAGGAGTCATAAATCATGAAGTCTCGTCAAGCCTTGTTCTGCGTCTCGTTCTTACCTCTGCTTCCTGCCCAGCAGTCAGGCGTCTCACACTCGTCTGGATTCACAGCTTTTTATTGCAGCGCTCTGCTCTCAGCTGCATCCTCTGCCCGTGTCTCCGATCCAAACTCTGCTCCCTCTATCTATCCTCCCGCAGGTCCGTCTCAGCCCCCCAAAATCAGAGCATATCAGAGGTGGGGCCAATAGGGAGCCAGGCAGCAGGGCGAGGCACTTCCTCTGTGACAGGAAACTAACAACAAACACCCAGAGACCACAGGCAGGGGGAGGGGAGCCAGATCAAGAGATGTTTAATGACTCTGAGTTCACATCAGGGTCAGGACAAAATAACTTATGTTGATTTCTGACATTAAAAATAACTTCAGAGTTTGATGGCATGGACGATGCAGAATGTTTCTCAGCTTCTCTGATCTCAGTCTGCAGCAGCAACATGAAGCTGAGTTCAGTCTGCACAGGACAGACCCTCTGCAAAGATTACATCAGATATCATACAACCACAAGACCAAAGAGTCAGGTCTCTGCAAAATGTCAATTAAAACCAGAATCCAATGATCCCAAATCTCATCAACATGTTTTATTCCCAGTAGAACTTAAACAACATAGATGATGATGAAAATGAGACATTTTACCATTTGATGGAGAATCTTTACTGATTGTGAATCTGATGGCAGCAACACGTCTGTAAAGAAAAAAATGGAACAGGAGCAACAAAACCCTGGAAAAGTAACAACTGGAGGAGACTTTGACAACTAGTTTAACTGGAACAGGTCAGCATGACCAGGTATAAAATAAGCATTTCAGTGAGGCAGAGTCTCTCAGATGGAAAGATGGACAGAGGTTCACCAATCTGAGACAAACTGACTCTAAAAGTTGTGGAACAATTTCAGAAAAATGTTGCTCAGACTTTGAAGATCCTCCATCTACAGTGTAGAATATCATCAGAAGATGGAGAGAATCAGGAGGAATCTCTGTGTGCATGGGACAAGGCTGCACGCTGGTGATCTTCTGCATTAAAAGCAGACATGATTCTCTACTGGAAACCACTGCATGGACTCAGGAAGACTTCCAGAAATCTCTGTCTGTGAACACAGTTCACCCTGAAATCCACAAAGTTCCATCATGCAAAGAAGAAGCCATATGTGAACAGGATCCAGAAACACCACCATCCATCTTCTCTGGACCAAAGCTCATTTAAAATGCTCTGAGACAAAGTGGAAAACTGTTCTGATGGATGTTTCTGGAAAGCATGGAGGCCGTGTCCTGCAGACTAAAGAGGAGAGAGAGCATCCAGCTTGTTATCAGCTGCATCTCTGATGGGATGGGGTTGCATTCCAGCTTCCACATCTGTGAAGCTCCATCAATGCTGGAAAGTACACGGAGGTTTTAGAGCAACATCTGCTTCCATCCAGACGTCTCTTTCAGGGAAACCTTGCAGATTTCAGCAAGACGATGCTGAACCACATACTGCATCCATCACAACAGCATGGCTGGAAACAGGAGACGAGTCCGGCTGCTGAACTGGTCTGCCTGCAGTCCAGAACTTTCACCAGTAGAAAACATCTGGAGCATCATGAAAGCAGAA
Organism: Atherinomorus stipes; assembly: GCA_023101725.1. Lineage (NCBI taxonomy): Eukaryota > Metazoa > Chordata > Actinopteri > Atheriniformes > Atherinidae > Atherinomorus > Atherinomorus stipes. Next base: position 77,519 of record JALJCO010007303.1, read on the forward strand.
ATCCAGCAAACAAGTTCCAGGACTGTTGAGCAGCTAGAATCCTGCATCAGACCAGAATGGGACAACATTCCTCTCTAAAACTCCAGCAGCTGCTCTCCTCACTTCCCAGATGTTTGCAGACAGATGTTAAAAGAAGAGGAGATGCTGCACAATGATGAACATCATCCTGGAACTGCTTTATACAGACGTGTTGCTGCCATCAGAGAATATTTTCCATCAAATAGTAAAATGTCAGTTTCATCATCTGATTTGTTGTTTATGTTCTACTGGGAATAAAATATGTTGATGAGATTCAGCTTTTATTTACATTTCAAGCAGAGACCTGACTTTTTAAAGCTGGGATTGTATCTGCTAACAGTTTATTTCACCTTGACCCACTCTGCTGGGGTGGGGGGGTCAATCTGCAGCTGTTTCTGAAACATCTCTGGAAAATCTTGATGTTTCTCAAGAAACTGGAGGAACAGAAGGTGATGTTCCAGGTTAATGATGAACAGAAAGAATATTCGGGGAGGGATGCAGCTCATGTTCAAAGAGCAGATAAAGAGGAAGGGTCCTGATTGAACTGCTGGGTGTGGGCATCCATGGGGGATAGTTGTTTATCAGGGAGCTCTAATTCCTCTTATCAGCTACAACATCCACTTACTCTCACCACATCATTAACTCCAAACTGCACGGCCCTGCTGGGCAAACATCACATGTCTGACCTTATATGGTCCGAAGTGGACCTGGGAGGATGGCTGCAGGGCCGACCGGGTCTTTATCTGGGGAAGAAGACGAGACTCTTCCATGATAAAAACTTATCTGAATCCTGTCTTTCTGTTTGTTTGTCTCATTTGTCCTGTGATTGATTTGTTCCATCTTTTAGGATGGACAGAACGTCCAGCAAATGCAAGACCTGTAGATGAGCCTTGGCTCATCCTGTTTAACAGAGAAGGTTCGGAATGGTTTTGTTTTATTTTCTGTGCAGCTGCAGACAGAAAATTCTCATTCTGTGAATTTCTGATTGTTGGTGAGTTCAGGGATCTGCTAACAGGAAGCTCTCAGTCACAGAGGCAGGAAATGCTGCTGCTCACACACAGAAAGACATATAAGGTCAACACAGCCACATTTCTGCTGCTTCACAGCTTCGTGCACACTTGCAGCGTTTACTGAAAGAAGGAAACAAGCACACAAAGAAAGAAAGAAAGTCTTTAGTTTGAACATGTTTGAATCCTAAAAGGATTCATTGAGAAGAACATGAATAATTTCGCTGTTGTCTCAGCAGGAGGGAACACGGAAAAAATGTCATTACATTTTATTTTAACTAATCAGTAAAAGAGCATTTGGTGGATTGTTTCTTTGTGAGAAACTACTCTTTTTAATAAATCTACTGTTGGAAAGTCTGTTTATTTTCCCTTTAAATGAAAGGAAAGTACATTAGTGGGATGGAAAACAGCCAAACAGCTGGTTCTGGTTCTGACTGTCCTTCACCATCAGTCCTGTTTGGTGTCGTCAGCATGTGCATGGGAACCTGGACACGAGGAGGGACATTACACTCTGGATGACTCCAGATTATGTCCACAGCGGTTGGATTGTGTACATTTCTTTTTGGCCTTGAAAGATCACTTTAACATGAAAAGTTAAAAATCCTACAACAGTTTTGTATTACACTGTTTTTACCAAAATAAAGAAGGCATAATTTAATAAATACTTAACATTTGTTTGTATATTTTTTTACTTAATTTTGAATTTTAAGTATAACTCACTATTATTAAGTCATTTGTATTCAGTGAATTCATGATGTGATCAACTTCTAAAAAGTAAGTAAACTTTACTTTGCCTACACAGTCCTGTCAGAGAGGGAGAGGCTATTTTTAAACTTTAACACATAGATATCAAATACAGATGTGTGGAAAAAATTTTGCCCCCTTCCTGATTTCTATTTTTTTTTTCGTCTTTTTTTTTGCACGTTTGTCACATTTAAATGTTTCAGATCAAACAGATTTAAATATTAAACAAAGACAACACAAGTTAACACAAAATACAGTTTTTAGATTACGGTTTTTATTAGTAAGGAGGGAAGAAAATCCAAACCTCCATGGTCCTGTGTGAAAAAGTGATTGCCCCCTAAACCTAATAACTGGTTGTTCCACCCTTACCAGCAACAACTGCAATCAAGCGTTTGTGATAACTGGCAGTGAGTCTTCTACAGCGCTGTGGAGGAATTTTGTTCCACTCATCTTTGCAGAATTGTTGTAATTCAGCCACATTGGAGGGTTTTCCAGCATGAACCGCCTTTTTAAGGTCATGCCACAGCATCTCAGTCAGTTTCAGATCACGACTTTGACTAGGCCACTCCAAAGTCTTCATTTTGTTGTTCTTAAGCCATTCAGAGGTGGACTTGCTGGTGTGTTTTGGATCATTGTCCTGCTGCAGAACCCAAGTGCGCTTCAGCTTTGAGGTCACCAACAGATGGACGGACATTATCCTTCAGGATTTTTTGGTAGACAGCAGAATTCATGGTTCCATTTACCACAGCAAGACTTCAAGGTCCTGAAGCAGTAAAACAGCCCCAGACCATCACACTACCACCACCATATTTTACTGTTGGTATGATGTTCCTTTTCTGAAATGCTGTGTTACTTTTACGCCAGATGTAATGGGACCTACACCTTCCAAAAAGTTCAACTTTTGTCTCGTCAGTCCACAGCGTATTTACTTTTTCACACAAGGCCATAGAGGTTTGGATTTTTCCCCCCTTACTAATAAAAATCTTCATTTAAAAACTGCATTTTGCGTTTACTTGTGTTATCTTTGTCTAGTATTTAAATTTGTTTGATGATCTGAAACATATAAGTGTGGCAAACATGCAAAAAATATTAGAAATCAGGGGGGAAAATAGGCGGAGAGGACGTAAAGAGCTGATTCTTTAAAACTTCAACAACCCAATAGACCCCACCAAGAGTCAACAGCAGCTTGTAGCTCGCTTGCAGTAAATATCATTTCATGTACATGTATGTGTGTGTGCTTGTATGTGTGTAAAAACTAATGCAGATGTAGATGCCCTCTCACGGTGACCCCTGGTGTTGCATTGTGCAGTGAGCATGGATTAGGAACCTCCTGTCTGGTGCAGGTGACCACTAAGGTTGTCCAAGCCTGCTGTGCTGGCAGAGGTACAAGTGAGGCAGCCCCCCAGGTTCTGATCCAGCTGAGCGACCTCCAAATGGGCAACCAGGGGGCAAGGCTCAGAGGCAAGGCCCCATGATCCAGCAGGTGTTACAAGCAATACAATCGGAGAGACCACTTGACCATTTTCAAAGAGCGTCTCCATCCGATGGCGGTGAGGCTCCTCAGGGAAGCGGACCTCCTTTCCCGAGAAAGGATGGCATCCTTTGTAGAAGGTCGAAAGACCCAAAGAATATGGAACATATACAGCAAATATTCTCACCAGCTGTGAACAAGCGTGAGAAGGCAGCTCATACAGGCCTAGAAAAGGCCCTGGCATTGGTGAGAAGCCACTTCTGCTGCCTCAAGCAAGCAGAGGCAGTCAAGGTAGGCTACTCTTGCCCCAGGTGTGTTTTCTAAAGCCCCCAGTGTCACAACATAAGCCCCATAACGACATCAGCCCCCTTGAGTTGCTGGACTTCCTGAAGCTGCCACTGTCACCAATATGTGTGTTAGTAGTGACAAACTGACATTAAATATCAGTCAGGAGTTTCTCTGATCTTGAGGTTCTTTGAAGCAAAGATTCAGTATGAAAATGTTTGGAAAGTGTTGTTAGTCTGTGTTTGTTTTGCTACAAACAAACTGCAAGAAAAACATAAAGTGTGGGTCTTCCTTCTGATGAGAAGCATTGTTCGTCTAGATCAGGGGTGTCCAAGTCCAGTCCTCAAGAGCTACTATCCTGCACATTTTGGTTGCATCCTTTCTCCAACACACCTGAATCAAATGAATGGTTCGTTAGCAGCCTCTGCAGAGCTGAATGACACCCATGAGGGAATTAGCCATTTGATTCAGGTGTGTTGGGGAGGGTGTGGTCTAAAAATTGCAGGATAGTAGCTCTCGAGGACCGAACTTGGGCACCCCTGATCTAAATGAAGATGAAATAAAAGTGATGTCATATTTTCCTCCTTTGTGTTACTATCCATGAATGCTTGCGACATCTATGACCTGCCTTATTCTGATTATGTATAATGGTGTTCAAAATATTTTCTGTATTAACCCTTGTGCTCTCCTCAAATTTCCCACCCTCTGGTGACCTTTGTGGCAAAAACATGTCCACAAATTAAAAAAAAAAAAAAAAAAAATCTGCTACAAAATCATCAATCATCATTTTAATTTAAAGGAATAAAATATCAAAAATAAATTAATGTTTGGTAGTTTAAGAAGTCTGAGGTGTTAAGTGCAGAAAAATGACCGATAATGATGATTTTATGGCAGTTTTATGTGACATTTTTGTCCATGAAGGTCTCCAGATGAAGCAAAATGCATCAACAGAATGTAAAACACATGAGATGAAGCCACTGCATTTCAATAACTTGACTAAAAAGAAGAGTTCTTGGAAAAAATTATCATGCCACAGCCAGAATAATCACCAAAGAAAAAATCACAATTGAGAGATTTATTGAAATGGCTGCAGAAGGTTGGAAATGAGAGATGTTCACATGTAATTCCCTGCAACAGCATCCCCGGCTGTTCCAGAGTAAAGAACACTCTCACTGCACATTAAACCGTTCATCTTTATGGTGCGTTTGTGGTCCTGGAGGTTGGCGTGGAATCAACAGAGGATTTATCTGCAGTCATTTCCCATCTGAAATAGGAATTAATCCCGTGCTGGGACTGAGTGTTTGGTTTGTTTGGACTCAGAAAAGTTTCTGTATTAGTGTGTAATAGTTTTTAACAGAGATTTGTTGAATAATCTAATTATTTGTCATGTAAAAGAACAAAAGAAGATAGTACACCTGTAGTTACAGTGCAATCATCGCTGCACTTGAGGCCTCTGGATCCACTCGTACATGAAAACATCTTAATGTCTGGGTGAAATTTGGCCACTGACGGCCACTGTACACCCACTATTGTACTTACCAATTCCTACACACTGGATCTTTTTTTTTTTTTTTCAAAATCAGAATTTATTTAAGGAAGACAATACAAAAATTAAAATTACACAAAACAAGACAGTGCAAAAAGAGAGAGAAAGAAAAAACTCATAACATTTCATAATAAAGAAATTAAAAAAAAAAACATAAAACAAATGCAGCTCATTCACAGAATAAACGCTATCAAGTTCGATAGATAGGTTTTCTTTTAATTTTTCCTTTACATCTTTGAGAGACATTTCATTGGTTGATTTTTTGCAAAAATCACTGAGAAAAGTTGCAAGACTCTCCATAGATGCAAGGTTCATAAAGTCCTTCACCCAATTATGCACAGTAAAACAATCTGATTTACGTATTTTCCAGTTTTTAAGTATGATTCTTCTCACTGACATAAAAGCAAGGGTAACAATCCTCTGCGTGCATTTGGACAAAGTATCTATAGAATTACCAAGAACACAGCTAACATTGTTTGGGAATTACAACATTCAGAAAGTCTTGCATAAATTCTACGATCGAATTCCACAATGTATTAACGGCAGGACATGAGCAAATGAATAAATATGCCTCTTTGGCCACATCCATGCCAGCACAAATCCGAACTGTTAGAGCTTATTTTATTTGAAATTATTGGAGTAACATAAGCTCTATGAATAATTTTTATTGGAATGGTTTTATAATGTACACATTTTGAGCAATAACTTGAATTTTTTTTTAGGATTGTGCTCCATTGTTCACCAGACAAAGAGGTACCAATTTCTTTTTCCCAATGCATTTTGGAGGATTTAGTGTTTTCAGGGAGTGACTGGATAAGCAACTTATATACAGCAGAGACTGTTCCATGTTTGTTAATTACAGATTTTAACTTCTCATCCCATTAGAGGCAAGTGCAATTCCTTTGGTAACTTTTTATAATAGATTTAATTGAAGGTAATGAAATATCTGAGACTCTTTTAGGTTGTAAAGGGTTTTTAAGACTGAGAAAGGTATCATTTGTCCGTCCTCTACTATCTGATCCATATGTTTAATGGACTCTGACAAAACTGAATGATGAAAGGTTTTTCCACCAGTGGTTACGGGATTGTTCAAAATTGGGCATGATGGTAGGGATATACCAGTTATTTTCAAATGCTTTTGTAATATTTTGGCAATTTCACATGAAAATTGAATTAACTGATTTTTAATCTGTGTTTGATATTTGGGATTGTACCAAAGTGATTTTAGAGTGATTGTTGGGTTGTATTCTTTTAGGACTTCTTTTTCCAGCCATTCCCAACTTCCAAGGGTCTCATTATATCCCCATGTCAAAGGGATATCTTGAATTAAAAGCTAAATAATACATAAATATATACACTGCCTCGCCAAAAAAAAGTCGCCACCTGGATTTAACTAAGCAAATAGGTACGAGCCTCCTATTGGATAATTACTGCAGGGTGATTATCTTTCAGCTGGCAACAAGTTATTTAACCCCAACTGGTGCAATGACTTGCTTCTCATTTCCTAAATAAACCATGTGGAAAGACACATCCGTGGTCTTGGCAAAGGTGTTAGTCTGTCTGAGAAGGGTCAAATCATTGGCATCAAGAGGTGAAAACATCTAAGGAGATGCAGAAACTACTAAAACTGGGTTCAGAACAGTCCAACGCATTATGAAAAACTGGAAGGATAGTGGACCATCGTCTTCCAGGAAGAAATGTGGCCGGAAAGGCAGATGAAGTGATGCAGCATCACGCCTAGTGCTACTGTATGAGCCTGTGGGGGCAGTGTGATGATCTGGGGTTGCTGCAGTTGCTCAGGTCCAGGTTCAGCAACAGTATGAGCTCAGATAATGAGGTCAGCTGATTCCTGAATATACTGAATGAGCAGGTTATTCCATCAATGGATGTTTCTTTCCTGATGGCACGGCCATATTCCAAGATGACCCTGCCAGAATTTATCGGGCTCAGATTGTGAAAGATGGTTCAGGGATCATCAGACATCATTTTCACACATGGATTGGCCCCCACAGAGTCCAGACCTGAACCCCATTGAGAATCTTTGGGATGTGCTGTGGTCAGACTCTACAATCATCATCAAGATCTTGGTGAAAAATTGATGCAACAGGATGCAAATAAATCTGGTAACATTGCAGAAGCTTCTGGAAACACAGCGAATGCTGCCGCAATCAAAGCTAAAGGCGGTCCAACAAAATGTTAAATGTTTGACCTTTTTTTTGTTGGCGACTTTTTTTTGGGCAGGGCAGTGTATATTAGGTGCTCCCAACCCACATCTTCTTTTGGGCAGGATGAGCTTTTTGCGGTTAATTCTTGGCTTTTTCCCACACCATAAAAACTGAGTAAAGAGGGAGTCTATTTCCCTAAACCATTTTTGTGGAATTTTAAATGGGATGGCAGATATTATAAAAGAGAGTCTGGGCAAAAAATTCAGTTTTACTACCTCAGCTCTTCCCCACAATGACAGTGGCAGGGATGACCATCTTTCAGCATCATCTTTAATATGCTTAAGAATATTCGGGCCATTTATTTCAAATATCTTGTCAATTGGTGATTTAATAATTATACCGAGGTATTTCATTCCCTGTGGTTTCCAGACAAAAGGTGCAGACCCTAAATACGATGGGAATGTATACCGATTTAGTGGAATTGCTTCACTTTTACTAAACAAACACTGGATCTTTTCATCAAGACAACAGCCAAATGCAAGTTGGTGCTATAAGGAAGGACTGAAAAAGGAAGTAAAGAAACATAATCTCATGTGAAAGAACAGGTCATACAGGTCTGGACCACACACGACACACAGCAGGTAAAAATACAACTGGTATGTAAACATAAACAAGACAGTCACTTTCTTTACTGCAGGAAAGACAAAAAGAAGGGATTTTCAAAAAGGAAAAAACAAGTTTTTCATTTTCAGGTATTTCATATTGTGTTATCATATAATTATTATATGACTTTTTTATATTATAACTTAGCTCAAAGTGCTTCAGTTCTGACGTTTTAAAGATTTTAAAATGAACAAATTTAATGGTTAGTTATAAACCCTGAGTGTCCAGCTACCGTTCAGTCCACTAGGTGGCGGCAATGTACCTGTTAACTGGGTTTACGAACCGCTATTAAAAACGAAGAAAAAGACAGAAGAAGAAGAAGAAGAAGAAGAAGAAGAAGAAATATTCGTCTATGGTTTAAACTTATAGAACCACATTTCCCGTGTTTTTGTTGTTGTTTCTTGTTCTCACTCGTTTTGTTAGCTGCACATTTAAACGGCTGCTGTGTGTTTTCTCATGTAAGCTGATCAGAAAACAGCGGTTAGTGATTGTTTACATTAGCAGCTAGCGTTAGCATCTCGTAGCTACTTTATAATCATCCTTCGTTTCAGCTCGTTAAAATCTGCTGAATAGTTTCTGAAACAGAGGAAAATGACTCGTCACGGGAAGAACTGCACAGCCGGAGCTGTTTACACCTATCACGAGAAGAAGAAGGACACAGGTGAGCTGAGATGTCCTCACCTCCCCTCCGACCTGGATGGAGATGGTGGTGGTTAACCTGCCACTATAATCAGAATAATCACATATTTATCACCCTAATTATGCTTCAGGTGTCAGCATAAGGTTTGTGTAGAAAGCTAAACTTTAAGCGGTGTCAAACATAATCGGCCCACCAGAGTACCACATACAGACTACAAGATTTATATATAAAAGTGACTGTAACATTTCAATAAAAGTAACAAATGTTTCCATGTAAGTAAGTGTAATTTAGTAATAAAGTAACTGTAATCCTGAAGTGCCCAGGTAAAACATCTCCAGGTCAGGAGGAGAACTGGCTCCATATTTTCTATCCTTCTTACGTCAGTTTGTATGATGACGTCAGTTCAGGTGGTCAGGATTACTACACACATGTGCAAATGTACATGTATGTGTACATTTAAAATGATTTCTGGATCTGGAAAAGTTCCTCTGATCATGATGTGAAATCCTGTATTTTTCTCTTCCAGATACCGGGGATTAGATGTTTACTGGTTTATAGATCCATGGTGGTCTGAAAGGTGGAATAAACATGAATTAATTAAAATATGTACATATAAATGAATAATGTCTATAATGAAAATTGATCACATTTATAAATAAAAACTTGGGAAAAAATAGAGAAAAAAATAAATAAAATTATTGTGCCTGAGGGAAAATGTTATTTAAATTTCACATATTCTTAAATTACAGGTTTATTATAATATTTTCTAAAAAAAGAAATCTGTAGTGATCAGATTCTGTGCTCTGGACCCCGTCATAAACAGATGTTTATATAGATGATGGACGTGGACAGCACTTCCTGTGTGACATACTGACAACATGTGAACAAACGTGTCATTTCTCAGCTGCCTCTGGTTATGGGACTCAGAGCGTCCGTCTGGGGAAAGATGCCATCAAGGACTTCGACTGCTGCTGCCTGTCTCTGCAGCCTTGTCAGGACCCTGTGGTGACGTACGTTCCACTCTCCAGCACATAGACACGTCCACACCACGTTATTTCCCAAAAACAGGTTTTAAACCGCATGAGAACAGCATGAGAAGCTCCACCTCATCACACTGACGTTTGATGCGTTCATTAAACTTAAGTCTGTTTTCTGACTGGGTTCATTTATTTTTAAAGTTCTGATCAGCTGTTAACATCCTGTACACACATCTTCAAACACTGTCTCTGTCCTCAGTCCAGATGGATTTCTGTATGAAAAACAGGCCATTCTGGAGTATCTTCTTCACCAGAAGACAGAAATCGCCAAGAAGATGAAGGTAGGACAGATACGCAGAAGAAGCATCGATAGATTTTTATCTGTAGATAACATGATACCAGCTGGGAACCTCCATTGTTCTGTTTACCTGCTGTTACAGTTCGGTTAAATCTCCCATCAGCCCAAACAGAAAACTACTGAATATTCCAAGCTGAAATATAATTAGTCCTACATGGAATTTCCTGGCATAGCCCAGATAAAATACTAGTTCATATATAATGTGCTGTGTTAAACTGGCAGGTGGATATTATAGTACTGAGGCTGCTTAGCTTCACTAGTCTGTCTACACATACTGTCCACATCTGTCCTGGTCCAACTGGCCAAAGTCCTCAAACTGGACCAATGAGGAAGGTTTTATTGTCGGGTTAGATGCTGATGAAGGAACTTTCTGACTGAATCAGGTTGTCAGTGTGTTTATCTGGATGGAAGTGATGTGATTGCAGCTTTTTAAATGCTGGTTGGTTAAATCTGATGTCTGAAGTTCACATCTCCATTTGGAGAGTGTCTTTATTTTACTGCATGACATATTTTATCGGCCCTATTGGACCAAACATGTCTCCACAGATGGCTGTCTGAAAAAAAGTATAGGAACCCCTCTTAATACAGGAGTCCTGTTGTATTGAGTCTTCTGTAATACACAGATCAACAGTGACTGAGCCTTTTCATCTGCATGTCATCGTTCAAGTCTTGGCTTTCAGGAGAAAAATATACACACAACAGAAACTATTTACATATTTACACTTTTTGTCATTTCCAGTTATTTATGCTACTATTTACCTGCTATCCTCACAAAACCAACTCCAACTCAGCTGCATCAAAAATGTCTTCTTGGCTTTGTTCCAGTCATAGAGGATCATTATTTTTCTGCTTTTCAGACACACATAGAACTTTCTGCTCACTTGTTGATCTTTGGCTGCTCCTAATTGGACATTACCGTCAATTTAAGCTCTCTGATTGGTGGAAGGTTTGACAGGAAGTGTCTTCATCATCATTTCCAGGTCTAAATACAGGTCTTTTAGCAACATCGTAGTGATAGTGATCTTTTTATGATGAAAATGGGATAAATCATGGAGTTATCATGGGTCAGAGTGGATTTACCATATGGAGTCTCTGAATAACACCACGGCGGCTGGATTGTAAGCCTCCTGGATGGGATATAAATGTCTGAAAAAGAACTGAGAGCTTGAGGCAGCAACAGCAGCCCTTATCTTCGTCTTCATCACTTTACTGGCGTCCAGCTGCTTATGAGCGCCCTCTTGTGGTGTGCAGTGGTTGTAAGATCCTCCAGAAATGGCCTGTTTGCTTCTCTGTGTCCTGCAGGCGTACGAGAAGCAGAAACAAGCTCAGAAGAGCAACAAGCAGCTGGAGTCCACGTCTGAAGAGCGACAGAAGGTGGAGAGGTTTAAAACCAGCGAGAACAGCATCGTGTCCAAACCCATCAACCCCTTCACTTCCGGTGAGGCCTTGTTGGAGACATCACTGTCTTCATCCTTCATCTTTCTGATGTTTACTTGTTGAACATGGTTGTTTTTGAGGAATGATGACTCCTCCATGTTTCCCTTCAGGACAGAAAGACGGTGAGACGAGCACGTCCCAGAGCAGCTCAGAACCAGCCTCCACTTCCAGCCAGAACCTGCCCAGTTTCTGGATTCCCTCCCTGACACCTGAGGCCAAACCCACCCTCCTGAAGAAACCAGTGAGACAGATTCTGTGTTGATTTTTACCAACGCTTGACGTTTTTTTAAATGGGAGTTGATAAAAATACAGAATTCCCAAGTTTAGGCTCATTAGCCTGTCGGAAAATCCAACTGAGTCCAAGTTTCAACTGTCTAGCTGCTGATTTGAGGCGAAGTTGAAGAATTTGGAGCCTAATTATTCCTTCCACTTTTACGATGCACCAGTACCACCATCAGCCCCACAGCATGATGCTACCACCACCATGTTTTACTGTTGGTGCAGTGTCATTATGTAATGCACAATAAACCCTCTTCAAATGAAAAACATGCTTAGTACTGTAGTTTTGAGTACAACATGGTGGAATTTATGCATCCCAGGAATCAGACGCTGACTTCAGCCTCATCATTGGTTGAATTACACGATGTAAACATCTACAGTTGGTCTGTTTTTATTTAGATTAACTGATGTATTATTTTAGTTTTCTCATCCATGAGTTTGAAGATATTATTGAACTAGATCATTTTGTTTGTGTGGAGTTGACTGAGCTCAAAGTTTACTCTGCAATGATGCCAAATAATGAGTTATTTTTAAATGTGAACTTTAGCTCCCATTCCTGTTGTGGATCAGAGAAATTCCTGAATAAGACAAATTCTTGTTGGAAAGTTGGAACCGTTGCGGTTGAACGTTACTAAAGCCTCGTTTCCACCAGATGATCCGGGTCTGGATCGGGACAGTTAGGTGGAGGATGGCACGGTAAATCCTGATCTCTGTAGCGTTTCCACAGCAACCGTATCTTTACCCAGTAGACGGTGTATCAGCCAGATGGGGATAGCTGCATCAGCTATGTAATAGCGTGATGTCATAGTGACGCAATGCAACATGGAATTATAACAAAGAAAAACGTGACACAGAAACGAAGGATGAGAACAGCTGAGATTCAGCAGTTTGCATTTTTTCTTCCGTATCAATCGTATATTTGATCGTGGCGCTGAAGAACGGGATTTGGACTTTGGAAATGTTCTTCAACCCGACCTTTAAATGTGCGGGCAGCTGGTTGTAACCATGTTTTCTGTCTCTCAGAGTAAAGCGGTGTTGTGTCCCATGTCCGGACGTCCCATCAAGATGAACGAGCTGGTCGCGGTGCGCTTCACCCCCCTGGACCCCAGTCTGGACAGAGTGGGCCTGCTCAACCGGCAGGTGGGTTTACGCAGCATCCCCCCTCAGGTCTTCGTCTCATCAGACACATGGCAGCAGAGACAGAAACAGACTCAGCGTCTCAGCAAACATGGAGCCGCAGGGTCTAAAAGGCTCGTCCTTTTGTTATTGATCGGGGATTCCTGATCAGCAGGAGACTGATTGGTTCATGACCCTGTCATGTGATCACATCATGATGTCTGTCTGTCTGTCCTCAGGAGAGGTACGTGTGCGCCGTGACCAGAGACGCCCTGGGAAACAGCGTCCCCTGTGCTGTCCTCAGACCTTCGTGAGTACCCGTCTCAGCTGGAGGATGTGTGGGACTGAGTGTCTCTGTCCTGTTTCAGGTCTGTGTGGGACTTAGTGTCTCTGTCCTGTCTCAGGTCTGAGTGTCTCTGTCCTGTTTCAGGTCTGAGTGGGACTGAGTGTCTCTGTCCTGTCTCAGGTCTGTGTGGGACTGAGTGTCTCTGTCCTGTTTCAGGTCTGAGCGAGACTGAGTGTCTCTGTCCTGTCTCAGGTCTGAGTGTCTCTGTCCCGTTTCAGGTCTGAGCGGGACTGAGTGTCTCTGTCCCGTTTCAGGTCTGAGTGGGACTGAGTGTCTCTGTCCTGTTTCAGGTCTGAGTGGGACTGAGTGTCTCTGTCCTGTTTCAGGTCTGCGTGGGACTGAGTGTCTCTGTCCCGTTTCAGGTCTGAGTGGGACTGAGTGTCTCTGTCCTGTTTCAGGTCTGCGTGGGACTGAGCGTCTCTGTCCCGTTTCAGGTCTGAGTGGGACTGAGTGTCTCTGTCCTGTTTCAGGTCTGAGCGGGACTGAGTGTCTCTGTCCTGTTTCAAGTCTGAGTGGGACTGAGTGTCTCTGTCCTGTTTCAGGGGTTCTGTGGTGACCCAGGAGTGTGTGGAGAAGCTGATCAGGAAGGACATGGTGGACCCTGTGACTGGAGACAAACTAACAGACAGAGACATCATTCCTCTGCAGAGGGTACGTTCTGGTTCTGGTTCTGGTCATTAATCTTGGTCTCCAGTCCTGAAAGTTTCAACGTCATTGACTGTCTTCAAAGAGCTGAGATGGTCTGGAGAGTCTATGGAGGGACTGAGGAAGAACTGGGGGAAAGACTGGAAAGGGACAGGATAGGAACTGGAGTAGAACTGGGTGGGACCTTGGGAGGTACTGGGCAAGAACTGGATAGGAACTGGGGAGGAACTGGGACCAGGTGTTGATGTGCTGACTCTTCATGTCCTCTTCTGTGTCGTTTGCTCTCATTTGAAGTTAAACTAAAGTGGATGTGATGGTGTGTTGTGTTCTCACAGGGGGGAACCGGCTTCTCGGGTTCTGGAGTCGACCTCCGAGCTAAAGAGGCTCGTCCAGTGATGCAGGCGTGAGACGGGTCCGGAGCTGTCCCCGAGAACGTGTCAGTGATGTTCCTGTCGAGTGTAGACAGATTTCCAGCTCCCTGAAGATGCAGCAGTGCAACACACAGTCCTTCTCCACCACATTTGATCTTTTAAAATGACAAATATTGTGTAAGAGGGCAGAAATGTACTGATGATGTGTAAACTGGTCAGATTTTCTGGTTTCATACAAATAAAATTAATGTTGAAAACCAGCAGCTCTCTTTCATGTCTGCTGTTAAAATCTAATAAAGATATTCACCTGAAACATCAAGTCGTTGTATGAAATGTTTCAGTAGTAAAATTTCTTTGATGACTGGTAGTCCATGATCCACATTCAGTTCAATCTGGTCTCCAGTAAAACAATAGCATAAAAACTCCACATTTTTTTCTTTGTTTTAGCACGAAGAAGTACAAGTATACTATCAAGATATTTGTGTGATTATCATTTGAGAAATTATTAACAGCCTGAAATTCCTGGACAAACAAATTTTAACTTTGATTTACCTCAGTTACACATTTACAGTTTATTTTTATATTGTGTGCATATAGAAATATTTTGATTTTCAGCTTTAATTTGATTAAATCTTTGTTAAAAAAAAAAAAAAAGTTTTTATTTTTATTGCACAAAATTTTCTTTGTATTTTACATATTTATTTTATACATTTTCATGTGCTTTCCAACTTCCAGACTGCCTTGGATCTCTAAAACCAGTGAACATCTGATCCCAGGTCTGGAAGTGGAAAATCCAGTGTTTCATGTGATCAGACTAACTTCTCCAGACCTAGATGTTAGTTTAAATGTACATACATGCACATTTGCACATGTGTGTAGTAATCCGGACCACCTGAACTGCCTCACCTCATCATACAAACTGAAATAAGGACAGAACCAGTTCTTCTCCTGACCTGAAGATGTTTTACATTTAAACAGGAAACATTAAACCTCCCCCAGACACGTTCGGATTACAATTACTTCATTACTTTTATTACTATATTACAGTTGATGTTTTTTTCTATTTTGTTTTCATCCTGTGGGCCACATTTGGTTTTGGCCCCTTGGTCGTATGTTTGATGGCCCTTGATAAGAGAACCTCCCACATTTGTCCTAAACTCCTGTCACAGCTCATCGTGGCCGTCTACCCTCATCGCTCCGTAGTCCGTGATGGTGCTGATCCTGACGTAGTCCGCCCTGTCCAGCACTTCAGAGAGCGTCAGACGTCCATCCTGATGAGCACAGAACAGAAAGTTAGCCTTCATTTCAGAGCACAACCTTCCGGACAGGAAGGAAAAGTGAGGAAAGTCAGAACCAGGAGGATGGCGGTCTGCCTGGACCAGCTGGGACTGGTACGCTTTTTATCCAAACAGGAAACAAGCCTGGGGGAGGAATAGAAAACAATGGTGGACATCCACTATTGGAAAATGGAGAGCTGTTTTTTCAGAAATTCCTTTTATCTCTGGAAACATTAGGGATATTTTACCATATCTGGAAATATACATGATTTTAATCATTGCCAGGTCTGTAATTGCTTCCATTCCCCTTCATATCAAATCTTCTCTAACAAAAACCACCTCAAGCTACCTGGACAGAGAAATCCTGTTTCAGCTCTCAGAAGGGTTAAAGACCGGGATAAAGGCTCACATTTTACTATTAATGACTAAATACTCTGGCGAATGGTATCAAGGTCTTGGTATGTTCGAATCAGGGTTCTATTGCAGCTCCTTCACCACAACAGACCGATGCAGAGTCCACATTCCTGCAGATGCTGAAATGATCCGGCTGTAGATCTCCTGCTCCATCCCCTCACTACTGCACAAGACGCTGGAACTCCGTCACTTGGGGCCGGTGTTCCGACTTTTCATCATACCCGTCGAGATGTGGTTCCTATGCCTTCTCAGTGCCTTCTCATGCGCACAACACGGAAACATCATAGCTGCGTGACTTCAGGACACACCCGTATATCCATGCGACCCTCAACTCCATTGTGTAAAAGCTGGACCTATTTGTTGTTTTTGTCAGCTGTTACGACTGTTATTCACTTTTTGTATTTTGTTATATTAATAAAGTTATTATAAAGTATGCAAATAAAGATATTTAGTCTGTCTCCAGGAATGAATCCAAAATTTGTGTTTGAAATGATTTATAATCAATATTGTACCAGTAGGGGTTGTTTTGATGATGGGGTTACAAGAATTTGTATTACAAGCACAGGGTTATTTATAGTGTCAATATGTTCTATCTGCATAAATAAGCATGGTAGTATACGTTGACAGAGTCAGTGTTTATAGTGTTGATAAGTTATACCTGTGTAAATATTCAAGGTAGTAAATGGACTGTACTTGTACAGCGCATTTCACTACATGTCACATTCACCCAGTCACACACAATCACACCCAAATAGGCGCATTGGGAGAACTTGGGGTTCAGTGTCTTGCCCAAGGACACTTTGGTATGTAGTCTGGAGGAAGCCTGGAATCGATCCCCCGACCCTCTGGTTGAAGGGCGACTGCTCTTCCACCTGAGCTACATCCGTCCTACAGTAAACACCGACAGGGTCATAGTATCGATACGTTCTACCTGCATCAGTTTATTAAAAGCTTTATTTCTTAACGCACGTGACATCATTTCCAAGAGTGCCTTCCTGACCAACAAGGGCGCCGCCATACATCCGATCCAAACCGGAAGTCTCAAGCTAAAGTTAGATACTCTTGGCAGTGTTTAACTATCTGCAGCTTGCAACCCAAATGCGTGTGGTGTAATCAGGTGATTAGGATTAGGGTTGGATATTAGTAAGTTACATGAAGAAGAAACTTCCGCTTGGGACTTCCGGCGTGGATTGGATAAATGGCGCCCTTGTGCCATCGTGACTGCAGTTGGGTCCCTCTCCATCATTTCGTAAGACCATCCTGTAGGACACTTTAGCTAGTTAAAAGATCAATATTCTTAAAATATTTGGATTATTGATCTTCTCACTAACTAAATACAGTAACTAACTAGGCTAACTGACTTTTGTTGATCGGATAAAACTGAATCGTCAACTATTCGGAGTCACCCCTAAAAGATACGAGGGGTGTAACAATTCGGTTTAACAATGATTTGATTCATATCACGATTCATGGTTTCTGATTCGATTTTAAGCCACTGAATGGAATCGGATCGTATCGTTTTAGATTAACCAATATTGTCCATGAATCGATATGAATCAAATCGTTGTTCACCGAATCGTTACACCCCTGATACCATGTGATTTTTACACATGGTACCTTTAATCTGTTGCATATTCTCTTTCTAAATGAATAAATGAACTACTCTGCATGGCTTTAGAGCCTTTTCAGCTACTTTATTTTTCTTTTACCTTTATCTACTTTCGTTGTTTTACAAAGTTCCTAAACATTTAGAGATCAGCTTCACCTGAGTGAATAATAACACAAATGTTCAGTGTGGACCAAGATCTACTGAGATGAACTCGTTTCAGATCATTAACAGCTGGATTTTCTGTTAGATTTTATTAAAAAGTTTGAAGAAAAGGAATGAAGATTATTTGCAACAGCTGTGCAAACTCACGAGGACTAAAACACTGCAAGAAAACGGCGAGCAGGACATAAGCAGATTTTTTCGTATTTTATGTTTCTTCCTCCAGCTGGTTTTAGTTGAGGCTTTTCTGACATACTCGGTTCTGTTTGCTGTGGTCTCGGAGTTTTTGGACTTTGGTTTGTTAGCTTGTCTGACTGCATGACCATCTGGGTCATTCTGACCGGACTTAAGTTTCACTGTTGCAGCCCATACAAGCATTTTTTCCCCCCATAAACGTTATTAAGTAAACTACTTACTAGGGTTACTTTACCCATTTGTAGAACAATTTTACTCATTTGTAGGATTACTTTATTCATTCCTGAGATTTTTTTAGTCATCCCTAGGATTACTTCACCCATTCCTAGAACAATTTTACTCATTTGTTGGATTACTTTGATCATTCCTGAGATTAATTTACTCAATCCTAGGATTACTCTACTCATTCCTTGAACTATTTTACTTATTCCTAGAATTATTTTACTCCTTCTGAGATGAACTGAGCTGCTATTATCTGGTTTCCACTAAAACTAATGTGGTTTTATTTTAGGAGGAGATGACATCTACATTTTTACCGTGTTCCAGGTGAATTTACTCTGACACCGTAACACATATCTTGATTGTGGTACTTATGAAGTCATCTTCCATGTCTCAGCTTTCCATCGAGACCAGTATACATCCAGCCTCGTAGTCTTGAAGACATGCTGCCTTGATTTTAGGGGTGTGACTTTAGACAGGAGGCAGAAAAATAGGCCTATCAAGAAGAATTTCATTGGCTCATAATTGGACTGTCTGTAAAAGTGACTTGAGATGACTTTGAAGTGAGTTGGTGCTCAGGCCAAGTCTGGCTTTTTACTTGACATTGCCGTGATAAATGATGAGCACTGAATGGACAGCGGTGGTTCTCAGTCTGCATATTCTGATACAACTTTTGTTCACTCTGTAGAAAAAGGGTGCAAAGATTTCAAATACAAGCTGATCACTGCAGAAATGCAAAGTTTGTTTAACGTCTAATGATCAAAATGACAATAAAACTGGTTTCACGTCTTTGTGAGGATGCATGAAATAAAAAAAACTACATTTGTAGAAAAAACAAGAATTTTAATAGTGAAATCAGAAAAGTTCTCACCTCGTTTCCCTTTGTTTCAGTTGGACATTTTCTGCACTTTCATATATTTTCATGACACAAGAACAACAACAGCACCTCATTTGAACATTTTGACCTTCTTAGTAAAACAGCATCAGTGCATGTTGGAGAAAATCCACCGAATCTGTGTCTGGAGTCCTGGTAGCTCCCTGCCGAACCTTTCTACAGGACAACCGCGACGACGGGAGTCTGAACAGTAAAAACATTTCTAAAACAACCACAGAGACCTGCATGCTCCTCAGTATCGCCTGTACTTACATACACAGTATGTATGTGTGTGTGTGTGAATGTTGTGCATGTGGGTCCATGACCGGACCTGGACACCAGACCAGAACCCGGTCCCTGAACCCACCGGGACCTAAATCTCCTCAGCAGTGAAGTGAAAAACGGAGGCAGCAGCTCAGAGTTCATCGTGTCTCTTCGTTAAATCTTCGCCGTAATTGGTGGCCTGACTTCCCACAAACATGTTCCAGTTGGCCAGAATCTCCTTCTTGGAGATTTTCTCATCCTGTAGATCCGTCCATCATCCGTTCATCGGTTAATGATTGACAGGAAGGAGGGAAAGAGAGAGAGAAAGAGACATGATGGGAGGAGGGAGCGATATAGACCAGAGAGACAGAGAGAGGAGGATTAGTAGTTAATTAACCCACAATTAATCCAATAATCATCTGCAGCTGGGTGGTTAACTGGTCTCTGTTAGCTACCACATGAGTTATAAAAACATTTAACATGAATCAATTAAAGAAAAACCAAGTCATCTTTTAAAGGGTTTCCGTCTTTAAACTTGAACGTCTCCACTTTGGAATCACTCTGCACTGAATCACCACGGCGATGAGTTATTCTGGACCAGGATCTGTCCCTAGGCTCACGTACAACAGATTTGTAGGACCACCTTCTTCCATCTGTGTAATATTCCCAACATGAGGAACATCATGTCTCAGAGTGACACAGGAAATCTGGTCCATGGATTTGTTCCTTCCAGACTGGACTATTGTGATTCCTGATTACTGATCTGAAAAGTCTCCATCTGATCCAGCGACAGTTCAGATGAGAACCAGAGATCATATTTCTCCAGTTTTATCTTCCTTCATCGGCTTCCTGTTAAATCCAGAATGGAATTTAAATTCCTCAACTCACATATAAAACGCTTAGTGACAAAGATCCACTGGATCTTAAAGGTACAGGGTGTAAGAATTACTGACATCTAGAGGTAAAGATGGGTATTTGAAAGAAAAGATGTTTTCTTTTAAATGATTTCATATTCCAAGCACTGATGTGAATGAATGGTGGCCATTAGTGGCCAAAATTCTCCTAGACATAGAAATATTTTCATCTGTGAGTGGATCCAGTCTCAGGTGAAGCTATGACTGTACTACGAGTAACTACTTTTCATGCAATTTAAGGCATTACTTATCCTTAACATTACTCATCAGTGCTGTAACTCGTATTAAACAAAGCTAGTAGAGCGGTTTTAAATTTCAGAAGGTTCTCACTTCACACACACATTTTTGTCCATTTAGGGACACTGTAGTAACAATGGTGGCACAAATATGGAAGCCTCCATGTTTGTGGACCCCCAACAAGTAGATAGAAATGGCTCATTCTAACATATAGCAGCTATTCTAGTGAAGTGATTACACCTCAATAAAAACATATTTTTGATCTATATATATTAAATTTTTCTGCCTGACCTTTGGTTTTGTTACACGCTGCACCTTTAAAATTGGACTTAAGCATTTTCTGGACAATAAGTTGCTCCGGAGTATAGGTCGCATATCAGTCAAAAAATGCGTCATGAAGACAGAAAGAACATATACACTGCAAAAACTCAAATCTTATCAAATATATGTTTCTAATTTCTCGTAAAAATATCTCACACTCAAAATAAGACGAAATGACTTAAAGAGAAACATTTCAGTAAATTATAGGAACTTGTCTTAAGACAATGCATCTTATTTCAAGAAATTTTATCAAGAAAATTTTGCTTGTTCCATTGACAGAATTTTTTTTGCTTATTATAAGCAAAAAAAGTCTTTTTGTTACCAATTTCAAGGCTGGCCAAGATTATTTTGCTTGTAATGAGCGAAAAAAAATTCTGCCAACAGATCAAGCAAAAATTTTCTTGACAAGATTTCTTGAAATAAGATGCACTGCCTTAAAGTTCCTAAATCTCACTAAAATGTTTCTCTTTATGTCATTTTGTCTTATTTTGGGTGTGACGAGATATTTTGACAAGAAATTAGAAACATATACTTGCGAAAATTTGAGTATTTGCAGTATATAAGTCGCACTGGACTATAAGTCGTATGTAATTATTTAAAATAGGGTGATTTTTGGATTTTTCACATCCTATTTGCAACTGCTAACAATTCCCCAGTCACTCCGATTCCAAAGTTAATTCCTGTAAATGATTATAAACATCATAATTAAGAAGGATAAATGTGTTTTTTGACGATTTGTTCCACTGCACAGACAGTACAGCCAGACGACCAAAATGAACTCCTCTCGCTGAGATGAGGCTGTTTTGGGATCTTTTCTCTCAGAGAAGACTATAGTTGTAACAAGCCTTGAGCGCCCTCATGTGGCGTTAGACGGTAATTTTTACTCCTTGGCTCATGTCAGGATCATGGCATCAGGATTATTATGGGGCTCCTCGACAAATTTTCTCCCCCATAAGGGGTTCCTGGCCCCAAAAGTATGAGAACCCCTGTTCCACTGTAGAGGACAAACGTACCTTATCAGTGTCGGTCTCATGGATGAGGTGCTTGGCCTCATTGTCAGCATGATCCACTTCTCCTGGTAAGATCCAGTGGGCCACTTCTCCCGCATCCAGGTAGCCATCCTGGAACATCAGAACCATGAAGATCATCAGGGAGGAGTCTGCAGCGAGACAGCTGGACAGCAGGGACGTTCTCTCCTCATCCTGCCTCAGATTTCTTTCTTCCCTCAGATCTCATCCCTCGTTTTAAACCTCCTGCAGGAGGACAGAAGCTTCACCTTGTTGGTGTCTCTGAACTCTGAGAAATGTTTCTTCTCCGTCTGGACCCAGTCCGGCTCCGTCTCTCCGTCCTCCGGTGTGAACATGTCTCCTGTGGACGTCCAGCAGACGGAAACATGAGCTCTGGTTTGCAGAGAAGCAGCTGATCACCGGGAAGAGGAGAAACTCACCGATGTATTCATCCAGGTTGACCTTCCCATCGCCGTCCTTATCAATGTCATCCATCGTTTCCTGAGGACATGAATCACCAATTTGTTTACTCGTTAATTTACTGGTTTGTTTTACTGGTTCATTTTGTTTACTGGTTAGTTTAATTTTACAGTTTATTTGCCAATTCATTTACTCTCCATTTAGTTAACCAGTTAATTTACTGGTTCGTTTACTGGTTCATTTAGTTTACTGGTTTGCTAACTGGTTCATTTTTTACTGGTTAACTGCTTCATTTATTGGTTTGTTTACTGGTTTATAAAGTGTACTGGTAAGTTCATTGGTTTATTTTTTACTGGATTGCTTACTGGTTCATTTACTGGTTTGTTTAATTTAATGGTTCATTTTGCTTACCAAGTTTGTTCATCAGTTTATTAACTGGTTTGTTTAGTTTACAAGTTGGTTTATTGGTTCATTTGTCACTGGTTTATTTAGTTGAATGGTTCATTTACTGGTTTGTTAAGTTTACTGTTTTTTTTACTGGTTTGCTGACAGGGTCATTTAGTTAACTGGTTCATTTACTTGTTTGTTTACGGGTTTATAAAGTTTACTGGTTAGTTTACATGTTTACTTTTTGCTGGATTGCTTACTGGTTCATCAAGTCCACTAGTCATTTACTGGTTTGTTTAATTCACCGATTCATTTTGTTTACAAAGTTTCTTTAACAGTTTATTAACTGGTTTGTTTAGTTTACCGGTTCGTTTATTGGTTCATTTGTCAACTGCTTTGTTTACTGATTCATTAAGTTGATTGCTTCATTTACTGGTTTCTGTAGTTTACCGAATTTGATTGCTAGTTAGTTTACTGGTAAGTTTAGTTTACCAGTTCATTACCTGCCTGGTTTGTTCACTGGTTCATCTAGTTAACTGGTTGTTTTACTGGTTAGTTAGGTTTACCAGTCCGTTTTCTGGTTTGTGACATGGTCATTTAGTTAACTGGTTCATTTATTGGTTTGTTTACTGGTTTATAAAGTGTACTGGTTAGTTCATTGGTTTATTCTTTACTGGATAGCTTACTGGTTCATTTAATGTACTGGTTCATTTACTGGTTTGTTTAATTTAATGGTTTATTTTGCTTACCAAGTTTGTTCATCAGTTTATTAACTGGTTTGTTTAGTTTACAAGTTGGTTTATTGGTTCATTTGTCTACGGGTTTGTTTACTGGTTCATTTAGTTGACTGGTTCATTTACTGGTTTGTTAATTTTACTGTTTTTTTTTTACTGGTTCATTTTTTTACTGGTTTGCTGATAGGGTCATTAAGTTAACTGGTTCATTTACTTGTTTGTTTACTTTATAACGTTTACTGGTTAGTTTACATGTTTATTTTTTGCTGGATTGCTAACTGGTTCATCAAGTCCACTGGTCATTTACTGGTTTGTTTAATTCACCGATTCATTTTGTTTACAAAGTTTCTTTACATGTTTATTAACTGGTTTGTTTAGTTTACCAGTTCGTTCATTGGTTCATTTGTCAACTGGTTTGTTTACTGATTCATTAAGTTGATTGCTTCATTTACTGGTTTCTTTAGTTTACCGAATTCGTATGCTAGTTAGTTTACTGGTAAGTTTAGTTTAACAGTTCATTACCTGCCTGGTTTGTTCACTGGTTCATCTAGTTAACTGGTTGTTTTACTGGTTAGTTAAGTTTACCAGTCCGTTCACTGGTTTGTCAGGTGAGTTTTGTTCAGTCATGGTGAATAAAAACTGACTCCAGCAGATAAACCGGTTGAAACCAGATCAGACGTGCTGGTTACCTGGACGACCACGTCCCTCATATAGTCAAACTCCTCAGGATGAAGGAAGGCGGTGAACTCCTCCCTCGTGGCGATCCCGTCGCGGTCGCGGTCAGCTGACTTGAAGCGCCGTTCGTCCCGGGTCAGCATGGCTTTATAGGTGGCTTTGTCTTCGACGTCATCAAATTCCTCGCCTGCAGAGAAAAACAGAACATGTTGCACAGTAAGAAATGGAAACCAAAAACAAGAAATAAGAGTAAAACATCTGAGGAATACCCAAATAGTATCCGTAGGTGGTGTTTTTATACTCCTCCCAGCTGATCTTGTCATCTTTGTTCTGATCGTAGTCCTTCCAGTTCTTGTTGACGTTGTCTTCGATGTACCTCCTCTGCCGGTGTTTGATCCAGTGGTGCAGCTCTGCGTGGCTGACGTAGCCGTCCTTATCAGTGTCGATGCGGTCCACAATCTTCCTGTGAGGAGAGGTGGGCTCACAGTTAAAGCTGAGGATCAGCAGCACACCACCGTCACAAAAATCTCTTTCTTGTTCATACATGTTTGTGTTTTCAGAAACAAACTGTCCACTGATTTCATCATTATGATCTCCAGCTTCATCAGCTGCATTCTCCAGTTTCTCCTCACTTTTTCTAACATCACACACCTTTGTGATGCAGAGTTACCTCTGAAACACAGGAAGACGTCTTTATCTTCACTCTGACTTTTTATTTATAGAGATGCATGATATTATTGTCCACATACCAGCATCGGCCGATATTAGCTTTAAAACTTAGTATTGCATATCGAGCTGATACATAACAGGCACTGTCTGGTGAGGAACCTGCGGAACGTCACTTTTTGTTTTCCTTTTTTTAACCCATGGGGATGGGAACATCATAGAGCCACGGCCACCGTGCAACATGATGACGTCTCCGGCGACTATCTAAAGTGCAGCAGGAGTATTTTTCTAATTTTGCACAAGGAATGAATATATCATCATTTTCAGCTTTAATTTCAGTAAATGAGTTGTAAATATCGGCAAATCAGATATCGGCCAAAAATCCAATATCATATATCCCTATTATTTAACCTGATTTTTTTAAATCAGCTCTTTCCCCAACAAATTTAACAGAGTTCTTGCTGCAAATCAGCAGCTGAAAAAGTGACATGAAGTACAGTAGTTCTATTTCATATGAAATCATCTGCAGCGATGCACACATCCAGTCCTCAAGAGCTACTATCCTGCAACTTTTAATGCATCCCTTCTGCAACACACCTGAATGAAATGTCTGAAACGGAATTGTGCATGTCATTCAGCTCTGCAGAGGCCAGGAGTCTGTTGCACGAAGCAGGTTTAATGAAAACCCTGAGTTGTCTAACCCTGAAATTAGGGAAACTGAGTTTTCCGTAACATGAAGGTAGGTAACTCAACCCAGGGAAAGAGGAGTAACTCTAGCCTGTTTCACAAAGAGGGGTAACTTAAACCCTTGGTCAGTTACCATAGTAACAGACTCTCTGAAACTGGCCTGGTCGGAAGCAGGCTAATGTGAAAAAAAAAATGAGTTTCTCGCTGTCTTCGCCCACTTTCAGCCACACTCGCAGTTTCATTTCCTTATTCTTTCATTCAGTCAGTGGTGAGTTTTGGCTGCTGCTGTTTCAAATAAAAAAAAAATGTTAAAGGTACAGTATGTAGGAATTACTGACATCTAGTGGTAAAGATGGGTATTGCAAAAAAAGATGTTTTCTTTCAAATGACTTCATATTCTAAGCACTGTTGTGAACGTATGGTGGCTGTTAGCGGCCAATTTAACAGAAGTGAAACAGTCACATGACCAACTACATCCACAGGGACTGCTGGGTCAATACAACATCAAAGATGAAGGACAGTATGAGTCCTGACATCATCAGTAATGGTTCCACCACAGCTGCATGACCTCTTTTGTATATTTAATCAATGTTTTTTTGGAAAGAGAAAACAGAAAAAACATTATTTTCGTTTCATGTATTATTATTATTATTATTAGGGGTGCATCAATTAGTCGATTAATTATGATTATGTTAACTATCAACTATAACGGTCAGCGACTTCTTTCATAATCAACTAATCGTTTGTTTATAAGCTTTGTTTTTCTGCTCAAAATTGCCACTGTACCGTCCACGGCCTTGTCTGCCTTTCTGTCCTTGACGCATGTGCAGTCATACCTGTCGGGGGTCAGTTTTTCTTGAATTGTATATTGGCATAAATAAACACACTACCAGTCAATAGTTTGGACACATTTTTCCATTAGATTCAATGAGAAAACTTTTGACTGGTACTGTTATGCTACAATTTTTGTATGATCCAAAATAATTGGTGACCAGTCGATTATCAAAATAATCGTTTGTGGCAGCCCTACTTATTATTATCACTATTATTACTATTATTATTATTGCAGGAGAGAGGTGGCTGTGTGGGGGTCTGGGCTGTCTGCTTTCCTCCCAGCATCAACATTATTTTTATTTATTTTTTTGCTCGTGATATAAGCAAAAAAATTCTGCCAATGGTACAAGTAAAATTTTCTTGATAAGATTTCTTGAAATAAGATGCATTGCCTTAAAACAATATCTTATATCTCACTGAAATGTTTCTCTTTAAGTAATTTTGTCTTATTTTGAGTGTGATGAGATATTTTGACTAGGAATGAGAAAAATATACTTGCTAAGATTTAAGTTTTCACATTGAGGTCCTGACTCATGTGGACCTAATCAGTTAAAGACAACTAACCCAAGAAGAATTTATACAAGAACTTTGATGAAGAACATAAAAGATGATGAAGAACATACACTTCAAGAAATGAATCTTTGACTTCCGTATTTTTTTTGTCAACAGGTTCCACATAATTGTAATATGTTACTTTAAATTAAAAGAACCAAGTTAACTCTACTTTGTTGTTCACAGCACTTAAATGAATTGTGTTCACACAATTCACACAAGCCTACAGTATATACGTATTATGTAGGGATAACATGAGACAAAATCACATGAAGATAACGTAAAAAGAATCATTTAACCTCCCCCTCCCCCCAAAACCGGCAATTTTATATGTTAGCTGAAAATAAATTGTTTATATAAAGTCAACAACTGCTCCAATTCAGTTTTTTCAGTGAAGATAGATGAAGAATTTAGAGGTGACCTCTAATCAAGGTGGGATGGGCTCACTGAGAACATCTACAGGACTGAGCTGCTGCTGTGGGTGGGTGAATGGATGGATGGATGGATGGATGGATGGATGGTACACAACCTTATATGGACATAATGAAGCTCCATGAGCATTTCTACCTGGAACTCTCTCTCAGGTCATTTCAACCTTTGTCCTCCCTGCATGGAGCAGCGAGGATGCCGGTCTGGAACTTACGCTAGTCTGTCTTTACTCTCCTCGGGGGTCAGCTGGTCGAAGGTCTTGGCCTCCTCCTTGCCCAGAAAGGCCTCGTGGTCGTACTGGTAGCCGTGAGCATCATCGTGGACGTGGTCACTGAGGTCAGCTTGGTGATGGATGCGCTTCTCCTGGGCAGGAACTGCAAAGGCAACACCAACCAGGACGCAGACGGATAGAAGCCCCCCCAGCATCATCATGACTGATTTCTGTGCTGTTAGATGGAGACAAAACAACGTTTGTCACTTCAGGAACAAAACGAAACACAGTAAATGATCTGGAGTAAGTTTTCAGGACACATCAGCATCTGAGAAACAACCAGACTGATGATGCATTCAGGGACAAACTAACAGAAAAGTTTAGACAGCCAGACATCTCAGTGAGAGGACAGCTGTCCTCCATCAGTCCGAACATGTCTCCATCCCTAAACAAACATCTTCAATATGACCATGAACTTACTGTGAACAGGTCAACTCCACCGCCTCTTTGCGCACCTCAGCAAACACTCGTAGATCAGCGTCCGCGTTGGCAGTCTGCGCCGTTATATAGCTCCACTGGATGGGCGGGGCCTGGTTTCACCGGCAGCCAATTACTGACGGCCTGGGGTAACACTTCAGCCAATAGGAAGTGCGACACAGCGGGACAGCCCTTACCGGCTCATTTTTATTGGCTGCTAACCGCCACGTTGTCACGTAAGCGCGCACCCTCATCACTTTCCTCCGTCCTGTCCGCGCGGAGACGTGTTCGATAGAGGGAAGATGATTGGTGGAGAGATAAAACTTAACGATATTAAACATCAGATGAAGGGCACGTCAGAGTTCAGGTTCTTCTGGTATCCAGAATTTCATCATGATTCAATGTATTAAAACTACTGAAACCAACATGTTCAGGGCCACGAGAGCGCGCGCAACCTTAACAAGCCTTTACTCCTGAACTGCTTCTGTTTCATCATCTTCAAGTCAACTTAACAGCTAATGCACGAGAAAATTGTCCATAATGTCTTTCATCCTCCAGGATTCAGCAGCAGGATCGCCCCCATGCTTTTCTCAGAAAGAGCTCTTTCTAGTTATTTACTCAAAATAAACACAACACTAACAGGAAAGAGATAATTTCTTACAAAATGTTTAACCAGACTTATTTTTCATCTACATGTACGTATTCCGCAGAACAGACTGAAGCCGAACTTATAGTTTAAATTTAAAAAAGGTTTGAAATAAAATGTTTTGAACCCCCAAATGCAATGATAGGTTAGACAAATTAAAGTAGTTTACAAGCAGCATAAAGCGGCCAAAAACCTTTTAACTTCGGCTCACCAGAGTGTGAAACAAAGTGTGACCTTCGCGTGACACATTTTTGTATACATATTTCATTACTACGTTAGGGTTTGTGTGTGTGTGTAATGTAGCTTTGTGTATCTGTATACTACCACTTTTTTGGTGTGAATACTATCAAAAAATTTGTGAGCAATTGTCTCCTTCTATTAACGTGATCATGGATCATGTGTAGTCCTGGAATCTCCACCAGCAGCGTTCAGGCTAGTTCCCAGTTACTACTGGTCGCTCACCAATTCAGCCCTGTCCAGGTGTGCCGTTTCTCTCCAGGCCACTAGTCATCATCGCTCATGCATGTGGACGACAGTGAGTCAGCGATAGCAGCTACATCTGGCCTGAATGCCGCGGCCGCCACCCACCCAGCAGAGGAAGCCCCACCCAACCTCTCACCACAAGCTGCACCAGCCTCTAACTTCATAAATAAAAGGGCAATAAGCAGAAAAAATTAAAATGTTTGTTGTTGGTTTTTTTTTAAAAAAAGGTCCAAACATGACAGCTGTCATATTTGTGCCACCATGTTTACTGCTTTGTCTCTGAATGGGCAAAAAGCTCTGTGTGTGACGCTTTATAACTGCAGTGGCAGCTTTGTTTCATATGAGCTAGAGCAATGTTTGGGATTCTTAAAATCATCATAGAAGAACTCAGTACACCGGTAGTTACCTGTAGTGCAGTAATTGCTGCACTTGAGGCCACTGGATCCACTCACACATTAAAACATCTTTATGTCCAGAAGAAGTTTGGCCACCAATAACCACTGTACATTCACTATGGTGTTATACCCACGTTTACCACCAGATGGCAGTAATTCTACACATTGGACATTTTCAATCGTTATGGGTCCACTGATGTAGGCTTCACTACTTTCTGCAGGGGTGACTTTTAAACCAGAGAATTATAGCAACTTGTAGTTTATCAAAGGAAATCAACCACATCTACTTTTGACTTTTCACCTTCCCTCTGATGATAATTTTTCCCACTAATTTCTGTTATAGTTACATTACAGGTTCAAACTTTTTTTCTCTGGAAATTTAAAGCTACAGTTGGCAATGTTGGAAAAAAAGTTTGAAAAACCACACACCACCCGAAACCGCGCCTCCAGAGCGCAGGGACGTGCGCCAATGTTTTACAGCAGGTTAACGATAATAGCCAAGTGGACAGCTCCTTAGCTTGATAGTAAACAGCTGGCAAACCACGTTTTTAAAAGCTTTAATCCACTCACCTCCAACTCCTTCTGTAGTGTAAAAAGTCCACACTGCAAACGTCAATGCCCGTTGTTTTGTTGTTTTTTTTGGCGCAGCAGCAGTTAGCAGTCCTAGCTTTTTTTTTTTTTTTTTTTTTTTTTTTTACCGTGAGCAGCGAACAGGGGGGTCACGTGGGGGGTGGAGAGAGGGGAGGGACAGAGACAAGACATAAAGGCATCAATTCGTTCTTTCTAGTCTAGGAGTTGCGAATTACCAATTCCTGCCTTGCAGTGCAAATGGCAGGGGTTGGTCTGAGTTTTTACAGAACTGCAGCTCTCACAGAGGTCTGACTTTTTTCCTTTCTTTTTATGAATACGTATTGATACTGTCAGGATGGAAGGACCATTTCACCCAGTAGAACAAAAAGTGTTTCTGAGCAGGATTACCAACTCTGGCAACAGCTACAAGTTTAATTCCTCCCCACCAGGCGGTTTCACACTCACTTACATAAAGGTGCCATGACATCAAATTTCACTTTTCTGGGGTTTTGGGGGTATAATATGATCTGTTGTGCACTGATGAGGCCATGTGAATGTCCAGAGTGAGAATCAAAGTTCCTGTTTATGGTCTGTCAGCTTTGTCTCTCTGCTCAGAAACAGTTGAATCAGACAGCAGGCTATCATTCTACGTAGTTCTATCATTCTACGTAATTTAATTGCTCCAATAAGAGCACACTATCAAGTAAACAGCGCCCCCCCCTCCTAACGGTTTATGCACCGTCCGCTCCCCCCTCCCCTCCCTGTCTGATTCAGCTTCGTGTATGGAGCTAGTAGTAACTTCTGTGCAGTCAGGTCTGGATTTTCAAACAAATGGATTTAAAAGAAAACTTCTGCAGTAACACTGAGGGAGGGGGGCACAACCTTGTCATTACCTGTAAGTTTATTTATTTTCTAAATGCTGTCTTGTCTGATAAACGTAGCTCACACTGTCTGAAGTGCCCATGTTGCTAGCAGTTAGCCTTTAGCAAACTCCGACCGCAGCTTGACCTAGATTCTCCAAATAAGGTCATAGCCAAATAAGGTGTAGCCAATCAAAATGAAGTCAACGTGGTCTCCGGGTAAATCTCCATATCATCACCGGACCCAACTGTATTACTGAGGAAGTGAGGTCTGGCGTTTCAAAACAATACTCCGCTGTAAAAAATGCAGTTTTTTTCTTTGGAGTATTTACATATAAAGTAATGCCAACAACATAAACTAGTTTTTAACTGCTATGTCATCACTCTTTTAATTAGAGCAAATGATAGACATATGGGATACATAGAGGATACAGCAACCTCATCAAGGCTTTCGAGCTCCCTTTGCTCCTCATCCAGCTTTGTTTTTTGTCCTCTTGAATTTAAAAGATTTTATGCAAGGAAGATGCTATTTTTACACATAGCAATCGAGCTAGGAACTCCCGAGCTAATGCTAATTTTGCAGAAGCCTTTTGAGTAAACACTGGCATGGTACGCAGATGTAAATATTAAGTTGTGGATATATTTTGGACCCATCAATATTGGTAACATAATACTATTTTTATATGCTATTACATTTTTTTAATACTTCTATTCTGAACTCATTCTGCGGATGTACTATTTTTGAAAAATCTTTTTTATGAAAAAGTTGAAGCAGTGACCTTTAAAAAATGAGTAACACAATCAGATAGATAGATAGACTTTATTGTCTGCCCCTTGTAGCAATAGAAATTCCTCTCTAAGAAGGCTCAAGCAGGACAAATAAAAACATACGACTAAGCACATAAACAAAAGATTAAAGACTGAGAGATTAAAGATTTTTCATAGATGTTTTTGCGGGCCAGTAGGACTTTGTAGCGTCTGGCGTAGGGAAGTAACTGGAACGTGTGATGGAGGGGGTGATCACAGAGCAATGATGCAGGTCAGAGAGAGGAGTTTGTCATTCAAAAATTGACGAATGTTTAACATTTAATCCAGCTTAAACTCAACACCTTTCCACTTGTGAACATCTAATGAGCTATCCTGCTATGACCACCAACATGGTGGACATACTGAGGTATCATAGCAACAGGCTGAGGCTTTCAAAGCCACTTCTACATTCAGTACTAGTCGCAAGTTTGGACACATTTCACCTGTCGATCTAATGAGAAAGTGTGTCCAACCCTTTGAGTGGAGACATACACTATACAAAATAAATTTGGGATATTCAGCTTTTTGTATGATGTCAGAATGAACTTAAAAGCCTCTATAACCTGTACAGGCGAACTTCATTTCACTTCCTCTTTTGAATAAGATTGTTCAGTGTTTATTTATTTGTTCTACAACACGCTGTTCTCTGATAAGATAATCAACCACAAAAAACTCAAATGAAGCATCTATACTATGAATGGAGCATTAAATGTGGTTTGTTAACAGCTTGTATTCAAACCAGGACCACAGCTAATATTTACCTGGTGGTAAACCTGCAACTCTTGGTAGATTAGGTTTAAGATGAAGGAATTACCATCACATGGCTCTGCGTAGCTGTCCTTCATTCATGATATCAGTGGAGCATCAACTTTTAATATTTTCTGTAAATTTCACCTGAAATGTGAGTCCCCCTCACATTTTGTGAGGAGTGTGTTTAATCTGGTGGGAGTAGAAGCAGCAGAAGGAGCTAACTGGTCTTGTGTTGACACATTTTTTTCTCTGGATAACTGAAAATCTCCATTTGCTGTTTCTACAGCTGTTTAGACACCAAGCAAACCCCCCACATACACAGCACAGGTGTGCAAAGAAAAGCCATCAGCAGCATCGCGTCTTTGCAGCAGGCGTTTAAGCTGAAGCTGTTTAATAGAAGATATTTACACAGTTTGTTGACTTTGTTATTGATATAAAAGGACTTTTCCAGCTTCCAGGAGAAGCTTTCATAGGAAATGAAAGAACCACTGTTACACAAAACTTGATTTATTCTTCACAGTACATGGACAGTGTTTATAGATAACAGTTAAAGTCATCTAAATAAATTACATCAATAATCATCTCTGATCACAGGTGCAAGAAGTTAATGTGAAATCTTCTGAAAGGATATTATCACAGATCTGACTGACAACACAAAGACAGGCACTGTCATCATCATCATCATCATCTGCAGCATCCATCAGCTTCTCATACGGCACAATGTCACCCTGTTAAATATGTTTATTACGACACATTAACTTTTATATCATCTCTGCAAGAATGTAAAAAAGATCGGACATATATTTGATTATAGGTTAACATTTAGAGAGAAATGAACACGGTGACTTTATTCATGAATATGTCGACATTCCTTACTCTTCCCTCAAAACTCCACAAAACATTCCCAGACAGCTGATCGTCAGTTTGAGCAAATTCCAAATCACCATGGAAACGGTTGATCTGAATGAAAGGTGAGAGACCCTGCTGATAGATGTGTGCTTCTCTGTTGTACGGCGGTAAAAAAAAAAAAAAAAGTCTGCTTTCAGGTCGGGAACTGGCTCATCCTCAGGTTTGCGCTGTGTGGTCAGTGAGGAAGAAACGCCCTCATCATCACTGGGAGCTCAAGTATAAAACTACGTTAGGAACCGCAGCTCGTTAGCTATGACTAACTGCTGAGTCAGCAGCCATGCAGGATAACTAGAAGATCCGCTACCTGGGAAGCAAACATGCATGTGCGGAGGAATGTGGAGCAGCTGGAGGAACCCTGTGAGGAACATGCAGATCATATTTAAATCCAGCTAAACCACTGTGACGGGCGGGATGCGGAGGATGGAGTACAACCACGAGGTCGTAGCGCGTTTTAGTGTCCGGTGAAAACCAAATGCGATTCAGGATTTGTTGGATTTGGAGCACATGAGCTGAAATGTTTGTAAATGATGACTGAGACCTGGGAATGAAAGAATAAATCTAAAAGCTTACTTCAGGTTACCTTCAGCTGCTCTGACAGCAGCCACTAGAGGGAAATGAAGATCATGCAGGCACTAAATAATCTATCACATTACCATGGTCCATTTCTCAGGCTGAAGTCATTCCGATGAGGATCAACACGAGTCATTCTCACTGCACAGACAGTTACATGACATGCAAGCCAGCAGCTCAGTTTTACACGGACTGGATCCAGTACGATGAGATGATGCTGGTCTACGAGCACCAGGACCAGTAGCTGGAACATTCCCCCTCATCTACACCTGCCGCTGATCTCGTGTTAGAGATTTACCGAGCGTAGAAAATCCGGCGTTGTGCGCACTGACAGCCATTTTTTCCCAGCTGAGAGGTCGTGTTTTTGTGCCAGGACCAGACAGCTGACACACATTTACATGGTTTACTCAGATTTAATACAAGAACACATGAAAACAAAGACTGAAGCTGAATTAGAAAGTGCTACATAGTGGAGATGCTCCGGGCTGAGAGTCTGGACTGTGGTGGAGGTCCAGGTCTGATCGGTCTAAACGCCGCTGCATTTCTACAGATTACAGAAACATTCAGCTAAATATAGAAAAGCGAGCTGCTGGCTCTGGCTCTGACTGGTTAACTGGGAACATCTGCACCTAACTGGAGCTGAGACGTAAATTCTGTGGGATGTACTAACATGTACTTTGTGCTTATTGGACAGACTGGAATCTTCCTCCCTCCGCTCTGGGCCAAGTATCAGTCGGGTTCAGGATCAAGTTTATTTGTTCAGAGCCAGCACGTCGTTAAAGATGTTGAGGAAGAGATGGACGTGCTCCTCCTTGAAAATCAGCGCTGGACGGAAACGGATGGACCGGTCTCCACATCCTCCCAGGAGCACGCCTGTGGATGATGGACACTGTTAACTGGGTGGAACTGGTCACAGCCAGTCGGACAGTTAAAAACCCACCTTTGTCTCGGGCCTGCTGCACCAGCCGGTCGCGGGTTGCTGGGTCGCGGATATCGATGGCGCAAAAGGTTCCCTGTCCTCGAGCTCGGCTCAGGAGGCCGGGGTACTGAGCCTGGAGACAACACAGAAAACAGTTTTTGTCTTCTGATCCAGCAGAAACTGTCCCAGTAAACCACCCTGGCCCATAATTGAAGACGACGAGCCGACAGGCCACAAAGCCTTTCTTTCTTCTTTCTGTCTCTGCTGTGTCCCCGCTGCATGTCTGCTGTGTCCCCGCTACATCTCTGCTGTGTCTTTGCTGTGTCTCTGCTCCATCTCTGTTGTGTCTTTACTGTGTCTCTGCTGCATCTCTGCTGTGTCTCTGCTGCATCTCTGTTGTGTCTTTGCTGTGTCTCTGCTGCATCTCTGCTGTGTCTCTGCTGTGTCTCTGCTGCATCTCTGCTGCGTCTCTGCTGTGTCTCTGCTGCATCTCTGTTGTGTCTTTGCTGTGTCTCTGCTGCATCTCTGCTGTGTCTCTGCTGCATCTCTGTTATGTCTTTGCTGTGTCTCTGCTGCATCTCTGCTGCATCTCTGCTGTGTCTCTGCTGCATCTCTGCTGTGTCTCTGCTGCGTCTCTGCTGTGTCTCTGCTGCATCTCTGTTGTGTCTTTGCTGTGTCTCTGCTGCATCTCTGCTGTGTCTCTGCTGCATCTCTGTTGTGTCTTTGCTATGTCTCTGCTGCATCTCTGCTGTGTCTCTGCTGCGTCTCTGCTGTGTCTCTGCTGCATCTCTGCTGTGTCTCTGTTGTGTCCCTGCTGCATCTCTGTTGTGTCTTTGCTGCGTCTGCTGCATCTCTGTTGTGTCTCTGCTGCGTCTCTGCAGCATCTCTGCTGTGTCTCTGCTGCATCACTGCTGTGTCTCTGCTGCGTCTTTGCTGCATCTCTGCTGTGTCTCTGCTGTGTCTCTGCTGCATCTCTGCTGTGTCTCTGCTGTGTCTCTACTGCATCTCTGCTGCATCTCTGCTGCGTCTCTGCTGTGTCTCTGCTGCATCTCTGCTGTGTCTCTGCTGCATCTCTACTGCATCTCTGCTGCATCTCTGCTGCGTCTCTGCTGTGTCTCTGCTGCATCTCTGCTGTGTCTCTGCTGTGTCCCTGCAGAATCTCTGCTGCATCTCTGCTGTGTCTCTGCTGTGTCCCTGCAGCATCTCTGCTGCATCTCTGCTGCATCTCTGCTGTGTCTCTGCTGTGTGTCTGCTGCATCTCTGCTGTGTCTCTGCTGTGTCCCTGCAGCATCTCTGCTGCGTCCCTGCTGCATCTCTGCTGTGTCTCTGCTGTGTGTCTGCTGCATCTCTGCTGTGTCTCTGCTGCATCTCTGCTGTGTCTCTGTTGTGGACGAAACATTTAATCCTCTGAGGATTTTACAGAAAAAGCCAGAAATGTTATTATTTTCCAGTGTTACCAGTACAACCATTTTTACCATTTTGTATTATAACCATTACAAAATATCATGATGTGCTCTGTGATGTTAGTTTTTGGCTTAAATAATAAAGTTACAAATTTTTAACTGGTCACTAATAAATTCAGCCCATTTTTGCCCTGAGTATAAAACACTGTTAGTAAAACTAAAACATTTGTGAAGAGAATAATGGACAAACGTCACAATGGACCAAATGTCCGTACAGCAGGTTTAACGTTCTCTTGTTGTTCTCAGAGTTCCAGATCCAGATCAAGGACTGCAGAACACGAGTAGTGTGAAAAACTAAAATCCCACCATGCAGCTGGAAGACTGGAAAGTAAAATCTTGATAAAATGATGAAGCTGTTTTGTGTTACGATGAAATAAAGCTCATGCTGTGATTCAGTCTGGCTGAAGTTCTGATGGTTCTGATCATGTTCTTGTGTTTTGGGTTTGTGTGGATCTGAATAAAGAGACTCGTTTAGGGTTGGAGCTGATCTAAGAATCATCCCAGACTGACCTGCAGCTCATAGAGGCCGTTCAGCAGAGCTTTCCCGGACCGGTTCACCTCCTCCAGAAGGTTCTCTCTGCGGATCACGTTGAGAACCTCGGCCAGGAACAAGTTCTTTGATGGATCCCCCATCCAGGTGTTAAAGATCCGGTACGGCTGGAAGACACAACACAAGCAGATCCACTGGTGAAACACCGGAGATGGTCTCATCTGTAGACCTGGACCAAGAGCTGGACCTTTTTCTGAGGGACAAGGTCAAAGAGGATTAAGAGGACGAACCTTATCAGCCTGTAACTCATCCTTGTGGTAGTATCCGCCGGTCAGGAGCTTTTTACTGAAGGAGACGATGTCAGCAGGGTCGTCCATCCCCCAGTGCTCATGGGCCCAGAACTTTCCGGTTGCTCCACCACCAGTCTGGACCTCGTCCACATGGAAAGCACAGCCGTGCTGCAGAAAGAGACATGAACATGGAAGACCTGGTATGTTAGACACTGAGGACCAGCTGTCAGGAACTGCTGCTCATCCCACACATGACTCTTCCTTCCAGGCTCCACTTAGAAGGAAATAAAGAGTTTCCTTATGAAGAAGACTCGTTTCAGACTGACTGACGGGAGACTTTCTGTCTGAGCTCTCTGCAGCTCAGCCGTCTGCTGCGTTACTACATTCTGTTACCTTGCGTGCGATGTTGCGGAGTTTCCTAAAGAAGTCTGGGGAGGCGTGGTTGTCTCCTCCTTCAGCCTGGATCGGTTCAATAACGATCCCTGCCACAGGTTTGCCCTTCTGCCTCCACTTCACGATCAGGTCCTCCACCTGAACAAGATCACAAACCACTTTTACATGTTTTTTTCCCTGACTCCTCCACATGGTCGCCAGGACAACAACCGCGCACCTCCTCCAGGCAGCGAGCCTCCTCCTGGGCGTTCTCTCTGGTGAACTCCTCCAGTGGGTACTGTAGTTTGGGGAACGGGGCAATCGGCCAATCAAATGATGGCACATCCAGTTTGTGAATCACTTTGGAGTGTGTTGTTGCTAAGCAACCTGAACAAAACAAAATACTGGTGTAAGTACATGTTAGGCATGAATAAAATATGAATGAATATTATTTTTATGAATCTGATAATTGATCAGCAAGATTCATATCGATCATCCAATCAGCTGCTGGAGTTCCAGTCATGTTTGGATCATGTGATGAACGTTAGAGATGCTGCTGGGTTGGTTTTGTCATCATGCACAGAATGTTCCTGAATGCACCATGAGACAATAACTGTCCCTGCACATACCACCATTTACTAAAGGTTCCTGAACACACCACTATGGCTGGCTGTCAAAGCTATCCTATCTTCTGATTGGCTGACAGTGATGTAAGGATAACCTATCATCTTACCTGGGCTAATGTCAGCATTTTATTCCCATCACAGCAGCAGCAAGAGAGGAGAGGACAGATGTGTTTGACATACCCATCGTCCGTCCATGGAAACCTCCCATGAAAGACAAAATGCTGAGGTCTGGACATCCTGGGCTCTGAGATGGACACAAAGAGAGACAAAGAGGAAGAGAAACCAGAGCTGTGAGTCTGTAAGTCTGTACGGTGGGATGACAGTGCAGTGACGAGGAGGCACACCTGGTTTATCATGCAGCTGCTCATGTCTTCGTCAGATGGTGAGCTGTAGCCTCGCTCCTTGTTCTAAACACAAAGCACAAGGTTAGGATGACACTCACATTCTAGCGAGTTAAAAGTTCAGCAGCAGGATACGAGCTGTGAGCTACATCTCTGAAAATTCATCCTCTAGTTTCCACATCACTCATATGGTCCTGAACTAATGTGAAGCAGGTCACTCTTCATCTTTCTGTGTCCTCATCTTCATCTCACTGTTCCCTCATCTTCATTTCTCATTCTCCTCATCTTCATTTCTCATTCCCTCATCTTCATCTCACTGTTCCCTCATCTTCATTTCTCATTCCCTCATCTTTACCTCTCTGTTCTCTCATCTTCATCTGTGTTCTCTCATCTTCATCACTCTGTTCTCTAATCTTCATCTTTCTGTTTCCTCATCTTCATCTCTCTGTTCTCTCATCTTCATCTTACTGTTCCCTTATCTTCATCTCTCTGTTCTCTCATCTTCATCTTTCTGTTTCCTCATCCTTACCTAACTGTTCCCTCATCTTCATCTCTCTGTTTCCTCATCTTCATCGCTTTGTTCTCTCATCTTCATCTTTCTGTTTCCTCATCTTCAGTTTACCGTTTCTTTAACTTCAGCTCACTGTTCCCTAAACTTAATCTTACTGTTCTCTAATCTTCATCTTTCTGTTTCCTCAACTTCATCTCACTGTTCTCTCATCTTCATCTTTCTGTTTCCTCATCTTCATCTAACTATAAATACAGAAAATCTCAGCTTCTTCAGTTCTGTTTCCAAGTTTCCACCAGAAATGGTCTTTTTTTAACATTCTTACCGCAGGAGCTTGATCTGGAGTCCTCTGAGGCATTCAGGTTCACCACCACCAGTCAGCACACAAACACACTCACCCTGTACCAGATGAACATGGCTTTGTAGGCGTTCTCATTAGAGCAGGAGCCGCACGCCATTGTCTGAACACGAGTCATTCCACTGGGGGCCACCTGACAGGAAGCGGGACATCAGCAGTCAGACCAGACATGGAGAAAATGCAGTCGGTATTACAGTTTTTCTCAATTGCTAAAACACTAAATCCCATTCTCAAAGTCAATTTTTCAGAAGCCTACACCAAGGTATCATATCAGTCCCCCTGTGATCAAAACCTAAAGCACATTTCACATCACTAGACACTGCTTGCAAACACATTTGCATTGTCATGCACTTGCTGTGCAAAATGGTGAACACATGCTGCACACTTTGATCACAACTAAGACACAGGTGTCAGCAGGTAAACACAGTGACTCAAAACTGATTTCACCTTTGGCTGATGATGAGGGAACCAATATAAACCAGTTGAGGAAGCTGTGGGGGGGTCAAGATTTTGCAATGGATAGAGGAAATCAGAGAGGAAGAGTATGCATAAGAGATAGTAGGGGAGGTCATGTATGGGGATGTAGAAGGGGGCAAAATCAGGTCCAACGCAGAGCCTTACAGTAATTTCGGCTGAAATTTGTGCATGCGGATGAAACTATGATCGACCATGTCACTGTCCATGGGTTGACTATGAGAGAAGCCGGACAAAGAGTGCAACCCAACATCAGTAGGTTAGCTGTTTCAACGATCATACAGGCATTCAGAGAAGAGAACAGGTATTTGTTATCCCCCCATTACATGACTGTATACTATAAAAATGTTTGGATTGTAAAGTAGACTGCTGTAAAGTATTGTTGTAAGCCAGGGAAAACCTCCTGGAAGCGATGGAATTAGCTTGTGATGAGATAGGTGCGGGGGCATGCCAAGCCTAGATCCAGCATGCTGGGGGCTTTTTCCCTCGTTGTTCGACCAGGAAGAATGTGGCCTGTGACGTGGATGAGGCTCTGTGGCCAGACCCAGCCAGGAGAAACAATGCTGTTGTCAAATGACATTTGCATACAGTTTTTCTTTTGAACTGTTGAACTTTCTTTTTTCATTACGTTTAATGGAGTATTTTTACTTTTACTTTATGAGTTCTCTGTGTTGTGACATGATGCATTTGGCTTGATGTAAAATAAAAAATGGAAAAACATTTTGACAGCATGATGTTCTGAGAACTATGTTTTCCTTTTTTCCTTCTTGTGTTTCCTGATTGCTCTGTAGTATTCTACATTTTGCTGTGCTTGGGGCATGATTTGGCAATAGTGTCGCTTTTTGAGGCCAGGTGATGCTGTTTTGAGTCAATAACTTAGTTTAGCAGCAAGAAGCAGAGGTTTTGGTAAAGTAGTTTGAGTTATGGGATTAGTGTTTAAAGTTGTGAAAAACTGAGGGGACATTTCAAAAATAGTGTTTTAGCAGTTGAGAAAAACTGTAAAGAATAATGAGATCATTATCTCTTCTATTACTGACCGAAAGAAGAGTTTCTGCAATTTTTTCTGGAAAATTTTCAGGCGGCAGGATTCCCAGAGCAGGTCGGTTCACAAATGCACTCTGAGGAAAAAACACAGGAAACCAAATCACTCCAGACTCTTACTTCTCTTCTTCTCTTCTTCCATCATCACCTCCATCCCTTTAGTCACAGATGATGGTGTGTGTGTGGAGCAGACCTACCATGTTGTTGGGATTGGTCATCATCTTGAGGAGAGCAGGGTGGTTGTATCCTGAGGAAATAACACAATAAAATGATTTCACACACATCTCACATTTCCATTGTCAAGTTTGTAAATTCATTCATTCCCTCCTGGAGGAGGGGATGCAGGTGAGGAAACAGGTGGTTACCAAACAAGACCTCTTTGCTTCAAATCAGAAGCTAATATACCTCTAACAGCCCCTGTCACACATCATGCTGATGAAAACTCCTCAGAGAGAGCATCCTCACTGCTTCACATGCATTTTAGGAAACGGCACATCCAAGATGATGTGCAGCATTTCCATATGTGTTTTCCTCAGTTACCGTATATTTGAGTAAAGATGTGTTGTGGAACAGCTTTTATATATGCTTATGTGTCCGTGCACAGATCCACACGGCAACTTGTTTTTTGTACACAAGACAAAGCCTTGCATGTGGATTCTTATATAAACTGACGTAGCAGGCTTATATAAATGGTTGTGCCATTCCACCTGCGACCAGTAGAGGGCGGTAGTGTACCAGGACATTTTTACACAGGTTGGAGGTTTTTTGATGGTTTCAGCTGGATATCATGTCTTTCAGATCTGACCAACAGAATAGTGTTGCTCAGTCAATTCCAGCTCATTATAAATATCAAAACAAATGTATAAACATGTGTTTTCCACTAGCCCTGAAACCTCATCCACATTGTAAAAAAAACCATCTGATGGGAATTTATCTTTGCAGCACTCGAAACAGCATCTCTCCCTGAGTTTGTGGTTATGAAATCGCATCCTCCTCCCAGTAAGGACATGAGGGTGTGATGCTGGAAGAGCTTTGTGCTTTCCCTTCATCAGAAACTACAGAATGACGTGCACTTCATGCATGAAAGTATCATGCAGACACTTGGAGGGATGTGATAACCGTGGTGATGGATCTGAGAGGAAATCTCTCTGGCTAGACACAAATACACATTCGCAAAGGAATCTAAAATAAATACATGTTAATCACACCAGTAAGCGGAGTAAAAACGGTTTCTGACTCAGTCACAAAGCATGGCTCTGTCTCTATTAGCTTCCCACCCATCACATCTCCAGATATGTTCTGATTATTTCAGAACGACGGAGGGAAGCTTCCCTCTTGAAAACAACAGGATTTGGCTAAAGTGTCATCTGATTGGTTAAATGACTTGATGCCAGCCAGGTGGGGTGATGGTGACAGTGATGAATACATCCAGTCTTGAAGTTTCCACAGCTTGACATTAAGGACAAGCACTCATGACATCGCCTCAAATCCAGCCATGCCTGTCGGATCCAGAATCTGAAAAAAAGCAGCGTTACAGAAGATGTCGTCTTCCACCTACTTGCTGCATACAAACATAGTTTGCTGTGAACTCTGTGTTAAGTGTCCCAAAATACCAAACATCTACAGAGGCAATGATGCCTACACTTCCCAATCATTACCTAAGGCAAAGCTGCTGATGGATTTCTCTCTACATGACCTGTGAAGTGTGTGTGGCGGTTGGCAAATGTAAACTATGGTTACTTGTGGGAGAAACTATGTCATTACCGAAACAAAAAATAAATAAAGGCCTTCAGTTGTGCAGTGAGCAATACATAAAAAACAAAGCACTGTTAGCTCTCTAAGCTAACACCACTCTGTCCAAATCAGAGCTGAGCAAGACGTTAGATGCTCATACAGACTTCAGAGGGAGGTGTGCTGGCACTGGTGGGGGTGGGGGCACTCCCACCACCACAGTCTGAGATAACTGGATGAATCAAGCTCCTGAATATTAATAATGTGCATACCTCTTTGATTTTTAGCTTTGATGTTTAAGGTGATGTAACGTAGCTTTAATATGCAGATAAACCAGAAAAAAAGGAAAACCAGGACATGGACCCTCGAAGTGTGAGTTCCAAGCCAAAACAAAAAGCCTTATGTCCTAGAGGCCCTGAGGCTTGGAGCTGGAGCCAAGGATTGAATAAACCATGCCAATCAGGCTGGAGGCTGAGAAGCCCGGCTGCTTTGCTTATGCAAAAGTCCCTGCCTGAATATTATTAAGAGCAAAAGAAACATAAAGAACTTTACACCAGACGTTCTTTTCTCTGATCATTTGAAAACAAAATAAAAACAGGAAATAGAACAGTAATGCCACTCTAGCAGCAGTCCTTCCACACATTTTTCCCCTGGAAACAGTTCTGAAACTGTTTCCTAATCTGGTTTTAGTGCAGCTGGGGTGGCTTAGCTCTGACACTTTTCAACACAGACGTAACTATTAATGATGCAGCTGCACCAGGGCCCAGGCCCAACAAGGGTCTGAATTTGAATGATCACATAATTGTAAATAAATGCAGCCTGCTTGTTTTCTCCAATAACAATTTCCCACAAACTAAGCAATGCTACGAGGACACGTGTGATACTTTGACTTGAATAATAAGAAGTACAGGGTAGGGATGGGCATATCGATACCCTGGAGTCAATACCAGCCAGATAAAATATCGGAATCAATACTATTTTGAGTATCGCAATACTGCTGTACAGATACAAAACATGCAGTTTGTTTCCACTTCTGCGAGTTTTAGGCAGTGAAATTATGTGTGAAAGTAGCAGATTCTAGCTTCTGTGTCACATGATGATCGTAGCCTATCAGATGTCATGATGCTGCTACTGTTAGTGATGATGATGATGTTTTGGTATTTTTCAATGCTTTCATGCAGGTTATTGCAGGGACAAAAAGTATTGGTATCGATATCGGTATAGATGAAAAAGTACCATAAACTACTGACATCCTATCGAGAGGAAAAATTTCGGTATCACCCATCCCTAGTACCTACATGACTTTGGGAGAGAGTCAAGCAATCACATGTTCTCTTAACTCATGGTGCAGCAGAATGAAACAGAGCCACAGAGCATGATGGGAAATATTCAATTGGGCCCACCTGTAAGTGGACCCAAGCCAGGTAGATCCGTCCACAGCGCCCCATGCACACCAATTTACTTTTTTTTTTAAATCTTAAAAGCACAAAAGAACCAAAACCTCCCCCAGAGTGCTCTGCAGCTGGAACAGTGTTTGTGTCCTGGAGGCATATGTGGGCACCTGTCCTCCCCAGCAGATCACCCTGGGAACGGGTGAGTCTGAAGTACCTCTGAAAGTGGCCGTCATCCAGATGCAACTCCTTGAACAGGTGATGAAAATCACAGAGCTTCGAGCGCTTCTGGA
Source organism: Atherinomorus stipes (assembly GCA_023101725.1). NCBI lineage: Eukaryota > Metazoa > Chordata > Actinopteri > Atheriniformes > Atherinidae > Atherinomorus > Atherinomorus stipes. The sequence goes on from JALJCO010007303.1 coordinate 121,436, forward strand.
GAATCTGGTGAACCCGAACAGGCCAACGTCTTTGGTTTTCCAACTTCCCAGGCCGGGACAATACCAGAACTTTCTCAGTGTGCTCAAAATAACCAGAATCTGCCATGAAGACAAACAAGCCTTCCCACTCCAGAAAGTTCTACTTCACGAGCGACTGGAGCGTTTTATTTACGCGTATAGAAACTCAAAATCAAGCCAGTAAACATCCTGTACCTGGGCGTTGAAATGAAGGTACGTATGCAAACTGACGTGCTTGGTGTGAGCACAGGGTTAGCCTGCAGTGACAGTTAGTGACTGTGTGTGTGTTCTAGCATGTGTGCATTGATGTGTGTGTGTGTTCTGCGCATGAGCTTGTGTCTGTGTTTAGGGCAGGGATGAGGGCACAAAAAAATATTTTCACCCGGTCTATCACCATCCATGATGTTACGCCACTGGTGTTCAACATCTGTTATGATGCGTTACCATGGCAGCAGAAGAGTTGTTTACAAATGGGAGCAGCCTGTTGAGCTTTCCAAATCCCAATACCTGGAATAAGAGGCCAAATCCAGACCAGTTAAAGAGCAAAGATTGGATGTTGGGTTTATTCTATATAAATACAACACACATTTCCAAACACACCCACCGTTCAGCAACAACCTGCGACCCTACAGGGAGCCGAGGAAGATATGAGTGCTTCAGTCAATGTAGCCTCGAGTTGGGACAGAGCAAATGAACTGAACATGTTCTTCAACAGGTTCAATTCCCCCCTGACTCCACCCTAGAGACCACCACCCTCCACGATCCCACAGCTTTGCTGTCACTCCTCCACTCTGTCACACTGAAACTCAGTCATGGACCTGAACACATCCTCCTCTGCCTCCACCTCCAGCCTGACTGTCTCCTGCGACCAGGTCAAGAAACAACTAGAGAAACTGAACCGGAACAAGGCTGCAGGTCCAGATGGTGTCAGCCCCAGGATTCCGATAGCCTGCTCAGAACAACTATGTCCGATTCTCCAGCACCTTTTTAACACCATTCGGAATCAGAACAGAGTTCCTGTGCTGTGGAAAACATCCTGCCTCGTTCCAGTACCTAAAAAACCAGCTGAACCAGATGACTACAGACCAGTTGCTCTGACATCTCACATCATGAAAGTCCTGGAGAGACTCTTTTACTGGCTCACCCCAACAAGTAAGTCAACACCTTTCAAGACCCATTACAGTTCACATATCGTAATGGGCTTGGGGTTGAACGCCATCATCTTCCTGCTTCAGAGAGCCCACTCTCATCTGGACCAGTCAGGCAGCACTTTGAGGGTCATGTTCTTTGATTTCTCAAGTGCCTTTAATACTATTCAGCTTGCTTTGCTACATGAGATTTACGACTACCTAACAAACAGACCACAGTTTGTGAGACTGAAAGGTTGTGTGTCTGAGATGGTGATTAGTAGTACTGGAGACCACAAGGAACTGTACTCTCACCATTCCCTTTCACTTACACCTCAGATTTCGTACAACTCTGCGTCCCGTCAACTGCATAAATACTCTGATTACTCTTCTTGTAGGGAGTATCAGCTTTCTTAACATAAATGTAATCAGAAGTTGATGGACCGAATAGTTTCAAGGCCACTTCTTCAAGCCCAGGTAGCAGTGAATAGACGTTTAGATACTAACCAATGGGGATGGAGGAGATCTGAGTGTAGACATCTAGCATGCGGTTGCCGTCCACATCCACCAGGTAGTTCCCTCTGCTCTCATCGTAGTTGCAGAAGAAGTGGATGGCACCAACATTCTGCAAAGAAAATGTTCTGAATCAACATTTCTGATCATCCGAAAACAGCTGCAACATTCCTGAACTCCAGGGCCCTCAATGATGTCTTGCAGACGTAGTAGGGGATTTCCTAGAAACAGGAGGGAGATTACAAATGTGTGATTGAGGGTCTGGGAAACAGCATCAGAGTCTGAAGATGCTGAAGTGGAAGAAGGCTGATCTGGTGCTGTCCAGAGTCCTCATCTATCAACCAGCCTCATTTATTAATGGTCACGATCAGGAGATTTAGGATGTGGGATTTATTAACAGCTGATTACTGAGTTACCTGCTACAACCATCCAGAGTTTTTCGCATTGTTAATGTGACACGTAGGATGGAGTTTGCGACAGTTTCTAAGAACGATTAATAAATGAGGCCCAGGTGACGTCCAGGCTGCAGACCTCAGAGGACAGATGGATGTGGCAGCCATCTGTCTCTGTATCATCTTTAAATGACATCTTTAGCTACATGTCAGCTGTGACAGTCCAGAAAACACAAAAAACCACGACATCATCTGGCAGCAGACACAGCTGGTGCAGTTTTACTGCCTCTTCCAGGAATGACGTCTGGATGATGGACGTTCCCTCAGGCTGACCGGTGTCAGTCTGAAGAGCTACGAAGATGATGCCCAGGATGGACACAAGCTACAGGCATCCACAGAGGGTTCCAGATGAACACAGAACTGTGATAAATACTGCGTTTGACGGGAAATCTCAGCTCTGATAGGCTGTCGGGAAATCTCAGCTCTGATAGGCTGTCTGGAAATCTCAGCTCTGATAGGCTGTCGGGAAATCTCAGCTCTGATAGGCTGTCGGGAAATCTCAGCTCTGATAGGCTGTCTGGAAATCTCATCTCTGATAGGCTGCAGGGAAATCTCAGCTCTGATAGGCTGTCGGGAAATCTTAGCTCTGATAGGCTGTCGGGAAATCTCAGCTCTGACAGGTTTTCAGGAAGGGAAATCTCAGATCTGATTGGCTGTTGGGAAATCTTCAGATATTCACTTCCATCTTCTTTTACTGATACAAAATTCTGTCACTTCCCTTTGACGTGAACGCAGCATAAAACTACGACGTTAGCAAACTCCTTCAGCAACAGACCACATCTGCTGGGCCACCAGAACCACAAACACAACCACAACAATCAGAAGAGACTTAAAGAAGCTGGACAAACTCATTCAGAAATTCTGGTTCCATTCTAGGCACTGATCTGGTTCTGGTTCTGCTGGATTCAGATGCGGCTGCTCTGCTCAAGCTCCTCCGCCTCCTGGCACGGCGTCTGTGGCCAACAGACCTCATGAAAGTTAGTTACCGACAGTACAGTGTATCTCTGGTTTATGGACGTTACTGTAACATGTTTATCTTCTCTCCATTTGCTGTTTGTATCCATCTGCTGATGTTTTATTGATCTACACGACCTGTCTTGACAGAGGTAAGCTGTGAAGTAGACCACCCACCCACCTCCTAGCAAACAGCGACCGTCCGCCAATGTTCCCGGAACGTTCCCTAAAGGTTACACTGCTGTGACCTCTAAGAAATGTTCCGCGAACGTTGCCCAAACATCCCCTAAGGGTTACATTATATAACCTTTAGGGGACATTCAGAGAACGTTCCTCTGTTAGCTGGGCAGATTGTTTTTGCATCTTGGGCAGCGCTGAAAATGAGGCTTTTAGGATGCTACTGTTAAAGTAATATCGAGTCTGCTCTTGTGATTTGGCGCTGTCGGCTCTCCTTACGGAGAAAAAATATCAGAAGAATTGAATCGTTAAGTACTTAATGTTTTATTTGTGTGTGGGCCTATCTTATGGCTAGTTATTAGCCTGATATGGCTGCTAGCCGGCTACGTCTGTACTAGCCTGTGAAAGTGCTTATATGAGCATAATCCCTGCTATTGTCAACATTTACCCGAAGTTTAAGGGCCTTTTATTCACGTATTTCTTTAGCCAGTTAAGGGGGACATGTTAATCCCAAGCCAATGGGTCAGCAGGTTGGTAACTTCACCGTTTAATGAAAGAAAGTGAGGACAACAAAACCCGCTGCAGACTGATAGCAGTTAGCAAAGCGCGCTACAGGAAAGTAGCCTCAACAACTCGACTCTCAGTCGAAAATTTGCTCGGCCATAAAAGTTTTATAGTCATTTATTACTCATGGCAACAACGTCACCTCATTGTCAGTCTAAATGAAGAAAAAAATCTGTTTTCTCTGGCCAGCATCACTTCGCTAGTCCCAGAAATTAACTTCCTGTTTACATGCTAATGTTGCTGACCATGTCGTAAATGTCATTGTAAGCTAAATCAGACAGCTGTTTGCAGTTTTGATGGTTTGTAATCCAGGATTTAGGACAATCATATGGATCTGGAGCACCAACAAGTGCATGTTTCAAAATGTGGCTATGTGACCACATTCGTCCTGAACTGGTTTGGAAAGTGTGATGTCTGCTCGTGCAATCCTCAGTGAGAAGCAGCTAAGAGCAAGTTAATGGTCCCTCCATAGCAGGTCCCAGCTGGCTTTTTGCCCCCTTTCATGGTGGTGTAGACAAACAATGTGATGATCTTTAGAGTCTTTGAATAAACACGACATTTAGTGGCTGGAATGTCAACCTCATGAACAGCATGTAGACACTGGTGATGATAGAAGCGACAACATTTGGGAGCACCAGAGATCTGGCAGAGTTTTAAGGGTTAATCTAAATTTAAAAAGTTCTTCGTTCCATAACAAAAATCTTACTTGAGCAGTCACTTGAATAAAAGTGGTATATGTTAAATTTCCCAAGATGCTCTCTGTCAACCCTCATTTAGCTGCAAGCTCAACAGCAGACAGGAAGCGTGTGATGTGATCCTACAGCGAGATGTGCTGGGTGTTGAGCCACGACGTCGCTCCAGGTAATTAAGACTCACTGAGCAGCTCCTCTGTACTTACAGTACATCATGGGTCAGTAGCAGCTCATCATATAGCTGGTGTGACTTCCTTTCCTTAACAATGACTCAGAGTTTGTGTAATGGAGTATAGACTGGGCTGAAGCGTCAGTGTACACAGGCATTTTTCTAGAGATGTCATCAACTCAACACGACACCAGCAAATCTTTTAAATAAAGTTTTCTGTGTGCTTTCATAGCTGAGATGAAGTGGGTTGTTAAAGGGGAATTTCGCATTTTTTGAACCTGGGATCTGTTTTCATATGTCCGTTCATACATGTGAGTGATGGAGAAAGGAATTTTCAAGACAGCTCCAGTATTTAGCCGGGCAGGCAGCAAAGCAGCCCAGCTAATCGTAAGTATGAGGCAACTGGCCCCCGTCTTAAGTTCACCCTAAAAACGTACTTTTTTCCACACTGAAGGGCTCAGATAGTCTCAACGAGTGTTCGACAACATACTAGAAGGGAGAAATGAACGAAATTATTTATACTACCTGGCAATCGCTATTTGTTTTGGTGTTTGTGTCCAAATCTCAGGATACTGGAAATCAAATCTCGTTCTGAAATCATGCGATAACTCGCATCAAAACACCAGAGGGGGATGCACGTTATCGCGTGATTTCAGATCGAGATTTGATTTCCAGCGTCCCGAGATTTGGACACAAACACCAAAACAAATAGCGATCGCCATGTAATAAAGACAGTTTCGTTCATTTTTCCTCTCTAGTATGTTGTCGGACACTTGTTGTGACTATCCGAGCCCTTCAGTGTAGAAAAAAAGTATGTTTTCAGCGAGAACTTAGATGTGGGGGCCAGTTGCCACATACTTATCTTTAGCTGGGCTGCTAGGCTGCATGACCAGCTAAATACTGGAGCTGTCTTGAAAATTCCTTTCTTCATCACTCACATAAATGAAAGGACATATGAAAACAGCGAAAAAATATGGAAATATGAAAAAAAGCAAAATTCCCCTTTTAGTCTGATCAACTGTGAAAAACGTACTTTGCAAATATTTTCAGGGGAACACATGGACGCTTCGTTCCAGTCCTCGAGGGCCACTATTTTGCAGGTTTTAGATTTATTCCTGCTCCATCACACCTGGTTCAAATAAAAAAATGGATCCAACAGCTTGTTGTCAAGTTTCACATAATTACCCATGAACCTGAGTCAGGTGTGTTGCAGCAGGGAAACATGTAAAACCTGCAGGACAAGGACGGGAGTTGGAGATCCCTGGACGAAAAGCTGCAGGTCTCTGCAGAGGCTCCATGAACGCTGGAACAGTAGACCATGCTACTGTATGTGGAGCAGCGTTTGTGCCGCAGGCTTTATTAAAACTAGTTCACTGAGTTAACACAATTGGAGATCTTAACTGGCCAACACACACATGGGCGCACACACACACACACACACATATATATAGATGGTGAGAAATGACTGTGGAGACTCCACTGACAAAACATTCCCAGCCCTTCATCCTACCCTGAACAACCTGAACCCCAGACCTGAACACTAAACCAGGTATTAAACCCACCCCTACAATAAAAGTAGACTGAACAACTGTTTTGTTCATCAGTCAATTTAAAAACTGAACATCTGCTTGTCTCATACAATGTGTGCATCATAAGTGTGTATTTTAGATTGCCCCTACTGGATATTGAGTGTAGCTGAGCTACATTGTGTGTGTATACAGTATGTGTGTCTAACAATAAAGTTGTATCATTTTGTGTTGCATTGCATTATACTGTATACCATACCGCATCATACTGTAACATATCACATTGTATTGTTTAGTGTTGCTATCCACCATACATGTACCCTACTGCATCACATCGTATCGTACCATGCTGCCCAGCCTCGCGCTGTACCGTGCCACAATGCACATATCAGATTGATTTGTATCGTATTGTAAGGTACCATGTCATTTCGTATTGTACTGTACCAAAAACACTAAAACACACATTCTGCTCACCTGGATGTCTCCCAGCTGTTTGGTCAGCTCCTACAATGAGACACAAAGGTTTTAATACTCAGCAGGACTCAAGGGAACAACACACTGTGTGGGAAAGTGTGTGTGTGTGTGCATGTGTTACGTGTGATCGTGGTCCAGGAACTGTAGTTTTCATGGACGGTCCATCATAGTCATAGTCCACCTGGGTCTTTGCTGCTGCCTTACTGACGAACCTGCAGCCTGATGGGGAAACAATGACAGTGTTTGTTTGGGCACTTGGTAGGTCAACATTGTAAATAAGAATGCGTTCTTGTTGTTTATCCTGGTAGAATAAACATTAAGTAGATAAATGAGCAGGTTTGGTTTCTGCCATGGATTGGTGAGCTGTTCAGGCTCCACCCTGTCCCTGCCTCTAGCCCGCTAATTACTGGGATAAGCTCCAGCTTCTCTGCAACCCTAAATTGGAGGAAGCAGTATAGAAAATGAATCAATCAATGGTTCAAAGTTGGCGTTAGAATATGGTTGTGGTCTGATGGCTGTAATGTGGTTGTCACAGATAGAATACGGATGGTGCGGTAAAAGTCTGGCCATGATACTGTATCTTCCTACTCTGTTAACAACAGGCATCAATTACTCCAGTTTAAGGTTCCTCATCGCCTTCATTATTCTAAACTTGGTGTGACAGTGTGGGGTCCTGTCACTATGCCTCCGAGTGATCATGCGCCCTGGATACTTGGCCAAGGGGATGTCCCTTTGGCTGCATGGTCAGGGCGCATGACTCTCACCCGGAAGTCTGGGGATCAAATCCTGCCTGGGCCCTCCGTTTCACCATTGTGTGACAGATGTAAAGTGTAAAGCATGTTCTTCCATTTTGGGGGGTTCTGCAGACAACTGACTAGATTCTGGGACAAGTTGTTTAAAACTGGTTCTCCAGGGCCTAAAAAACAACTTTCAACCACAGGCTGAACTTGTCCTTGGACTCACCCACAGCAATACAACAACCTCTGCTGCTGGGGACTGTTGTTGCTAAAAGGCTCATCCTGATGGATTGGAAGTTGCCCCCCGCCCCCTTCAGAGATGGCTAAGACAGCGTGTTTATTCTGTTTATGTGTAACTGGCAGGTTTATTATTTGTCCATTCATTTGTCTGATTTACTTATTTGTTTATTTATTTTTGTACATGTGTGAGCCTGATTGCTGTTGTTTTTGTCTGTTTATATTTTGTTGAAAACTGCAAAAATGAAATAAAACTTTTAAAAAGATTATAGTTCTGGTCTTATATAAATGTCATGCTCTGGTTTCTGAGCTGAACATGGATCATCTGGACCAGACAGACTGTTGGAATCAGATACATTCACCTAACAGGTGGGGGTCTGCAGGTGGGACTCTAGAGTTGGGACCCAGGTGGTTTCCAGCAGCGACAGTGCTGAATGTGTCTCGGTGTGGCATCATTTATCAGACAAACATCACTCTGAGCCTTCATCTCTGGACCCTGAACTGATTTCTTTTTAAAGCTCCGACTTCTGGCCCTTTTTGGGTCAGACCCTGATGAGCTGCTCCGATCAGGGAACAGAGTTTTCGACCTCTAACTGTGTCATGTTGATCTTGTTGAGCAGGAAGCTCCTCCCATTCTTCATGTTGTGTTAGTTCAGTTCTCTGCATGACTTCAGGGGGATTTATTATCATGGAACTGGAACAGGGACCAAACCTGCAGTAAAACCTTCAACAGCCTGTAGATCTCTGTCAGAACGGATCAAAACGGCCTTTTATCATATTGATCATGTTTGTGAAGCATGAACCCTGTTTAGGTGAAGGTGGAGGAAAGTCCTGCATGCTCTGACATGAACAAACCGCCCAGCTGCAACCACACAGGGAGCGCATCACAGAACGATTAAAGAACCTTTACATATTGATTTAGAAAGGAAGAAGATTATTTGAATATAAACAGTCCCGCCTCACTTAAGAGACACCCCCTTTCCTTCCCCCCCCCACAAAAAAAAAAGAAAGAGGGAGGGGGTGGGGGGAAAACAGAGGGGCCCCCCCAAAAAGGGGGGGGGGGTTTTTTAAATATATAGAGAGGGGAAAATATTATATTTAAGGGGGGGTTTTTTTATTCATCACCTAAAATCCAAAAAAAAAAAGAAAAAAAGGGGGGGAGAATTTAATTAATGGCTTTGGGATCTTTTAGGTTTTTCTACCTTCGTCAGCTGGGATCACCACCATCCCAACCTGCCCTAATCCGCCTCATGAGAGAACTGGTCTCAGGTCAGGACAGCAGCTTCTGCAGCTTCACTTTTCTTGGAGAAGTGCCTCATTCCTGCAGCTGAGATTTATCTGAGACAAACCTGACCGGCTCATCGTGGTTACCTGGTGACCTGTCCTGCTGCACCTACAGTGCCTATATGAAGTATTCACCCCCCTTGGATGTTTTTGCCTTTGTATTGCTTCAGTAAATCAGTAATGTTCAACATAATTTGGCTTTTGTGACCAAAAAAATGTCACAAATCCTCTGTAATGTCAGGTTGAAAACTGATTTCTAAAAGATAATGACACCATCACATCATTCACCGCCACAGCAACGTGGTGCAATTAAGCAGACTTCCTTTATCGGTGATTTCACCTGTGACGCCCAAATAAAATGTTTCTGTGAGCCTCCACCCCACCAGCAAGCATCTTGACTTCAGTCTCTGCAAAGTTGCGTTTTATTGCCTCTTTGGCTGCCACGATTAAGCTTTAAATGCCACAGATCAGCTTTTCTATAAGCAGAATTATCCATGAGGTTTCCATAAATGGTTGCAATGACCATTTATGATAGAATGTGGGTGTGTGAAGAAAAGTGTGATTTATAAAGGAAAAATTTCATTTCATTAGATAGATGAATAGATATTAGATAGAAAATAAAAAATCACTGTAGGTCAAAAGGGAGTTTTGAAGTTTAGTCAAACTTATCAGGTCCAAAACCTTTTAGTCAGACAACTTAAATTATCATTCACTGTAATTTAACAAAAATTCTTGACACAATGCAGCATACTTGAAGTGAACAAAACTCTTAAAAAGTTATAGTTCTCAAATTAAAAAAAGTATAATGATTATTAATAATACTCAGTAAAATTGTACTATTTCATAAATCTCAATACTCAAATACAACAAAGTTCTCACTATAAATCATAATGATCATTAATTACAGCATAATGCTTAACATTTCTTAATAACAATATTGATCTCTTTAAAAACACAATACTCAATATAATAATACTCAATAATGATAATACTCTAATAATACATTACAAAATACAGAATATATGGTTTTCAGGAGGCTTTATTAATTTACACATATTCTTTTATTCTATTCTTTTATTTATTTAAATTTTCCTATGGTTTGACATGTTTTTATTTCATCGCAGCAGTCGGTCCATGACTGAACTTTAAAAGAAATGCTACAGAGTTTGGCGTCAGTTCTTATTGCCGATTTATTGAGTATATATGTTCCTCTCAGACAGAATTTAGCTTTTGGATACTGACAGGCACTTGTTTATTTTTTTACTCTGTTCATGATTAAAAGAATTCTGAAATTGACCAGATCTTCACATTTTAATATTTTCAACTTAATAAACAAAAGGTTTGTTGGTTGTATCAAGGAGTATTTACTAATTACTCTGAATCTGATTGCTTGTTGGTGTTCCCCCCCATACTTCAACACAATAAGTCATATCGGGAAGTTTGAAGGAACAGTACAAAATATATGGTGATTTATTTTGAAATTGCTTGAACCTGCGCGCACGCACGGTTTTGTAAATCTGAATATTTTTGGTGTATGCAAACGTTCGGTTTTAGGCGTACGTACACTTTTAGTAAGGATCCTGCGATCAGTTATAATTGAGACCCCCGGCCTGCAAGGTTGGAGGTTGACGGTGGAAACTGCTGTTGCAGTTCTTCATACCACAAGTTTAACAAACAGCAGCTAAATTCCAGCACTGAGAAAGAAACTCCAGCACTCTGAAGAGTACTCTGGGTCTGATTCTGCACTTACTGCTGTGTACACACACCCCGACCCCTCACATGAACAATCATAAGCAGACTCATGCACTGGGTGTTGTGCAAGAATACCATCTGGAAATGAACCACAACAGAAGTGCAGCCAACTTCTTTATTGATGCCTCGTTTGGCTTATAGATCACAAACAGTATCTGTTTATTGTTGTGTTTTTGTTTCATGCTCCGCCTTGTCTATGAGGTGCTTTAGTTTTATCTTTGCTGGTGTGATTTGGCTGATAAACTGCAGTGCTTGTGAAACGCCTTAGTTTGGCTCAGAGTTTTGGAGTTGCGTCATAGCTTCCAGCAGTCCATGGCTGCTCGTGTAGTTTTATGGGTTTTTTGGTACATTCTGGATCTTTGTCTTGTTTTGTCTTGACTTGTTTTCAATTTTCTTGAGCTAATTATTCAGCCACCTCCTTTTCCCTCACTGAGCCGGGGCTGTGAAAGTCATGAACACAAGCAGACAGCTGAGAGTTTCCTGTCAGAAATATGTCAAGGAGTCACAGACGTGATCCAGGAGGAGAGAATGCATCACTCTGCTGAGTGGAGTCGGTCAGCTTCACGAACTAACGCAGGTCATGTACCACGTATCTGTAAACAGGAGCTCCCTGCAGGGTGCCGTGTCTCTGAGGCCGAGGCTGGCAGAACCAGGCTAGCAGAAGAACCAGGCCTGCAAAACCAGGCTAGCAGAACCAGATGTGCTAAAACTGAGCTAGCAGAACCAGGCTAGCAGAAGAACCAGGTCTGCAAAACCAGGCTAGCAGAACCAAGCTAGCAGAAGAACCAGGTCTGCAAAACCAGGCTAGCAGAAGAACCAGGCCTGCAAAACCAGGCTAGCAGAACCAAGCTAGAAGAAGAACCAGGTCTGCAAAACCAGGCTAGCAGAACCAGGCTAGCAGAAGAACCAGGCCTGCAAAACCAGGCTAGCAGAACCAAGCTAGCAGAAGAACCAGGCCTGCAAAACCAGGCTAGCAGAACCAGGCTAGCAGAAGAACCAGGCCTGCAAAACCAGGCTAGCAGAACCAAGCTAGCAGAAGAACCAGGTCTGCAAAACCAGGCTAGCAGAACCAGGATAATAGAACCAGATCTGCAGAGCCAGGCTTGTAGAACCAAGCTAGCAGAGCCAGTTCAGCAGAACCAGGCTAGCAGAACAAGCCTAGAACCAGACAGGATGACAGACAGAACCATCATCCTCTACTGGGACCTGCCTCACCTCTGAGGTGGGACGGCACACATCCACCTCCAGTCCAGTTTCTCCTCATGTTTTATGTCTGAGGTGGATTTATCAGCCCAGTGAGACCTTTATCAGGAGGGGACTGATAAAGTCCGGCAGGTTCAGGTCTGAACCGGTCCTGTCTGTTCAAATCACTGCAGCACAAAGTTGACGGCCCACGATAAAAACAGATTAGCGGTTTATTTTATGCCAGCGTGTGTTTGATTGACATTCACTGCCGTGCACGTGACTGCTCCCTGTTGAGAGGAGCCTGCGGCTCTTTGTGCTGAACTTGGCTTCACCTCTGAGGTTCACCTGAGATCAGGTAGGATTTTATTCTTTTATTATCATCATCAATCAGACATATTCAGTCAGTTCAGCACAAAACTCAGATGAGGATCAAAGAGAAGATTAATCATTAATGAACAGGACTGGTGTGGAGCTGACCCCAGTTACTGCACGTGTGACTGTACGTCTGATAGGTGGTAACAGAGACCTCACGGTCGTCAACCAATCAATGACTGAGTGATGATTGACAGGAGAGCAGACCTTTGACTCATCACTCGGTCACAGATTCAGTCAAATATTTACTCTGATTACATCCACAGTCCCTGCTGCTTTCAGAAAAACAGATAAAAATGACAAATTTATCTAGAAATAAAGTTTGGAATGGGGTTAAACCTCATCAGGGGAATTCAAGGAGATCGTCAGACTCACCTTTTTCATCACACACTGCAAAAATAGATGAAGGTTTTCAAAGTTATTGAAGAAGTGAATAAACGGCTGAGTTCACGTGTGGTTCTCTGACACATGCAGCAGCTGGATGTCAATGCTTAGTAGAGTCTTTACTGAGTTTCTCCATCATGTTGCTATGCTACATGTTCTTACTGATGCTTCCTGGAGTCTGCGGACATCTTCTAGACTGGAGGATCTCTGTACAGAGGGAGTCTAGTCAAGAAGGATGCAGGATGTGTTGCACTTACCTGAAGCACTGAGCCACAAGTTCTTCTGCAGGGAGAGCGCGAGCTGACGGCTGATCAGGGAGGCTGCCATGACTAAACAGCGTCTGACAGGAGGAAGTGTGAGAGAGGGAGGCAGGGACTGCCCTCAGAGTCGAACTCCACCCAGACACCTGCAGACGGGGGAAGGATCGGTGTTACACATCAGCACCGACATCACAACTTCCCCTCATTTTCACGCAGAGAACAAAACATCCTCGTCAGTTTAATATTTATCCGTGTTTCGTCTTGCTGTACTTGTCATTTCCTTGTCTTATAGGTTAAATGTTGCTACGTACCAGTTTGGTGACTGCACCTGATATGGGTTGGTGGGAGGGATAGAGGGGTTCCTGTTGGGTTGCCCTATTACTATTATTATTATTACTAGTTTTTCTTTTTCCATTTTAAAGCAGATCATATTTAAAAACACAGTATCGATCTATTTTACTAACAAAATCTTGCGATATTTCATCGTTCTGTTATGAAATCTCACGAGAAGTTACAAAAATTTTGCAATATTTTCATATGTTGATATATTGAAACACGCGGTATCGATTTATTTTACTAACAAAATCTTGTGATATTTCATTGTTCTGTTACAAAATCTTGCCATAATTCACAAAAATTTTGTGATATTTTTATATGCTGATATCATATTGACATTTAAAAACGCAGAATCCATCTAATTCACTAACGAAATCTCACGATGTTTCATCGGTCTGTTACAAAACCTCCCGAGAATTCACAAAATAGCGTGAGATTTTGAAACAGAATGATGAAATCTCACAAGATTTTTTAAGTAAAATAGATCGATACCACGTTTTTAAATATAGATTTGATATTGGCAAATGAAAACATCTCGATATTTCAGTGTATCGATATGTTTTCCCACCCCTATTTTTCAAAGTGTCGGAAACGGATAACAAATCTGCTATTTTGCAATGACTATTTTTTTTTTTTTCATCTTTAATATCGGAATAAACATTGGTTATCGGCCACATGAGTTTTAAAACATAGGCATATCTGATATCGGCCAAAATTTCAATATCGTGCATCCCTACTGATAAGACTGATTTGAACTATGATAGCCTGATCTGGAAGATCCAGTATTCTACATCCTGATCAAAGTCACTTTTCCAACTCTAGAAGTTATTTTTAATGTACATACATGTACATTTCTACATGTGTATTAATCCTGAGCACCTGAACTGATTCAGCTCATCATACAAACTAAAGTTAGAAAGATAGAAAAGAAAGAACCACTTCTCCTCCTGACCTGAAGATGTTTTACATTTTAACAGAGAACATGAAACCTCACCTGGACACGTTAGGATTACACATACTTTATTACTATATTATAGTTACTGTATTCCTAGATTACAGTTGAAATCTTTGTGATTTTTACATTCACCAGATTCATCCTGTGGACCAGACTGGACCCTCTGGTGGACCAGATGTGGCCCCTGTATGTTTGACACTTCTGGTCAAGAGTTTTTCTCTCAACCAGCTTAATATTCCGGCTGCGTTCCCGGGAAGGATCTGTTTAAACGTGGGAATGATGGCAGACAGATTGAGGATGTAATTGGGATGTAAGGTGACAGAAGCGGAGCGGCCGGCTCCTGCTGAGCTTCAGGAGTCACATTAAATGATGGAGGAGCAGCAGTGAGGCAGCAGCAGGCTGTCTGCGCCTCTTATGTAACACCGGCTGCTGGAACAGGAAAATTCCAGTTATCTGCCTTCACACACAGAAGAAAACCCCGGCTCTTCAGACACACCGTGCACACGCACGTGCACAGCATACACACATCAATGCAAGCCGACATACGCATGCACATTCAGACGGTTTCTTGGCAACAACTCATGAACTGGATGGAACTGGTTTGGGTTGAGAGAGTTACACAACACTGTATCCATGTTCCTGGGAGTTACTGGGGGCCACGTGTTGGAGGATGAAGATCACACTGATGATGAGGAGGGTGTTTGTTCAGAATGCTGCCTGGAAAATGGGCCATCATTAAAATCAGTTTGTTTATAAGTGGCTGCATATCTGCACAGTCTCTGCTACACCTCCTCCTCCTGGTAGGAACGCTGGATGATCTAACATGGTGGAGTTCCTCAATGAATAACATCATCCAACCAACAGCCGACTTTACACACTTTAACTCAGAGAAATGTATAATCTCATTTACTAAGCAGTCAGGTCTCTGTGTGAAATGTAAATAAAAACAGAAAATCAACTTATTTTATCCCCAATAAAACATGAACAACATGTTAGATGATGAAACTGAGACATTTTACCATCTGATGGTAAATCTGAATCTGATGGCAGCAAAAAATAGTTCCATGGTGATGTAAACATCTGGGAAGTGAGGAGACCAGTTGCTGGATTGGGATGTTGTCCCATTCTGGTCTGAGGCAGGATTCTAGCTGCTCAGCAGTCCTGGATCTTGGTTGTTGAAGCAGAACATGACAGTTTTTCACTTTGCCTCAGAGCATTTTAAAGACCCGCTTTGATGAAAATCATGTTTTTCATGTTGTTTATATGTTCTTCTGACATATTTCTTATAGTAAAGGACATATATTGAGAAAGCTAAAGTCAAAGTTGCATTTCTGAGTAATCATGAACCAATGTGGCAGGCCTAAAAAGGCAGTCTGGGTTTCTGATGTCAGTGTTACGTTGAAATTTACCGCCATCGACAATCGCGAACATGGCGTCGGTAGAGGAGGCAGTTTTGCTGCGTCTACTTCAGAAAAGGCAGAAAAAAGATAAGTGTAGGTGGCATGTCTGACCACTCTAAAGTGGTCAAAGTAATTTAAACTTCTGACATTTTTAAGTAAACTCTGACTCCATACTGCTGCCATGATTTCCGGTGGACAACGGACACACTGACGGACAAAACGACCTCTGGTTGCTCCTGTTCCAACTTTTTACAGACGTGTTGCTGCCATCAGATTCACAATCAGTGAAGATTTTCCATCAAATGTTTCATCATCTGAAATGTTGTTTATGTTTAGATTTAGAAATCATTGCATTCTGTTTTTATCTACATTTGTTTGTGGAAGAGGGGTTGTATGCGTCCATACTATCCCATAAAAACAAGCGCAGTACCTGTCCCACCACGGTTAAACACAGCTGCTTCATTATAACTGAAGAGTTTGGATGATAAACGGTGTGTCTGCAGCACACACACGGACTCAGTCCCACCACATGTTTGTCAGGATTTATTTTTGTTCCTTCTGCTGCATCTGCTGCTCTGCATTTCTGGGTTAAAAAAGCTCTCTGCTGGATTTGGCTCAGGTAACCAGCGTGACCCGGTCAGCGCTCCTCGTCCTCTCTAGAGACTCCCCCGTGTGCTTTCAGCTGTTATCATGCTGGAATGTTATGGAAACTTGGAGTCATGATGTCAGACAGTAACATGCTGAAATCCTGCAGGTGTCCATGTTCCCGAACCGCCGATCGTGCTTCACTGCTGCCGTCCTCTGAGCTGGACGGAAGCAAGTCCTGTTCCCAGAACCTGGACCGCTCCTCGTCTCAGCAAAGAGCTTCAACTTGGAAAACGACGGCAGAAGTGGACATTATGTAACGTCCGTCAGCAGCTCCGGGCTGCAGCAGAAAGTCGTCACCGTCTGAGATGTCATTTCAGATCTGATCAGAGACCTGCTCTCTCATCCAGAGCTGTCAATCATGCAGCATGGGGGCCAAAACTGGCCAGTTTTGCAGAATTTAGTAAATATGAAAATAATATAGAAAATATCAGCTGTAATATTGTATTAAAAGTGTAATATAGTAATAAAGTAAGTCTCCAGGTCAGGAGGAGAACTTATTCTAACTTTTCTATCCTTCTATCTGCAGGTGAGTCAGGATTATGCTCTGATTCTGTGCTTGACCATGCCCCCCCTCCACTGCACTGCTGCATCAGTCTGTTCTATGAGTTTAAATTGCTTTTCCGTGCATGAGATGCGTGTGCATAATTGCAGTGGACTGAAGAGGCTAGTTCACCACAGCGAGAGGTGCACGCCCACAGAGAGCTGAGCATCAACAATATATAAATGATGTGCAAATGTTTCCCCAGCAGGGCCCTTCGTTCCGTTGGCCAACTTCTTTTAGAAGTCCCTGAAACAGGGGGGCGAGCGCTCGTTCTCAGCTGCCGGCCCGAGATTATGGAACCTGCTGCTTCCTGACATTCGCCTCACTACTGAACTGGGCTCTTATAAATCCAAAATAAAGGCCTATCTTTTTTAACTAGCTTTTACTTCTAACTAGTTCATTTCTTTAAAACTTTTTATTAGTTTTTATGTACACCGTGCACTCCCCGAGTAGCCTGTTCTGATTCTGTGTTCTCTGTTGTTGTTTTTATAGCTCTTAATTACATTGCTTTTAATTTTCCATTATTTAACTTTGCATTTTATGATGTTTTGCTTCGTTGTCTCTTTGTCTGTTGCCCCTGCTGTAAAGCACTTTGTGTGTCTATTGGGTTTTGTAAAGAGCTATATAAATAAACTTGATTTGATGTTTCAGAGTTCGTTCATCTCTGGGTATGGTGCATGTTGTACTCTTCACCTGCTCCCATGAGTAATAAGTGATGATCAGTGATTATTTGTCGATGATTGATGACTGTTATATAAGCATTATAACTAAATAACCAAAAACACTGCTCCCATGATGATACAACCTGCTGATACTGACGCTTGTAAATTATCACAGACATCATAAATAAGGAGGATAAACATGTTGGTTGTGGATTTGTTCCACCACACAGACAGTAGAGCCAGATGTCTGAAATGAACTCCTCTTGCTATAACAAGGCCATTTTGGGATCTTTGTTCTTGGAGCAACACTTAGTTGTCACCACCCTATATCGCCCCTCTTGTGGCTGTAGATAGTAATTTTTACTTCTTAGAAATATATCTTATATGATCAACAGTTAAAATTTGCAATAAACGCAAGTTAACTCGAGACAATAATGCAATTAATTGTGATTAAATACACGATTAGATTAGATAGTGATTAGATACACACACACACACACACACATATATATATATATGTATATATATACAGTCGTCCTCAAAGTTTCATACCCTACAATTAAAGAAGGAAAAAAAATCAGCTGACAGTGGAATAAGATGAAACTGACAAAAGTAATGATGAATAAAAATTTTAAGAAAATCCCGATATTGATGTTGAATTGTGATTAAACAAAAACATTTAAAACAAGCACACAAAAAATAAAACTAGTAGGCAAGCATGATGGGGCTCCAAAGCTTAAATTTTGCTAAGCAACACTTTGAGACAATCACTGCAATCAGGTGTTTTTGGAAATGTTTAAAAAGACTTGGACAGGTATTTTGATCCACTGTTCATGAACGAGGTGCTGTAATTGGTCTGGGACGGTTTCATTTGTTTTTTTATTATCATTATTATTTATAAATATAATTCAAAAGAAATATTTCATTTCACTCAACTATAATTTTGTAAATTTTTATTTATTATTAGTTTCTTTGGTTCCTTGTTATTTGAATTACTGTTGTGAAAATTATTCTTTTCTTTAATTGGAGGGTATGAATAATTTTGAGGATGACTGTCTATATATATACATTTATATATATATACACGTATATTAGAGCTGTCAACATTAATGCCTTAATTGCGATTAGTTAAAAAGAATCCATAGCGCGATTATTTTTTTTTAATCACATTTCACATTTACCCCTTTGACTAACCTGTAGTCAGCCCCTTTGGTCATATTGTGAAGCAGTAAAAAGTGATGGATGAAAAAGTACAACTGAAGTTTTAAACAGCCTGTTTAAAAAAAAAATAATAATAAAGAATATCAGAAGGTTCTGTCGACAAGTCTAAGGCCAAACTTAGTTGCCAACCCCTGTTTTACACTGTTCTGTTTGTTTTTTTAAATTATAAAAAAAGGTCAAAAAGAAAATTCTGTGTGTTCATTTGATTACTACACTATGGGCTTATAACTGCCTTGATATGCAAAATAACAGAATATTACACATGCAATTCAAACCGAGATTAATCGCAGTTAACTATGAAGCTTCTGCGATTAATCTCGATTAAACAAATTAATCGTTTAACAGCACTAATACACATATATATATATATATATATATATATATATATATATATATATATATATAGAGAGAGAGAGAGAGAGAGAGAGAGAGAGGAAGATATAGATATATAGATACATAGATATAGATATGTATGTGTTAGGGGTGCAGCAATACATTATTTGTATCAAACTGAACCGTGTGGGTGCGTATCGAACCATGACCACTATGTAACAAATAATGAACAATGCAGTTTTTAATTTATTCAATCAAATTGTGTTCTGACGATGGGCTTTGTGTTGAAAACTCAGAGGATCTGTGTTCAGCTACATTCAGATCTGGCATTTAAAACTACTTTGGTTTTCTTGTCAAGTATGACCCTGATGGTAAGCTGTTGTGGACACAAAGACATTAGGTTAAAAAAAAAAAAAAAAAGGTATAAAAAATGTATTTTTGTGTATCAAACACGCTGCAGGGACAACGTCTCACAACTGGCCTGGGAACCCCCTGAATAAACTGGTAAATGTGGCCGGGAAGAAAGAAGTCTGGGCTTCCTTGTTTAGGCAGCTGCACCTGCGACCAAACCTCGAATAAGCGGCGAGAAAATGGATGAATGGAAAATAAAAAATAGAATTTTTCATATGAATTAGTTAATTATGTGAATGTGTAACAATCAAAATTCTATTGAAACTTCTCTTATTTTTCTATAGAAATTTCAGGTTATTTAAAATATTTTCTAAAAGGGTAGTTTATTCAGCTAAATATATATATTTTCATTATGTACTTGTACTTTCTTAAGGTTACTTCTTTGGACTAAAACAAAGGGAATATGTGGAGTTGTTATCTCTATTTTATTATGCAGTTATTACTGGTCTGACCCACTGGGGGCCTGGTTGAGCTGGATGTGGAATCTGGTCTGAGATCAGTTCTTTTTTATTTTGAGCTGAATGAAAAACGCTGAGATGATAACTGGTGTTCAGGTCTATGCGTCTGTAAACCGTCACGTTGCTGCGGGTGGTCATTATTATTCCTCACTGAGAACTAAGTTAGGGACAAGTTGAAACGCAGCTGACACGGCCAACATGTCACCATGGCAACAGTGCAGGCGAAAGGGAGAGAAAGGGGTTTGTGTAAGACTTGGAGTGCATAGAAACAAATCCGGGGAGTTATTTCCAACACGCTGCTCTTATTTTAGATATTATTATTAGATCAATCATTTTAGATCATAACTACCTCATCTTTACTGGGACAGAACCAGTTATAATAATCTGAAAGGATTAAACTGGCTCACAGTCCTAAAAAGCCTCATAAGCAGGTTGTGCTTTGACTTGCATCAGCTGACGATCCCTCCTGACCATGACTATGTCGATCCGCATCAACTGAAACTGGTGATGTCTGCTTCAGAGACCTCGCAGGGATCTAAAGTTTTGCTGATTCTGTTCATCCAGCAGGTTTCAACATGAAGACATATTCAGCTTTATGGGGGGGTGTCTAGTTTTCACTCATGAATTATGAGGTTTAAACATTGGCAGTGACAAACGGACCATTACACAAGTTCTCAGTCGGTAAAACCTGCTCAGATATGGAGCGTTTTCCTGCCAGAGAGGTGGCGGATCAGCAGGTGGAGGCTCAGCCTGATTAAACAAACACAAGTCAGTGAGAATTCAGACAGAGATTAAACAAATATGCATGACTTTTACGCACATTTAATCATGTTTTAGACGTTTCTTTTCAATGCAGCGGTTAAATCAGCTGCGGCTGCCCTGCATGGATGTTGTATAATCACAGCTGCAGCGTGGTGTCATAACAGCCTGCAGCTGCTCGGCTGCACCGTCTGGATGATGAGGAAACTGTGTCAGCGTTCAACCAGCAGCGCTTGGCACAGAAACACAGACGGGGAAGTTTTTTGTCTATAGGAGGAGCTGGAACTGACTGGTCCTAGAAGTCTGGAGAAAAATCAGAAGGAAACTGGAACTCCGGTGTGAATCAGCGCTCCAGTGAATTAAGTCTGCAACAGGTTGTTTTTCAGAACGGTCTGGATGAGGATGAGCTGACACCTGCACCCCGACTGTAGGAGAGGAAAACTGAAGTCCAGGTCTGCTCTGACAACATTTCAGTGATGGGACTGGAAGATGAGTTCAACCCAGTTACTAAAACGCGCTCTACAAATACTAAAATACAGATTTTGAAGCTGCAGCGTGGAACAAAATCATTTTAAGGACAAAAAAAATGTCAGCTACCATTAAAATTGCGTTTCTGTTGGTCTCTATTCTCCTTATTAAAATAACTATTATGTTTTTAGCCTCTCAGAGTGAAGCATATGCATGCAGCGACCACATTTACTATGGTGTCCCTGAATGGACAAACTCTGAAGCTTTAAAACTGCAGTAGCAGCTTTGTTTGATAGGAACTAGAACACCGTTTGGGATAAGTAACGTCTTAAAAGCACCATAGAAGAAGACAGTACACCTGCAGTAACCTGTAGTGCAGTCATCACTGCACCAGAGGTCACTGGATCCACTCACACATGAAAACATCTTTGGCCGTGTCCCAATCCGCGCACTTGAGCACTTCAAACACTGTTTTCTGAGTGTGTAGTGCACACATGGTGTCATTTAAGCCAAAAATTCAGTGCACTGAAAGTACCAGGATGTTGCCCTAATCACGCCCAAAAATGCAGTGCAGAATGAAGCACACTACTGGCACTAAACAGTGCGATGTAGAGGAAGAGGTGGGACTTTCTAACTGCTTTCAGAGCTGAATAATAGCGGTGAACAAAGCGGTGGCGACCCCTGCTGCATCGGAGGTGGTATTGTACTGATTTAAGTAATATTTATGAAATTATTTAGACATAATTACTAATGTATATTGTGGCATGTAACCAAGCTGTTCACTCCCTGATGACAGTTATGATCTGGTCATGTGTTTGAGGCCACGTTATACTGGCTCAGTAGATTTAGCTTATGTTAGCAGGCAATGCTAGTCCGTCACTTCCTGTAAGTGCAGTGTTCTGTTTGGGTCAGCATTTAGCGACAATAGTGTGCACTACAGACGAAGTACACAGTGCGCACTACGCACTAAATTCCAGTGCACTCGGGCAAGTGCGCGGATTGAGACACGGCCTTTATGTCTGGAAGTTTGGCCGCTGACAGCCGCCGTACATTCACTTACTGTGCTATACCCATCTTTACCACTAGATGTCAGTCATACCTCAACACTGGACCTTTAATGAAACAGCAACTTGTCTAAACAAGTGTTTATGCTGACAGTTTTCTATTTGATTTTTCCTTACAGATCTGGTGCAGAGAGAAACTGATTTGAAATGATTTGCACACAATTTGCATGCTGTGGTGAGCTTGTCTCTTCTCCAGGTCTGGCGTTCAGGTACCTGAGGTTGCTACCTGACCTCGGATTGTTTGATGATTTGAAGAGATGTTCAGTGCTGCCATCTGCAGCAGAAAGTCGGAGTATAGACAAGTGCCACATTTATGTTTTACTGGTTCGTAGCTCCCACATTAGCAAGTAACACTAACACTATGAGTGTCGCCATGTTCAACCAAAACAGGAGGTTTAGAAAATAACAGGGAGTGACATCACTATGTACTCTAAGAATTTTTTTTAATGTACTGGATAATTTCCAGGGTTTATGAATATTTGATTGTGGAATGGGAAGTAGATACACATCAGGTCAGATTATTACAGTAATCTGATTACTCTGACTTATCAGATTTAAGTGGTCATGAAAACGGAAAAATCTATCAGCTTATAAAAACTCTGTAAACATTTATTTTCTTCATATTTTAGTTTTCACTCGAACTGGTTTTTCTCTAACATTAATGTTTCTGTTTTAAGTTCAGGTTTGATTTGCTGTTCAGGAGCAATAATCTGTCACAGTTTTAGCTCCATAAACCAGGTAGGGGAACACGGAGAACTGAAGGTCTACGAGGTACCGGTCCAGACCACTACACACCTGCCCGACTCAGGTAAATTAGATCCTGATTGTCTGACTGAACAGCATCATGAAGTCTGATCAATAAAATGATCTCTTTAGAGCCACAGTGCTCCAGACAGGAGGAAAAGTTTCTGGATCGTGGATCATCTTCTCGGACCTCCGTGGTCTGGGCTTCCACCTCTTCATGGACCATCTCTGCAGACCTGGAGCTGCTTGGAAGTCAGACAGGAAAACTATGGAAGTTCTTCCTGATCTGAGGAACATTTTTCTGAACAGGGCAGAACCTGGAACAACAAATCTGCCTCATGGTTTCTAACCTGGTTCTCATGGCCCAGCACCGTGAACACACCGGACCGCCCAGCCCAGTTCTGCCTTCACTGACCCATAATCATGGAATACTTGCCGATCTGGTTCTGACTGGATCATTCCGGTCCCGTCACCACATGATGGGGATGTGACCGTACCCAGCATCAACACGGGATATCTGGCATGTGTCTTTGAACGCATCTCGGCCGCTGCAGCCCGGTGATGTTTAAAGCGCGCGCATAAAAAGAATAAAACAGAACAAACTAAACAGAGAGCGACGCACGAGCGTCAAACAGAGACGGTGGAGTTCTGACCCAGAAACGAGCTGAAGATGGCTCAGAGAAAACTTACCGATGATCCGGAACCAGGAGAAAACTGAAGTCCGCAGCGCGAGACCGTCGGATGTGAATATGCGGGGCGGCCTGGTCCGCTATCTGGATGAAGGGGAGGAGGAGGAGTCTCTCTCTCTCTCCCTCTCTCTCTCTCACCCCTCAGTCCGGGATCGCCCTCCGCTGGTTTGACTTAATAAACCGGCTGAACGGTGAACTGGGGTCAAAATGAGGTCAGAGTTCGGATCAGAACGTGGTTCTGGTACCAAAACAGACTTCAGTCTCTTATTAGAGTCCATTCACTGACATGTTTAAACACACCTGGTCTAAACGGACCAATCAGAGCAACCGATGCAGAAATGAACGAGATGTACAAACTTGTGAGGAAACGTCGCGTTGCGTCATTTCTGATGTTTGAGCACCTCCTGCTGGTGAAGGGTGGTATTTCACAGGGATCCTCTTTTCTGTCAGAGGTCTCCTCTTCAATTTACGTGAACATATCCAGATTATACAAACACCAAAGTCTTCAGTTTGTTCCGGGGAGGGGTTCACGAAAACACATCTTTTCAAAATACTCAATTTTACCTAATGATCATGGTAGTCTTCAAAAGCCCGGTCATCTTTAAACAGCTTCTCATCCACAAAATTATCTGGAGACACCATTCAGACAATATTTGTCGTGATATCTTTAATGGAAAATTCTCTACCAAAGTTGGACTAAAGATCGAATGAAATCCAGCGTTATTAAAGTGGGTTGCTAGTGGGAGATGAGCTCTCAGAGCAGCGTGGAGAGCTCAACTGACCATTTTAACCTTTTGAACTTCTGGAGTATAAACATCACATCAGTGTTGCTGTCTCACACTATGTGACTTTCAGAGCAGTCACCATGCATCCCCCACTGCTGCCCCCCCCCCCCCCCCCCCACCCACCCACACACACACACACACACACACACACACACACACACAGAAAATACTCTCAGCTGCTTCTATCACTAGATGGTTAGAGGTGAAGTTCCAGGGTGTTTTCATCCTGACAGACATCACCATGGCAACGTCTGGGTTGATCCTGGCCAGGTGATGTGTAGGCTGAAAAAGCACGCCCCTCATCAGGGAAAACTAAAACCCTGAGGTGATGCCACAGTGAACGTGAAGACTGGTTTTCACCTGATATCACATCTTCTTCATCAACAGGAAGTGATGGCCAACCAGCTGATTGTAGACCAGAGTGAGGGGTGAACATGTTTGTTATTTCAGTTGTTTACAACATGAAGCTGACAAAGATTCCAGTGTTCCTTGAAGGTTACCTGAGGGTTTAATGAATAGACGTAGAGAACAGTGGTGTGTGAAGCTCTGGTTGGATCAGAGGGATCCGAGTCAGATCATGTCAGAGTTTCAGAGATCACCGAGTTAAAGGTTTGGAGATCAGCTCCTGTTCCATTTCAACTTCCACTCATGTTTTATCATTGTCCATCAGGATGTCCCAGCAGACTTCTGATGAAGACCACATAGACTGGACCTTTACAAGGAATCTAGGGTGTCAAACATACGGCCTGGGGGCAAAAAAACGGCACTTGCAGAGTCCAATATGGCCCGCAGGAGGGATTTAGGAACTAATTTCAATCTGAAAATTATATAAAAGATAACTGTAATATTTCAGTAAAAGTAACTGTAATCCTGACGTGTCCAGGTGAGGTTTCATTTTCTCTGTTTAAATGTAAAACATCTCCAGAACTTGTTCTTTCGTTTCGATCTTTCTGACTTTGATTTGTATGAGGCGAGTCACTTCATGCGGTCAGAATTACTACACACGTAGAAATATACACAAAGGTGCATTAAAATAACTTCTAGATCTGGAAAATTTACTCTTATGATGTGGAATACTGGATTTACCACCTGCAAATACATGTCTGGTGATCCGTATTTCTGAGTTGTAATGCATGCGAATAAATAAATGTGTAAACTATAAAAATAAAAAATTGTTGAATAAAAACCATATTGTTAGTAAAAAGTTAAATATCTGTTTATAGAATGTAAAATTGGTAAAATGTTTACAAGTTCATTAATAAAAATATATAAATAAAAATTAACAAAAAGGCAAAAATATGTATATAAAATATGTATATACATATATAGTTTATCAATAAAATATGTAAATGATAAAGTGAGGTAAAATAATATAAATATCCTGAAATTACCTCACTTCAATCAAATGTAAACATCATGTTTATGTACTTGTACTTCTTTGTACCAGAACATAGAGAAAATATGGAGTTTATCATTTCCAGGTTATTATGCTGCCATTTTACTGGTCGAACCCACTGGAGAGCAGATTGCAGTGGATGTGGAACCTGGTCGAAGATAAGTTGGACTCTCCAACGTGGGAGATCACGATTGAAACTGCCGGTCACCATAGCAATTATAAACCGCAAGTGGCAGAAAAAGCAGGACTTGTCATGAAGGGTCTTCACCCCACTGCTTCCCACACACACACACCAGGACGTTCTACAGTTCCCAGATTCTCCATGTTTCATCTGCTCAGAGTCTGACGTCATTTCTGGATAAAGTAGAAAGATATATGACATCGCAGATATTTTTTTGAGACAAACTTCCATCTAAACTGTAGAAATATCCGTGTCATCTTCCTGAACTTCAGTTGTTTTGATTTGTGTAAGAATCTAATGACTAAATACCAGCAGCAGCAACAGTGACAGGGGTACGGTCCATCTGTGAGAGGTTAAAAGGCAACGTTCCTTTATTTTTTTCCTGGACCTTATTTCTAGGAATTTATACATGCATTTACTCACTGCTAAGAGTCAATCTGATGATATTTGCGTACATCCATATAATCAGATTTAGCTTTCCGTTAGTTATTGAGAGCGTTTTCCACACACTACTGGCTGCATGCCGCAGTACAGCTGACAGAGCAGCTAGCTAACCAGACAACATACAGCAATCCGAGAAACTCTGAACTCACAGGACAACAGTACTCGTTCATTCATTCGTCTTGGTGACGCGTTTTACTGCAGATAATGCCTTATAGAGAGCCCCATTAATTCTGCCCCCTTCACTCCGATTACACGGATATACGCAGATGGTGATTAATCTAAATATTGTCCGGAGGAGACGGTGCGATACAGAAATTTTACTGGCGAGCAAATGCACGTATAAATTCTAGGAATGTCCGATATTATTGGCCTACCGATATCACAGACATTATCGGCCGATATTAGCATTAAAATGTGATGTCAGAAAATATCAGTATCAATTTTTTGGGCCGATATTTTGAAAAATGAAATCTTTGTTCTATTCGCAGCAGTCCAGCATGTAGAAAAGTTATTGTGGAAGAACTTCATATCCCAGCATTCCTTTCAGTCATGTGACTACAGTGCAGCTGCTGCTGCTACAGACTTGCTTTGAAGCTGCTTATGTCTGCTTTTAAGTTGTTGGTTAAGTTACCAAGTTGTCAGAAACATTAGAATTAGCCACATGTTGGCTAATACCTTCTAGTTTCTGATATCTGGCAGCCAGATGACAAAATGAACTCCTCTGGCTGAGATAAGGAGATTTTGGGATCTTTGCTCTCAGAGCAGAATAAAGTAGTATTTCTCAAAATATTAGAGATGCAACCTCACAGTTTTCAGCATATTCCGATATCGGATATCAGAAATTAAGAGTTGGACAATATCGGCAAAAAGCCTATATCGAACATCCCTAATAAATTCCTAGAAATAACGTTTAGGTTGAAAAAACTAGCTCTCCTTTAATATCGGCATGTTTGGTGACTCCATCTACACGGAGAACCTGCTCCGTTAGAACCAACAGAACCACATCAGTCAGGTTGTTAAGAGGCAGAAAATTATGCTACAAAGTTCTTTGTAACATAATCTGCTGTAAATGTGTCATAATCTGATGTTTTACTGTGTAATTAATGGATTAATTTAGGCCAGACCAGCCGGGGGTTTGAGGACGGATCAGAGACCAGGTCTAAGGTCGGTCTACAGGACTTCGTCTCGCTGCTGGTCGAGCAGAAGAGTCGATGTCAGACAGTGTGAAAGATCTTATTGTTGGTCAACACACACAAATGACAGATGTGCTCGTACACGGTTCATGATCCACACACAGAGCATGACTACAGAGTTTACAGACTATGTCACAGAGAGGAGGAACAAACTACAGTCAACTACCACATCCCACTCCAGGATGGTGCTGGAACATCTCCACCACATTTAATTTGCTCTCTTTTTTTTCTAATCCTTGCTTTTTTATGAAAGACAAAAACAAGACAAAACACAAAATGTCAACAAAAATAATTCCTACTAGGAGACATTTTCCTCAGCTTTCTTAAAACTTATTAAATCAAACTGCGATACATGAGACGGTGGAAGTAACGCGTCGGTGTCAGTCTCTCCTTCCTCTGCTTAGAAAAGGCTGTGATGGGGGGGGGGGTGATGATATGTTGGCAGTCATTTTAACGGGAGCAGACGGGGAGGGAGTCTCCACACCTCCACATCAGAGTCTCTATGCAGTCCTGTCCGGCCCACCCGACCGCCTCCCGGGTCCTTCCTCCTCAGACTGTCCCAGGACCAGCTTCATCATCCTCCCAGCTCACTGAGGTGGGAAAAAAAAAGTTCCCCTTCCATGTCAAGTGTGAGGAGGTGAATCATCCATCACCATCATCATCATCAGAGTGAAGCTACAGAAACGTGTGAAGATGAGAAAGTTCTGGTTCTGGTAGATGAAGTTCATCTTAACTGTTAAAACTGGAGGGTAAAGCTCTGGTTGGAGGCTCTGCAGCCTGGTGAGGATGTGAAGATGCTGCCCTCTGCTGGCGGAGGTCAGGAACTGCGTCACAACATTTTACTCATTTATTGTAAATAAAAACACGTTGAAGTGAGACAGCCGAGGGTAAACGCAGACACATCCTGATCTGTGAGGTACCATCATGAAGCTCAGACCGACCCAGCGGACGTGGTACCCGACCTTCGTCTACCCCGATGATTCCAGCTGTAACTTGTCTCATCACTCGGGATGGAAGGCGATGGTGATGGCGCTCTTCATCCCGACACGCCGCTGCCAACCTGGAGGACTGCTCTGATGCCTTCAGAAGAATCTGACCGTGGACGCGGCAGAGATGATGATGATGATGATGATAACGGTGTGTTGCCATGGAAACGAGAAGCCTGGGTGTTGTTCTGAGGTGTGGAGCGCCATGGTAACAGAATGATGCTGGTTTGTAGCGACGAACTGATTCTCAGAATGATAAAAACAAAGAGGAGTGGAGGGATTAAAACGGAAACAGGAAGAGGTAAACCAAACTACTGCGGGGGAGGGGCTCCATCTTTCAGAAAGACAAGAGTCTGGACGGATACGAGAGCGTCTGACCGTTTATCTGCTGATGGACCGAAGGAGAAGAAGCTGATCAACAATGGAAGGAAGTGCCACAACTGCACTGGTTTTGGTATACTGGATTTGGTTGTGGTTGGTGGGTCCATCAGGGCATGGGGAAGGGGGGGTCTTGTCATGCGGGGGCAAAGGTCTTCAAGGTCTTCATCTTAACTGCCGTAATGCATGGTGTTGCCAGGGATGACCATAGGGGAGGCCATGGAGATGGCAGCACCGCCCATGGTGAACTGGTTGGTGACGGGGTAGTAGGTACCACTGCTGCTGGGACCCGACTGACCAGTGGTGGCTCCTGGAGGGGGGGCAAAGCACAACAGTCAGCACTGAGTCTGCAGACCGTCTCACAGAAAACCGTCAGCGGTGAAGACTTACCCTGAACGATTCCTGTGCTCATGATGGAGCCCATCCTGGAGTGGGTGTGGTTTACAATGCCCGTGTTCACTGTGACCAATCAGAGGAGAGAGTCAGAAACGCTGCCGCAGCCCAAACAACCTCCTCATAACCCCAAACAAGTCAGATCGCTGTGATAACTGAAAAATATGAGCTCATTTATACTCTATCCATCTTTCATCCGACACTCTGCTGCTCTGAGATGCTGCTTTTATACCCAGTCATGTTACTGACCTGTTACCAGTTAAACCAGTTAAATACCCATTTTATACCCAATCATGTTATTAAGCCGTTGCCAGTTTAACCAGTCAAATGCTCCTCCAGTTACTTTTGCAGCCTTTTGTTGCTCTTGTTCCAACTTTTTACAGACTGTTGCTGCCATCAGATTCACAATCAGTGAAGATTTTTCATCAAATGTTTCATCACCTGAAATGTTCTTTATGTTCTACTGGGAATAAAATATGGGCTGAATTAGAATTTTGCTTTTATTACATTATTGTGGAAGTGGAGTGGTAGAAACTGCGCAGCAGAATGTCCAACATGTTCAGAAACAGCCCAGAGAAGAGCGACGACAGCTGAGATAAACAGGGAAAATCATTCCCGCAGCAGGGAGGGACGGACAACGGACAACAACCAGCTGGCTGCTGTTTGCTGGACATAATTGTGTCAGATGGTGTCGGTTTAATGTGGTTATTCTGGATTTGTGGGTTTAGATGAGCAGTTCTGGATCTTACAGGTCAGCTATGTAACTATTAAACATGTTTCCTGCGTGATCAATAAAATGCCAAAACCAAATCTATGGCGATTATTACTCTTCTGTGCTGCTGCAGTAAAAGCAGATGTGAGGGTCGTACCTAAGGGGATGAGGTTGTTGTGAGACACTGCCGGACTGCTGCCAATGACTGTGCTGAGGTCATAAGCAGCTGGCATTCCTGCAGAGGACAGAGAACAGTCAGCATTCCCAGGAAAACAACATGGCTGCAGCAGGAAGATGAGAACATCATTAATAACCGGATCAATATCACTGAAAGGGAAAACGGACATGTTACCACCGTGAGATGCATTTTCTTAGAGGTCTGGGATCACCAGCATGATAGGATCACTCACGCTTTCTGAGAAAAGGATTACCTGGAGCGCTGCAGCTGCTTCTCAAAGTTCAGGTTTTAAACTTTCTCCAGTCTCTTGTGTAACACCAACAGATGGAGTAAAACCGGAGATGTGATCGTTACAATTCAGAAAATAAAAACATATTCTTGTCATCCGAGTGTCGAGCTGAGTGGGACGACCAGGCTCCACCTTTCCTTCAACATATTCCCTATTTTTCACCAATTCAGCGGGAAATCTGCTGAATAAGCTGATCCTCATCGCAGATGTTACTTTTAGTTTGGATTTGAAGATTTTTATGAAATTTGGAGCCCAATATGTTGATCAAGTAGGTTTCTGGAGGGACGGTAGGGAACCATCATCTTCCAGGAAGAAATGTGGTCGGAAAAACATCCTGAATGATGGTGAGCACTTAAACGTTTGGTGAAATCAGATGGAAGAAGAACAACAGTAGAACTCAAGGAGATGTTAAACAGTTAAAGTGAGAATAGTTCCACATGAATGATGTGACGGGAACTCAAGGGATCGGGACTAAACAGCTGGAGAAAAAGGCTTCAGTTTGCCACGGAGCATAAAGACTGGACTCTGAAACAATGGAAGAAGGTCATGTGGTCTGATGAGTCCAGATCTATCCTGTTCCAGAGTGATAGAGCATCAGGTAAGAAGAGAGGAGGATGAAGTGATGCTGCCATCATGTCTAATGTCTACTGTACAGGCCTGTGGAGCTAGTCTCTGATCTGGGGTTGCTGCAGGTGGTCAGGTCTAGGTGCAGGTCAAGGCTCAGGTCCGCGTTCAGGTTGTTCCATCTTCCCTGATGACACAGCCATATTCCATGATGACTACACCGGGATCATGGGGCTCACATTGTGTAAGAGGAGTTCAGGCAACGTGAGACACCATTTTGACACAAGGATTGTCTTCAGAGTCCAGACCTGGACCCCTAGAGAATCTTTGGGATGTGCTGGAGAAGGCTTGGTGCAGTGGTCGGACTCTCCATCATCAATACAAGATGTTGGAAAAAAAAAAGCAACTCTGGATGGAAATAAATGATGTGACATTGCAGACGTTTGTGGAGACAATGAGACAGAAAAGATGCTGGACTCTGAGATGAAGGAGGCCAACAAATACGGTGTGAACTTTTTTGTTTTGTTTTGGCCAGGCAGTGTAAATAAAATTGTTTATTCTCGGGGCATAAAAGTGAAAGAGGAATCCCTCAGAAGAACATTCACAACTGATCCTGTTCAGTTTTCAGTTTCAACACACTGGACACCAATCACATCATCTGCAAGTTCCCAGATCACACAGTTACTTCTGCTTCTGGTAAAATATGACCTGCTGATTAAAAACTGTTATATGTGGAGTTCCCCAGGGATATGTCTCAGGGCCTTTGCTCTTCATACTGGATATTAATGAAATGTATACAGTTTCCAACACAATAGAGACACTATTATTCACCCAATCAATTCAATAAAATGATAGAATTTCATTTCGAGATTAATAAAGTATTTTTCATTTCACCTTGTCCGAATGACGTGGAAAATGAATGAAATAAAAAAACAACAAAAAAAAAAATCAGTTTCATCAGAATAAATTAAGAAAATAGAAGAAAAAATTAAATCCACACAAGTTGGATCCACCTATATCTCCTTCAGCAACCAATAAGAAACTCATCAAAAACATAGAAATAGAAAAAGTAACAAATTACTTTTCTTGGACCGATACCACTTAAACTATGTTGGAAGCTACATGTTGCTTTTATCAAAAATAAAATATCAAAATCAGTTGCAATATTATATTAAGTTAAATATTTCATAATCCAAGAATCCTTCAACTCTGTATTGTTCCATTATACTTCCACATCTGACATATTGTTAAACATCTGCAGACAAAATATACATTTAGCAAAAGAGAACAAGAAATCAGAAACAAATACACAAAACCCTTTCATCAAAAACACTCAAATTTAAGGATTTAGTGGATTTCAAACCATCTTAAATAATGTACGGAGCAAGAAACCGTTCATCTAAATATTCAGAAAAGAGTTTCAGATGAGACAAAAACCTCAGAGGAGTCGACATGTTTAAATACCAACAAAATACCAGTTCCTGTAAAAGGAGGGAGTTTGTGGAAGAATGTACACAGGAAATAAAAAAGATTCGTAAAACTAGGAAATGAGGAGATGATGTAGAAGAACTGTCCCTGTAACCAAACTGTTAGTGTGGTAACTTTTATGTTATTATTGTTGTTATGTATAAAGTCACATGTATATGAGTGTGTTTGTTTCTGCTTTTGTTTTGTTTTTCAATAAAATAAAATATGTACAGTCGTCCTCAAAACTATTCATACCCTCCAATTAAAGAAAAGGCTAAATTCACAATAGTAAGTCAAATAACAAGAAAGTAAAGAAATTAATAATAAATAAAAATTTGCAGTATTATAATTAAGTGAAATAAGATATTGCTTCTGAGTTGTGGTTGGAAATACCAATAAAAAAAAAAAATAAAAAAACCCCGTCCCAGACACATTAGAGCACCTGTCCCATGAACAGTGGACCAGACTACCCATCAATAGGTGTCGAAGTCTTTTTTAACATTACAGAAAACCCCTGATTGCAGTGATTGCCTCAAAGTGTTGCTCAATAAATTTTTGCTTCGGAGCCCCATGATGCTTGTTTATTTGTTTTATTTTGTGTGTGTTTTTAATATTTCTTTCAAACCACAATTCAAAATCAATGTCATGATTTTCATAGAATTTTTATTTATTATTACTTTTGTCAATTTCAACTCATTTCATTAGCTGGTTTCCATTACAGTTTTTCAAAAAATAAAAGCGATATTTCTTAAATTTCGAAAAAGTACAATTGCAATATGTAGGTGTTTCCATTGAATGGTATAAGCCGTAATTCTTGTAAAATCCCGCCCCGCAAGACTCCACCTTGAGGAGGATGGAGATATAAACATGTTGTTTTTCAGAGCTGCTCCTCATCAGGAGATGAAAGCAAACGACATAAACTGGTGTCCAGTCGTTAATACATGAAGAACTTCAACCATCTGTATAATGTCCTAAATGAACTCAGCTTGCAGAGTTACGGCGATTTGGGGATTTTTCATACCTGTGACTGATAAAACTTCCCCCATCACTCCGATTTCACAGTTAATGCTTGTAAATGATCACAAGTACCATAATTAAGGAGGAATAACTGGATTCTAAGCCTCCTGCGTCATGCCTGATGGCGAGTAATGGGCTATATGCCCGGCTCCACTACTTCCTGAACTTCAGACAGCACCTTTGCTTCCTGTCTTTCATTACTGGACAAACTAATTACTCCAGGTGTGTCTGGCCAGTTACTGAGGTCAGACCCACCTGGGTTAATCAGTTCGTCCAGTCACAACAGACAGGAAGCAAAGGTGCTGTCTGAAATTCAGGAAGTAGTGGAGCCGGGCATATAGCCCATTGCGACAATGTTTCCATTGCACTTATGCGCAAAATTGCTTTATCAAAACGTCTGGATTTACGCCTCATGAAAGCGTAAAAACTTTTTTGCGATATTCGAGAGTTTTTTTTCTAAATGTAGGTGTTTCCATTAGTGGTTTTTAATTGCGATATTTAGGTTTTGCGCAATTCCAGGTGTAATGGAAACCCAGCTACTGACAGTTGATTTTTTCCCTTTTTCAATTTGAGGGTAGGAATAATTTTGAGGACGACTGTATATAAACTATATAAAGTCTTAACATCTAAAACCTGCAGGACTACAGACCTCAAGGACCAGAGTTTCCCACCAATGGGTGAGATGTTCTGGTCGGGAACCAGTTGTTGGTTTAACCCAGCGTTTCTCGATTCCAGTCCTCAGGACCCACTGCCCTGCGTGTGTGTGAGGTAACCCCACTTTCACACACCTGATTCAGATTCATGAACTTCCTCATCAAGTTCTTTGCAAGCCTGTTAATGAGCCGTTCTTAGATTCGGGTGAGAGCAGGGTTGCCTCAGACCTGCAGGGCAGTGGGACCTGAGGAGCAGAACTAAAACACTGGTTTAACCCAACACACCCCTGTAAACAGCTGGAGGTTTGTGTGTGTGTTCACCTGAAACGCCCATCCCCTGACTCATGCTGTAGACCGCCCCTGTGTTCCACATGTTTTCTGATGGGGAGGTGTAGTGTGAACCAGGAGGGGGTTGGGGGTGGTGCCTGTGTACCTGCAGACACATGAACACGCATGTTGGAAATAAGAAGACCACAAACTGTGCCAGCAACCTTAAACTAGGTACACACTACAGGATTCCTGAGACCTTCACAGATGTAGAGACCACACACTTGATGATTACAAAAGACACATCGCACAAGATTTCCCTCTTCTGATCATATAGTGTGGGGTGTACACTACAGAGCACACCCCACACTAACTGATTCGTCTGCAGAGAATCGGCTCCTTCATCGTCAACGTCCCAAATCTCGCAATATCAAACAAGACTTCATGACGAGACTTCACTGAGGAGACTTTAGCATAAACTAACATAGCGGACTTTTCTGCCATTGTGGGAAAAAAAAACACGCATACATAGAAAACACATTGTGGAAAAAGTCAGAGACAGCGGGGATGTGGGCTGTATGGCCATGAGTTGTAGGTGAATAAAAATGGCCGCAAACATTAGCTAGCTTGGAGAGCAGGGCTGTGAGCTATGGCTGTGTGCTCTGTTTGTTTTTACTTCCTCTTTCGTCAGTCAGCTGTTAGCTCTTGCGTTTTGATTGGCTGTTGCTCCAGGAGCCTCAATGTGATTTCCAAATGAGAGCAGCGTTTTTGATTTTGCACAGCTGTGAACACTGTGCGTGTTCGGGTCGTCTAAGAACACCACACACCAGGATTTCTAGTCGCAAATATTAAACATGTTCATTATCTATGAACATGTTTATCTTCCAAGCGGATCGGGTCGGACAAAATCACTCAACTCACACCACACCATTAGAAGATCAGATGCGATGTCTTTTGCAAACATCCAACAATCGGACCTTTGCTGGCTTTGATCGTAAGGGGAAGATCGGGACATAAATCGGGCTGATTTTCCTGTAGTGTGTACCTGCCTTTATACAGACCTGGACGTCTTCATGTGGCCCTGAGAGGAGCTTACCTGAAAAAGGGGTTCTTCAAGTCCAGGAGGTTGCTGGACTTCGATCCTGTCTGGTCCACCTGGGCAACTATGCTGATGTCGTAGCTCTGTCTGTGGGATGAACAGAAATAACACATCAGTGAACCTTAGATCCAGAACTGTGCCAGGTTTTATTTGACATTGATGGATATTCAAATCCAGAGCTATGATGGAAAACAGAACTGGGAGGGCAGATGTTACTGACCACACATCCATCTTTTCTTTTTACCTTTTAACAAATGAGAAAAAATGGTTGAATTTGCTCATCCTTGTCCACAGGATGAATAAACTAGATACATCAACCAAGTAATAGCTGATGTATACATGTCACAGACCGTCCAGTGACTCCTCTGATGAAGACGGAAGTTACCGTGGAAACATGTCAGGTAGGCTACATCATGACATAGTAAATCTCTGATAATGAATTAAGCCCACTCAGAAGTCATCCACACAAGGTTTGATTTTAAGAAAGTGTTTGAAAAGAGAAGATTGTGTTACATTTGCAGTAAAATACATAAATATACATGTTCTTTATGAAAAGAAAAAAAAATACTTTGTTTTACTGCATTTCACTTTGACTTTTATAAGCGCATATTTGCAACCCGTTTACCTTTTAACTGAGCATGTTTGTGTTACTGTAGTCACTCTGAACCTGACTAAAGCTTTACACAATCCTTGTGTTATTTTGGACTCTGCCTTATCAGTTAGCCAGTTATTAGCCTTTAATAACCCTGTTACTGCTTTAACATGGTGGATAATAAAAGTCATTTACCATCTGTTTGCAGTTACTGTTTTAGTTTTGTTGATCAACATTTATGCTGTTTCCTATCCTGTGTGA
This sequence comes from Atherinomorus stipes, assembly GCA_023101725.1. Taxonomy (NCBI): domain Eukaryota; kingdom Metazoa; phylum Chordata; class Actinopteri; order Atheriniformes; family Atherinidae; genus Atherinomorus; species Atherinomorus stipes. Next base: position 157,857 of record JALJCO010007303.1, read on the forward strand.
TTATTTACTACCTTTTATGAGTTTTGACAGTGTAAGTGATTGAATCGGGATACATTAAACATGATGTACCCTTGGTTAATCATTGTGCTGCATTACATATAGTATAGTACATAGTTGTGTTTTTATTGTCTGGTAGTGAAGAAATGTTTTTCATATTGATGACATTCAAATCTATTTCTGAAATAATCATGAATATAAAGGGTGTTGGTATGACTGCTTGTATTCATGGATGAAAAAAGCAGCATTATGCGGTAAATAAAGAAAAGTTAAGATGCAACACGTACTGATCCATCATAATGTATCATTGAATTGAAGACGAGATATTTGTAATCCAATCAAATCGTGAGACCAGTGAAGATGCACAGCCAGAGAGTAGACGAGGATTTAATGAAATAGTACTGGAGTACAGTGAAGTGTCATAGGAATTAGTAAATTCGTTTTGTGCATTTGTAAAATGATCCTTGGCATGAGTTAAGCAGTCCTAGTTATCAGTAAAGCGGTCCTAGGAATGAGTAAAAAAGTCATTGGCCGACGATGAAGATAATCCAGGCATAAAACTCACATTCACCTTGGAAACACCATGAGGATCCAGAAAGAAATGAAGCCAAACATAGTATATGATAGGAAGATGAATATTTCACTATAAAACACCCCTTCATCTCCATGGAAACCAGCAGGATTCATGATTGATTTCAAACAAAGGCAGAGTCACAGGAGAACACATGAACAGAGTTTTACAGCTGAAATAAAAGCAGCAGAGTAAGAGCTGATTTCTGATTGGCTGCTAGCCAGACATGTTTTTAACCAGCAGTTGCTGCTTTCATACGACACCGTGGAAATGATCAGAAGTTCTAAAGTGGACAGTGCTGTTCTCCTGCTTTTCTAACATTCCCATATTATTGTTGGGGTCTGAACTGTGGTTGGTTTGGATGCCGACGCTTGGTTAAGTCTTGTAGCTGAGTTTCTCCCATCATGTTATGCTACATGTTAGCACTGACGCATTCTTTTGTCATTTTTACTTTGACTTACAAAATTGTAGAAAAAGCGCTGTATTAACAGACTGATTTATTGATAGTAAAGAGTACATTTGTGTGTTTTTGGGCCCAAAAGGTTTATAAAGTTAGTAAGAAAGTGGAAACAAAATTGATCAGATCATATAAAAGGATGCAAAACAAAGGGGTGGTAAACATTCACAACCCTCAGAGTCAAAAAGAAGCTATATTTAGAGGCTTTTTTTTTTTTTTTTTTTTTTTTACTGTAAACATGTTAGTAAACAAGAGTCATTAGACTCATTGGCTGGATTACTAATCCCAGTGGTTCCTGTGATTTAGTCATGTTGTTCAGATTGGATCCATCAGCTGTCATTGTACCTTTTGTTGGCCACCAGTAGAGCGGTCCCGGACAGCGTGTCCCCGGCCTTGGTAAAGAGTGGGGACTGCAGCAGACAGCGGACCTGGTACCAGTGGGTCAGAGGTTCTGTTGGGGCCGTGGACAGCCATACCGTCATCCTACAGGAGAACGGAGAGACGTGAGGAGGAGGACTCACCCGACAACTCAGCTTCATCTACCAGAGACAAACTTACACTGATCCCATAAACGCCACGTCAAACCAGAAAGCCAGGCCATGGACCAGACCCGAGTGCATCATGTGGAACTTAAAGGGAATCTCTATCCTGGGACCAGAAAGATTATTAAATCAATACGCATTCACACAGTGATGTAACAACATCCAGAGACGTGGACAGACCTGTAGAGATCCTCCTCTTTGGCATCTAGGAAGTTGACGGTGTATTTGACAGACTTGGCCATCAGGATCCGGATGTCAAACGTGTCCTGCAGGACAAACAGCAGCAGTTTCACACCACCTCCATCCATCCTGACATCAGCTCAGACTGTGCGAGACAGAGATACGTACCACGATGGGCTGGCGGAAGTACTCGTCCACCGCTGCCCCCCTCAGAGCAGACAGGTCCACGCCATGGAAGGAGGGCTGGTACCTGAGGACAAGTGGTTACAGACGGTATACCGTCAACCTGACTAAACCAGATACATTCCTTCCAGGTGTGTCACTGTAAACTTAGTGTAAAAAATCTGCCACATTTTCCTCCTCTACATAAAACGCTTCTCCACACCAGCCAATAAACCTGCCGATTCTCATATACCACCAGATTCCTGCCAACACAGCGAGGTATGAGGAAGACCATTCATCTGTACAAACCATCAATACAAACATCTGACCTGTCAGCCAACCAGAACCAGACTCATTCATCTAGTTTCTGCAAACAGAAAGAAATGATCATTCCAACTCTGGAGAGGGTCTGAACTCCAGAGTTCATCTGTTAATCACGCACAAATTTAAATCCCAGAGGTCAACTTCACCACTGAAGACATTCTAAAACCAGGACTCAGAACCAGAAAAGGACTCCATTCTTCAAACTGAGGAGCTTTTCTGCACCAGTATTCAGAGCTCAAGAACCCTCTTTGTGCTGATTTTTATTGGGTTGAGCAGAAAGTCATCTCTGTTTCTCTAAATGAGATAATACAGCAGAACCAGCCTTCATCTAAAACCCAAACCTGGACATCGGGTGTGACTGACAGAATGACCTCAACGGCCCACACTCCTTCCTCATTACTGGTTCACACATGTATGAATCATCTCTGGCAGTGGCTACGTTTACATGAGTTTCAATTCCTCTTTAAAAGGACCTTCTAAACACCCAATTCCAAATGAATATGATCATTACGAATTAAACTAAAATCTGAAGCAAGAGGCTGGTTTACTCTCATTTCAATTCAGAACTGAAACATTCCTCCATCATATAAATGTTAATTCCACTTTAAAAATAAATTATTGCGGTCGTTCTGCGCATGTCTGCTCTTTTGTCACGTCAAATTGATGCGCATATTCAGCATCGGTGAAGATGGGTGCCCGAAGTAAGCGCTGGACTCGAGTCAGCTGACAAGAAGGAAGCAGCATGTTAGTGTCCAGCTGCTGCCTCAAAACTACAATCAAAACCAAAGTGAAAATGGTTTTTATCATGTCGCCTGCCATGTTGTAGCCGAGAAGAAAAGACACAGAAACTGGAGTTTGTTTACTTCTGCTAGATGTAAACATGTCACGTCCACCCCGCCCAATCAGAACCCTTCCCAACCCCAAAATCTAAAGACGAATAAAATGAAGACCATTCAGAAAGTTTTCCATATAAACCTCAATTCAGAATTATTTCCAAACACAAAGAATACTTTAATACTGACTTATGCAATTCCATGTGATTAATTCCGAACTAAAAAAACATCCCGCATCTGTGTGACAGCATGAAGCTGTGGACACGACGCGGAGCTCAGGTTTAACTGGTTCTCTCCGTCATCTCCTCCTCCTCACCAGAAGTTGGCCTTGGTGAACTGCTCCATGTAGAGCTGCTCGTCTGTGAAGGGAGCCAGGTGGACATCTCCGATGGTGGGGAACATTTTACCTGAAACATCCACACAGAGACAAACGGTCAGAGGAAAACAGCTGACAACACAGGATGACGTCCATGGAAGCACACAGCAGGGATGTCACGATTACAGATTTTCGATAATTGCCAAAGAAATGATGATTTTACGATTATCATGATTATTATATCTTAATTCCCAGACATAGTATGTGTAAAATCACATAAACACTCCTCACAAGTCTTTAAATTTTAAATTAGATTTGACAAAACTGATGCATTAATGCAAAGGGATTGAATTAACTCAATTTCTTTAGTTTGTTATGACACATTAATGCATAAACAAGGTTATTACTCAAGCAGTATTCAAAATCTGAATTTGGTATTATCTTGGTCAGAGAAGTGGGTTCTGTGCATGTAGGTACCTACAGTGAAACAAAATCCATTAAAACCCACTTCATCCTCTGTATTTATGATCCAATGTATTCAAATAACTGTTTTCATTTTCTGCATAAGTTGTGCTGATCTGCTGTCGTGGTTCAGACTTGATCTTTGATGTGAGGAGACGAAATTGAAGAATCTTCACAATTAAATAATCGTGACGTTAAATACCACGATTAATCGTGAAAGTAAATAATCGAGACATTCCTACATCCGAGTGGCTTCATTATGTTCGACTATGAACGAATGAATGAATAAGTTTATTTTCGTGTCTGTGACAAAAGGGCCCATCCCACATGGGTTTACCCAGACACAATATCACAATAAAATAAAGAGATTCCGGCCTAACCTGACAGAATTATCTAAATAAATAAATGTCGGATTCTATTCTGTTTATTTACCATCAACAATGCACACTTATCATCTTAACGCACTTAAACCCTTAAAACAAGCCAATTTTTGGTCCACCCATTTGTTTCTTATATACATAAAAAAAAAAAAAAAAAAAAAACTAGCCTGTAAAAACTGAACCTTTAATCCCAGTCACCATCCAGACAATCCCAGTTCCAGGATAACCTCATTATGAGGCTAAAATGACGTAAAATGAATGTATAAATAAATATAGCACCATAAAGACCAATCTGAACATGAAAACAGGATTTATTACTAACAGTATTTTGTAGAAATAACACACAGATCAACAATGACCAAGCCTTTTCTCATCTGCACATCATTCTCTCAAGATAGAAACAAACAACAGAAACTACATATTTACACTTTCTCCTCGTAACGTGTCCCGTTATCACGTCCCCGTTTCCGTGTTCCCTATGCTAATCCCTGTCCCTGAATATATTTCTAAACTTTTCATGAACTAGCTTGTTGATGCTACTTTGCTACGGTGGTGATCGGCTGCCGTCGCCTCCCTCTGCTGCTGCTCAAAGCAGAGTGCCGTCTCCTTCAACAAGTCATGTTACTCGCGTTTTGTAGGCAAATATGCCATGGATTAGGTTATATGGGTGAGAGCAGGTTGCAGGTGAGAATATGAATTTTATCTAATTTTTGTGGACATGAGTGTTTTACTGAGGTTATTCGGCTGCGGGGTGACCCGTGAAGCTCGGCATTCCACTTCACCAGCGCCCAGCCAGTAAGGGAGATTTTTCCAATGCTGCTTATGTGATTAAGGAACAGAGAGCACGGCTGAAACCAACAGAAAAAGAGATACCATCCAGTGCTTAGGCGGAGGAAAGACAAAGAACCGTTTTTTCCCCCCAGTCCAAAACGACTCAAATCTGCTCGCTGGAAAAGGAGCCAGAATTCCACACTACTGTTCCCGAGACACTGATGATGATAGAAGAGATAATGCTCGGGGACGCTGGGGACCCAGAGGGGTTTCAAGGGTTAAGATCAGGTCCAGGTCAATCAGGTCATTTCAGGCTCTGGTCACAGCTTCACATCAACCTGAAGCGGAACCTGCTGCTTCCATGTTTGACGGTAAAACAGCTAAAACCGACGTTAAGAACCAGCAGGTGTGTCTGAACGAGAGCTGAGCCTCAGCGCTGGAATGACCGGCTCTAACAGGCTGATGAATCATTATCTCACATCTACAAAGATGTGGAAACCTCCTCACCGTTGGGTTTGAGGAACTTTTTGGCGTGCAGGTAGCTTTCCAACATGCGTTCGTTGAACAGCATGTAGCCCATGGGCTCTGAGATGATGATGTCGACCTGCTCCGGCAGCGTCACCTCCTCCACCTTCCCTGGGATGACCACCACGCGCTCTCCCAGCCGGTTACTGTTCACCAGCACCTGAACGGAGGAGACCAGGTGTGAGACACCGGCGACAGCGTACGGGATGAGCAGGAACGGTCGCATACAACCCACGCTGCTAGAAATCACACCTCAGCGTGCTGCGCCATGGTGCTGGCCTCCACAGCGTAGACCTTCCTGGCTCCAGCCTGGGCAGCAAAGAAAGAGAGGATCCCCGATCCACAACCCACGTCCAGAATCACCTGGAGAGACAACAGAAGGCTCACAGTCAGACATCGCCGTCCCGACGATGGCCGACCTCAACCTGCACCTAAATCTGAGATTTTTATTTATTGGATTTTTATTACTGATCTTTATCAATTCTATTTAAGATTGATTATATTATTTAACTATTTAATAAACGTGTTCATGTGTTTCTCCGGGGTCTGAGCATTTTTTCCCCATCAAATACTGTGGATTTTACTTTCAAATACCACATAAATGTGTTTACCATCTCCATGTTTGCTTTCTTCACATTCAGCATGACTTCACCTCTATGATCTGCAGATTACTTTTTATTTCAAGCTAATTTATTAAAATATGAATTCAAATATTCAGAGAAATCCTCAAATTTGATTGATTTTTTTTTTAACTCATTGACTGCCAGACCTTTTCCGAGCAGAGTGCTCCATATTGCCAGGATTTTTAAGCATTTTCACTGATATTCGGAGAGTCACAGAATATTGTGTACTATGCCTATGCAAGCACTGAATGTACCAAAGGAAAGCTTAAACTCTCTTCTTTTATCAGAAAAAACCCATTTGTTTCAAGCTTTTTCCGTTCTTTAGTAATCTGCCGTAGAACAAGCGTTTGCTGCAGCAAAAATGCCTGCTTTTGACCAAAAAGATGAGAAAACAAGCTTTTAACGCTGCAATGCACTTCAAGTGGAAAAGTGTCTTTGTTGCTAATATTTTTCTACTTTAGTGACACCTCTATCATCTGAACAGCTGTTTACTTCTATGAAACAACAAATACAACACTGAGAAAAGAGTTTTGGTGGCAAAATAATTATTCACTAGCTAAATAAGCCACAAGAAGTTTGTTTCACAACATAACATTTGGCAGAAACGTCTCTTTCTATCCCCCACGACCCTCCTTCTACTCAGCCATTTCTGCTTTGTGTAGTGTATTTTAGATTCATTCTGACATCATACAAAAAGCCAAATATCCTTAACTTTCTGTGAGTAGTGTAGATAAAAACAAGCAATCAATTCGCACCTAATCTCCAATCTACATTTAATCAACACACTACTGCCACATAAAACACATTTTCACCTGACTCGCTTCCCCACTGTCAGAAGCACTTTTATCCATCCACGCACGTTTTTTAATGAACAAAACAATCCGTCCCTGCACTGCCTCACTCAAGCAAAATGAGGGTAATGAACATTTGATTTTTAAACAATGTTCATTTGTTCTTTAAATAATTCATGTTATAGGTCTGTTATAGGGATGTAACAATTACCGGTAAAATGGTTAACCGTGATAAAATTACCAACGATTAGTAATACCGTTTAAATTTTAATTATCGTTAAAACCGTGACTGATTAATGCACTTTGAAAAACTCCCAGTGATGCTGCTCATTGGCTGGAAAAGCAGCAGCAGTCGCAGTTTGCAATGTTTAATTTATGAAAACAAGGCGAAAGGCAACAAAGGCGCCCACATGGACAGTTCTCTTGGGATTTTTCCCCCTTTAAAAAGAACAGAGTAGACATTTAGATCCATTTTGGATATTTTTTAGATGCTGGGGGTTATTTTTATAATACCGTGATAAAAATGATAACCGTGATCATTTTGGTCACAATAATCGTGATATTAAATTTTCATATTGTTACATCTCTAGTCTGTTAGCCGCTGAATAATTCTGTTACTATAAGTTTGGCATAAGGCAAGATGGGCCGGGCAGGCGGGTTTAAACCACAGTCTGCCGGTGAGTCATGTGCACTGAGCATTCAGCCATAGAGACGTCTCTATGACCAAGAAGCCAGAGACATGATGAGCGGACCCTCAACTGTCACATCATCTTCATCGTTGCAGTTTCTTATACTGATTTACAGCATCAGTCTGTCAAGGTGGAAACAGTCTGACAGACATAAACACCGCGTCTACTTCGTGCGTAATGCTACAGATGGATGCGCTGGCGCTGCTGGAGGATTATTCAAATTGCATCAAGAAAGAACGCATTTTTAAGAACCATCATTTCCTGAATCATGAAGCCTGCGGCTGATATCAGACTCCCTAGAGCAGCGCTTTTATCTGAACTGGACCGGCAGTCTCGCTGCATCAGCTGTTGAGCAGATCCTCAATGAACGGTGGAGATGTCAGGGGAAGATGCTGAACCATTCCAGCAAGTTGTGGAATAATCATGGCTGTGATGTTCTGCACATCCCCCCCACCTCCACTCCACGCCATCCAGATTAGATTCTCCTGTCAGCTTTATTGTTAACGAAGCGAGGAGCACAACTCTCCTGTTCATCGCCTTTTTACTGCGCACTTTCTAACTTTTACTTTCCGTTTTACATGGATATAACTTAGTAATTCATTATGAGCCTATTCTTTGTTATTGTGTAATTAATTTATTTATTCAGTGAAGGTTATTCTATTGGAATTCCTCTTTATATGTTTGACATTTGGACCGTGCGCACAGACTGTTACACCCTTTTAATTCTCTTTCCCAACTTTAAATTGTTAAGCAAAAAAAAAAAAAAAAAAGAAAAATATTAGGTTTATGCCTGCAGTGTTAACTGAAAGATAAAAATCAAACTAATGAATTGTTTCACACCAACATACCTTGTAATTTTCTTTTTTGTTAAATATTTTAATAAATAAGGATTTAAACAAGCAGCCATGTTTTACAGCCTAATCAGTGATATAGAAAAATGAAAGTTGATGGAGACGTCCTGTTGTTGTCTTATGCCAAGTGAAAAATTTAATCTATTTAATGAGGTGTTGTAGCTCTTTCTCTGGAGCAGGAAAAGACGCAAATGAGATTATTGATCTATAAGGGGGGACAAAACATGATTCGACTATCGTCGACGAATGGCATGATCTGACGAATCAGGTTAGACTATGAAAATTCTTAGTCGGGGACACCCCTACTGTCCACATTCTTCACTTAGGAGACATTAATATCTGATAATCAGTGGCAGCTTTAAGTTTTCAGTTTGGTTTATGGAGCAGAGGTGAACATTCCTGCTGTTTCCGATGCTTCCTGCAGCCCTTTAGTAGTGTGTGCTGTGAGAAGGGGGAGGGGCCGCGGCAGCAGGCAATAAACGAAACATTTTTTCACGTCTGTCTTAAAAGTCTCTGGTAAGACCAGAAAATGTCTCTAGACTTGTTGCTAGTGGTTTTATTAAAAGAAAGTTAAGAATGTCTGAAAACTCGCTTAATATAGCCACAAAGACACCGAGTTGTGCCGTGTGCCTCAGCGTAATTGGCTGTACCAGAAACTCGGTACTAACTAATGTTCCGCTTCCAGCCGATTCTATGGTGTTTGGCGAACTGGGCATCGAAAATAGGAATCGAAATTTTAATAATTTAATAATTCCGGGAGAATCGGAGAGTTAGTCCCGGTTCCCATTGATGCTCGATTCTCGATGTCCAACCCTAGTCACCGATTAGTTTTTTCACAAACTTTCCTCTAACGTCCGCCGCCTAAACCGCTTCGATTACGAGCGTGTTCTCTCATGTTCTCTCCCCCCCGCCATGACAGAATCGAGCACACTTCCTGTGCTGACTACACAGACGTCTGGTAGGTTTTTTTAAGCTTGTCTGACACAGTCATCTACTGGATCAGATGAATATTACAGAAATAAAGACGATCAACACTCGGTTCTCTCTGACAAGCTCCGCCAGAGACTACAACAGCTCCCCCGATTAAAACCCGCAATTAACATGTAAACACATGATTGGCAGTTAACGTTCGGATTTGAATTAACGTGTTTGCACGTGAATGGCAGCCAGTGAGTTAATTGAGTGATTGCCTGATTCAACCACTGTTTCTGTGATGAAATAAGGAATATAGAAATGAACAAAACACTTAATCATCCCGCCCCCCTCCACACTCAAATTGTTATCAAATGCAAACTATCATATTTTTGGTTTTACACGGTCTTTCTGCGTCAAAAACTGCAAGAGAATTTACAATAACAAATGATTACTGATCACTGATCACTAATCCCTGCACTGATACATGCATGCAGCTGCAAATGAGCTGCGCAGTCATGATAAATAAAGTCTGAATCTGAATTTGTCCAGGAGGATGTCACCTTGTCCTTGAAGTCGGTGTGGTTCTGGAGGATAGCCCGTTGGTAAGTCCCTGTCCGAACATAGTCCTGCATCATGTTCTGTTGCTGGGAGAGGTAGCCGTAAAACTGTTGGCACATAACGAGACAAACATGAAGCAGTTTGGACTTTTACTTCAATATTTACAACTCGTCGGAGACGCTAAAAAGTTGCAGCATGACTTCAGTCCGATTGCAGGCTGGGTGCCCTGAAGCTGCATCTATAATTGTCTGCAGAAAGGAGCCAAATGTAGCATTAGGATGCTAACACCATGCTTACAGTCAGACTAGCATGTTTTATCCAGCTGAAACCAGATGATGAAATCCTTCATTACCAGAAGCAGCCAGTCTGTTCTTAGAACCAGTCCAGAATCTCCCAGAACTCCCAGCAGAAAACATGAAGGATGGTTTAATCTAATGCACGTACAAGTGCACCCATCATGTCAGATGAACTTAGATTGTTTTACTCATCAGAATGAGTCTCCATCAGTGTGAACATGTGGGTTCTGCTTGAAGCTTTTAAAGGAAAATAAAGTGGTTTCCATGCCGATGGTCCGTCTCCTCAGCTGGATGATGGATCAGGTTGCAGACTGCCCATTAGTTTAACATGTTTCCTGCTTCTTCAGAAGTCTCTGCATCAGACTGCTGTAACACACCGACGTGTGCTGCCTGAACAAAAAATAAAAATCCTCCTTAAAAACAGCTCAGAACAGCTGATTCACATTAAAAAGCTCCTGAGCAGCTGATGCAGAGTCCTGGATCAAACATCTCAGTTAATCATCTCCACTTTGGAGGACAGAGATGGAGAAATGTTTCTATATGAGCACCTGAACGCACCATCTGGGCACTGATATTCAGCAGTCTGGTTCTGCACATGTTGACGTGTTCTGGTCTGAGGAAGTGTGTGCTGGATCTTCACGTTTCCGGGGTCAAGAAACGGGAATCCCGCTGATCCAGAGCTGAATCTCAGATCTGGGCTGCTCTCTTTCAGCTGGACCAAACCCCCGCACTGGGAAAGCCACTGGATGGTTTTAGAGCTGGGAACATCCCAGCACATCACGAGTCAAGTTATTCATTTTTGTGTGTTTAGGATGAAAACTGCAGCAAGTTCCAGTAAAAGGACCAGTACAGCCATCATAACTTAACTGGTTGAACATGATCAGGTATTTCCAGTCCTCTTATAAAACAGAAAAAATAAAAATCAGCCCGATAAACCAAGCCGGGGGTCCAATGAGAAGCTTGTTCCGATTCTGTGACACCTGGTGGCTGATGTGGGCCAGAAGATCCGGGAGGCTAAATCTCTGGAGACCGGCTCATTTACCAACACTGTGACCATGTCTGGATGTCATCAGCAGATCCTGTCTGGGTTCTGGAGCCCGCTGGGACTTCATCTGACCAGTGCCAGCCTCTGGCGGTGTGGTGGCAGCAGAGCATGCCCAGGACATGCTGGTGTGAAGCAAGACAGCAGCAGCCAGCTTTCCCCAGTACAACCCCACGACTGGATCCCAGACTGAGCCAGAGACACAGCTGAGGACATCAGCGCCAGTTTGTCTCTTCGTTTAGCATCAGCCTCCAGGTGAGACGTTGGGTTCGTCAGCTTTAAGAGGGTAAGACGACCAGACTCTTATGCCTTTCCCTGTATGTGATTCTGGTGGAAGCATTACAGGAAGGACACGTCAGCTCAGGTTAGACCGTCCAGCTAATAAACTGTAAACATGGTGGTTATCATGATTGTTCTGTGTGTTAAAAAAGGAAAAGTTTCCTCCCTCCAGCAGCTAACTGAATGCACCTTCATGGTGTCTGTGTTCCCCTCACCTGGAAATACTGTACAGCAGAGGACTCCTCTGTTCTGTCGCTGAAGACTGAGCGCTCGCCAAGATGCCCACGACAGTTCTTCAGAAGGTTATAAAAGGACTGAAAGTCTGCAGCAGAACAAAGAAACGTGGATCAGTTTGGATTTCATTCTTTTCCCTGTTAACAAGTTCCAACAGTTTTACTTGTCTTTACTCTCCGTGTCTGCACAGCATTCCCCAGTTTTACGTCCTGTCCCCTGGAGGAACTACCTGCTGTTCATGCATCTACTGCTGGAACGGGTGTGCAGAGGGAACACAGACAGTCAGAACTGAATCCAACTGCTTTATATTCAGGATCAGTATATATCAGGCCAGTAAAATAACAGCATAAAATGCAGATTTATAACTATTTATAAAATGCATTTTACTGATTATTTCATTCTACACATACACACATTCTTGTACAGCCATCTTAGTGAGGACATTCATTGACATAATGCATTCCCTAGCCCCTTACCCTAACGCCCATAACTGATTGCCTAAGCCTAACCCTTGCCCTAACCCTAACCTAAACCTAATTGTGACCTAAACTCTAAAACCAAATCTTGACACTCAAATATGTTTTTTTCTTAGGCTTTTTTTGTGAGGACCGGCCGAAATGTCCTCACTTTGTTGGTTAAACACGCAAAATGGTCCTCATGTTGATGGCTGAACAAGTACACACACACACACACTGTGCAATGGCACGGGAAGCATTTCACAGGTAGAGCGAAAATGGATAAAAGAAACTTAAGATGAGGATGACTTCCTAAATTTATTAAATTATTCATGGTTGATGAAACTTTGTTCATAATAGCAAAAGCATGTTTGTTGCAAATACTTGAGGGCAAAAGGCCACTGCAGGCAGATTTTATTTCTTAATTTTTTCAGGTTTCTATGTTGTGATGGATAAATTATTAAATATAAGGTGGATATATTGCAGATGTTTTTGGGTTTTTTTAGGGTGCATTCACACTATGGCAGTTTGGTCCACTTCAAACGGACCGTGGTCCAAGTCCACGGATAGTCCGTTTTGTTTAGCGCAGTCTGAACACCAACCGCACTCTGGTGCGTAGCTAAGAAGCGAACTCTAGTCCCCCTGAAAGCCGGGGGTCTCGGTTCACTTGCAAACAGACTATCAGACTATCCAGCGCACCTAATGCTAGTGACGTTTGTGGATCACAATAAGCAGAAAAAGAAGTAGGAGGAAGTTCGGTAGATTATCGTTTGGGTCGGAGGACAAACTAAGCAAAAAGCGCGTTTGAAGAAGCCAAGGTCAAAACAACATAGAAAAACAACTGAAAAATGTGTAGACAGAGATGGAGAGGGCAAATAAGAAGGAGCAGAAAGATTTCCACTTTTAATCACGGGGTCTGTTTTATTTCTTCTTTCTGCTTTTTCACCATCATCAGTGACTGTATTGGGGAGCATTGCCCCCTGGTGGGCAGTTGGTTAACTATGGTGGTTTAACCAGGCGGTTTGGTCCACTTCAGTTACTGCAGTTTGAACACAAATCGAAGCAAAGAACGGTCCGAACTTTTTCAGAAATCCCCGCCCAATCGGACTGAGGTCCTTAACTATCCTGGTGTGAATGCACCCTAAAGTTTGTATTGTATTTGGTATCGCGAACCTTTGAAATTGATTGGTACTGGTATCGACTACTGAATTTCTGGTGTTGTGACAACATCAGACCTCAGAGGGTTAAAAGTCCAGAGCTCAGTCTGAGGCAGCAACCCATCCAGAACCAGAACGAGCTGGAGATGTTATACTTAAAGAAATGGACAAAAATCCCAGAAGTTGGATGTTGTCATTCCCAAAGAGACTGAAGGTCTAACTGAAGAAGGAGGAAATACAAAGCACCCGCTGTATAGCACTGAACACACCACACCATTTTTTTTATTTTAGTGTTATCAAGAATTCCCTTTTTTCCCCCTTTCACTCGCAGGCTGTAAAACAAAAACATGAATTTCTGCTTTATATACTGGGTATAGTAGAACTGGGAGGTGTGTGTACCTGCGGGTGAGGAGAACTGCAGGAGGACACTGTTGCAGCCTAAAGTGATGATGAACGACTGCTTCCCCACACGGCTGCACTCCGTCTCCCGGGAAACTGAACACTTGAACACACTCGTGTCCTCTCCTGCACAGAAAGAGAGGAAACAGAAAGACTTTAGATTTACTGTTTCTTACACTAAATAAGAAAAAGCCAGCGTGTTAGTCTGTGACAACATGACAGTAGAAGTCTGTTGGAGTCCTTCGGTACTGTAACAAGTTTCAAGTTTTCAGACCCAACATCCCTGCTGTGGCTGGTTCAATCCCCACAAACTATCTGATCATCTACTTTTCTCTATGAAAGCGTTGGTCAGCAGCTATGACAGGGGTTATGTACTTCAAAATGCAAGAGTAAATAAAAAATAATTCTTCATTTTATTCCCCAATGATACGTTAGAACAACAGTTAACTTTCCTTCTGTAAAACGTGCTGCTGGAAGACCAGGCAGGAACACATCCTGCAGAAGCTGATCCAGGACACATTTAAATCAGCCCGACATAAACTAGCGTGTAGCATGTGAGAGAGAGGGAGTCATCCTCTGGGAGGAAGGCCAACCAAATGCCTCAGGGTTTTACTCTGAATGCAGCCTGGATGATGATGATCATTTCTCTATATAAACCAGATGATTCAGAAAGAGTTGATGAACGATCATCCTGCTGAAACATGTCTGATCTCATCAGAGGAGGCAGAAACAACCTGTCACCTACTTCAGACCACTGAAATATTCTCCTGACAGGAGTGTGAGCTGGTGTTAGTGGTCTGACGAAACAATGAGACCAAAACTAACGCATAACAGCAGGACAACGTAGAAACTGTCCATGTCACCTGCATTTCTCTCCATCTGTTCATCCAACCTGCTTCAGACCAAGTGGATGTGTTGCCAGGTTTTCTCTTTTCCCCATGCAGCGAATGAGCCCCAATCTGAAGCCCTACTGTATGTCAAAAAATATACCTGTAACTCTTTAGACATGAAAGATGGCCGATCAGTTTTCCTCTTGAACCTCTGATCTGTGTCTTTCTACTCTCTTATCTCTCTTACAGCCATTTTACATTTTAAACCACGTCTCCTTCTGTCCTGTAGTTTCAGCTTAACATATTTGGATTTATTTAGCCAATCTTTAACCAAAAGTCCCACTGAGTTATCAGATTTATTCCTCAAAGAAACCTGGCCAAGAAAAACTTTATATATTTTCTCCAAGTGAACAGAAAACTGTAGCATCATGTGGTCCCAAGCTGAGGTTGACACGAGCCCTAAGATATCACTAACAGCAACAGCTACGCTTACCTTCATGTATACTGGTCTAGATTGTCCTCCTTACAGGGGAGGCAGATCTAGGTGGAGTAAGTTAAAGACTGAATCTGTCCCACATTACTGAGACTGTTCTTCTCTCCCTCCCTCAGAGAAATGAGCCATCTGCCCTGAAAATATCAAGAAGCTGGACTCCATGAGTCAGTGCAGCTGTCGTCTTTCAACCATCAGCACTTCTTACTTTTCACTAACATTTCTTCTCGTCTTTTACTGCTACGTCAGCTACACAATCATCACACGCGCACACACTGCTTTACAAATACACAGAAAGCTGACCGGATCTGGTGTGATGCTGAAAGGACAATGGTCCAAAGTTCAGACCGACGTCCTGTTCATTAGTCAGTGAATCAGAGTTAAACAACTGGACAATTTCCCCCAAAACAAAGATGAATATGAAAAAGAAGACAAACAGCATCACGCAGCTCAGCCCACAGCACTGCTCTCCTTCCTTCTCTAAGTCCACCTTCATGTCTGTTTGTGGTGCAATTCCCAGTTTTCCTGACGCGTCCATGTGCAGTGCCGCTGACATACTGACATACCCCTGACTTCAGGAGTCTGTAGTCTGTGCAGGTTTCCTGTCAGTGGTTGTCATGGTAATCATTATTGCTACAAACATATCCAGAACACTTCAAAGAAGCCAAAACAGATGTTTTATAAGCAATCAGATCTATTCATCCATCCGTCCATCATCTTCAGTTTCTCCAGCTCGGTAATGGGGGCAGCAGTTTAATCAGAGAAGCTGAGTCTTCCATCTCCTCGGCAACTTTCCCCAGCTGGTCTGGAAACTCCTGAGGGGCTCTCAGGCCAGCCGAGAGACGTGGTCTCTCCAGCAAGTCCTGGGTCTTCCCAGAGGCCTCCTTCCAGTGCACATCCAGTCCAGATACGTCCTCCTCCTCCTCATCTGGCTCCTCTGGATGTGGAGGAGCAGCAGCTCTACTCTGATCTCCTTCTGGGTGACCAAGTCTTCTCCTCCTGTCTCCAAGGCTCCAATCACTAGGAATGTTATGCTCGAGCCCGTCTGCTCGAATCTGCCTCGATCTTATGAACCGGAAGTCTTGCTAGCACTAATTTGGTGGAAGTCTCAGCTTGCCGAAAGCCACATGACCACACCAACCGAGGCCTTGTTACGTCATCCGTGAGTGTCAAGTGGAAATCTAGAAGGGACTGAGTTTATTACTCTGTCAATGTTTAATACGGATTCCAATCACTAAGGAATTAATTGAAAAATACTTAATTCATCACAGAGGATAATTCCAATATATTAACCACAGAGGAAACACTAACAGAAGGTGGAGAACGGATCTTTGATTATACACAGAGTCAGAGCCAAGACAGCTCCAGGCAGCGTTCCCTCAGCTGCAGTACACATCCACAGCCAGCAGATGGAGCTCTTGCTGACTGTCTCAAATGTCTCAAAAAATCGTGTTGATCTCTTGGCAACTGTGTCACAATGTCTCGTTGTCTCATGAGGCTTCGTTTTCACCATCCCTACTGTTCACACTGCAGGCAAAATGACTCGAACCTGGTTTTATGTTGCCTAAATGTGACCCATATCTGATCTTCATATTACTGTCACAAATCCGATTTTTCCAAATTTGAGCCAGGCCACTTTCACATGCGGTACTAAGTCAGATCCACATCCGATCTTTTTTAAACAGAGTCTGAACTGTCATGCTGCATTTCATCCTATTTTTACGTGATTGAAGTGAGACAGATGTCAGAAATCTGCGGAGGAGGAAGCGGGACACAGTAAGATCCAGTGTTAACAATGGATGGAACAACATCATAATTTTCTGCTCCGACTGCATAACAACTTCTAAACTGATGCACACGCCAACGTGTAGTATCCATATTGATGAACAGCATGTTGGGTGTGACATCACGTCTTCCTTGACACACCGAAGTCTGATGGAGGCCGAATAGAATGATAATGTGAACAACCACACAAAAATACCAGATTTCTGGGGAACAAGACCAGATTGGAGCATGAAGACCTGCAGTGAAGTTGTTTAATAAAGAAGAGTCCAGACTTTTCCCCATTTTTCGGTTCTTTCTGTCACAACCCACAGCTGGAGACCAAAGGTGAGGGTAGGAACATAAATCCACCATGAATTTTGTTTATTTTCCCTCTATGGGCCGGCAGTCCTCGTGTAAACTGACCTTTAACTGCAGTGCAGCTCTGTTCATGCTGCTCCTGGCTGACCTGATAACTAGTGTTTGCTAACATTCAGCTAAATCCTCTTCTGGAAACACAGCAGTCCACATCTGGTACCAAGTAAGGGTCTGGCAACTCACCAGTCCAAATCGTCAAGATTCAGTGATCAATGATCCAAACAGAAGATCTGGATCAATCATGGACTCAGAAATCATCTGTCAGGTGGTTCAGAGGAAACATGAAGGAACGTTCCTACTCTTTCCTTCGATAGTCAGACTGTACTAACCTGGTTAAAAATATTTGGTCCGAGACCGTAATAGGAGAAATGTTTCCACTATATCTTGATTTAATGTCTACAAATAAAAAAAATTGTTCATTCAGGTTTCTTTTCTCCTTTGTTCCATGTACTGTTCTGATTTCCTGAAGACTGGAGTGCGAGTAGGGAAAAAAAAGAAAAAAAAAGGGGGGGGGGGGGGGGGGTCACTTGTTTCTGGTTCTTCAAAGCTAGATAATCTGTCATTATCCTTGTGTTTTGTTAATTTCTTCTCTCTTATTTATTTATTAAATAATACATACAAATTTGATATGTTCTTCCATAACGAATTTTTGTTTTGCCTGCTCAAAATAAAGCACATCAATCAATCAATCTTTCCCATACTGTGAATATTTTAAAGCTCAACATCCAGAACGTGGTTCTGTCTGTTTTTGGTTTTCATTTAAATATCTGTTGAGGAAGAAAATGAGATTATTCTGATTTTGTGCAGACTAAAGAGTTTGTGCCAAATATGCCTCATATCGATCTCTGGATCCTGAATCCAATCTGATCATCTTGGAGCAGAATTTGTGATAAACACTAAATTAATAGAATTAACCACACTCTTGTAACACTCCTTGTTACAAGACTGATCATAATGAAGATAAATTAAAATTGATGAGCTGATAAAAAATTGTTTCATAATTAATCACAGTATTAAACCCAATGATCAATTAATCCTAAAGATCCTCATCCTCACTTTCCATGTGGGATCTTGTGATCAGATCAGGAAGGAAAACAAAAGGTAAGCAACATCTGTGTGTTTCCGCTTGTGTTGCTTTGTTTTTCATCTGTGTTTTCATGTGAAAGTATGTAACATGAAAACGTCGTTTCCAGAAAGAAGCCTCCCAAGTCCTGGAAGAAGTCTGGTAGCTTTTTCATATCTTTTTCTAAGAGAAATCCAGAGTTAATAGGGTTTATTTATTCAGCACAGCAGAGGGGGTTTGGTTGAAATTCACTTTGTTGTTTCATTATTTTGCTACATTAGCGTCAAAAGACACAAATAAATAATAGCTCTACAGAGTGTTCATGTTGTTTTGCACGTTCACAGTGTTTGGAAATTATGTTTATTTGTATGGGACAATGCATTTTAATGAACGCACAATACCGGATTTAGCAAGAAGCCAATTTCCCATAAAGTGAATTAATACAATAATCCTAATCATTTCTGATAATAATCCTTAAATAGTTTTGCTGTTTTCCACAAGAACATGAAATTGCAACCCTCTAGCATCCTTATTCCGCCACACTTCCTTCTGGGATGGAGAAAATTCCATGTCTGGATACTAACCGGAGCTTTTCCAATTCATTACACGTGATTATTGTTGACTGAGCTCCTTTCTGAAATGTGTGTTTGTGAAAAATCTGAGCTCCACAGCAGCCGCATCCTTCAGCGGGACACTACGCTCAGCGTGCGGCCGTGATGCCACCTCCGCGCGCGCAGGATCCGGCCATTGTTCCAATGAGAACAAAGATGAATGCATAAGTAATGAGGGCCCGCTCTCACTACGATCCCACAACCAGGTGGACGGTTTTTACCCCCCAGGAACACAGAAATAAACAAGTTCATTCTGAAAAGCGTCTTTGACTGGAGCAATTTGTGGGTGTAGAGACCGGGACGGTTGCGTCTTCCGTCCGGACCGCAGCGCACATCTGCGGTTTGGGAGCGATGCCCCCCAGCTCCGGGCTTCCAAAACAATTCCCGGCTACAAACACTGTCTGCCCCCTCCCCCGACTCTCCGTGGGGCAGAACCTAACAGGGTGATTTACAAAACCATCCGGCATGTTTGGGTGGCGCAGTACAAGTTAAAACAAAAGTGTGCAGCTACCGCATGTTAGCGCATCCCTGCGAAGCCAGGCTCGTGGCATTGTTTAACTAGCAGTTAAGTATACATTAGTTAGCTAACGTGCCTGCGGATCACACTACGTTGTTAGTCGCTGTCTCCAAGGTGCTTAACTTTTTGTGGATACTCAGAGCCCAAAGTTAGCTAGAGTCACAACCCAGAGAAAGATTTTGAGTTTTAGGGGCTCCCTCGTGACAACAAGGGGGAGGCGACACGGTCTCTCGAGATGCGATAGCTTCTTGTTGGCTAACGTTACCGCTGTCCGGATTAGCTGGATGAGCGTTAGCCCCGCATAGCATTAGCAGCGGCAGGCCGACCATCCGACCAGCGGCCGCGGAGGGTCCACTCACCATTGGAGAGACTGATGAGGGCGGCATCTTGCGAGGTTTTCACTTCTAGCCGCAGGGGCTGCTGCTCCGAGTGCCGCTGTATGTCTCCATTCGCGTCTCCGATGGAGAGGAGCCGCACGCCGGGGAACACAGAGACCGCCATTTTCGATCTGGAAGTAGGGACAGGTCGGCGGCGCTCACATCCAAGCACGCGCTGCTCTGCTGGAGGCAGCCCGGGCATAAAGCCGATAACCGGCCCAACAGCGCCACCTGCCGGCCGCAGCTCATACATGATGTTTACCCAATCACATCACAGTTCAAAGCTAAATGATCACATCCGTGAAGTGAACATAAAATCAGGGATAACTTAGAGTAATTAAAATAGTTACACACGTGATCAAATAATTGCCTGAAAGGAGGATGTATTTGTAAATTTAAGTTTGCAAAACAATCTGTGCAGGTAAAACTAAAATTACAAAAATGTGGCAAAACATAGATGCAGACACATCAGTTACAGGGAGTCTCAAATACATACTAAATTTTAATGAGAAGTAACCATTACACCACATAAATTTTTAGTTAATGAAGAACAGCTCAGACCAAAAGGAGGAAAAAAACAGAATTCTGCTCACACGTATGATTACTTTATAAAGATGCAGAGATTAGATTAGATAGATGTAGATTATAAAGACATAGAGGCATAAACACACATGAAATCCTATTTATTTTAGATCCATTCAGAACAACAACCAGAAATAAAAATAAATCTGATACAACTAAGATATTCAGTATCACTCTGCTGTTCTTCTGTTTTTACTGACATCATCATCAGCTGGAGGAGCGCGGGGTGTTTCTGCTCCTCTTCATCGCCAGCAGCAGTGTGACCATGCTGAGACTCCACAGACGTCTGCTCGGCTCTCCGCTGACCTACAAACACACCGAAGAAATGGAGGAATCAGAGCAAGAGCCACACAGGAAGGAAATCTGCAGAAAAAAGTGAGTTCACACCTCAGAGGAGGGCACATGACTTGGGAGGCCTGAACGGGTTATCACTGGAGGGCACCCCGGTCAGGAGGGGGTCTTTGTGAGCATTTTGCAGACAGAAGGTCTTCAGTTCTGCAGCAGCCTGAGAAACCTGAGGATGCAAACAAAGAAGGATGGAGAATTCTGGAAATTTGTGACTACACGAGCACTACTCTGTTCATTCTGCTGGACCTGGGGGGGCTATCCCAGCAGCAAGAGGCAGGCACACCTGGACAGGTAACCAGTCCATTACTGCGCCATCGCAGAAAGACCAACAGCTCAGAGTCACACCGAGGGCAAATTTAGAATAACCTATTGACATTTTGGGCAGTGGGAGGAAGCCGGAGAACCCAGAGAGAACCATTTATACACAGAGGGAACATGTAACTCCACACAGAAAGACCCCTGTTCAAGCCCCTCTTAATCTCCTGAGACCCTGCGTGCACATACGAGAACATTACATTTTTACTTCCCTCCACCATATGCTTCATTCCACATAACTTAGACCTGTTGTCCTTAAAAGTGGACACTTTTAGCTTCCACCTAGTGGTTGCATTTGTCACAATGCACTACTCTGTCAAGCCACAAGAGGGCGCACATATTGGTGAAAAGCTAAAAGTGCACTTTTCAGAAGAAAAGTTAAAAATCTAAGAGATGACAGTGATGTTTGTGCTAAAATGTGTATATTTGAAGAAAGTAATGTCTATAATTTCATGTGGTATGCAAATTTAATAAATGTGTATAACAAGTACTTTACAAAACAAAGTTAAATGTCATGTACTTGTATGAGGACATTGGGACAAACTTTACAATATATTACCACATATGCAGAGTAAAAGAAAGTACGCCTAGTGGAATATTTTTGACAGACTGGGTAGTTTTGTGCATCAATTCTAAGTTTCTTAATAATATCAGATGTTAGTTACATCCAGTAAAGCTATATGGGATCATCAAGGCCCTCCAAAAGCTTCCTAGCGGCAAATCTGTGAAATTGCTTGGAAAACGTTCATCAGGATCATAAGAGATGATGGAAAGGTGGCTTAGAAAGGTGATTTGACAACAAACCAAGTTTGATGCCATCATCTGTTCATGTTGAAAAATCTGAGTCATCTGCAGCAGCGGTCTGACAGAGACGAACATTATGAGAATATCATGTGATTATGTTGTATACTAGTACATGTTCGTACATACCAGTACGTGCTGGTGGGCGGTGTTGACTTGGTAGATGGGGTGATGAGTTCCTACTGAATGAATGTCCAAAAAGTAAGTGGACAATCCAAATAATGATTCACTTCTTGGACCTTGATAATCTAGCAGCTGCTTCTTGTGTCGCCATGACAACATTAAAAGTTTTACACCAGGACTCTCGTACATTTCCTTTGATTCTGCATGATGGTGTCTCAGGTGATTTTGGTGTAACAGGGATGATGTTACTCAAGAACAAGAGACAGACCATAAAATAAATAAAATAAAATTTGCACAATATTTGCTTAATACCTTCCCGAGCTTCTAGAAACAAAGCAAGAAATTCTAATTCAACTGTGAAAACTCAATGGAGTGTCAGATCCCAAATCCACTAACTGCAGAAATGGAAAAATACAAGGATACATCTGAACATCCAAATCATGGGGAGGAAAAGTATTTACTATTGTTCTCCTTGTTGTGCATAAGAATAAAAGTATGCATATACTTTTCATCAAAGAGTCTAAAAAGGGTTTGTGATGAAATACATCAGTTCATTTTCATTTGCAGTCTGAGTCAAATAAATCTGTCAAATGTGAGAACTTCTGTTATTCTTCATTTGGATATTGAGATGATTCCATTACATTTGTCATTTTTGCAGCTATTCGAGCTTCTCGACCTGAATAATCTAACGCAGTGTGATGTAAAGGGCTGTACAGGAACGACAAGTGTGCAGGGTGAAATGTGATATTTTCTTGAACTGCAATCACAACTTAATTGTTCTGTTACATTTTACACTTATTGTTGGTCTTTTTGTGGAAGCAAACAGGAGTTTCCTTCATTTTTCCACTCTGATGACTTTGTAATTTTAACATTGACCCGCTGTCCACTTATGAGGACATACAGTATTATTTCTCAGAAACTACTTATTGTACCAAAACAATTTTTTACATAGTTATTATGCCCGTACTCTCTTCAAATATCATGAAAGAAATAAAGATGAACAAATAAATAAAGTTCGGGTCTCAGGAGGATTTATACAGCAGGGGAAAAAGTATTGAACACATCAACATTTTTCTAAGAAAATATATTTCTAGTAGAGCTATTGACATGAAATTTTCACCAGATGTCAAAAGTAACCCAAGTAATGCACACGTACAAAGAAATCCTAACATTTATGTCTATAAATGAAGTTATGTGTAATAAAGTGAAATGACACAGGCAATAGGTATTGAACACAAGAAGAAATGGAGGCACAAAAAGATCTGGAAAGCAAGAAAGCAGCTGGAGTCTGTCAGTATTTAGAAAGTAATCCTGTCCTCTATCAGTGCAAAGTAATATCAGCTGGTTTAGTCCTGATTGATGCCTTTAAAAAGGTTTCTCATCATCAAGGTGTCAGACAAGAAGCATTGCATGATGGTGAAAGCAAAGAGCCGTCTAAAGACCTACGCAACCTTATTATTGCAAACACACTGAAGGCATTGGTTCCAGGTGCATTTCTAAACTTCTGAAAGTTCCAGTGAGCACCATTTGGGGTCTTCATTTGGAAGTGGAAAGAACACGGCATCATCATAAACCGGCCACGGCCAGGTGCTCCTCGCAAGATTTCAGACAGAGGAGTCAGAACAATAATCAGAAAGGTTCTCCAACAGCCCAGAACCACTCGTGGAAAAATTCAGAAAGACCTGGAATCAGCAGGTACAGCTGTTTCAGAGAAAACAAGGAGTAATGCACTCAACCGCACATAAGACTCCATTTTTGAAGAAAAAGCATGTTGATGCTTGTTTGAAGTTTTCAACACAACATCTGGACAAACCCATGGCATTCTGGGAAACATTGTCTGGTCAGATAAGACCAAAACTGAACTCTTCAGATGTCATAAGACACAACATGTTTGGAGGAGAAATGGCACAGCACTTGAGCCCAAAAACACCATAGCAACAGTGAAGTTTGGTGGTGGGAACATCATAGTGGGGGCTGTTTTTCAGCATGTGGTACTGGCAGACTTCTTATCATTGAAGGAAGAATGAGTGGAGAAAAGTAGAGAGACATTCTGGACCAGAATCTGCTGCCATCTGCTGAAGATGAAAAGAGGCTGGATCTTTCAGCAAGGCAACCATCCCACGCACACAGCCAAGGAGACACTCAACTTGTTTAAGAAAAAAGAAAATAAAGATGCTAGAATGGCCCAGTGAATCACTCAACTTGAATCCAATTGAAAACCTTTAGAAAGAACTGAAGATCCGAGTTCAGAGAAGAGAACCTTGAAGATTTGAAGGCAGTTTTTGTGGAAGAATGGGCCAAAATCACACCTGATCAACGTATTCCACTGGTTTCTCCATACAGGAGGCGTCTGGAGGCTGGAATCACCAACAAAGGTTTTTGCACTAAGTATTAAATAAATTTCATTAAGCGTGTTCAATACTTTTTCCCTGTATCATTTCACTATATTACACATAACTTCATTCATGGACAAAAATGTTAAGATTTCTTTGTATGTGTGCATTACTTGGGTTGTTGTCGACATCTGGTGAAAATTTCATGTCGATAGCTCTACTAGAAATAGATTTTCTGAGAAAAATGTTGACAAGTTCAACACTTGTATGTATTTTATTTTATGTTTCATGTAAATTTAGTCTTTATATTATTTTTCTTTTGACTTGTTTTAAGTAACCTACCGTTATGTTGAGTTGCACAGCACCTCGGGCTCCAATAGGATGTTGTTAGTGTGCTCTATAAATAAATTGAACTTGAACTTTTAATGGTATGAAAAGTGCTTTATAAATAAAGTTTGATTTGATTACTTTAACCCTTTCAAACTTTTTCCTTTTTTAAAACATCTGAATTAAAATTTTCACCAAATAATGAAATGAGTACATATATATCTACAACCTCAGGGGCTGTTTTAATACTTGAGGAATCATAGTAAAGATAGATTTATGTTAGATGTGTAAATAGGATGAAATTTTAGGATTAAAGAGAGTTTATTACTGATAGTTTGCAAAGTTTCCAAAATGAATATTTTTGTACCATCTGTTCTCAAGGTTTTAAAGGGTTAACAAAAAAGCCAAATATTTTTGTTTTTTGTTTTTTTTAATGATAATGACACTACTACATAGTTGGTATGCTACTGTTTCCATCAGAAAAGTAAAACACTGTTATTATTCTGCATTCAGTCTTGACATGGTTGGATCTTATTGTGGATTTTTATCTTTTTGCTGGACTTCCTCCATGTAAATACAGCTTTAAGACTTCTACAAGGAATTTGTTTTTGTTCTGTTTTTCTTACAAAACATAAAACCTTAATACTGTTGTCATCAGGAAGAGGGAAGGCGGTGGTGCTGAGAAGAAATGCTGTGAGGAAGGAGTCTGGAGCTGATCAGTACTTCTGGTTTGTTGGTGGAACATAAATCCTCCAGCGTTGCTTTAAAGCTACAGTAAGAATTACTGATATCTACTGGCAAAGGTGGGTATTTGAAAGAAAAGATGTTTGCTTTCAAATGACTTCATATTCCAAGCACTGTTGTGAATATATGGTGGCCGTTAGTGACCAAAATTCTCCCAGACATAAACATGTTTTTATGTGTGAGTGGATCCAGTGGTCTCAGCTGTAGCTATGACTGTACTATGAGTAACTACTTTTTATGTCTTTTAAGGCATTACTTATCCTAAACAGTGTTCTAACTCCCATTAAACAAAGCTGGTAGTCCAGTTTTAAAGTTCAGAGGGTTCTCACTTCACACACATTCTTTTGTCCATTCAGGGACACCGTAAAAACGGTGGAAGAAATATGGCAACCTCCATGTATGTGCCCTGCCCAGTAAGTATATGACTCATTCTAAGAAAATAAACACAAAACAGTTATTCTAGTGCAGCAATTACACATCAATATAAATACAGCTTTGAATTATATATCACATTTTTCTGCCATTGACCTTTGATTTTTTTTTTTTTTTTTTTTTTTTTTTTTTTTTTTTTACACACTGTACCTTTAAACAACACTTCATGGGACAACTCAGGTTGTTTCCACTAATGCAGCATCCCCGGATATTGCAGCATCAGCTTCCTCTTTTTTTTACTGGTAACCCTCACCAGCCTCAGAAGCTGCCTGCATGTTGGCTGTCATGCATTTCAAGTATTTTTTTTTTCTCAGGAGATGCTGTAACTGAGCAGGGTTCGGGTCCTCTCGCCTCCACTGTAGCAGATGGAAGTGAAAAGAGGACGCTGCAGGTTTTCCTCTCTGTGATTTCCTGTTCTGATAAACTCAGAGATCTCTCTGTGTGCTTTTGCTGTTTGGATTGTGACCAAGAATTTGCAGACTGACTGAAACTTGTGATTTCTTTTCTCTGGGAGCTCCCCCCACAGGGACGCAGGCTGAAACTGTTCTAAAATAAGTAGCCACCCAACAATCCCAGCAGTCACACAGCAGCACAACCAACAAAGCTGCCACTGTGCAGGAAAGTCTGCAGGAAATCATCCGGGAAAGCCCTGGAGGAGAGCTGTGCTCCACAGTTCCTCACGAGTCTTCCTCAAGCACCTCACATTAACTCAGTCATTTCTTTTTCCTTCTACTTGAATCCCAAACTTAATGACAGATCTGACTTTTTTTTTATTAAATGTCGCGCGCACCCTTCTTGATCTCTGTCTGCTTCTCCAGTTTGTGTCTGTGTGAAAATCAGAATGAATTAAAGTAGAATTTCACAGAATTGAGTTTGGAGATGACTGAAACCAGGGCGTCAGCAGGGATCTGCGTCGGGATGCGCTCCTGCTGGGGAGTCACGCGCAGGAGCGCCTGTTGTGGGAAAAGTTCGGATCCAGAACCGGAGCAGAACTTCTTACCTTGATCCGGCGGACGCTGGCCTCCAGACGGAGCTGCTTCACCGCCTTCTGGGCGATGACCAGGCTGCTGTTGGCGGCGCTGTTGTTTGACATGACCGGGTCCAAACGGCTGGTCCAACCCGCTGGTCCACTGGTCCGACTGCAGACAGAAACCCGAGACAGACGGCTGGTCGGTGCGCGCGGCGCAAGTTCCGGTACACCCTTCAAAATATTCCATCAGAGGGTGGAGGCCGGATGTAGTGTAGACCCTTTCCATTATTATTATTATTATTATTTTATTATTATTATTATCATTAGACTTTAATTTATATAAAAAAAACACTTTTAAAATAAATATTTCTTAGATTTTTTGTTGTTGTTTTCTTTCCATTAAGTACTGGTGGGCATATCGATCCAAAATGTCGATATTCAACTAACACAAGTCAGCTATTGATAGATATCAACACCAGTGTAATGAGGAACTTTAACTTTTTCTCGCACCCTGACCCAGAAGTAGCTAAAGCTACTAAGTGCTAGTTACATTCAGCATAAAATCATTTGATTTATTTCTGATAATTTGTTACTTATTTTGTGTTGTTTTGTGTTCAGCACTTGTTGTGTTAAAGTGCGCTACAAATTAAGTTGATTGAAAAATAATAAATCAGCCCTACTGACAGACATTGGCATGCGCGATTTAAATGTTTGCATTCACTGTTATAAATAGCCTATAGCCTACTTAAAGTGTTTGAATATTATCTATCTTTTTCATTAACTACATAAAATTAAGTTTGTTTTCTTACTGTTTATTTTTTCATATTTTTCTGTTATGATAATAAGTATTTTCTTTCCTTTGCCCAGTCCTGTCCTCAGTTTTGCCTTATAAATATGCTGTAAGTCCCAATATTAAGTTTGTTCAGACAGAAAGAAATATTGCAGTGTTGACTAAATATGAACGTTATTTGGTTAAAAAAATCCCTTTATATTATTTACTATTCACTGATTCTGCCATGTTTAAATTGGAGCTTTGAGGAGACAAGACTTCTCTGCAACCACAATACATACAACAGAAAAAATGCTTGGCTTGTCTGCAAAGCTGGATAAAGGGAACATACAAATCTACTCTTTTGCAAGTTATAAACACTAAAATTCAGTGATTTGGTGGAATTACAAACAGAAAAAAAAATGCATGAAGCTAGAAATAATTTACTCCTCAGCCATATACAAAAAATGTTCTTTATTGTGAAAAATTTGAGGGGGGAATTAAACCTGACGATTTTAAATGCGAGAACAACCACACACAAATATATATATATATATATATATATATATATATATATATATATATATATATATATATATATATATATATATGTACACAGTATATATATATACACTACTCACAAAAAGTAAGGGATATTTGGTTTTTTGTATGATGTCACAATGAACCTAAAATTCACTGTGACCTGTCCAAGTGAACTGAATTAGACTTAAGATGCACACGTACATTGTTCAATTGTTAAATATGAACCATATTAAATATTTTATATTTTCCTGAAATTATAATTATTAATTAATGAAATTAATTAATTTAATTAATTAATTAATTAATTAATTAATTAAATTATTAATTATTCCCTAACTTTTTGTGAGTAGTGTATATATATATATATATATATTATATATATATATATATGTATGTGTATATATATATATATATATATATATATATATATATATATATATATATATATATATATATATATATATAAGGCAGTCATTCATGCAAAATGGGCTGCAACCAAGTACTAGATGCAACATTTTACTTTAGGAGGCCTGACTTTTTAGTATTTAAAGTCCTTTATAAGTTGATTTCATGCAATATTCTGATTTTTTGAGTTTTAGATTTTAAGGTTTTCTTAAGCTGCAAGTCCTAATCAGCAACATTCAAACAAATAAAAGCTTGAAATATATTGATTTGCATGTTTTCTGTCTATATAATATGTAAATTGCACCTTTTAAGTTGAATTTTTCATGAACTTTTTTTTTACAATAGGCCTATTCAAATTTTTTGGGTAGTACCTGTGTTTGTGTCGAACCGTTCGGTACACTACTCCGGGTTGACCCTGAACCGAACTGTTGGGCGCAGAATTTGTTTATTTAGTTCTTTATTGTTTCATTAAGTTCTTGCTGCCACTGGACATAACGGACCGGGGCAGCGTGCTCACCATCCTGTTTCTAACTTGTAACAACATGGATGTGAGATTGTTGAGCGACAGGAAGCACCACCAACTCTCAAGTCCTCTGTTTGGGAGCACTTCGGTTTAGATG
Source organism: Atherinomorus stipes (assembly GCA_023101725.1). NCBI lineage: Eukaryota > Metazoa > Chordata > Actinopteri > Atheriniformes > Atherinidae > Atherinomorus > Atherinomorus stipes. The sequence goes on from JALJCO010007303.1 coordinate 187,005, forward strand.
AAGAGGGAGCTGAATAAAAGTACATAAATGAAATCAGTGTGATGACATTGCAGAACTGAGTTGCAGTGTTTCCCCATCAGCTTCACAACACAGCGGGGGGGGGGGGGGAGAGGATATGAGTAAGTGTGATAGCCGCTGTGTTGATAACCTAAAGAAACTACATATCAGCTCTGCTGAATGATGTATTCATAAACTCTGTAATAGTAACCTTCCAGTTACAGCATTCCAGTGTTGATAATAATCATAAGCAGCTACGCTCTTTTCTGTCATCTCCCGCCTCCAAACTGATAAAAAAGAAAAAACACAGGACAGAAAAAGTAAAGGATCGCATAAGCCCTGATAAAAACCGTTTCCTTCCATGAAGTCATGCTAAATAGCCTTAAAGTTCAGATGTAAGATGATTGCAGACATAATTAAACGTGATTTTAACGTTGGTATCAGCTGTGCGAGTTCCCGCAACACGTGCTCGTTCTCAGCACATCAGCAGGTGAGGAGGAGCGCGAGTGTTTCTATCTTCAGCTTCTCAGTAGAGTTTTCAAACTGATTTTTCTATCTGAGTTTCATCTGGTTGACGTGTTTTCAGACGCACGTGCTGTCTGAGGCACCATGCCCGCTCATCCCATGGACGTGCACGTGTCTGTGGTTGGTCGCATCACAGAAACTCAGAGAGCAGCTATGATATGCAGTCATGTAAATCAACTGTGTTGGCCCTGCGACAGACTGGCGACCTGTCCAGGGTGTACCCTGCCTCTAGCCTAATAATAGCTGGGATAGGCTCCAGCCTCCCCCCGCATCCCTGAACTGGATAAGCGGCACACAAAAAATGGCATTTTCAGACATCAGGAGATGTTGCGGATAAGTCAGCACAGCCACACTCTCCCTTCAACCCTGTCCAGGGCATTTTCTTGTGCGTTCAGCCAAAATAACGTACTGCAACATTTCCGGTCTCATGACATGGAGACCAGCTGGTACATGTCTGCAACATCTCTGAGGTAAAAGACTGGAACGCGTGTCTGAATGCAAACGGTATAAAGGACAGAGTCAACACTACAACCACTTTCCAGCGCAAGTCTGAAAGAGGCTTAAACCAGCTGAATTTAATTAGCAGAGCTCCTCTGCAGGTTGATGAGCTCCTTAGTGAAAACACCTGTTCTAAATGTACAGGCAGATCCAAAAGTGTGGCAGGGTTTTTACTTTTGGCAACTGGATTTTCCATCCCTGCATTTCAGCAGCCTACCATTTCAGAAGGCTGCTTCTGAGTGTGCAGATTATAGCACACTCTGTAGTCTAGTTTGTGCACTTTGAAGTGTGCTGACTTCCAAATAAGACACAGCTATAGTCTCCATGGGAAATTTTAAAATATGCAGACATTATTTAGGTGTTAATGACCGGTTAATGGTCTGTTAACGTTCAGGTAAGGACAGATAAATAAAAAGAAATAAAGAAAACCCAGCTCTATTTAGATTCTATAACATATCTGTTGGAGCTTAAGAATGCAGTCACTCGATAGCTGCCCAATCTGCAGTTGCTAAGCGACGGAACTGGAGCTCTATGGGAAATTTTGAAGGCTATAGGCTTTCTCATTTAACAAAATGTGGACTGCTTTGGAGTACAAAGATTACAATATTCCAGAAATTTGGAGTGGCATCAGGGGTGGCCAATCACATTTTGGGGGTGGCACTGGCCACCCTTTTGAAACTACGTAAGAAGTAGAAGTGGGAGTTGTGGCATCAACAAGTCATCTTCATGACATGCATTTGTTCTGATCAACCATTAAAACAGGTGCTTCCAATCAGCACAGCCAGCAGAAATGTGATCACCTCTCACACATGGAGGAATTACTGTATTTATAGTTATCGTGCATTTGCTCTAGTGTGTGTGTGTGTTTGTGTGTTTGTTGGGGGGGGGGGGGGGTATCCGATTCATGGGGATTAGGGGGTTGTTTGCACAGTAATTACAATTTATCCAGCATATATTATAGTCATGATTTCCCTACAATTACAATGCAGGAAAAAGAAGAAAACTTTTCTTCTTCTTCTTCTTCTTTAGCGTAATTAGGTTCACTTTGTCTTCTCTATAATTCCAAGAAGCCTAACAAAGTTCTTTTTTCATGACGAATATTTTCGTCATGAAAAAAGACTTTTAGTTTATCCTTTTTAAAAAAAAAAACAAAAAACAGAATATTCAATGTAGTTTATTATTTATTGATTTATTTATTGTGGCATGAAAACATTTTTTGGCATTAAAAAGTTTTCAGTTATTCTGAGAATACCAACCATCCCTAATGCCTGTCTTGCTGTCCCCAGCCCAGCATTTACAGCATCTGCTGCGGCTCCTGTGTTTTTCTAAACCACTTGCGATTTATGTAAAAGATCCAAAAATGATAAAACCACAGATGTGACCATAATGTTAATTAGCAGATAAAACATGTGTTTTAAAAAATACTTTAAAAAAACAAACAAAACTGTCTCAGACAAATTAGAGAACCGTGCTCATGAACAGTGGACCAAAATACCAGTCAATAGGTGCAGAAATGATTGAACGTTACAGAAAACACTTGATTGCAGTGACTGCCTCAAAGTGTTGCACAATTAAATTTTAGTTCAGAAGGCCCATCGTGCTTGTTTGCTTGTTTTATTTTTTGTTTGTTTGTTTTTAATATTTATGAATGACAATTTATAATCTGCGGAAGAGAATAGGGCCACTGAAGAAAAAATAAAATAAAATTCTGAGAAAAAAGTCAGAATTCTGGCTTTTTTTCTCAGAATTATTTCTTCTTCTCTGGCCCTAATCCTGCTCCGTCAAAGTCAATGTCATGATTTTCTTAAAAATTTCAATTTGTTAATACTTTTGTCAATTTAAACTTATTTCACTGACAGTTGAGTTTTTTCCCCCTCGTCTTTAATGGGAGAGAGTCTAAACCGAATCTCATAATTATGAGAAAGTTATTTTATAATTATGAGTTACCATCTCATATGACTTAAGTCATAATCATGAAATGCAAGTTTGTTTGTTTTTTCATCAGAGTGGCGGACATGGGCTTCCTTATTTTTCCTGCGTCTCATGTTTATCGGCTCAGGTTACATGATGAAACGCTAAAGTTCCGAGGCGGAACCAGAGAAGTTAGGTGTGTTTCCCATCGGTGTTATTTCGTTGTTGCACGGGATTGGAAGCGCTGTTTTCTTCATTAGGAACTGTCTCCAAATCTGACCATAAAGCAGGTGAAACAACAAACTATCTTTACATCCACAGGTTGGAGGAAGTGGGTCGCGAGGCGGTTATTTTCTGTGTGTTGGTATTTCATGTTGACGTCTGTTTCTATTAAGTTGCCGCGGTTCATCATCATCATCATCATGTGCTGCAGTTAGCTTTGCTAGCAGCGTGACAGCCAGCAGGACACGCTGTCCGGCAGATAGAGACCAGCAGATCTGCTTCTCGTGGACTGGTGATGCTTTCATGGCCCCGAATGAAGAATCTACAGGAAACTGTTATTAATGAGACACCAGACAGCAGGCCCGACCCACCAACCCACTAACCTCAGAAGAAGAAATGACTTCGTGTTGCCTGAAAGTTTTTCTTACTGCATATTTTCAGACGCTTCCTGTTGTTGCTGCTCAGGTATAGAAACCTTGATGAGTTAATGAGAGCTGTGTCCATGGAAAACCTGTCCGGTCAATCAGCTGATTGACCATCAGCCCACACACACTCTGCTGCTCATCCCACACACACCTATGCTGCTCATCCCACAGACACGACTGTGCCGCTCATCCCACACCCTCGGCTCTGCTGCTGATTCCACAGACTTGATTCTGCTGCTCATCCAATATTCGACTGTGCCGCTCATCCCACACACTCAGCTCTGCTGCTCATCCCACACACTCGTTTATGCCACTTATCCCACAAACTCATCTCTGCCGCTCATCCCACAAACTTGGCTCTGCTGCTCATCCCGCACACTCGGCTTCTCCGCTCATCTTGCACACGGTTCTGCCGCTCATCCCACTCACTCGGTTTTGCCGCTCATCCCACACACTTTGCTCTGCCGCTCATCCCACTCACACTCGGTTTTGCCGCTCATCCCACACACTCAGTTCTGCTGCTTATCCCACAAACTTGGCTTTACTGCTCATCCTGCAAACTCGGCTTCTCCGCTCATCTTGCACACGGTTCTGCCGCTCATCCCACTCGTGCATTTTCCTAAACAGACTTTCCAACAGTAGAAGATTTATTGTTGAAGTCAGGAAATAACTCAGCAGACACTGATTTACTGACTGACTGGGCTGAGTTTATGAGTTTATGAAGATAAACATAAAGATAAAACATCTTTGTGTTTGATCTTGAGTTTCAGAACACCGACTCCACTCTGGGAAGCAGTTGGGAATCTGTATTTTCCAGGTGTTTGTGGCTCAGTGTTCTTGGGTGGTGGTGTTTGGTTTGTTTACTGTTGGTATCTTGTTGTTCTTCAGGTGTGAAGTGGCCATCTGTGGTTCTGCTGAAGGGTGATGGAAAAGCTCCAGGGCTTTGACTTCTGGAGGAAGACCCTGAAGGAAGCTCGCTTTGTTGTGGCGCCGATGGTGGACCAGAGCGAGCTGGCCTGGCGCCTGCTGAGCCGCCGACACGGCGCGCAGCTCTGCTATACCCCCATGCTGCACGCGCAGGTGTTTGTCCGTGACGCCAACTACAGGAGGGAGAACCTGTACACAGAGGTGTGTGAGGAGGACAGACCTCTGATCACACAGGTGAATATGACCTTTTACCAGGAGGTGGATTTGATCCTCGTGTCCTCAAACTTAAGCCAGTGTTCTGCTGTCTTTGCTTCAGTTTTGTGCCAATGATCCGGAAGTGTTTGTCCAGGCAGCTTTGCTGGCCCAGAACTACTGCGACGCCATCGACCTGAACCTGGGCTGTCCTCAGATGATTGCTAAGAGAGGTAGGCACCACACACACACACACACGTTTGTTTTTATGTCCCTGTGGGGTATATCCATTGACATAATGCATTCCCTAAACCTAACGCCCATAACTGATTACCTAAACTTAACCCTAACCAAAACCTAATTGTAAATTAATCTCTAAAACCTAATCTTGACCCTCAAAACGGTGTTCGTACCCGTGGGGACCAGGAAAATGTCCCCACGAGGGCTAGACGTCCCCACTGTGATGGTAAAAACTCTGGAACATGGTCCCCACAATGCTGCAAAAACGCGCCCACACACACACACACAGCTGGCCTGCTGGGTGGCATCGGAGATGAAAGCTAACCTGCTGTGATGCTTTTCAAGGACACTACGGAGTCTTCCTGCAGGATGAGTGGGAGCTGCTGGAGAAGATGGGTGAGTTTACTGCACCATGTTAAACCAGTAGCTAACAGACTGCTCACTGGTTCCACTGGGGGTCCAGTTTTAAAGGCTCGAACTTCAGGGGGCGCTGGACATTATTTGATTTTTTATAATTGGCACCTCTGTCAACCAATCAGATTCAGAAGAAGCAAGATCAGACATAAATAAATATATGTATGTATATATATCAGTGATCCTCAAAATTACTCATACCTTCAAATTAAAGAAGGAAAAACATTCAGCTGTCATTGAAATAAGATGAAATTGGCAATAGTAAAAATAAATACAAAATTCTATTAAAATCATGACATTGATTTTGAATTGTGGTTTGAAAGAAATATTAAAACACACAAAAGATCAAACTAGTAAACAAGCATGATGGGGCTCCAAAGCTAAAATGTTATTGAGCAACACTTTGAGGCAATCACTGCACTCGGGTGTTTTCTGTAACAACCAATCAGATTTCTACACCTCTCGACGGGTATTTTGGTCCGCTGTTCATGGGAAAGTCGCTCTAATGTGTCTGAGACAGTTTTGTTTGGTTTATTATTATTATTTCCAACTGCAGTTTTAAAGCAATATTTTATTTCACTAAAATATAATTTTTTATTTATTATTAGTTTCTTTAGTTTCTTGGAATTGGAATTGCTATTGTGAATTTAGCCTTTTCTTTAACAGGAGGGTATGAATAATTTTGAGGACGACTGTACACACGTATATGTATGTGTGTATATCTCCAAAAGAAATTCACGCATTTCTGTAATTCAACTTAAAAGATGCAATTTACATATTGTATAGATAAATATGTGAATCAGTATATTTCAAGCTTCTTTTGTTTGGATGTTGTTGATTAGAAGTTGCAGCTTAAGAAAACCTCTAAATCAAAAACTCAAAAAATTAGAATACTGTGGGAAGCTCCTATATTGTGGGCTCAGAGTGTCACAGTCTAATCAGATAAGTAATCCAAAACATCTGCAAAAGTGTCCCGAGCCTTTAAAAAGTCTCTGTCTTGGTTTAGAAGAATTCACAATCATGGGGAAGACTGCTGATCCCTGCACAAGGTGGGAAAGACACAAAAAGTGATAGCAAAAGAAGCTGGATGTTCTCAGAGTGCTGTCTCAAAGCACATTAATGGACAGTTAAGTGGAAGGAAGAAGTGTGGAAGAAAACGGTGTACAAGCCGGAGGGCTGACAGCAGCCTGGAGAAGATGGTCAGGAAAGGGTCATTCAAAAGTGTGGAGGACTTCATAAGGAATGGACCTGTGAGCTTCATCAAGTCCAGCATAAATGCAGCCGTCTACCAGGACATTTTGGAGCACTTCATGCTTCAGTGGACCAGCTGTATGAGGATGCAGACTTCATCTTCCAGCCGGACTTGGCACCTGCCCACACTGCCAAAACTACAAAATCCTGGTTCAACAACCATGGGATCACCATGCTTGATTGGCCCGCAAACTCACCTGACCTGAAGCCCATTAAAAATCTGTGGGGTATTGTCAAGAAAAAGCTGAACAGGAAGAGACCAAACAATAGAGAAGAGCTCAGGGCTGTGATTGAAGCATGTTTGTCTTCCATAACACCTGAGATATGCCACAAGCTGGTAGCATCCATGCCACGCTGAGTTAAGGCAGTCATTAAAGGGGCCCCCACCAAGACTAAGTACAGATGCAAGATTTTACTTTAGGAGACCTAATATTTTTGTATTTAAAACCCTTCTCTGATTGATTTTTATGCAGTATTCTAATTTTTTGAATTTTTGAATTTGAGGTTTTCTTAAGCTGCAACTTCTAATCAGCAACATCCAAACAAATAAAAGCTTGAAATATATTGATTCACATATAATCTATCAATAAAATATGTAAATTGTACCTTTTAAGTTGAATTATGGAAATACATGAACTTTTTCAGGATATTCTAATTTTTTGGGTAGTACCTGTATGTATACGTGTATATACACTACTCACAAAAAGTTAGGGGTATTCAACTTTCGATTTTTGGAGAACAGAATGATGTAGAATAAATATTTAACCATTGAACAGTGAACATGTGCATTGAAATGTTTAGAGAAAGTTTAATTCAGTTCACCTGGAAAAGTTTTAGTGGATTTTAGATTCATTCTGACATCATACAGAAAGCCAAATATCCCTAACTTTTTGTGAGTAGCGTATATGTATATACATATATATAATATGGATCTGTGGATATGTTATTTTTTTAAAAATTGTTTTGATGAAAAAGTTGTAGCTATCACCTTTAAGCACATTCTTGTGTTTCACTTGAGACTCCCAGATCCCTCAGATCACTGTCCGATTCCAGATGTGTGACAACAGATCCTCGCTGTGTCGTTCAGACTCCATAAAAGCAAGATGTAAAAAAAAAAAGTTAAAACTTTCTATAAGAGTCCGGTTTTTGTCTGTTGACTTGTTTTGACCACAGACTGATTTACATGAAAACCAGAAATAATCATCCTGATTGTCCGTGTGAGGAATCTGATTCCGCCCTCTCACCTGTCAGTCAGGTTAGCCAATGAAAAGCTGTCGGTGCCAATCACATGCAAGATCCGCGTGTTCGAGGACATGGAGAAGACGATCCGCTACGCCCAGATGCTGGAGAAGGCTGGATGTCAGGTTTGTCTCGGCTTTAGCGTCTCCACAGATCCACGTTGACGTCTGAGACGTTGCTCCAGTAAACGTCCATCTCTTCCAGCTGCTGACGGTCCACGGCAGAACCAAAGATCAGAAAGGAGCCATGACGGGCATCGCCAGCTGGGAGCACATCAAGGCCGTCCGGTGAGCGCCTTCATGTCGTCCCGACCGATGCGTTCTGGTGAGTGTGAGGTTAGAATCAGATCTGTGTTTCTGATTTGTGCCGTCTGGTTTGATCCGGCTGCAGGGCGGCTGTGAGCATCCCGGTGTTCGCTAACGGGAACATCCAGCACCTGAGTGATGTGGAGCGCTGCATCCAGGAGACGGGGGTTCAGGGAGTCATGAGTGCAGGTGAGAGCATCCTCTGTTCCACTCAAACATGCATGAGTTTCCCAATTTTCAACAAGAATTTCTGTGCTCCATCCAGAGGGGAACCTGCACAACCCGGCATTGTTCGAGGGCCGCAGCCCCCCCGTGTGGGAGATGGCTGAGGAGTATCTGGACGTGGTGAGGCAGTACCCCCCCTGCTCTCTGTCCTACGTACGAGCTCATCTCTTCAAGCTCTGGCATCACACGTACGTCTGATTTCAGATCTCAGTCTCACCTACCTGAAGTCCATTGATCACATGTTGACCCGAGGGGTGTGTGGGTGGGTGTGAGTGCTTGAGCAAGCGTTTTGCGTGTTTAACCAACAAGGTGAGGACATTTTTGCCTTTCCTCACTAAAAAAGTCTAAGAAAAAAAACTTTTTTTTAAGGTCAAGATTTGGTTTTAGAGTTTAGGTTACAATTAGGTTTTGCAGTCCCTCAAGAAAGTTGCAATGTTGCAATTTCAAATATTAAAGGAGTGATGACATAGCAGTTAAAAACTAGTTTATTTTGTTGGCATTACTGCATATGTAAATACTCCAAAGAAAAAAACGGCATTTTTTACAGCGGAGTATTGTTTTGAAACGCCAGACCTCACTTCCTCAGTAATACAGTTGGGTCCGGTGATGATATGGAGCTTTACCCGGAGACCACGTTGACTTCATTCTGATTGGCTACACCTTATCTGGCTATGACCTTATTTGGAGAATCTAGGTCAAGCTGTGGTCAGACTTTGCTAAAGGCTAACTGTTAGCAACATGGGCACTTCAGACAGTGAGCTACGTTTATCAGACAAGACAGCATTTAGAAAATAAATAAACTTACAGGTACAAGGTTACAAGGTTGTGGCCCCTTGTGCTTTTAAATCCATTTGTCTGAAAACCCAGACCTGACTGCACAGAAGTTACTACTAGCTCCATACACGCAGCTGAATCAGACCGAAGGGGGGGGGGGGGGACTGTTTGTTTACTTGATAGTGTGCTCTTATTGGAGCAATTAAATTACGTAGAATGATAGCCTGCTGTCTGATTCAACTGTTTCTGAGCAGAGAGACAAAGCTGACAGACCATAAACAGGAACTTTGATTCTCACTCTGGACATTCACATGGCCTCATCAGTGCACAATAGATCATATTATACACCCAAAACCCCAGAAAAGTGAAATTTGATGTCATGGCACCTTTAACAGAAATTCAACCAAACACGAATTCTTCAAGCAACAAGTGATGTTTTTCAGGTAGTATGAGAAATATGGGCTTGCTGCATTTTTATTGTATATATTTCACCCCTTTATGTTTGTTTTGATGGTTACAGTTGCTGCATCGCAACTTTCTGGAGGGACCTGTTGGTGTTGGGGCAAGGGTTAGGGTTAGGCAATCAGTTGTGATGGTTAGAGTTAGGGTAAGAGGCTACACTACAAACACTCAAGTCTTACCAAGTATATTTTTCTAATTTCGAGTCAAAATATCTCATCACACTCAAAATGAGACAAAATTACTTAAAGAAAAACATTTCAGTGAGATATAAGATCTTGTTTTAAGGCAGTGCATCTTAATTTTATCAAGAAAATTTTGCTTGATCTCTTGGCAGAATTTTTTGCTTATTACAAGAAAAAAAGTTTTTTTTATTGCTTGTAATATCTTAGATCCTGGATCTTATATCTCACTGAAATGTTTCTCTTTAAGTAATTTTGTCTTATTTTGAGTGTGATGAGATATTTTGACTAGAAATTTAAAGAATATACTCAGTAAGATTTGAGTTTTTGCAGTGAGGGAATGCATTATGTCAATGACTGTCCTCACAAAGATAGTGGTACAAACGTGTGTATGTGTGTGTTCAGGCTGCAGATCCACCAGGACCTGAGGGAGGAGCTGGCTAAGGTGAAGACCCTGGAGGCCTTGGCTGATGTCAGCACACAGCTGAAGCAGCGCTGCCAGGTACGACCAGCACATAGTGAGGAAGAGGAGGCTGAGTCTGACACTCTGTAGGTAAACTGTCAGGAACACCCGAGGGAGGAGAAACACAAGCAGATCTTCACAGGCCGTCATGATGGTCAGTTCACCACAGAGTCCATAGAAAGCGGGAGTTTCTGCCGGCTGGTCGTTCCTGGTGTGTGTGTGCTTCTAATCACACAGAACATGACCGTTGTTCCTCCTTCACAGCTGCAGGACTTTCACTTCATGTATTCCAGAGGATTTTCCTTCTTCCTTAGTGACGCTCCTCAAACCTGAAGAGTCTAGCTTGTGTCAGGGCCTCTAAAAATGCTGGCGACCAGCTCTGGTCACATGACCCTCACAGAGCCCAGTAACACCTGTCCTCTCCACCTAAGCCCCTTTCAGACTTGAGCTGGAAAGCGGTAATCGTGCGGACTTTGTCCTTTATAACGTTTGCATTCAGACGTGTTGAAGACTTTTACCTCGGAGATGTAGCGGACATGTATCGGTTAGCCTCCATCAGTGGCGTCGCCAGCCGATTTTCCCGGGGCTTCAGCCCCGGATGTTTTGAGTTTAGCCCTGGTTATGAATTTACTGTTTAACCACCTATTCCTGAAAAAAAGTCCGATGAAAATCCAAATGACCCAGCTTTCTACCAGCACTTGATCGCACCATGAATGCGCAGGTCCAGCCTAGCTCCCGTTGGTGTGGTGTGTGGGTGAGCGTGTGTGGGTGAAGTCCGAGGTCCGATTAGCCCCCCCATCTGTCAGACTAAGCTTAAGTAAGTTTGTCAGCTCCGTGTGCGCATGTGCAGAGGAGAGCAGCGGTCAGATTAAAGTATCAGCGTGATGAGAGCGGAGATGGACAGAAAATGCATGGCCTTAAAACAAGATCTTATATCTCACTGAAATGTTTCTGTAATTTTGTCTTATTTTGAGTGTGATGAGATATTTTGACTAGAAATTAGAAAAATATACTTGGTAGCAGCGCTATTTTTGACAGAGCACACACACCGGCACTGCGTAAATGTCAGTAGTTCAGATCGGACCAGACAGGAAATCAGACTTGTGATTCAGTGTAAAACATCCAGTAACTTTCTAAACAAAAGCCACTGTGAAGATTTTTAACTGCTGAACTATCTGAACGGGACAGCATCTCCGTGGGGACACTATTTCTGAGATTTAAGAAACAATGAAACACAAACATGGACAAAATGAACCATCTGAATGATAATCATGCGATTTTGCGGTCCCTACCGTGATTCCGTGATGTCACAGATCTAGCAACACGGTGCACTTGCGCGCCGTGGAGGTCGGAGCAAAGCCGTGCGCGCTGTGTACTAGCTCCACATGGACCTGGTATAAAATCGGGGTAAGAAGAGGCCACTTAATGAGGACATTGATAAGGACTTGCTGTTGGAACAAATGAAGCCTTGAAGATGGTCTGAAAACTTCGCATGAGATGCGCGGTCTGGCACAATAGAGCAGCTGCAGGAAAGGAGGAGCACTGAGCTGATGCAAGTTAAAAATGTAACACTGGCAAAAAATGAAAATAAAAAGATGTCAGATTTATACGATTAAGCTACAGCAGCTGCAAATGTTCTGATTAATTTGTTTGCTTTACTAACTGCGGCAATACTCATTGCACCCTGTTAGTAAATCAGCTGCAGTAGATTTCTGCGTGTGCAATCAAATTTGCACCTGTTTTAGTGCACGCAAACCTTTCATAAATCAGGGCCTGCAAGTTTAAAGCTGCTTCAGGTGCAGTCAGATTTCTCAGCTCTCCGCAGTTTTCATTGCAGCCTGCTGTATGATGTGTGTGTTTTTGCACCACAAGGTGGTGATGCAGATTTTCTACACATGCGGTGTACACCGTCTACAGCCTCCACATAAAGTAATACCGTATTAGTTGGACATGCTGCTGACCTTTGATGGATAAATGAGTGTGTCGGGTCGTTCTGAAATGATGCTCAGCTGTGTTCAGGTAAACTTTCCTCAGTGTGATTCCTTCAGCTTCCTCTGCATCCCTGCAGGAGGAGATAGCTAAAGAAAAAGAAGTAGAAGATAGAGATGGAGGCCTCCCGTTCCCTCACTGGATCTGCCAACCGTACGTCAGACCAGCGTGAGTCCCTTCATGTTATCATACATCTGTACCACTCTAGACCTTCAGAGCAGGGTTTTACCAAAAGTTTTGAGTGATGATAATCCTGAAGCTTGTCCCTTCACAGCTGCTAATTTAATGTGACTTGCAGGCCGAAACCACCGGTTACCAACGGTACCTGCCCAGCCATGGAGGTGAAGAAGCCTGTGTGCCAGAAGAGGGCGCTGGAGGACTCAGATGGGGCAGCTGAGACCCTCTCCAAAAACAAGCTGAAGAAAAGATCCCGCAACCCCCACAAAAACTTCTGTCCTGATCAGAAACGTGAGTTTAACTCTGCTTCATCATCAGCTTCCTCCTCTAAAGCACCAGTAACCAGTCTGTCCTCCCTCCTCCTGCAGCCAAATACCTCAAATGTGAACAGTGTGGCAACCCGAAGGTAAGCAGCAACTCCGGGCCGATGCTTCCCCCCTGATAAATGTAGAAGTTTAGATCCTGGAGGGGCTTGGTTCAGTCCAGCCCGGATCTGCATGTTGAAGCTCGGCTCAGGAGCACACACTGATGCAGCACTGAGCCTCCTCTACAGACAGAGCCAGGCAAATACAAGAAGGAGAACCTCCTCCATTGCTATGGTGGCTTTTCTGTGCATGTCAGGGCAGAAAATCTGTTTTCTCAACGATTGTAAGAAAATCTAAAAGGACTTATGGTTCCTGGCTGGTCAGCTGGTGGCAGTTTGTGCACAACGGGCTGAAATGTCATCACACCGTTTATTTTTTTAAATGAAACAACAAAATACAAAAGTGTTGTGTTCTGTTATTTGCTCTGAACAGTCACCGGGTTGATACATATAAGTTTCTGGAGGAAATCAGAATTTTTTTTGCTGTTTTAAAGGCGTTTAACTTCATGTGTTTGTCATGTCACTTTCAGTTTTAACCTCACGTTTTCTTTTGCTGTGCAGGGAAATAAATGTGTCTTCAACCTGTGTCGAGGCTGCTGTAAGAAGAAAGCTTTTAAAGAAGTGGCAGACTGTCCAAGTCAGTACATGTACACCCATCAGTAAATATTATCTCATCATATCAGTCAAACTACATGTATGTAGTACTTTTCATACAAAGGCTGACAAAGTGTTTTGCATGTTAAAAACAAACATGTTTACATGCACACAAGCATATGTATGCACACACACTTACAGAAACCAAGAACAGCGTATTTAAAGATATAGTTTACCATATTGTCAAGTGTTTTTGATTCATGCCTACTCCATAGGCCTCCAGGTAGACTACAAAAAATACTGATTCATTTGTTTGGGTTTTGACTTTGCTATTTTAAAATGCATAAAAAGGGAGACTAAGGTTTTGATAAAAGTACCGGCAAGAATTTGAAACTACTTTAACCCCCCACCCCTGCTGATGAGTCTTATGGGCTTTTTCCACTAGCACAGGTCAGCTCAACTCCTGATCCAGTCATTTCTTTCTTTTTTTAATTTTTTATTAATATAATAAAAGTACACTTTATTTGTTGATAAATAAGTACATTTATATCTGTGTTAATTTACCTTTTTTTTAACAAGTCTAAATGTTTATGCCAAGCCTGATGCCTGCACTCACATGGCAGGGTATACAGTTCATTCATGCTACAGTAGTATTGGATCGGTATCAGGTATCGGCCGATACACTCAGTGCAGGTATCGGTATCGGTATCGGAGTGGACCGGAAAAAAACTGGATCGGTGCATGTCTAGTTTTAATCCGAGTACTCGTGTCCATGTAAACACGGTTAATGAGGGATAAATGAGTTTCATCTTCCGCTTCCAGGTCACGGGCTGAGGTTCAAGACCAAAGCAGAGAAACGGAAAGCTGAGGAAGAGGAGCAGGAGGAGAGGAAGCAGATGGAGAAAAGCAGCCACCCTCAGGACCCAGATCCAACGACAGATGTGCAGCATCAGGCGGACACTGAGCTCAGAACCTGGCTCTGAGCTCGGGACCCATCTCTGAGCTCATTTATGAGGTCCAGCCGTGATGGAGCAGATCCTGGTACCACAGAGCCAGATCACACCCGAGTGTGTCCACACAGACTGATGAACATGAATAAAAAGAGCAAACATCCTCCTTTGTTCTCCTGACACGTCTCTGCTCAGAGCTGCTACCTCTCTCCTCATCCTGCCAGGATGGTGCTGCCTTCGCTGAACTCTTTATGCTCTGTAAAGATCAGTTTTACTGTGTGCAGGTGCCTTTTCATGACTGCACTGCCAGGCCACATGTGGGGGGAGGTCAGTGGGACTAATAAGTGGTCACTGGTGGGAGATATTTTGGAAGAGTTGATGTTTCCAGATTTCAGTTCAGATACGTTTTGATGAAACTGAGCTTTGAACTCATTTCATAGTAAACAGACATGGTGGGAGATGAACATGCAGTTTTTACTTGTGTTGAGAAAGAATTTCTTTATCTGACTGATGGAAGACGAGGCTGATGGTGAGGAATCAGCGGTGCGAGGCGTCCAACTATCTCCATGCTGATAGATGGACATCACAGATGCTGAAAATAAAAAAGGTTTTATGTATCAGGACATAATTGGGGGGGGGATAACAACCTGCTCCTCTGCCGATGTTGAAATTCAGTAAATCCAGCATCAGATGAAGAGCAATGTGTTTTTACAGCTGCTGCAGGAGTTCAGAGGGTCTGTCAGACAGACGGACTCGCATCTGACACCTGGTCGGTTTCCATGGTCCACTCAGACTGCAGGGTGTCCACATCATCATCCTCCATCACCGTGCTGGCAGCTGGTACTCTAAAACCAACACGGTTGCTTTACTAAAAATAAAATTAAGTTTTTATTAACTTGAGTGAGTTTAACTGGAATAATGTTTGTAGAAGTAAAGTTTTATTTGATCAGTTTAGGTGGGTTTAATGAATATCAGAACCAAAGAGGTATGCCGGACTGCAGCAGGGTCCTGGTTTCCATCGGTGGTCCCAAAGAAGGAATAAAAGCTTCATTCAGGAGATGAAGTTTGCTGGAACTTCATCAGGTTGTGGAAGAAACTTCGTAAGTTAGAAGAGACACTTCATAAAATCATGTTTTTAGGTGTAAATAGTTGTTTCTTAGCAACAAGAAATTGGTGTGGATGTGGTTTTAGCTAAAATAAAGTCAGACCAGCAACCAGCAGCTGATGGATAACTGGTTTAAACATAGGGGAGTAGTCACGTGACACAACCAACATTATTATACATCATCATCATTCTGACAGGTAAACTAGAACATGTCTAGACATGGAAACAAGTGAAAGGTGGATTATTGCTGATATGAACCAATATGGAGGCCAGAACATGTTTTCCTGAGAACTGGCTTCCTCCCATTCGGAGATGTGGAGATCATCAAGGTGACGTGAGATGAGTTTACTATGACTCAAACAGAAAGAAATATGAAGGAAAAAAAAACAGACCTGTTTGTTTACTTGTTGGAAAAGACAAAATGAGAATGTATTTCTAGTTTTACATCTTTCTGAAATCATTAGAAACCTTTTCTGTTGTGTGAATTATTGATCAATCAAAAATAGAAGATAAAGTACTGGGGAACAGTAAAAATGTGAAGTTTCACGCTTATTTTTTTTTTTTTTATTTTACCAGGAAAAACATTAAGAATGGATTCTTATTTAGAGTCGGAAGATGCCAGAAAACACGGGGGGCTAAAAACAATGTTGCACGCAAGTTTCAGTTTATCAGTAGAAATGTTAAAAGTGGTTTTAGATGCAGGGAATTTGTTACTATAAAAGTCAGTTGCACAAATGTCGAGCTCTGAACCTCGAGGGCCACGAACCTGCCGGTTTTTGTTGTTACCCTGCTCCAGCACACCTGACTGAAATTAATAAGTCATTGAAGTTGAATCAGGTGTGCTGGTGCAGGGAAACAACAAAAACCTACAGGATAGTGGCCCTCTAGGATCGGAGTTTGACACTGATGATTAAAGGGGATGTTAGGGTTTGAAAGCTTCCAGGAGGGGAAATCAAAGAAGTTTTCATTTTATTTTGGGGAGGGGGGTATGGGGGAACAACACAAAAACAAAGTACTGGAGGAAAAAGAAAAAAATAACCAACACTTTTTGTGAAGTAAATTAGTGGGGATGAGAGGAAAAAAAAACAAAACAAAAAGAAGGAGAGTGGAGATTGAAAACGCATCCTAAAACATGAAAGGAAAGGAAAGAATAGCTGAAAATAAATAATATTAAGAAAACATACAAGTTACAAATTCATTTAAAAAATTTGGTCCCGATTTTGGGGGGTGATTGGATTGGATAAGGTACTTGTCCTATACAACATTCTCGTGGAAAAAACGGGAGAAGAAAATGGAAAATTAATAAAATGGATTTTATGGTTCGTTGTTTAATGAGGCGCTGTAAATGAAGCCTTACTCCCTTTGAGGTGAGAAGCAGATGAAGCATTAAGCCAAGCGGGGTTCAGCATGGGGGGGTCTTGGAGGAAAATGGGCGGGTAGCCAGTGAGGTAGACCAAACCTCTCAGACACACCTGCCAGGAAAATCATCCAGGATGCAGATAAACCCACAAACGGCGTCGGCTGACATTCAGCGGTTAAACAGAGGCATGGCTGTTGATGCTCGAGGAAAATGGCCGGCATCATCCAATCAGCAGAAGGATGCAGTAACTAGGGCAACGCCACAAAGCAGCCAAAGTAAGTCTAAACCTCAGAGAGATGAGACCAGAACTGATCTTTCTGCCTGCAACAGGATCCTGTCAGACATGGAGCTGATGTTTGCTGTGCATGGGTCATGGTGGGACGCCTGACCTCAGCACCGAGACACGGGACGGATCTCAACCCTGCAGCTCAAGACCAAGAATTTACAGGAAGAGGAAGAAGTGTTTTACAGTTTGACCACATAATCATTAACTTATTGACCATGTCAGTTGAAGACACCCTGGAGATACCCAGATACCCTGGAGTCGATACTTCGATATCAGCCAGTCAAAATACTGGATAAGATACTTTCTGAAATATTGAGATACGCTGACACAGACACAAAATGTGCAGTTTGTTTTCATTTTGGAGAGTTTCAGGCAATTAATTTATGTGCGAAACCAACCAGAGATTATAGCTTCTGTGTCACAAGATCATTGTCGCCCATCAGATATCATGATGATGCAGCTACTGTTCGGTGATTTTTTTTTTATTATTATTTTTCAGTGGTTTAATTTAGGTTATTGCAAAATTTTTTTAGGTTACTCATATCACAATTAAAATTCATATTTAAATATTTTCCATTCAATAAATTCAGATAATCTTACTGTTTTCTTAACCTGTAGTTGAAATATTTGATCATTTCAAAAGTTTTTAATCTTCCTTTCGTTTAATTTACTCATCAATATAATCTATTATTGTTTTATAATCGTTTCTTTCCAGCACCTCCCTTCTCAAGTTTTATTCATATTTCATATTGGCCTTCCAATAAAAATATTAATGCACACTGTACAATCGTGGTTTTCTTTTAAACGACAAGAAATATTGGTATCAGTCTCGATATCGATGACTAAGTACCATAGACTAATAGTTTCATATTGACAGGAAAATTTTGGTATCATTGGTATCACCAATCCCTAATCTGAAGCATCACCATGGAAACTGGACAGGCTGAGGTGAGCACGTGGTCAGGATGGAGGATGCAGAGACTCAGACAGTGATGCTTAAAAAACTTTAATGGGAATTTCAGCGATGAGCAGCAGGACAGAGTGGGAGGGAAGAGGCAGCAGCGGGAGCAGGAGGTCAGCTTCAGTCTTCCTCTTATATTTTTATGCGTCTTTCGATGAAATCCAGATAGCTGGACACCTTAGTGTAGACACTAGGGTGACCCGGGAGACCGCATCCACCTGGACTCCCAAAACTCATGATTCCCACCTGGACGTAACCGTTGGGCGTGAGACACACAAGCGGCCCGCCGTCATCCCCCTGTGGAAGCACAGAAAGCCGTCACAGATGGAGTCCCTGTCCATCATCACGTAGTGGACGTCAGAAGCTGGGACAAATATAACCTTTAACATCCAAACCTACATGTCATTCAATGATAAAGCATCAGCAGAGAGAAGAACTGATGCAGGATTTCTGGGAGAAACTGAAAGCAAAAAAATAATAAAGAAAGAAAATCTGTGTTTGGTGGATTATTTCTCCTCCTTTACAAGCTGGTGTTTTACTCTACATGAAAGGATAGCTGTATTATTTACCGGTACAACCAGGTAGAACTGCTCAGGATGGAGCTTCTGTGGAATGAATGACAACTAAACATGGAGGTAGCTCCTCCAAAACATCCTGCAATCCAGCAGCAGAGATTTACAGGATTCTCCATGTTAATCTGTGTTTTTCCACACAAGAATCACACATATGATATCATATTAGGGGTGAAAAAAAAAATCACTGTTTGGTTTGACACGGTTTGAATTGTTTTCAAGACAAAAAATAAATTTTCGTGCCCTTTTTAATCATTGTGCTTTTGTCTACAACACAATTCTCTTTAGGGTCATACTACAGATCTGAATCTGGTGTTTGGAAATAAATAGCATTTATGTTAAGTAGACTACACTCCTGAAACCCTGTCCTTGCATGTCTCCCTAAAGTCGTCCAGACAGCAGCAGTTTAGTCCAGAATGCTGCTGATCCAGTCCTCACAGGCTGACTTAGAAACTGTCTAAATGTGAAGCTGAAATTCAGGTCGGAGTCCTGGAAAACTCCCAGATCGCAGTACAAAAGAATAAAAACATATATCTTTGTTTGACAATGGGATTAATCAGGATTAGTCTTCTGATAGCCCTAACACATATATATATATATATATATATATATATATATATGTATGTATACTATAATGTATAAGGGGTGAAACAATACATGTGTTTGCATCGAACCGTTCAGTACGGGTGTGTATCAAACCATGACCGTGTATCGAATATCGAACAATCCAGAAATTTTATTTACTTTATCAACTTGTCTTCTGATGATGACCTCTGTGTTGAAACTCAGTGGATCTGCATTCGGTTACATTCAGATCTGGTGTTTGGTTTTCATGTTGAGTATGACCCTGATGATAAGCTGTTGTTGACAAAAGCACATTGGGCTAAAAAAAGGCATGAAAATGTTTGTTTGCATCGAAAAAGTATCGAGCTATGGCAGTTACATGTAAGTATGTAACCGAACTGTGAATTTTTTGTATCGTTGCACCCCTAATATATATAAACATATATATACCTCCTCATCTCAAGTGGCTTATCTAAATGAAAAAAAAAATTCAACCGTGTGTACTGTGAGGACCGTTTTGCGGGTTTAATCAACACAGGAAGGACATTTTGGCCAGTCCTCACTAAAAAAGTGGGCTACATTCCTGCGGGTTTTCTATGTCTCCCTGCTCCAACACACCTGACTCAAATTAATGAGTCTTTGTGTCGACCTTCATAGGCTTTTAGATTCATTTAATGGGGTCAGGTGTGTAGGAGCAGGAAGGGAAAGAAAACCTGCAGGACAGCGGCTCTTAAGAACCAACTTTGGACACCCCTGCCAAAGATGATGCCACTAAAGCAGACCCCAAATCACCAGAGACAGACCAGTGAAACCAGTGGAGGAATCAGTCCGCTGTCTCCAGCTGGTTCTGGTGGTTTACATGGGGCAGCAACACTTCAGCCTGACAGCAGAGTTCCAGCCTTTGCTGTTACAGAAAACCAAACTACTTATGTGTGACTGGTTTCTGGTCACCAGGAAACTTAGTTTGTTGGGTCGTTGCCCCATCTTCTGGCTTAAAATAACCCAGAAATTTGCTGTAATGTTGTTATGTTGACTACACTCAACAAAACCCAACTTCTGGGTCAAATATTCAACCTGAATGTTGGGTCAAAAAAAATAACCCAGTTTTCTGGGTTGGTCCCTTTTTAATCCAGCAGTTAGGAGGAGTTTTTAGTGTGTGGTGAGGAAGTGTGAGGCGTGAGTTGAGCTGAAACCAGAACTGGTGGAAGCAGATGTCTCATCACCTCGCAGGCGTCCTTCCCTGCAGCCCCGGCACACAGCATGTCCGGGGTCAGATTGGGGTACGTCTCTTTACAAACACTGTGAGGAACCAGGGGAACCTTCAGCTGCTGGAGGGTCTCTGGGTTGGCCAGGGGGACTGAGAGGACACAGAAGAAGAGGAAGATGATGATGGATTTTTCCTCCTTTCCTACAGAGCAAACTGTCTAACCAAGTCTCACTCATTCAGCCAGAAAGCCTAAATATTTACAGTCATAATCTCAGCAAGACCAGAAAATGTGGAAGATTATTAATTGTGTTTTTATTTCTTCGCTAAATGCTGAACCTGCTTATTTTACGTGTATTAGGTTAAATCATGTCACTGAGACACTGTTTAATTTCTGGAAAACTTGTTCTGTGACGTCCCTGCACCCGCTAACACACACAATGCAGAAATTATCCATCTTAGTATCAGGAAAAACACGAAACATGCAAACACTCAGATTATAATCCAGGGAAATAATCTGCCAGTGCAGGAAGGGGATTACACCTGGTTAGATTTCCTGAAATTACAAAACATTTCCAGAGAAGTGAAAATAATGAAAATAAAGCCTGGTTCCCCAGTTCAGTGATACTGGTGATACTGGTGTAGTGAAACTGGTGCAGAGATACTGGTGTGTACTGATACTGGTGCAGTAATACTGGTGTAGTGACACTGGTGCAATAATACTTGGGTAGTGATACTGGTGCAGTGATACTAGTGAAACTGGTGCAGCGATGCTGGTGTATTGATACTGGTGTAGTGATACAGGTGCAGTTATTCTAGTGAAACTGGTGTAGTAATACAGGTGCAGTGATACTGGTGTAATGATACTGGTGCAGTAATACTAGTGATAATGGTGAAGTGATACGGGTGCAGTTATAGTGATACTGGTGCAGTGATACTAGTAATACTGGTGTAGTATGGTGATACTGGTGCAGTGATACTTGTGTAGTGATACTAGTGATACTGGTGTAGTGACACTGGTGTAGTGATACTGGTACAGTGATATTGGTGTGGTGATACTAGTTATACTGGTGTAGTGATACTTGTGCAGTGATACTGGTGTAGTGATACTGGTGCAGTAATACTGGTGTAGCATAGTGATACTAGTGATACTGGTGTAGTGTGGTGATACTGGTGCAGTGATGATTGTGTAGTGATACTAGTGATACTGGTGTAGTGATACTGGTGCAGTGATAATGGTGTGGTGTAGTGTAGTGATACTGGTGCAGTGACACTGGTGTAGTGATACTGGTACAGTGATATTGGTGTGGTGATACTAGTTATACTGTAGTGAGACTGGTGCAGTGATACTGGTGTAGTGATACTGGTACTGTGATACTGGTGTAATGATACACGTGTAGTGCAGTGATACTAATGCAGTGATACTGGTGTATTGATAATGGTGCAGTGATACTGATGCAATAATATTAGTGATACTGGTGTAGTAATACTGGTGGAGTGATACTGGTGCATTGATCCTAGTGATACAGGTGCAGTGATACTGGTGTAGTGATACTGGTGCAGTGATACTTGTGATACTGTCGTAGTGTTACTAGTGCAGTGATGGTGGTGTAGTGATATAGGTGCATTGATACTGGTGTAGTGATACTGGTGCAGTAATAATGGTGTAGTGCAGTGATACTGGTGTATTGTAGTGATACTGGTGAAATTGTAGTGAAAACTAGTGATTGTTGAAGTGATACTGGTGCAGTGATACTTGTGTGATGATACTGGTGTAGTGAGACTGGTGCAGTGATACTGGTGAGTGATACTGGTGTAAAAAAAAGTGATACTGGTGCAGTGATACTGTTGGAGTGATACTGGTGTAGTGATACTAATGATACTGGTGTAGTGATGCGTGATGCAGTGATACTGGTGTAGTGTATTGATATTGGTGCAGTGATACTAGTGCAGTGATAATGGTGTAGTGAAGTGATACTGGTGCAGTAATACTGGTGTAGTGCTACTGGTGCAGTGATACTAGTGATACTGGTGTATTGAGACTGGTGCAGTAATACTGGTGTAGTGTAGTGATACTGGTGTAGTGATACTAGTGATACTGGTGTAGTGATACTAGTGCATTTATATAAGTGATACTGGTGTAGTGATACTGGTGGAGTGATACTGGTGCATTGATACCAGTAATACTGTTGTATTGATCCTTGTGATACAGATGCAGTGATACTGGTGTAGTGATACTGGTGCAGTGATACCGGTGCAGTGATACTGGCATAGCGATACAGGTGTAGTGATTCTGGTGTAGCGATATGAGTAATACTGGTACAGTGATACTTGTGTAGTGATACTGGTCTAGTCATACTGGTATAGTGAAACTGTTTTAGAAATACTGTTGCAGTGATACTAGTGTATACTGGTGTAGTGATGGGTAGATACTTAGTGGGGTAAAGATACTGGTGTAGTCATACTGGTGTAGGTACATTGGTGTAAAGATACTGGTGTATAAAGATTAGGGTTGTCATGACACCGATTTTTTGTTTCGATACCGATACTGTGTTGTATTTTGTAACCTTTACATCTTTTTCAACACTTTTCATAAAAAGGTCAAATCAGATCATTTGAATGCCATCGCTTTATTTTACTCATTCTAATTGTTCAAAAGGTTTTTGCTTTGAACATTAACATAAAACATTTTATTAGATCCTAAAAAGGTGTTTCAAGTCCCTGACACGGCACTGGTGAACCACTGTGGAACCTTGAGCAACAACCATCAACTGCTCCCCAGACACTTTAATTAGCAGCCCACTGCTCTCTGGCTAATCCAGAAATGGGTAAAATGCAGATACATGATTTCCCAATTTGTATTTTAAAAAAAAGGAAGAAATTAATTTATATTTAATTGTTTTCATTCAGGTTCAAATTTAACTCTAAAACTCTAAAACAATAAAAAAGTTCTACGATCGCAGTACTATACTGGCATACTGTGCAATCCTGTTGTGGAGATTCTGGTGTAGTGATACTGATCATCAATGCAGGTCTGGAAAGATGTCTCTGTCTTCCTCCTACAGAGACCTGTCAGTCACCTGAGGTGTCCAATCAGATTTCAGAGATGGCATCGGCCTGGCCACCCTGCCTCCCCTCTAGTTGCACCCCTGCTCTCAAAGTGAGAGAAAAGGAGGGTTGACAGGAACATTTTGAGAGTTTTCCATCTGTTTTAAGACCTTGTTAATTTCTAAATATGAGTTTCACAACTTGAACTGTAATTATTTTCCTGCACTGGCAGATTATTTTACTGGCATTAAATCTGAATCTTGTATGTTAAACGTTCAACTGATCTTTGCAGTGAAATAAAAGCATTTTTAAATGTATGTTGACAGAAAGGAATCCATTGGAGGGTTTTAGAACCTGAACTTAGAGTCTTCTGCAGGAATCTTGGTCCAAACATGTAATTAACATACCTCCATTGCCAACATTCCCCCAGCCGGTGATCCAGCACTCAGATAACGGACCGAAGGTGTCGTTGGCGCTGGGCAGCTTGACCGCAGAGACGTTGGTGGAGAACCTCAGCTTGTTTGTCACCTTGACCAGAACCAGGTCGTTTTCATAGCCGCTGCCCACAACTTTGTAATGCGCATTAGGGACGGTGGTGAAAATTTTCTTGTAACCAGGAGACCCCTTTGTCAGCTCATGTGTCCCGACCGAAATGAAGGAATTAGAGTAGTTGACGTTGAGTCGTCTGTCAACACATGAGCACACACACACACACACACACACACATCAGTTTTTCTGTTCACTTCAACCCTCCATCGGCTGAAACAACCACACACACACAAACACATTGGTTTATATTAAAAAATCAGGACAGAGTTCTTTGCACAATCCTCCACCTCTATTTTCTCATAAAATGATCATATTCTTCATTTGAGTATTTTCACTGTATTCCAGTGGTACTTTGTTTGTTATTTTGATAATTTGTTATTTTCAACAAAGATTAAGTATAGTCTTCAATTAACTATATCTTTTATTCAAAATTTTTTAGTTTTAGAATTTATATTCAAAACTATGAATTAATGGATTAATATCTAACTATTTATCAAATATTATTCGTTTTTATAATTTGAAATAATAAAAGTACTTGAATTATAAAAAGTATTTTTAAGTATTTTTAATAAACAGTAAAAAAAATAAAACATTCAGATTTTTTTTAATTCTAATGTAAAAAAAGATTAACTATTAGAATAAAAAATAAAAACACAGTAAAACATCAACAAAACTGCTTTATTGATGTAATCTATTCTATATTTTAGACATATAAATTAGCATTCATAATTTCCCTGAGCGGTTTAATGAAGTATTTTCACCCAGTTTCTGTTCTGATTGTTAAATTATTTGGAGTCATTTCAGACTAATTCTATTTATGTTTTATTAACACAATTTTATATTAATCAGTTTATTTAAAAAACCTATAAAATGGACATCCACATATAAAGAAAATAATTGAAATTATTTCACTGATCCCATCCCTGTTTTTATCCAAGGGGCAAACTTTGATAATGCGTGTTTCACATTTTATAAAAACATGAAAATAAGTTGCACGTTGAAACTCGTTTAACACCTGATCTCTGGATCCAGATCGGATCAGTTAAACTAGAAGACCGAAGAAAGTCTGGTTGGTTTTAGACACAAAGATGGTCTTACGAGTCGAGGCAGTGGGCTGCAGTCATCACCCAGTGCTCGTTCAGGATGCTGCCTCCACAGCGCCAGTTGGTGGTCATGTTGTGAGTGATGTTGATGTGAACCATCCACGGCCAACCGTTCCTCGCAGCATCCTCCCCTCCGATAATGGAGCTCTTCACTTCAGCTCCCAGTAGACCAGGAGGGACGGCTCCTCCTAAAGAAAACAAAACCAGAACATCATCCGATAACACTGCAATGAAAAGTCATTTTATTTTGTTTCATAATCATTTCACCAGCAGTATCTTAGTGTTAAAAAGCCTGTTTGTGTCTCACCTCTGGTGCTGTAGAGCAGCATCAGCAGACAGACAGCAGGCAGGTGTTGGACCATGGTGGTGATGGAGAGCAGTGATGCTGTGCTCCTGCAGGCTGGAAGCAGCAGCTTTATAACCACAGCTGGAGGCTTGGAGTCCTTATCAGCTCGAATCAGATGTATTTCAGCTCCGCCCGCACAGGAAGGGAGACTTTAATGTGCATAAATATGACACTGAAAGATGTAGGTTTCAGGAAATAACTGTTCATTACAACTAAAGGGGTTAACTTATTCAAAATCTTTTAATCCACAACTAAACCAGCAAGAAGTGGATGTTAATGCTTAATGTAAGTTAATGTAAAATGTAAATAATAGTTAATGTAAAAACATGAGACGTCCCATGTTTTTTTTCACAGTTTTAACTTGATAAGGTCCCAATGTGTGTGTGTGTTTTTTTTTATTGTTTTTTTTTTTTAACTCATATGACAGTTTTACAGTTCTGTAGTATTTACTTTGATTCCTGATGAGCTACTAATCAGAACCAGGGTCCCTTGGAAGTAGCCATCAGAAGATGCAACACTATAGTCATAAAGGGATGGACATGGTCCGCAACAATACTCAGGTACACTGTGGTGGTTAAACCATGCCATGTTGGTACTAAGGGGCCTATTACACCAGCAGCAGCCTGAAGCCTTGATCCAAGGCAGGGTGGATCCATGCTTTCATGATGTTTCCAACAAATTCTGAGCCTAGCATCTGAATGTGGAGCTGAAATGGAGACTCATCAACCAGCAACATTTTTCCATCTTCTATTGTCCAGCTTTGGTGAGTCTGAGTGATTTGTAGCCTCAGTTTCCTGTTCTTAGCAGACAGGAGAGGTACCTGGTGTGGTCTTCTGCTGCATTCTGGTCCAGACAACTGCTGCTCACTGGATATTTTCTCTTCTTCTCTGGAAACCCTAGAGATGGTTGTGTTTGAAAATCCCAATAAATACTCAGACCAACAACCATACCATGTTAAAAGTCAATTAAATCCTCTTTCTTCCTCATTCTGATGCTTAGTTTGAACTTTAGCAGGTCCTCTTCGCCATGTTCACATGCTGCCATGTGATTGGCTGTTAGATACTTGGTGAACATGCAGGTGAACGGGTGTAGTTGTACAGAGGGGGAAAAACCTGGTCCAGAAAGTAAAAATCCTCTCCAGCAGTTGTTCCAACCAGATTAATTTTATAAGCAGAGCTCCTGTGCAGGTAGATGAGCTCATTATTGAAAACACCTCTTCTAAATGTGCAGGCAGATCAAAAAACATGGCAGGGTTTTTACCTTTGGGCAACTAGATTTTCCATCTCTGGCAGCTGATGACGTTGGTGTATGTTGGATGCTGCAGAACATGTTTGTGTTTCGGTTCTGCTCAGTCACTGTGTTTCCACGGAGGTTAAAGGGACACTGTGTAACTTTCAACCCAAACATTAACCTAATGTAAGTAATTTCTGGGGTCAATATACAGTACTTAATGCATGTGAGGTTAATGAGACTCTGGGGTGGCTGCCCTCCTCAAAAACCAGACATTGTAACTTTGCAGGAGCAGTTCTATCACTCATTGGATCATATAACCTGGAGCGCTTTGGTTTGATGACTGCTATGAGCAGATCAAACACTACTCCAAAACACGGATAGAAAGACTGTTTAATTTTGGGACAGTTGTGTGGCCTGTAGGTTTAGCGCCATTAGTGGCCAAAAGTTACACAGAATCCCTTTAAGTAAAGTCCAGATGAAAACATAATCGGGTTTCCTCTGGGGTCCATATGAAGACGTTGAAGCCAAACCGGAACGCGTGGGGTAAGCTTTGTTTCCGCGGGAACTCATTTAAGTGAGACACCGCGTGTCACGTGACTTTTATTAGTACACAAACATCAGAACGAAGGAAAATCCACATACACGCAGGAGAATTCGTTTTGTGTTAAAGACTGAAACGGAAGCTTCCGGGTGGCTCGTGCGCTTGATTTGGGAATGATGGGGGACGCGGATCCTGCTGCGCGCGCTCGGTGTCCCGGTAACTCTTGTCAGGCTGATAAACTTTAGAGATAAACTGTTAACCATGGTGGAAGAACAACTTCGTGACGGTCGGTTCTGTCTGTGTCTTCCAGGTCAGGGGCGGAACTGGGGCGGGTTCTGGTGAGTGTCCGGAACCACAGGTCCAAACAGAGAGCCCGATAATCTGATTACTTTTTATCATTTATGACATTCCTAGGAAGAAAAAGACGCTCAGCTTCCTCACAGACAGCTGTCACATGATAACTAACACACTCCATAATGCTCTACGT
This sequence comes from Atherinomorus stipes, assembly GCA_023101725.1. Classification (NCBI taxonomy): domain Eukaryota; kingdom Metazoa; phylum Chordata; class Actinopteri; order Atheriniformes; family Atherinidae; genus Atherinomorus; species Atherinomorus stipes. Next base: position 214,687 of record JALJCO010007303.1, read on the forward strand.
CATCACCTCATCTGTCTGCCGCGCACATTACAGTAATTATGTCCACGTGTGTCCAGAGCAAAAACAGAGCCTTTCCACTGTAGCTAATAAGGCTCGAGCACTATAATAATTTTTTAGTGATGTCTGAGAAATATGACTTCCTTGCATTCCTCAGCTGTTTATTACGATGAAGTTTCTTTATGCCATAATGAACCTGTAGATTTGTTTTTCTCCATCTGTGCTCAGCTTTCCAAGAAAGTCCGTTTGTTTCTCTTTTAAATTGAGCTGCATTTGTAAGGAAAATGCAATAGTGGACAGTCACATGCACCCATGAAAAACTTCCAGAATCTTCTCTGCCAACACCAAACAGGTCCGGGCAAGTTTTTCAGGGGTCCCACCCACATCCTCAACTCTGCTGCTCATCCCACTGATTCATTTTGATTAGAAATGTGGTTTCATTTTATCCGTCCTCTCCCTCTTTTATCTGTCCTATCCTTTTTTATCCATCCATTCCTGTTTTTTTGTTTTGTTTTTTTTACCTGTCATCTTTGAATATTTCAGGCTTCTGGGATTGTGCAACAACTTTGCTTATGTGGTCATGCTGAGTGCTGCCCATGACATCCTTAAAAGACAAGAGTCAAACAACTCCACTGCATCTGTAAGGAAAGCAACGTCTCCTGACATATTTCCAGTTAGGTTTCTGAAAGGGTAAAGCAGTGTGTGTGGTTGTAAAATCATTCTGATTTTATCTTGTAGGCTTCGGTTTCTTTGACTGTGGATGTTGGAGGTGGTAACAGCAGCAACAGCAGCATCTACGACTGCAATCCTGTCTCCACCGGGGTAAACAGATTTATCACCCATCACACTTAGAACATCCTGATTGATGCAGCAGAGGTTGGTCCAGTACAACCAAAACCATCCATCATCCATTAAGATGTGAGCTCCTTTAAGCTCCCAGACATGGAATTTCCAGTTTTCTGACTTGATATTCTGGTCTGTTGTACAGCTGTTCAGTCAGAAGGAGATCTGGGGAATCTGAAAGCTGATCTTCCTTTAAACAGTGGCAGGAGTCTGAAGATCCTCATCTTTGGTTCTAAACATAATGATCTCAGAATTATCTTTATTCAATTGGAGAAATTTTTGGAGCTTAAAAATCAGGGTTACTCAAGTTGGTCCTATGAGGGCTGCTGTAGGCACCAGATCAGCTCAGGCGCCTTTGCTTGGTGATGACGTCGCGCTATGGCAACTACACTATGGCAGATCAGTGGGTAATTAGCAGACTTTGGTGTCAAACTCTGAACAAGTCTGTTAATTAAGTCTGAGTCTGTGTTGCAGCAGGGAAACTCCTAATTCCTGCGCGATACTGGCCCTCGAGGACCGGAGTTGCCCATCCTATTGCTAAACTATAGGGAGCCCAACACGGAGCCTTGGGGAACTTGGCATGTCATCTTTGTTTGATTACATATATAGTTACCAACTGATACAAAGCAGTCCCCATCTTTAAAGTTGGACTCATATCAGTCCAGAACCAGCGAGAGATTCCCACCCAGTTTTCCAGTCGGTCTAATAAGAGTGAGTTTCTTCAGAGGTGCTAACTTCTGTTTGCAGGCTGTGCTGTTAGCCGACATCCTCCCAACTCTTGTCATCAAAGTGTGTGCTCCATTCGTCGTCCATTACCTGCCATATGGGTAAGACTGTGATCATTATACTGAAACTAAAACTATTATTTGTTCCATTGCTGGAAAATTTTCAAACCAGGTGGAAAGAAGTGATTAGATTCTAATTTAAAGATTTAATTTTTGCTGGTTAAAACTGACCACATCTAGAGTATTTTTCATGAACAGGATTCAGAGAATAATTAACTATGAAAACATTGTTCTGTATCTATGAAAGAAGCAGATAAAGTAGCTGGATAGAGACTTGATTATAAATTGATAGTTGCTTTTGTACCAAAGTCTGAACCAAGTCCTTGCTCTGTTTCTAGTGTCCGAGTGATATTCTGTGTCGTCATGGCAGCAACAAGTTTCCTGCTCGTGTCCTTCTCCTCTGCTGTGTGGATAAGCATTCTGGGTAAAGCCAGTTGTGGTTTACTAATAATCTTTTATCAGACTTGTTCAAGATGTCAGATAAAGATTAAAACCTTTAGCACAGTTTCATTTCCTGTTTTATCTACTGCAAGTAAACGAAGCCATCTCTAACCAATTTGGTGCACATGGGGAAATTATGTAATTATTTACTGCCACCAGTCACCCCACTGCATGCACACACCACCCCAAACATTTTATGACTATAGATGTATGATGGATCTTAAGGGTCTAACAGGCCAAGAAGAGAATAATTTATTCAAGTATGAGTGTGTATATAAATATATATATATATATATATATATATATATATATATATATATATATATATATATATATATACAGCTGTGTGAAAAAGTTTTTGCCCCCTTCCTAATTTCTTGCTTTTTTGCATGTTTGTCACACTTAAATGTTTCAGATCATCAAACAAATTTTAATGTGAGTCAAAGATAACACAAGTAAACAGAAAATGCATTTTTTGAATGAAGATTTTTATTAGTGGGGGGGGGGGGGGCATTATTCACAAATGGTGAAACCATGGAACAGTGGTGAACCTTCCAAGGAGTGGCCGGCCGAACAAAATTACCCCGAGAGCACAGCAACAACTCATCCAAGAGGTCACAAAAGACCCCAGAACAACATCCAAGAACTGCAGGCCTCACTTGCCTCAGTTAAGGTCAGTGTTCATGACGCCACCAAAGAAAGAGACTGAGCAAAAATGGCCTGCATGGCAGAGTTCCAAGACCAAAACCACTGCTGAGCAAAAAGAACATAAAGGCTCATCTCAGGATGCCAGAAAGCATCTTGATGATCCCCAAGACTTCTGGGAAAATACTCTGTGGACTGACGAGACAAAAGTTGAACTTATTGGAAGGTGTAGGTCCCATTACATCTGGCGTAAAAGTAACACAGCATTTCAGAAAAGGAACATCATACCAACAGTAAAATGTGGTGGTTTTAGTGTGATGGTCTGGGGCTGTTTTGCTGCTTCAGGACCTGGAAGACTTGCTGTGGTAAATGGAACCATGAATTCTGCTGTCTACCAAAAATCCTGAAGGAGAATGTCCGGCCATCTGTTGGTGACCTCAAGCCTCAAGTGGGTTCTGCCGCAGGACAATGATCCAAAACACACCAGCAAGTCCACCTCTGAATGGCTTAAGAAAAACAAAATGAAGACTTTGGAGTGGTATTGTCAAAATCCTGACCTGATTCCAATAGAGATGCTGTGGCATGACCTTAAAAAGGCGGTTCATGCTGGAAAAGCCTCCAATGTGGCTGAATTACAACAATTCTGCAAAGATGAGTGGAACAAAATTCCTCCACAGCGCTGTAGAAGACTCATTGCCAGTCACCACAAACACTTGATTACAGTTGTTGCTGCTAAGGGTGGAACAACCAGTTATTAGGTTTAGGGGCAATCACTTTTTCGAGCAGGGCCATTTAAGTTTGGATTTTTTTCCCCCCCCTTAAAAATAAAAATCTTCATTTAAAAACTGCATTTTCTGTTTACTTGTGTTATCTTTGTCTTTGTTTGATGATGTGAAACATTTAAGTGTGACTAACATGCAAAAGAGTATAGATAATTAGAAAGGGGGCATTATATTTTTCACACATATATATATATATATAAATATACTGTATATGCAGTCGTCCTCAAAATTATTCATACCCTCCCATTAAAGAAAAAGTTAAATTCACAATAGTAATTCAAATAACAAGAAACGAAAGAAACTAGTAATAGATAAAAATATACAGAAATGATCATTTAGTGAATAAGTGTATTGTATGTGTGCTTTGGCTGAAAATAAGAAATAAAAAAAATACAAACAAAGAAAACTGTCCCAGACCAATCAGAGCACCTTGCTCATGAACAGTGGGTCAAAATACCTACAGTATCAACAGGTGCATAAATCTTTTTGAACATTACAGAAAACACATGATTGCAGTGATTGTCTGAAAGTGTTGCTGTGTTTTACAGGAGTGATCTTTGCCAGTATCAGCGCAGGACTGGGAGAACTATCCTTCCTCTCCTTGACTGTCTTCTTTAACAGGTAAACATTGAAACATCTCTTGCTTTCATTGTGTGGAAGCATGTTTCCTCCAGGGAAAATCCTCCTCTACATCACAGCTGCTGCGTATAGATAGGAGAGAAGAGGAGGTATTGATAAAATGTAAAGGTGTCCTCCTCCATGGTTTCACCTTCAATAATAAGAAGAAGCAAAAGGATGTTTACGGTTGGGGTTGTTTACACTTCAGGTTGTTTACAGCCCAGTTTGTGATCTCTGGTTCCCCACCTCCTCCTCAGGAGTGTACTGGAAGGCTGGGGCTCAGGAACTGGTGCTGCTGGTGTTGCTGGTGCCTTGATCTACTCCGGCCTCATCCAAGCCGGCCTCTCCCCCAGAGTCACTCTGCTCATCATGCTGGTGGTCCCACTACTGATGGTGGTTAGGTAACTATGGTAACATGAGTCTGTCAAGTATGTGTAATGAAAAGTTTTCACTGTTCATCGTGTGATCACACCTGGACAGAACCGGTCGGTAAAATATGTGTCAGCATCATAGCTGAGCTCTTCATATTCGTATCTCTGCTTGACTCCAGCTACTTCGGCCTTCTGGTTCCTGATTCTGCGTTCCCCCAGTGGAGGAGGAAGGAGACGGAGGCTGCAGCTGAGAACTCGGAGGAGAGACGGCAGCTCATGGATGGATCAGAGGGGAGGAGGAGGAGGAGGAGGAAAAATCCACCCCAGGTAAACATCACATGTGGTCATCCGGTGCATTCAACTCCTGCTAAAAAGCTTTTAATCATCAGTTTCCATCACTTAAAGATAACAGCCACAGTTACATGATGATTTTAATTTGGAATTAATTATTTAGAATTAATGATTTAGAATTTAATTCTTCTTCGTGTTTACATGGAAATAATAACTCTGAATTAAGGTCTGAATGGAAAACATCGTTTAACCACCTTTTAAAAATTCTGCTTAAGATCTGGGGGTTCGGAAGAGTTCTGATTGGACGGGAGGCAAACATGATGACATATTTATGTCTACCAGAAGTAAACAAAATCCACTTCCATCTTTTCTTTTCAACGTGGAAAGCTACATAATAATGCACATTTTTGCTTTGATTATAGTTTTGAAGCAGCAGCTCAACACTAATATTTCACTCTGTCAGCTGGCTCCAGTCCAACGCTTGCTTCACGAGTGCTTCATATGTGTTTTGATGTGTATCATCGTAACAGGTCAAGGGAACAGCATGTGCAGAATGACCAAAATTAATTTCAGTTGGAATAAACCTAAACATGTTGCAGGAATAATTCAATTTGGATTGAAACTCAGAATAAACCAGTCACTTACTTCAGATTAGGTTAATTCAGAATGATCATTTTCATTCTGAATTAGGGGTTTACAAGGTCTTTTTAATCTTTTTTAAAGGGGAATTAACTTAAATTCTTTTTATTAAAGGGGAATTAAAACTTTCATGTAATCATAGCCGATGTGAATTACATTTCTTTTTATTGTCTGAATATTCTGGTTCTGAAAAATACACCTAAAAACCTCAATTAATTAAGTAATTTATTAATTATTTCATTTGTAATTAACACCTCAGCTGAAAAATCTATCTACAATTATATAAAAACAAAATAAATGCAGTGAAAACAAAAGAAGCAAATAAACAAAATGAAAATAAAAGACAGGCTAGAATAAATTCAAATTATATAGAATTATAAATGAAATGATGTATTATATGATGGTAAATAAGTAAATAAAAAGAATTAATCAGATTAAAAAAAAAATCAAATGGTTAAAAAAAAAAAAGGACCGTGGTTGATAGAGACAGGCGTTTAGGGGTTAATGGCACAAGTAGAGGATTCATGGCAGTAAATCGACTGTTAAAAAAAAAAAAAAAAAAAAAAGAAATGCAGTTATCAGATGTAATACAAACACAAGTTATGGTTTCTGTAACTTTATGAGAAGATACTAAAATCTTTAAGTTCCATCTGTTAAATATATCTGAGGTTAATGTTGGTTTTGATTCTGGGATGATGAAGACGAAGACTTCTCTCTGAATGACGTCTGGTGATGCGGTCAGATAACTTCAGCTGCTTCACTTCTGCTTTCTGAGGAACTGATAAAGAATTCCTGCATTTATCTGATTAACAGACTCAGAATCATGTTGTTTTATGATTTCATGTTTGATGTGTACACATACGTGCACGTACCCTGTGCTCAGCGTGTCTGCTGAAGCCTGCAGTTACACGATTTCATTCATATAAACAGCTCATTCTCCGAGCGTCAGAGAAGAATCATGGCCATAAATCTGTAAATCTGCAAAGTGACCACGAGAACTCAAAGTTAAAGTTATTAGATGGAGACCAACCCCATGGTTGAACAGGTGGAGGACTGTGAGGAACTGATCCTGGAGCCCATAAACACTGAGGACTAATGATGAAGCAGGTTTGACAGGAGAGCAGGAAGTGAAAGTTAACACTAACCTCACACAAAGATTTAGATTTTTCTCCGGATACCAAAATATGTTGAAATGAAAGCAAATGAAATGGCTGAGAAGTGTGAAAGAGAAGCCACAGAAGCCGAGATAAAAACAATGCTGAGACGGCAGAAGCAGTGGGAAGAGGAGCCAAAGAGAGACAAACATCACACCCAGGATGAGATAAACAATTGCTTATTTAAAGAAGAAAAAATGGTTTGATGGACGAGAATAAAATGTTGAATGTTTTATTGTCCAAAACGTATAAATGACAGAGGAGAGCCGCAGAGGAAGAAGTTTGAAATGTTACACAGAGAAACGGGTTGATGCAGAGGATTTGAGACAAGTTCAAAGGGTTTTTGTTTTTATTTAAGAAATACAGATTGTTTAGATTCCCACACTGCAAAAACTCAAAAAAGCATAGAAGATCACCAGAGAGTGCAACATGTATGAATGAAATGAATGAAGTAAAGACACTGAATTCAAAAACTGGCAAAAAAGAGGAAGTTCATGTTATTCTCTGCAAAAATTAAACAAAGAAAGCAATATTCAGTAGCAGAATTGGGCATTGTTATTTGTTTACAAAAGGCATGAATGCAGAATTATTTTCCACATAATAAATATTAGGGATGGGGCGTGGGGGTGATTAGAGTCTTAGCTGTGTCAAAGATTTGCTGATTTTGATTTTATTGGTTTAATTTTATGTGGTATCAGATTCTCCTTCTGGAGACCTTTGCTGCCAAAAATGTCCCATTGACTTCCATTAAAACAATATTTAATCTCACAGTCATTCCGATGTCAAGATTTGGAAGAAAAGTTGTCATATTTGACTTTGATTTGTAGGCAGATGCAGGAAATTTTGGTGATCATGGAGTCATGAGACCACCAGCCTGGACACACACACACACACTCAGCTCTGCTGCTCATCCCACAAATGCTTTTTTTACTTACAAATGTAGCTCCATTTAAACGGTAAATGAACAGACTTTCCAACAGTAGGAGGTTTATTACCCAGAAACGTTATAAAAAAGAAATAATCCACCCAGCACCCATTTACTGACCTTCTGATGACCTGCGCTCCTGTATATACGTCATACATCTACAGTTTCTGCTTATGTACTTGTCGTTGGATGCAAACTGAATTTGGCTACCTTTTGCCTGTGACCTGTAGTGCACCAGAACCTGGTTTGCCAACCACCATAAAAACCAAAAACAGAACCACAACCTCCAGAGCAGGACGTCATCAGCGTAGGAAGTCAGAACTGTCATTTCCCTGCATGGATTGAGTTTTGGGAGCTTCATGCTGATGATTTCCTCGCACGCTGACTGCAGTTACATGTCATGTCAGAGTTGTGCTGTTTTGTTATTCAGTAACTACACAGGCCATGTTCTGTTCCCCCTGAATGTCACAGAGGACCAGATCAGCGGAGCTCTGAGCTTCAGAGAGAAGCTGCAGGTCATCAGAGTAAGTCCTCTCCTCTCAGAGTTTCCCCGTCTGCCAGGTCACAGGCATAACACCTGATTTCTCTGCAGGGTTTGCTGAAGTTCGTCCTCCCTCTGGGTCTGGTCTACTTCGCTGAGTACTTCATCAACCAGGGCTTGGTGAGTTCTGCAGCGACGTCTGTCATGCCATTAAGCAGAGCATCACTTCCTGTTTGGACATGCAGAGCCAGGAATAATGAAGATTTCTGTCTTTCAGATGGAACTCCTGTTTTTTCCCAACTTTTTCCTGTCCCATGCAGAGCAGTACCGCTGGTTAGTTAGCTAGTTAGCTATTGTGACTTGTGACTCTGCAGGATGAGGTTCTGTTTGTTTACCATGTGTGTGCTCAGGTACCAGGTTCTGTACCAAATCGGTGTGTTGGTGTCTCGATCCTCGCTGCGCTGGGTGAAGATCCGAAAAATCTGGACTCTGTCTTTGCTGCAGGTGAGGAATAAATCCAGTACACGGCAGCTGTGACCATCTGTTTTAAGAGCTGGAAGTGAACGAGTTAGTTTTACAATCCAGCCGCAAAATGTAGTTTTTATTCAGACTATAAAAATGCACAATGATCCATGATAACTCCATTATTTATCCCATTTTCATCATAAAAAGATAACTATCACTACTATGTTGCTAGAGACTTCTACTTAGACCTGGAAATGATAATGAAACCACTCCCTGTCAAACTTGCCACCAATCAGAGAGCTTAAACTGACAGTAATGTCCAATCAGGAGCAGCCAAAGATCAACAAGTGAGCAGAAAGTTCTTTGAAAGAAAATAATGATCCTCTATGGCTGGAATAAAGCCAAGAAGTCCTTTTCGATGCATGGTGGTGCCAAAAAGCAGCTGAGTTGGAGTTGGTTTTGTGGGGTTAGTAGGTAAATAGTAGCATAAATAACTACAAATAAGGGAAAAGTGTGAAAATGTAAATAGTTCTCTTGTGTGTTTTTTCAATAGTAATATTTTTTCTCCTGAAAGCCAAGACTTGAGAGAATGAAATGCAGATGAGAAAAGGTTTGGTCACTGTTGATCTGTGTGTTATTTCTAGACAGTACTGTTGGTAATAAATCCAGTTTTCTTGTTCTGGTTGGTCTTTATGGTGCTATATCTATTGATACATTTCATTTACATCATTTTAGCCTCATCATCTGACAACTGAGAACATAATGTCTGGATGCTGACTGGGATTAAAGGTTCAGTTTCCACAAGCTGGTTTACTATTAAAATCAAACCACAGGTGGACCAAAAGTAGCAAAACATGTCTTGGAGTTTTAAGGTTGTGTGTGTGTGATGTGATGTGATTTTGATTAGTGTCTTTGCTCCTGTCTGCAGGTGGTGAATGCAGCGTTCCTCTTGGTTGCTGTACGATACCAGTTCCTGCCCAGCGCCTGGTTCGTGTTTGCTGTAGTTCTGTATGAGGGTCTGCTGGGTGGAGCCGCATATGTCAACACCTTCTACTTCATCAGCAAGGAGGTTTGCTGCTGTTTTATTTCTAAAACTTAGCATTTTGTCTATGTAGCTTAATTAAATCAGAATATCCCTCAAGATTTACTTGTTAGAGACACACTACGTAACTTTCCGGCCTTAAAACTATGGATTCTGGACTCGTTTGATGCCACAGTGACGTCCATTGTGTGTATTTCTGGAGCTTTCGCTGTCCAGCAGGGTCTTGAGGCTGAGAAATACTTTTGCATCGGGGACGCCTCCTGACGTTGCAGCTGAGTTTTGCTTTACTCATCACATCACACGCTAGCAAATGGAAATAAAACGCTGCCTGTGTTGGAACTGTGTTGGAAAGAATCACAGGAAGACAATATCGGAGGAAGAGAGGAAACGAAAGAGACAGAACAAGAGAAAAGATGAGTCAAGATAAGACTGACTTACTGGCTAGAGAGATCTCTTTGTACAGATGAAGATGCAGTACAGGTAGGATGAAGGTGATGCTGGGTTCGCTCTCAATAGGACGCGGCTCATTGAGAAAACCTGCTGAAGTTCTGTAGTGTGTCTTTAAAGTCTGTTTTTACAAGCCCAGATCCTAAAAAGTCTTTGTCTCCCTGCAAAATGTAAATAACAGAAAGCAATGATTTCCAGATCTCATCAACATACTTTATTTCCAGCTGCATGCCACCTCGAGCAATAGTCACAACTCATGAGCTCTCAGGCTGCTCGCTACACGACAAATGGTGCGTTCTAGGTTGCTCGTAATTCCGCATTACCCAGGAGGAGATGGCGTCATTTTCAGCTTGTTGGCGTTCCAGCTGAACCAACTCTGAAAAAATGTCATCTCTAAAATAACCAACTAGTGAGCATCGACAACTGCTGTATAAGCTAGAAAAATCACAAAGACGCTGTAACAATGTCACCATGACAACAGCAGCCAGTTCTGGTGTAAGTGTTTAATAAACAGCACATATTCATATGAAACCTCCGTAAGAGCGTAATTATCAATAATGCAGTAGTTTACAGTAGAAACTTAATGGACAGTATGTTGTTAAAAGGACGATGTTTTCCCGTCACGTTCTTTGTTTGAAGTGTTTATAGTATTTATAGTGAAGAGTACAGAAGAAATACCATCTGTGTCCTCCATGGTAGAACGTTATGTAGGCCTATAGCCTACATTTAGGAACAGATATGTGGTTCTACTCAAAGTCCAGCAACATTAAAGTGACTTAAAAGTAATAAGGAATGTAAAAAGTTACTTTCCACAAACAGTCACTAAGTAAAGTAACAGCTTTTGTTTAAGAAGTAAAGAGTAACAAGCAAGAGTTACTTTTTAAAAGTAACTTTTCCAACACTGGTATGTTCTTGGCTATGTGGGTCTGACCTCCAGCGTTTATTAATCTAAAGCATGTTCTCCTCCACAGACTGAGGACAGACACAGGGAGTTCGCCATGGCTACGGCCAGCGTAGGCGACAGTCTGGGCATCGCCTTGGCCGCCCTCGCAGCGTTCCCCGTCCACAGCTACTTCTGCTCGCTATGATGGAGCCTGGACACTGCAAACAGGCCACACATGGTGTGTTTTAGCTCTGCACTTTGTTTTTAAATGATGGGTTAGAGACGTTAATCCATCAGGAAAAATCACTGACTCCATTTACTGCACATCCTACAGATGCATGATCACTCTTAACTCAACCTTCAGTCCGAATCAGAGTTCCTGGTTCCGTGACTAAAGGTAGAAAACTGATTATCCCACCAGAAAAATACAGAACAAACACTCCTGGACCTGCAGCTGCTCATGTCAGCAGCAGATTTATCACTGACGCAGGTGAGGATGTGGTCCGAGTCTGGCCCACTGGAAAGAGGAGGACAGGGAGGAATCTCACCTGGAAGTAAACAGAACTGACCAAAGTCCATCTCTTTTTTTTTTTTTTTTTTTACATAAATGGAGTCTGACCAGACTTGCTTCTTTGAAACGGCTTTATCTGTAATAATAGCAGAAACTTTCTTCATGTTTGGTACAGGTGACGGGACATCATGTCTGTAAATAGAGGTTTAATGAAGATGATGATGTCTCCTGCTGAGACAGTCAGAACCAAAGGCTTCAGGGCCCTCATTTATTAGCTGTTCTTACACACAGATTTGTGTGGATTTTATGTGTATTATTTTAACATAAAGTGTGTAATTTACTATCTTAGAAATGACCTTTAACTTAGAAATGTTCATAATATAATCTCAGCTCTGACCTGCTGAGGCAGCATCTAGTGGTAGAGCAGAGGAACTGCATGAGTTTACTGGTTTTACAGCATCCTCCTGCAGCCTACTTCATCTAATTAGTAATTATTCAGTTAATATTTAGAAGCATATAAACAGACATGTGGCATAATATGTTCTTAATCCTCCAAAAGACACCTGTGATAGGTGAGAACTGATCTGAGCTCTGGTGTGAGTTTGTCATCAGACAGCTGGTCCTGGATCCCAGAGCGACCTCCCAGAAGTGATCCTGTTACATATCTTCCATGATCAGAGATGCTTGCAGAGGTCCATCCATCATTGTATTGATGCTGGAAGTAGCCTAAGCAGAGAAGGTTGGACTTCCCTGGTCACATTTGCCAGCTCGTTTGGTCTGATCTTCTCCCGGACGACCGAGCTACTCACCCTGCAGAGGAAACTCATCTCAGCCGTGGATCAACCAGTAAACCCAGAGCTTCTCCTTTAAACTCAGCTCCTTCTTCACCACGACAGACCGATGGAGAGTTCACATCACTGCAGACCCCCCCCCCCCATCCTTCCCTCACTCCTGAACAAGGCCCTGAGATACTGGAACTCCTCCACCTGGGGCAGGACCTCATTCTCAACCCAGAGAGGACACGCTACCCTTGTCCAGGTGACGACCATGGCCTTAGAGTTGGAGATGCTGATTCCCATCCCAGCTGCTTCAGACTGGGCTGAGAATCACTCCAGTGAGAGGTGGAGATCACGGCCTGATGAGGCCAACAAAACCACATCATCTGCAAAAAGCAGAGACCCGATCCTGAGTCCATCAAGTTGGAACACCTTGGCTTGTCCCACCAACATGTCCTCCCATGAGGAAGCAGAGTCTGACTCCAGGATTATGAAGTGCTGTCTGGTCCGTCTGGTCTCTGCACGTCCTCGTGTCAGAGTTTGGTCCACATCTCCGGCAGTAAGTGGGATTTGTTTCCAGGGTCGGACTCCTCCTTTGTCATGGAAACTATTTTCCCTTTTGGAATGAAATCATTCTGATTTAGGATTTCAGGGCAGCTGTTTACATGGGAACTAATTTATTCCAATCTGGCATGTACATGTGCCAACATTAATTCAGAATAATCCTGCCTGACATGCGCAGAATGACGTAAATCACGTTATTTATTAAAGATGGAGGTCTACAAACTGATCATCACGGTTGTTGTGGTTTCTGCAGGACTTAAATCCAGCAGCAGCTGATCCTCATGCGCTCCTACTGCAAACAACCAAAAGAAAAAGGTGTAGAGACTGAGTTTGAGTTAAAAACAAACTTTCTGTCGCTGGCCAGGGAATTATGTTGTTCACAGCCATCTGTGAAAGTGAGGAAACGTCTTTCGTTGCACGCTGACGTCTCGTGGAAGCATGCGCTGTAAGAACGCAACTTCACAACTTTCCCATTCAGCGTTTTTACATGATATATATTCTTTCCCTGTGAAACTGAATGATAATTCATCCGGTTTGGCACTTTTCATTTGGAGAGAACTATTTTACATGGATCATTTTCATTCTGAAAGTGCTTTTAAACCGAAAGCAATCAGTATATTTGGGTCCATGTAAACGCAGACACTGATTCTGTTAACTTTTATAAACAGAATTTCTTGGATGAAGTGCCGGTGGGACTGAGTCCAGGTCAGCCAGGTTAACTGAGGAGGTTTCTGGATGTAAAGGATGAACGCAACAATCAGGTGATTTTTATCACGGTGGATGATGACTGACCAACATGCTGCAAATCAGCTCCACATGATTGATAAATGCAGGTGCTATACTTCGTAAATTTCATTTGTAGGATGAAGTTTAGGACAGTTTCCATGAATGGCTGATAAATGAGGGTCCAGCTGTTGTGGATTAACGGTTTTAAGGTGCCTTCCTGTTTTTGGAGCAAGTTTGAATCAGATTATTGATTTTAAAACTTGAAACAGACTGTTGCTTTTCTTTTTAAGTTTTTTTTTTTTTAGACTGAAGTGACCAAGAAAGCCTTCTACATCAAGTTTGTGTCTCAGGGATGAAGGCTTGTTTCTGGAAGCATCTGTCTGATCTCATGTCATGTAGATGGGGGGGGGGGGGGGGGGGGGGTAGGACGGGACATTTAAAGAGCTTTTGGTGAGACTAAACTTTCCTGTATTTTATTGATGTAGTGATTCTACATTTCTGAGAAGTTCTACACAAATGATTTTATCATTATTATTATTATTATGACTATTATTATTGTATAAACTTTCGTGAATATGTGACGTAATGGACCTATGCTTGAAGCAGGGTGTGTGTTTACGTTCAGATTCCTACTGACTTTTATGCTGCCGTGATTAAATTAACATTCCTTTGACATGACTACATTGTTGAGGCTTGTTCTTGTTGAACAGAATGTTCATATAAATAAAGTTTGTTTGTTTTTAATCGCCTGGACTCCTTTTTGTAAGGTTTAGATCAAATAAACTGGCAAATAAATCTAATGTTGACTGTCCCAGGTTGAGCTCAGCTGTTTTATTATAGAAAAATGAATAGAGAAAAACATGAATCAGTTTATAATTTCCATTTTTAAAGCACAAACAAGTAAGAGAGCGCTCCTGTAGAGTTGGATGAGCAGCAGCTGCTAACTGATGAAAGCATGGAGGAAATGATAATTATAAAATTCCTTTAAGAAAGTTGTTGCAGTTTCAAATATGGGGAAGGAAGGAAGAAATCTTTCTTTCTTTCTTTCTTTCTTTCTTTCTTTCTTTCTTTCTTTCTTTCTTTCTTTCTTTCTGTCTTTCTGTCTGTCTTGATGAACCATCATTTAAGGGTTATTCTGTGAACTTCGGCCTGTTACGCCACAATGACGCTTGGTGCGCCTCAGGACGGGAGCGAGTAATGCGCGCTCCCCGCGCCGGAAGCTCCAGTCGTTGGTGTTGATGAGCAGCAGGAGTGAACCGGCGCAGACGGTACCGGGGGGAGAGGAGCCGGTGAACTAACAGAACCAATCAACCACGGAATGAAACATTGATATGTGCTCGTCAGACTTCTCCTAAGTCGGTAATTTTGCTTTTAAACGTTTCTTTAATCCAACCGCGGTGCGACGATCGCTTTTCTCTGTGTTGGCAGCATTAGCTTCATTGCTTATGAAATTAGCGGAGAACGCTAGCCAGCTCTGACGCCGATGTTAAGTTAACCTGGAACCCCGTGCTAAAGTCGCTAACATACCGTTTTTTGGCGTCTAAACTGGACGTGTTGTAATAGTTGACAGATGTCCTGAAAATATGTTGAGATTTTGGTATCAGCTGAGAGACACCCATTTCAACATTTGAGACAAATTCCCAGCAAAATGGTTGGCGAAGTTATCAAAGAATCAGTTGTTCGCTGACGTCGTTAGCAGTGATGTAAGCTAACGTGCTAGCGGCTAGCTTAACTTAAGCTACGCCCCAAGGCCTCACATTTCTGGACAAATATGTCATTTTTTTGTGGTTTTGTGTTTTATATTTGCAAACACATACTTAATCATGATTTTAAGATGATTTTGCTTGTTTTCTGATGATAGCAGACTAAGAAAACACGGATTTCACCGGGCAGGGTTTTATTTCATGAATATATTCTTAACGATGTCTTGTTCATTTCATTTGATTGATTGTTTGTTTGTTTTCCCTCCACAGAACTTTTTCTGGAGACCATAATTTTAACAGCCTGACTATTAAGAGTAGAAGAGTCCCGTGTAGTTTTTTGAGAAGGGGCTGTTTCGGGGAAAGGAGCTTAAGAAGTGACTTGGTGTGTGAGAAGAAGTGTGTGAACATAGCATCTGGCCAGCCCTCTCTATGTGTGTGACAATGGGGGACATCAGTGACCTGGACCGGCAGATAGAGCAGCTCAGACGCTGCGAGCTCATCAAGGAAAATGAAGTCAAAGCACTGTGTGCCAAAGCCAGGTAATGATCAGATTGTTTTTATTCTACTACATGAGACATTAGTTAGAGATGCACCATATACACAAGTTAATGTTTAACACCATCACAGGTGCACACATCTCTCTTCGCAAAAGAAGAGAGAGGACAACACACTTCATCGGTCACCTACAAACCATAGATTGAAATGATTCAGAATCCAAAAAGATCACATTCCTGTGCTGAGAGCAGGGGAAGAATGTGGATCCAGCTCTCAGTGTAAAAACATGATCAGTTTCCAGGGGGGTTGGTTTGATTTGGCGAGGAATGTCGAGAAATTTCCCCTCTTCATTTAGATGCTGAAAAACGTTCAGATTGCTCTTTTCCTGGCAGTAAATGCTTTGAGGTGTCTTGTAGGTGCCCGTTCTGTTAAATGTGGCAGCTTAGGAAGCCTGGGGAGCCAACGTGACCAGCTGCTGCTGATGTTGTTAGATAAATGAAGCACAAAAAACATTGACCATTTTCAAAATACATTTCCATAAGTCTGTGTAAAAAAAAAAAAAAAAATTTTTTTTTGCCTTGGTTTATTTTCTGTACAGCACTTTGGTCCATTGAGGCTGTTTAAAGTACTTTTATAAATTGTGTTGAGTTGGATAGGAAAACTCTGAACTATGAGTTATTGTTTTTTTTTATGTGAGTCAACAAGAACAGTATGGGGTAAATGTTCATTTATTAAGAGAGTTTGTTAAACTCTGTGACAGATAAAGATTGTTTTACCTCCTGCATATATCCAGTGATGATTTTGAGCCTGAGACCGGTTTATGTTTCCATCCCAGCCTTAAATGTTTTACAATACATCTGCTCATCAGATAGCTTTTGGTTATTCTTTAGGTTTTTTCCTTGTCATCTTAGCTCTGTAATTTGGCTTTAGGTTAGACGTGAGGTCTGTAATAAAGTTTATCTGCTAGTGCTGTTTGGTGATAGGCCCTCGGGAGTTATTCAGCTGTGTGACAGTAATTTTAGTATCCAAGTTGAACAACAATCAGACTGCCATAAAGTAGTCTGTTTTATGTAACAAGAAGCAGCAGCAAATGAAATAAATGTCAAGCTGATCGTGGCAAACGGGAAATAAGTTGGTGGAAAACAGACACATGCTGCAGATGTCATTAAACTCCACTGATGTAGTTTGGGGTCCATGTCCCCATCAGTAATTTGTCTTTTTGGTCCAGCACACAGAAGTATTGTGCTGTTTCCTAACAATGACTATTAAAGATGGTAAGTTAATAAAAATCTAAAACGTGAAACAATGAAGACGTTTCCTCCTCCTGGGCTTGGACAGATAGCCATGGAGCTAATTGGGACATCAGGCTGAAAAATGTTGTCAGTGCAATTTTGTCTGTTGCGCCATCTCATTTCTGATCCTCTGTGATGATTGGTTGATGGAGGTGATGTCTTCAGCACAGTGATGTACAGAAATTGTAGGACCTTCACAGAAAATGAGATGTACATATCTCTTATTTTGTCTTTTAAGCACACCAGTAGAAACTGAGCATTTTAAAATCCTAATTTCATTTTTTCATTTGCATTTTCAGAGAGATTCTGGTTGAAGAAAGCAACGTTCAGAGAGTAGACTCTCCTGTCACAGTGAGTAACATCTAAATAGTTGTTCTGAAGTTTGACCTCCGGTCAGTAAGTGGTCTCAGACATGGTGGTTCTTGTTTTCTTGTAGGTGTGTGGAGACATCCACGGTCAGTTCTATGACCTGAAAGAGCTCTTCAGAGTAAGTATCTCATTATTTTGAATGTACTGATCACAGTGGACTGTTATGTATTTTAAATTTGATGGTGTTGCTGGAAACTGAAGGATATCTAAAACTTTACCAGATGTTTAACAGTAGAAGTGCACCAATTGCAGTTTGCTGGCTGATCACCGATGTTTAACAAACCTGACCCGCTGATAGTGATTTTTGCCAATATGTATATATGATAAACTAACAGCATACAACTTCAGTTTTTGCTTAACTGAAAAACAATTATGCTGCATGGTGGTGTGATGGTTTGCACCAGTCTCATAGTAAGAAGGTTGCTAGTTTGAGCCACGGCTGGGGAGGGGTTTGAACAGTTCCCCTGTGATCCTGAATTAGACATGATACAGAAAATGAATGAAAGAAGGGAAAACAATTTACAATACTTTTGAGAAACTAGTTTTTAATTGCACCTAATCTAGTGTTCTTAAATACAGTATAAATGAAAGATTGAGCATTGTTGTCCAGGCAACAACGTTATATCAGTTCCTTTAACAGGTTGCTTTTTAGACTTGTTTTGAGCCTTTTACCAAAACTAAAGTCCACAGCAACGCACTGCGTATAATAGCCTACACCAGCCTTTCTAAACTGGGGGTCCAACTAGGGCCTGTGACAATCACCAATCACATCTTATTTTAGCTATTGGAAGGTTGCCAGGCACTTTGCTGTTTTATCAATTTTGAAAAAAGGGAAAAAAAACCAAACAAAATTGCGCTCTACTGTACATTTAGAGATGTTTCTGGAGGAAATACATGACAGTTAGAGAAACCCCATTCACAAACAGACCTACAATCCACATTCTCTCTTCTTTCCTCCCTCCTCAGTGCAGGAACATGTCAGCAGCCCTGTGATCGTGACAAGGTGCATGTCTTTAATTCGAACTGATACAGCCCGTTTGCTTATGCTTCGGGGTCATTCAGGAGAGTAGGCTAATTGAAAATAAATATTGTTTAATGTGTTACTACTGAAATGTTCACACAAGGGCTTTCATAAAGAGAGTTCATGAACACATCATCCAGCAAAGCTGATTTTAAGGTTGTTAGTGCAGTCTAGCCTGGATAGAAGTTAAAATATTAAAGTATTATACAATTACATAGTATTATACAGATTATTAGTCATACAGTACATGTGATATATACATATACAATACACGTAATGAGTATAATCGTACTTATCACAAAGCCACGTCACAGGGGTTACAGCTTAAGCTGGATTTATAGTTGCACGTTCTCTGCGGCACGTCGGGCCTGCGTAGCTAACACAGATGGGATATGCTCTCGCACTTGTGCATAGGGTACTGGCGACATGTTGCAGTACCCTTTTCACTCCGAAGGCGGCAGTGCAGCTGGTATCGTCTTGTAAACTCCACAAGGCAGTCGTCTTCGATGGTTTATTTAACTTCCGGGGGCTTTTCCTCTTGGAAAGTGCCCGGATGGGGCATCATAAGGCGCATTTGGACAGAGAGGTTCTAAGAACGCAGTTCTTATAACTACGCCTCCTCAGTTTAGTTATAGGAACTACTCTTGCCTTCAGTGTGCGTTCGCACATGAGGGAGGACGTTGTTGGGGACCATGTGTTTTTTTGGGGGGGAGAGAGAAGGGATTGTAGGTCTGTCGCAATTGTTACGACAGTGACAAATTTATGCCCCAGCAGATCTAATTCAAAACTGAGGTCTCTCATCTCTTATTCAAAGCTACTGTAGCTTTGAATAAAAGGGATGAGAGACCTCAGTTTTGTATTAGATATTATAAAAGCTAACTTACCAGCTTTCCCTCATCATGGTCATATGTATCATGTAACGGAACAGCCCCCAGTTGGAAAACTGCTCTACTAGCGCCTCGTTTACCTTTTCATCGAAGTATGCTTGGACACATTAGTAGACTGTGGTTCGTTCACTCAAGTGGCGCAGATTGTACTGACACAATTTCCAACTGTATTTGGGTTTTCCATCTCTTTTATTCAAAGCTATTATAAAAGCTAACTTACCAGCTTTCCCTCCCTTTCCCTTGTTTACCTTTTGTTGAAGTGCGTCCAGAACCTTAGTGGCCGGTCCGCCTACTAAAGTGTCCGGGCGGCAGCCGCAGATTCTACTGCTATACTTTGCAGCTGTATTTGGTCATTAAATTAATATGAAAATAATTGCTTTTGGACATTTCAAAATGGTTGTTAATTCGGGGCGTGTACCATTGTGATCGATTTAATACTGAATTGGTACACTTCTATTGTATTGGTTCTTGTCGTTATTACAATCTTGGTAAACAGCTGTGAGACTTTAAATATGGTGGGGCTGGAAGAAGCGGAGCTCACGTGAGGGTCATGGCTTGCCAGTTCTACCAATCACCAAAAAAAAATACTTATTTCAGTTCCTATGGAACACCGAAAAGACCCTGCCTCGGAGTAGGAGCTAAAAAGGTTATAGGAACTGAGGTCCGAGGTCCCTAGTTCCTATATGTCCGAATGCGTAAAAAATGGCCCGGTTCCCGAAAAGGTTAGAGGAACTCCAAAAGGTTCCTACAGTCCAAAAGCGCCTATGAAGATGTTCATATTTTCTAATCTCCTCGATAAGTCTCTCGTCTATCTGATCCATTTTTTGTGGATTTTAAAAATGGCGGAACTGTGCAAATTCAGTGAGAACCTCCGGAAACATGTAATCGCACTCTGGCCAATCACATGCGAGTACTTTGGCGTCTCTGCATTCGCGTAGCCAGGATGCACGTCGGGTCCAGAGCGGTGCGGGTGAGGCCTCTGCGGACCTACGCAGACCCTACGCGGAGGCTATGGCAGTTACGCAGACAACACGCAACCATAATTCCACCTTTACACATGCAATGAAAGTCTGATTATTCACACAGCCATGCTGTCTGGTAGAGATCAACATAAGATCCAGCCACCTTGCCATTTTAATCGTGTATTGGCAATCTAGAGCAATGACAATCTGCAATTTGAAATTTGGAGGCAATTCCACAGCCCTAGTTTCACTGTAATTTTAAAGGGTTGCCAAATCATTGTAAAACAAATAAAATCATTAATTTGAGGGATGACAAAATTAATGTGCAGGAAGATTCATTTGTGAAATTTAATCGTTAATTTTCTAAACAAGTCATTACTCATGACATTTTAAAAAAATTATTTGGCATTTTCTCATTGAGAAAGCTGATTTTGGGATTGTAGATATTTTGATTCAGCGGTGAACCAAACCTACTAAAAAAAACACTTTATCCTTCTTGGTTATAAAGTTTATGATTTCTTCGAAGCGTTAAGCCCATTCAAAGGTCCATGTGCACCGTACTCAGGTTTTGCCTTGGTTTAGTTCTGACCTCCCGCCGCGTCGGCTCACACCAGGGTCGCCAATCTTCCAAAATTAAGGAAATCGTGGCCGATCTGTTGGTGTTTTCACTCTGTTAGCAGCTGTTTCTGTTGCAGTCATGTTCAGGACATCATCCCTGTACACAAACAAGTCCAGGGGAGCATTGGACCACGGACATTAGAACTAGTCTTTCACTGATGTTTGACTGTATCTGATGTTTTCCTGATATTTAGTATTTATACTGAGGTTTTGGTGAACAACCACATGCTAGTCATCTGGACCAGTCACCATGTAGAAGAGTCATAAAAAGTTCAGCTTTGTTTTAAAGGACTTGCCGTGTTGCTCTTGCAGGATATGTTGCATTTGATTGATCTATTGAGACCTGGTGTGACGTACTTTTACCTCTGGAACTGTGTGTGAATGAATCTTATCAGGACACATTAACTATGATCATTTAGAAACAATATTGATGACTGCGAGATTTATCATGTCTAAGGTCTGACAGGATGTTGTCTCTGCTGATGAAGTAATGGCGTGTAATGATGTTGCCTTGATGACTGAAATGGCTGGTTTGAACTGTCACATGGCAGGTTGGTGGAGATGTTCCAGAGACTAATTATCTCTTCATGGGGGACTTTGTGGACAGAGGCTTCTACAGCGTGGAGACTTTTCTTCTCCTGCTAGCTCTTAAGGTAAACATGAGTATTCCTCTGTGTTTGCATCATGGTTGCATTAGACAATGAGGTCAGAGGAGAAACTAACAGATGCTCAGCTTCCCTCCTCTGCTTTGCATTCAGGTGCGTTACCCAGACAGGATAACCTTAATCCGGGGAAACCACGAGTCCCGGCAAATTACCCAGGTGTATGGTTTCTACGATGAGTGCCTCCGCAAGTATGGCTCAGTAACCGTGTGGAGATACTGCACCGAGATATTTGACTACCTGTCCCTCTCTGCTATTATCGATGGAAAGGTGAGAGGCTTCCAGTGTGTCCTCAGTCCTTCATCTTTCACCTCCTTTTGATTAATTTAATCCTGTATGGATCTTCCAGATCTTCTGCGTGCACGGTGGTTTGTCTCCCTCCATCCAGACACTGGACCAGATCAGAACCATTGACAGAAAACAGGAAGTGCCCCATGATGGGCCCATGTGTGACCTTTTATGGTCAGACCCTGAAGGTACCAGCACATTTGCATCCATGATGTGTTAGCAGTGATGATGGGATTACAGTTGGATACACTAACTCCCATCCAGCATGTGAGGTGGTGGTCCATCTGGAGCGTGAACCTGGTCTAACCTGTGTTGTTCCTGCCTGCAGACACCACAGGGTGGGGGGTGAGTCCCAGAGGTGCGGGCTACTTGTTTGGGAGCGACGTGGTGGCTCAGTTCAACGCTGCCAACGACATCCACATGATCTGTCGAGCACACCAGCTGGTCATGGAGGGCTATAAGTGGCACTTCAACGAGACGGTGCTCACCGTGTGGTCAGCACCCAACTACTGCTACAGGTGGGTCGCCTGTCGTAGCTTCACTGGACTTCTGCTAGTAAACGCTGACACATCAGAGCAGCAGGTTTTCATCACAGGGAAGATGACAACACAGCAACATTCAGGTTTTCCCCTAAATAGGCGCATTGCGACAGAGAGGTTCTAAGAACGCAGTTCCTGTAACTACATGTCCTGAGTTTAGTTATAAGAACTACCCTTCGCCTTCAGATTGCGTTCGCACATGAGGGAAGACCTTTTTTGGGACCATGTGTGACGCAATCGTGACGGGGAAAATTTATGCCACAGCAGATCTAATACAAAACAGGTTTCTCATCTCTTTTATTCAAAGCTATTATAAAAGCAAACTTACCAGCTTTCCCTCATCACGGTCATATGTATCATATAATGGAACAGCCCCCCCGTCTGAAAGCTGCCCCACTAACGTCTTGTTTACCTTTTGTTGTAGAACGCCCGGACACATTAGTGGACGGACCGTGGTTCATTCACTAAAGTGTGAACGAATTAGTGAACTAGCCTCACCAATCCGGAGGCCTCGCCAATCAATCACTCTTATTGATTTTGTTGAATTGACCACCAATCACTCTTAAGAGTATTGACCAATGTTTTTTCAGCCCCATTACTTTCACACCTGATGTATAATAATATTTATATATTTAAAGCTTTTAATTAATCATTGTGTATGGGGTAGAGAACCCAAGTTCATAATATTGCAAAAAATTTTGAAAGAAACATCTTCTACAGTATAACGCCTTTAATGGACTTGGCTGTGTCTGGCTGTGCTCCACCAGGTCAACATACGCCAGAGAGCATACAATAAAAGAGCATATTAACCCTCTAGGCGCCAAAGTCGCTATACTGCGATAGGCGACATTACTGAATATAACAGACTTTATCTTTAAATCTATAGCTTTGTACTGTTACTACTTGGTTTTACTACATCGCCACGACATACAGCGTCAGTTCTGACGTCATTTTTGAGTGTGTTTATATGAAAAAAATCTGAGAAATAAAGGTTTGAAACCTGACACCTGCTGTCTGCGCGCAGAGCGCGGGAGAGAGAGAGCATAGGCAAAAGCGGCAGCGTGTTGGAATGAGTGAGACAGATCGCAACTTTTAGAATAAAAAACTAATTCTGTTTTACTGAATTTCACCTGCTGATATACAAATTATATTAGCAAAGTTACTCCAATCAGACTCCTGTTTCTTTATTTAGAGCATGAGATGACAGCATAATTTTTTCCCTGTGTATGAATATGTTAAAAAAAAAAAAAACTTTTTTTTTTTTTTTTTTGTAAGTTACTACATCCAATATGGCCGCTACCTGACGACATCACAGTATGCAAATTACATGAGTAAATTTACTCCCATCACAAACTTTAGGTCATTATGAATATTTTTCTCATTTACATTATGGATCTATCTCTCACCACCTCCGAGCTACAGCATTTTGAAATCTTAAAGTCCAAAGGGAATATTTTCCTAAATAAACTCTGGCGCCTAGAGGGTTAAAGAAAGCAGGCAAAAATGTATTCATCCCAACTATGCCAGAAAATGCTTAGATTCTTGACAACACATTGTTGCCAAAGTCAGCTTTTAGAAAAAAATGCAAATGTATTAGTTGAACTATTAGATTTATTTCATTGTTTCTTTTTGTTCATTATACAACTTCCTGAACTGTAGCTTATGATCTGACTGATATAGAACATGTACGGTACAAAAAGCTAGAATTTTAAAGAGGATTTTTAATCAAACTGTGTGCTTTTTCATGCATTTTACGTTAGAATTTGCAATGTGTTAACTTTGAAAACCCGGATATAGTCAGTGTTCACATTCCTGTTTGGTGCAATCTGAGCAGCAGGAATTATCCGTCCTGCGCCGACGCAGCAGAAATTGGACTGGCTTTCCAATTTTGGCGCAGCGCAACAGAGGCTGTACATCAGCGGAGCTGTTCGGAGCATGTGGGCTGCAGCTCAGTGAGCAACATAGCAATGTTATTATTGTCATTATAGCAATGCTGTGTGGAGCGGATAAGTCCCCTGGTTTGGTTTTTTTCGAGCATTTCAGGCATACAGAAAAAATAATGTACAATTCATAGACAAACGTAAAAGCTCATAGTTGCTCAAAAATGAGTGGGGGTGAAGTTTAAAACATAATTCCTGCTTTCCGTTTCTTAAAGTATCTCTAAGTTTGAAATATTTTTTGATTCCAACATCCTATTACTTTCATATATTTAACAATTTAAAACAAAACATTCACCCTTCTAAATTAAGAAAATCATTCTTCCAGTTTTTTATATCGCCCAAAAATCCTTTCTCTGAATCTCTTTCTAAAGAGATGGATAATACTTAAACACCGAGTATCGTGTCCCAACCATCTGTCTGTCTCTTTCCAATCAGGTGTGGCAACGTGGCGGCCATCTTGGAGCTGGATGAGCATCTACAGCGAGAATTCATCATATTTGAGGCAGCGCCACAAGAGACCAGAGGCATCCCCTCCAAGAAGCCAGTAGCCGACTATTTCCTGTAAGACGCGTGTGCAGGCAGCCATGATGTGTTGAATACTCGGCACCATTTCCCACCAGCCGCCCTCCATCCTGCTGCTGGACCGTTCTGAACTCTCAGCAGTCAAACAGAAACCCACCCCAGCTCCAGCCCCGAGAGCTGGATTTCTGCAGCACTGCCCCGGCCTGACGGAGCAGGTGGAGGGGTGAGGCAGAGACCGGGCCCACGACTGCTGTCGCCTCCGATACACCGCAGCTACGCCCTGAAGCTCCTCAGCCAACTCATCCTTGTCCTGCTCTGTAGATACAACTCACCACTTTTTTTTAATCTAGTCTTTTAGTTATAGAACCATTTACTTTTGTTTAACTTGTCTGGTTAAATAAAGGTTGATCTAGCATCATTTGAAAAGAGATTTTTTTTTTTTAAATATGCAGCTGTGGTGTTTCACTTGGATCATTTTCAGGAATTCCTTCACTGCATATGTTGGCTCTGATTTTGTATAATTGTTTGCCAGGATTACTTGCCCCGCCTATTTTGCCCTACCTTGCCCCGCCCCGCTTCTTTCCTCATGTCTTCTGTTAACCGTCACGTCTTATTTAACATCCCAGGAGTTCAGCACATCACCAACCAACAGAAAAGTCTCCGCATTCATCATCTTCTCTCTTAATTCCTTTTAATCTGCAAATCTCTGTAGGTCTGTCAGTTTTGATATTGTGACAATAAAGTTTTTGTATCAACACTCAATTGTTGTGATTTAATGGTGTAACAAATGTTGAAAATGGGATTCAAACATGTGGCCCGGGGAACACAGCCAGCTCCAAACTGGCCTAGAAATTTGGAAAATGTGAAAATGACATTGGGTATTTTAATATAAGTAATTTTTTTATTTATTATTATTATTATTATTAAAGAAGTAATCCTAACGTGTCCAGTGAAGCTTTCATTTGTTCTGTATAAATGTAATGCTTGTTGAAGACTGGAGGACAATGTCTTCCACCTTTTTCATATTTCTGACTTCAGTTTATATGATGTCTGTTCAGGTGGTCAGGACTACACACTTGTGGAAATGTAGATATGTACATTTCTAGACAAAAGTGGAAAGTAATTATGTTAACTCAAGTTTTTGTGAGTAATTGTGATTTTTTTTTTTTTTTTTTTTTTTTTTTTTTGAGTACTTTTTGAAATTGGGTGTTTTACTCAAGTACATTTTGACCAAAATAATATACTTCGCTATTTTGGAAACGTCCCCTATTACAGAATTAAATGCAGGGGGAGAAAAGTCAGCCTGAACGGGTTTTATGCTGAACGTTGTTGATCAATCTGCCACCAATCTACACCAGTGATGTTCAGCATAACGCCCTCTGAAATAAATTCTCACTGGTGGTGGCTGGTGCCAAGCAAGACGAGGACATGGAGGAGGCTGAGGGCTGCCAAGCAGAGACATTGAATGCCTATGAAAGAGATGAAGAGGCTAATCTCAGCCAGCTCTTTGTATATTTTTGTATTATCATATATTAAGTTTAATATATTTACACTCGTGTGTGACCCAAATATATTCAGGTACTACCCTAAAAATGAGAATATCCTGAAAAAGTTCATGTATTTCTGTAATTCAACTTAAAAGGTGCAATTTACATAGTGTTTAGACAAATAATATGTGAATCAATATATTTCAAGTTTTTATTTGTTTGGATGTTGCTGATTGGGACTTGCAGCTTTAGAAAACCTCAAATTCTAAAACTCAAATAATTAGAATAAATGAAAAGCTCCAGTATTGTAGCTCAGAGTGTCACATTCTAATCAGGTAAGTAATCCAAAACACCTCCATCAGTGCCCCGAGCCTTTAAAAAAAAAGTCCCTGTCTTGGTTTAGAAGAATTCACAATCATGGGTAAGACTGCTGATCTGACAGTTGTGCAGAAAACCATCATTGACTCCCTGCACAAGGTGGGGAAGACACAAAAAGTGATAGCAAAAGAAGCTGGGTGTTCTCTGAGTGCTGTCTCAAAGCACATTAATGGACAGTAAAGTGGAAGGAAGAAGTGTGGAAGAAAACGGTGTAGAAGCCGGAGGGCTGACAGCAGCCTGGAGAAGATGGTCAGGAAAGGGTCATTCAAATGTGTGGAGGAACTTCATAAGGAATGGACCTGTGAGCTTCATCAAGTCCAGCATAAATGCAGCCGTCTACCAGGACATTTTGGAGCACTTCATGCTTGCTTCAGCAGACCAGCTGTATGAGGATGCAGACTTCATCTTCCAGCAAGACTTGGCACCTGCCCACATTGCCAAAAGTACAAAATCTTGGTTCAACAACCATGTTTGATTGGCCCGCAAACTCACCTGACCTGAACCCTAAATGAAATTAAATGAAAAATACTTTAGTCATCCCAGAAGGGAAATTCAGCATTGTTAAAAGCTCACTCTTTTTTCTTTCTTTCTTTCTTTTTTTTTTAAACAATATAACATTATATGAAATGATAATATAACAAAAATCAGTCAGTCAGTCTTGTTCTTTAGGGTGATGACTGCTGGCAGGAATGAATTTCTGTATCTCTCCGTCCTACAGCGAACCTAATGCAGCCTCCCACTGAACACACTCTGTTGATTCTTCACCGTGTTGTGGAGAGGATGGGAAGAATCCTCCATCATCTTCATCAGCTTGTGCAGCATTCTTTTCTAAACGATCAGCTCCAGCGGCTCCAGAGTTATTCCCAGCACAGAACCAGCTTTCTTGATCAGCTTGTTTAGTTTCTTCAAGTCTCTGATTCTGATGCTGCTGCCCCAGCAGATGCTGCAAAGCTAATTGCACTTTCCACAACAGACTTGTAGAAGAAAGCTGAACGGGAAGAGACCAAATAATAAAGAAGAGCTCAAGGCTGTGATTGAAGCATGTTTTTTCTTCCATAACACCTGAGATATGCCAGAAGCTGGTTGCATCCATGCCACGCCGGGTTGAGGCAGTCATTCATGCAAAAGGGGCCCCAACTAAGTACTAAGTAGAGCTGAAGATTTTACTTTAGGAGGCCTGACTTTTTTGTATTTAAAGTCCTTTTTAAATTGATTTCATGTAATATTCAATTTTTTTTAGTTTTAGAATTTCAGGTTTTCTTAAGCTGCAAGTCCTAATCAACAACATTCAAACAAATAAAAGCTTGAAATATATTGATTTGCATTTTATTTGTCTATACAACATGTAAATTGCACCTTTTAAGTTGAATTATAGAAATACATTAACTTTTTCACAATACTGTAATTTTTTGGGTAGTACCTGTATACAGCAGGAAAAAAGTATTGAACACGTCAATATTTTTTTCTGAAAATATATTTCTATTAGAGCTATTGACATGAAATTTTAATCAGATGTCGGCAACAACCCAAGTAATGCACACATACAAAATATCCTAACATTTATGTTACAGTTATTTGTAATATAGTGAAATGATACAGGGAATAAGTATTGAATATGCTGACTAAAATTTATTTAATACGTAGTGCAAAAACTTTTGTTGGTGATTCCAGCCTCCAGACGTCTCCTGTATGGAGAAACCAGTGGAATACGTTGCTCAGGTGTGATTTTGGTCCATTCTTCCACACAAACTGCCTTCAAATCTTCAAGGTTGCGGGGGTCTCTTCTGTCAACTCGGCTCTTCAGTTCCTCTGTCGGGTAATTGACTGGGCCATTTTAGCAGCTTTACTTTCTTTTTCTTAAACAAGTTGAGTGTCTCCTTGGCTGTGTACTTTGGATGGTTGCCTTGCTGAAAGATCCAGCCTCTTTTCATCTTCAGCAGATGGCAGCAGATTCTGATCCAGAATGTTTCTACTTTTCTCCACTCATTCTTCCTCCAATGATATGAAGTCTGCCAGTGCCACGTGCCGAAAATCAGCCCCCACCATGATGTTCCCACCTCCAAACTTCACTGTTGCTATGGTGTTTTTGGGCTCAAGTGGGGTGCCATTTCTCCTCCAAACATGTTTCGTCTTATGACACCCGAAGAGTTCAATTTTGACCAGACTATGTTTTCCAGAATGTCATGGGTTTGTCCAGATGTTGTGTTGCAAACATCAAACGAGCATCAACATGCTTTTTCTTCAGAAATGGAGTCTTGCGTGGTGTGCGTGCATGAAGGCCATGGCGGTTGAGTGCATTACTCCTTGTTTTCTCTGAAACAACTGTACCTGCTGGTTCCAGGTCTTTCTGAAGCTCTCCACGAGTGGTCCTGGGCTGTTGGAGAATCTTTCTGATTATTGTTCTGACTTTGCTGTCTGAAATCTTGCGAGGAGCACCTGGTCGTGGCCGGTTTATGACGATGCCGTGTTCTTTCCACTTCCGGATGATGGTCCCAATGGTGCTCACTGGAACTTTCAGAAGTTTAGAAATGCACCTGGAACCAATGCCTTCAGTGTGTTTGCAATAATAAGGTTGCGTAGGTCTTTAGGCAGCTGTTTGCTTTTACCCATCATGCAATGCTTCCTGTCTGACACCTTGGTGATGAGAAACCTTTTTAAAGGCATCAATCAGGACTAAACCAGATGATATTACTTTGCACTGATAGAGGACAGGATTACTTTTTAAATATGGACAGACTTCATCTGCTTTCTTGGCTTTCCAGATCTTTTTGTCCTCCATTTCTTCATGTGTTCAATACTTATTCCCTGTGTCATTTCACGATATTAAACATAACTTAATTTGTGGACATAAATGTTAGGATTTCTTTGTATGTGTGTGCATTACTTGAGTAGTTGCCGACATCTCGAGAAAATTTCATGTCAATAGCTCTACTAGAAATATATTTTCTGAGAAATGTTGATGTGCTGTTAAATACCCTCCCCCTCTATCTATCTATATTTATCTATACATATCTATTGATAGATAGATAGATAGATAGATAGATAGATAGATAGATAGATAGATAGATAGATAGATAGATAGATAGATAGATAGATAGATAGATAGATAGATAGATAGATAGATAGATAGATAGATAGATAGAAATGAAAAAATAAAGTTAATAAAAAATAAAATTGCCTAGCTAAATAAAATCCAATGGATTGCATCAAAAAGAAATGACAAGAAGTAAACCTCGAATGGAGAAGGTTTAACAGCCATAATTCTACCAGATGTGACGACTGGGAAGTTCATTTTCCAGTAATGCCCAATAAACAATGCTAAAACATCTGATTGTGCTTGCAGTTGTTGTTTTTCTTACTGTTGAAGTCATTTAAAGGTTGAATATGGAACACGGACAGAACAGCGACATCACCTGTGTCTAGGTTGTAGTTGCAACAGCAGAAAAACAACTCCAGCCACTGGGTTGCCAGGCTTGCTGCTGATACGGCAAGTGACCAACAGTCTGCAGCATGTCCAACAAATAATGCAAAGGAGTTTATAACTGACAGCTAACGTTAGCAACGTTAGCAAGTGAGCTAGCTTACCGAACCAGGAGAAAAGTAGCCATTTCCGCATTTTTTTTAATATATATACTGTTTAGATCCCCGAGGAGAAATTAGGACTCTGCATTTTACCCATCTCTGTGTGGTAGTACCAGAGAGCAGTGGGCTACTACTTAAAGTGCCAGGGGAGAAGTTGGTGGGGGGTTAAGGACCTTGCTCGGGGGTCCACAGTTGTTCACCTGAATTGTTTTGATGCCGTGGAAAACGTTTATGTGGGTCCATTTAGTGTAGGCTTCACTTAAATTTACTCCAGATTTTGCTCTTCGCAGGTCACTCTTCTTCAGAGACAGATAAAAATATCTCTGGGGCTCTGAAGCAGCTGCTTCACTTGTCGATGCTGTGTTTCCCCCTGTGCCAGCCTAACTGTGCCCAACATACAATTGCAACACAGAGATCGTATTTGGCAGCCCGCAATGGTGGCGTGTATTGACTTGTAGATGTAAACATAACGCCGTTTCAAACCCATTAAAATTTAATTTATTTTCAGGCTAAATGTGGCAAGGTACACAACGGAGGGCCCGGGTGGGCACATGATCAGTCGGAGGCATAGTGACAGGACCACACTGTCACATCTCTCCCCCTCTTTCCACAAGCACGTCCTCGTGCTCCGCGCAGGGTGCCACCAATTAGGAATCCATGGACTGTTTACCAGCGTTTCACATGGATCCTGCCGACAACGCCAAATGTTACAAGTAGGAACCATAAACAAAGAGGAAGATGCAGGTGTAAAGTTTAACAATATTTGTTAAATGTCCATTAATATTGTCATCCTGCTCAATTACCTCATCCAGGCTTCTCACTCAGAACACATTACACACTTGAGTTTAACCATACACCACACAGGGCGGAATTCCGCTTAACATGGCACACAGGGCACACTTTAAACACGCATGTCACCACTGCAAACAAACACCGCAATCAATTCCACTACGAGTCAGGTGTGGTTCGGTTCTGAGTTGGTACTAGGATGTACAGCATTAAGAGGAGGCGACCAAAAAACAGACAAAGCAGCAGACAAACAAACAAAAAAAATCAATAACAGTTAGTCCACTCTTACAGCTGCAAACAACGGACAACTCGGACCCAGGAGTGGACTAACTGAAACAAACAAAACCCAAACTAATTAACTAAAAAAGGACAGCAGGAAACGGTGTAAAACTGAAACAAAACGAAATACAAAATTACCACAACAATCTAAAAATATTTTAATTCATTCTTAAAACATTTAAACACCATACCTGCAGCGTTGCATCCCGACGCCACGTCTACCACATTTCGTGGAACAAAACGTCAAGCCCCGACCCTGCCATACAAAGCATTTTAAGAACCAACTACAATGTATAAAATCCACAACAATAAAGCCACATTTACCAGATCGGGAGATCTTGCAGAAGTGTCAAACAGTGTAGACCCAGCTACAACCTGGCCACCTGACAGGAAACTGGCATTTCCCAGCAAAGCGGCCACTTCTTCTTTTATAGAGAGGGGTTCACCTGGGGCCACAGCGGCACCCCATGGTGTCACCCGTTACATAAATATAATTTTTTAAAGGAAATGTACTTTCATTCTGCACCCCTCCAAACGACTCGTGGAATTATTATTCTTAAATGTAGCTTTTAATAAAAATGTTTCATATTCAACCTTTAAGCTCATTCTAAATAAGACATGAAAAAAATCTGTTTGCTTTTACAAATGAGGCCTTTTCATAGGATCTCCACTTTAACCCATTGACTGCCAGACCTTTTCTGAGCAGAGTGCTCCATATTGCCAGGATTATTAAGCATTTTCACTGATTTTTGGAGATCCACAGAATATTGTGTACTATGCCTATGCAAACACTGAATGTACCAAATAAAAGCTTTGAGTCTCTTCTTTTATCAGAAAAAACCATTTGTTTCTAGCTTTTTGCATTCTTCTTCTTTTTAAAAAAAATGTTTTTGTTCGACAGATACAGGAAAATAGCTCTTACATCATTACAGTCATAGAAATAAGAACATATAATGCTTGGTTAAGCAAGTATCTGCCTGATTTTTATTTTTTCTCTCCAGACATGGACAAGAAAATAAAACAAAAGATATATGAAATGAAAAACGCAGTCCAGCAAATAAGTACAAACGAAGCCAGACCTGCAACATCGACACATAACAAAAAAAAACAAACAACAACCCTGGGAGTTCAGATGGGCATTTGCTTCTGGCATTTGCACTAAACAAAAAATTAGACAGAGGAAGGTAGTGCTATTTTTTCCATATCTTGCAGTTGGGTTAGGAATGGGCCCCAGACTTCATCGATCTTCTCTGCCAGTCGCTCCATATGTCACCCGCTCATAGCTTGCCATTGAGCTCAGAACCTCTACCCATTCCTTAAAAGTAGACAGGGTGGGAGATTTCCAGTGGCGCAAAGTTATTCTGCATCCTGTTAACATAACTAAAGACACCATAATTTTCGGCGTTTGACATGTAAATGTTAGCTGGTAGTAAACCCAGAAGGCACAATGAGGGGTTTTGTTTTACCAGGTGCGTCCCCAACATTTTATTTAAGAACAGAATTATTTCATCCCACATGCCAGTTGTTTTGTCACACTCACATAACATATGCACTAGAGTTCCCACCTTTCTATTACATCTCCAACACATCTCACCGTTTCTGAGTTTCAATCTTTTTCCATTCTTGAGTAATCTGCAGTAGAACATGAGTTGGTTGCAGCAAAAATGCCTGTTTCTGACCAAAAATCTTAGAAAATGAGCTTTTAATGCTGCAATGCACTCGAAGTGGAAAAGTGTCTTTGATGCCATTTTTTTTTTTCACTCTAGTAACACCATCATCTGAACAGCTGTTTACTTCTATGAAACAACAAATACAACACTGCGAAAAGAGTTTTGGTGGCAAAATAATTAACTACTAGCTAAATAAGCCACATGAAGTTTGTTTCACAACATAACATTTGGCAGAAACATCTCCCTCTATTCCTCCCTCCCTCCTTCTATTCAGCCACCGCAGCTTAAGTGTGCAAGCACCCGTGGGAAACAACCGCGTGCTGCTTGACTTACTTTCACTTTCAGATGGCACACTTCGCTGCTGTCTTTCCATTGTGTCTTTGATTGATCGTGCCACTTTCTGTCACGACCACTTTT
Source organism: Atherinomorus stipes (assembly GCA_023101725.1). NCBI lineage: Eukaryota > Metazoa > Chordata > Actinopteri > Atheriniformes > Atherinidae > Atherinomorus > Atherinomorus stipes. The sequence continues at coordinate 247,973 of JALJCO010007303.1, forward strand.
TCCACAAACTTTCCTCTGTCATCCACCACCTAAACTGCTTCGATTACGACCGGTCGCCATGTTCTCTCCCACTCACAACAGAATCGAGCACACTTCTTGGGCTAACAACCCCTAACAACACAGGCACCATAGAAACGCATCACTTCCTGGTAGGTTTTTTAAAGCTTGTCTGACACCGCCATCTGCTGGATTGGATGAAAATTACCGAAATAAAGATGATCAGCACTTGGTTCTCTCTGACAAGCTCCGCCAGAGATTAAAACAGCTCCCCCGATTAAAACCCGTAATTAACGTGGAAACACATTATTGGCAGTTAACGTTCGGATTTGAATTAACGTGTTTACTCGTGAATGGCAGCCAGTGAGTTAATAATTAACTGTTTTCCATTTTCTATCATAGACATCTTTATTTTTAAAGGTTTTATTTCCATGCCCCCCCCCCCCCCCCCCCTTTCCCAGTCTGTGCCCTGTCCCCCATTAACCATTCCCTGGATCCGCCCCTGAATGCCTCATGTTTAGTCTGATCAACACTGACTGAAATGAAAGAGTCTCATTACAAACTGGCACTGCACAGAAAGGAACGCCTTTCGTTTGTTATTTTGCCTTTGAGCAAGACACTAGCCACCACTTTGGGGTGATTTACTTCTGAATTAAAACATGTTTTAAAGATGACTCAGCACCAGAGATGGGGATGAAGAAGCCGGGCCGGTCTGATCCAACTCCCGTCAACATGTCCGGTCTCGGAAGTCTCGCCTGACCAGTTTGGACTCGTTTTTCCAGCTTGACGGAGACACAAGCTCCCAAACCGGCGGAGAGGAAGCAGAACCAGGACCCGGAAACGAGGCTCGAAGTGTGCTGGAGCCCGCAGAGGAGACGGACTCGTCTACAGGTACCGGAGCTCCGGGGTTCTGGGTCACAACAGGGTTTGATGGGACGGCTTCGGATCCACAGAGGGAGAGGGGGGTTTGTGGTGTGCGAGGAGTTCTGGACGCGGAGCAAACTGTCGCTCTGAGACATCCTCCGGGTCCAGATCAGCTCACATTTTGGGTAATCAGCTGTGATTCATGTTGAACTGCTGGCGCGCGGGCCTCAGGGGATATTTGTTTTCCTGACCGAGCATAACCAGACAACCCGCGAAATTGATTTTATCTGTGGAGTGTTTGATCGTGATTGTGTCACGTGATCTTACATTTACTTTAAAAAGATACTCCCCGCGTGCACTTCTAAATGTTTGATCTATTCAGAAGCTATTTCCCTTGGAGCATGCTGGTCTTCAGTCCGGTACCGGCCGAGCGTCATCTTAATAACCTGAATGCAACTTTGTTCTATGTCAGCAGATTTTTAAAATCCACATCCGGGTGTCTGAGATCCAGGTGAGGATATGGACCGTCAGAACCAGGTGGTGGTGGACCGACTGCGGTCAGCGTTCCGGTCCGGAGTCACACTTCCGGCAGAGTTCCGGAGATCCCAGCTGAAGCAGCTCATGTCCATGATCAAAGACAACGAGGAGCAGATTATAGATGCTCTGCGCAAAGACCTGGCCAAGGTAAACGTCACGAGTCCGACATGCAGGGACACGAGCATTCCCAGGAATACCACAGTTGGAATTACTCAACAGAAGACAGATGGTTGCCTTCCTTATCATGTTATGACACCTCTGACTGGGTGGTGAACATGTTTACCAAGATAATCTGATATTTGATGTGATCACTGCTTCTTCAGGAAATCCTAACTTCCTTTTCTGACTTCTGTTCCTGAACTTCAGCCAAAGTTCGAGACGATCCTGGCTGAGATTGACATCGTGATCAACGAGCTGCATCATGCCATCTCTAACATCACCAGCTGGATGCAGCCGGAATATGCAGCTAAAAATCTGGTAGGTCCAACAGTTTATCAGCAGCTTTGTCTTTTTATTAAGTTTTACATCCCACAGCTGAATCTATGGAGTAAGAAAAGTGTCATAATGAAATGCATGAGGAATTGAATAATTAATTAACGATATGTCATTAATATTAATTGAAAAAGGGGCTTGTTTCCAGATTAAAAAAGGGGGATTCATGCCGTTCTCAGAGACATATTTCCCTTTTAATATCACAATTAAATAACTTTTACCTTCAGTTGTTATAAAAAATACTGTATACGTAAAAACAACAACAAAACAAACAAACAAGAATTACCTAAAAGAAATTTGACTTTGTGCGATGCCTGCATCTGATGCCTTAAAAATTCACCGTGGCCTGTTTAAAATGCCACCTACTCTTTCTTAAACGCCTGCTTCACTTTGCAACACTGTCTCAAGGGGCTGGGGGATATGGTCTAAAATCAATATCACGATATAATGAGCAGTTCACCTCGGTAACAATAAATGGACGACAACGCGTTACAGACTGGATGGGGTGGAGTCACATAAAAAAAAGTGAGGGATGAAAAGCAGTCAAACCGAGCTTGTTAAATTTTCCTCCCACCCAGCAATGATTAAAAATTAATTTGGAGTGCTCTGGTGGGGCGGAGCTCAGCAAGGAAGGGGGAGGAGCTTTGTGGAATGGGAGCTGCTATGCAGTAGCAGCGGTTTTAGCAACCTTGTGGCTTCCACAGGAGATTTGGAGATTTCTCAAATATGCATGAATGAACCAAAGCAACCCCCAGGCCATGTTTTTTTGGGAGGGAATGACATAATACAACAAAAAGCTCAGAAAAGTAAATTTAGCATGTTTCCCCTGCTTTAAATTGATAAATTGGCACTTTAAATTAATTACCCAAAACTGTGTTTACATATTTTATTGTGTCCCTTTTCTCCCTCCGTAGTTTGATCAGCAGATGTAGGTAGAACACCTGAATTCCAGGTATTCTTAGTTTCATGTCCTGTTTTGTGTTCCAGGCCACAAAGTTAGATGACTGTTTTATTAAGAGGGAACCTTTAGGAGTTGTTCTGATCATCGGGCCGTGGAATTACCCGCTCCAGCTGCTCATACTGCCCATGGTCGGGGCCATCGCTGCAGGTATCTGGAGTTTTTTTTCTACATTGCTTTATTTGTCATGTGCACAGTTAGAGTACAATGTATTTCTTTTATATGCTACCAGTGAGGAAACAAGGTTATTATAGTTAACTAAAACTAACGAAAAAACGAAAACTTAAATTGAAAAAACATTTCAGTTAACTGAAATAAAAATAAAAACGACAGTTTTTAACAAAACGATAACTAACTGAAACTGTATCATGTCTTTCCAAAACTAACTAATACTATCTAAAATTATTGCAGAAACATCCTTAGTTTTAGTCTTTGTAAATTAATATAGTACATCAACCTTTTGGGTTGATATTTCTATTTAACCTTTTTACTTTGCTCTACTGGTTTTACTCCAAGTGACTTTCTGATGATTTTGAATGTCACACCAGACAAACACCTATAATTTACTGAAAAGAAAAAAACCCCAAAACTAAAACTAGCACTGAAACTAATAAAAACTAAACTAAAACTAAACATTTTACAAAAATAGAAACTAACAAAAACTAGCAAATCTGCTCAAAAATCTAACTAAAACTAAGTGAATTGAAAAACAAAGTCAAAACAAAATAAAAACTGAAACTAATTAAAAATCCAAAACTGTTATAACCTTGTGAGGAAATAATCACACAAAATGAAGGTAATATTCAAGTTATGAAGTGATGTGTAGATATGAAAATTGAAGATATAAAACAAAGGGGTGCTCCATGTTAAGGGTGCAGGTATTGTGTGAATTGTGCAGGATTTCAGCCATGATGCTGGTTTAGCAGGCGAATGGCTTGTGGAAAGAAGCTCTTCTTCATCCTTTGCCCTCAGGTTGTGGACACGCCGGCCTGACGGCGAAAGAGTGTGTGCAGGGTGGCTGGCCTGCTTAAGGAGCTTCCTACACCTCAGTTAGCTGAACTATGGCGATTTGGGGATTTTTCGTATAGGCCTATGTGACTGATAAAACTTCCCCCATCACTCCAATACCAAAGTTAATGCTTTAAATCAGGGGTAGGCAACTCCGGTCCTAGAGGGCTCAGGTATTAGGACTTTTCCTGCTGCAACACACCTGACTTCAATCAATGGGTAATTAGCAGACTTGTGCAGCCAAGCATGTATATGCGAAAAAAGTGTTACCGTTACACTTTTGTGAAAAAATGTTAAATTAAAACGCCTGAAAAACTGCCTCATGAGGGCATAAAAACTTTTTTGTGGTATCTGAGTTTGTTTTTTTAAATGTAGATGTTTCAATTACCAGTTTTTAATCGCAATATTCAGGTTTTGTGAAATTCTTGGTATAATGGAAACTAGTTGAGGCTGTGGACAGGTGTCTTACTGATAACGAGTTCAAACAGGTGTCATGAATACAGGTAACGAGTGGAGGACAGAAGAGCCTCTTAAAAAAGTTACTGGTCTGCGAGAGCCGGAAATGTGGCTTGTTTGTTGGAGACCAAATACTTAATTTCCACCATAATTTGCCAATAAATTCTTTAAAAATCCTACAACGTTATTTCCTGGACTTTTTTTTTTTATTATTATGTCTCTCGTAGTTAAAGTGTACCTATGATGAAAATTAACTCTCAGATAAGTTGGAGAATTTTTCTTTATTTACAGCTGTGTGAAAAAGTTTTTCCTAATTTCTTACTTTTTTGCATGTTAGTCGCACTTAAATGTTTCAGATCATCAAACAGATTTAAATGTTAGACAAGGATAACACAAGTAAACAGAAAATGCAGTTTTTAAATGAAGATTTTTATTTTTAAGGGGAAAAAAAATCCAAACTTAAATAAGAGTGATTGCCCCCTAAACCTAATAACTGATTTGGCCACCCTTAGCAGCAACAACTGCAATCAAGCGTTTACAATAACTGGCAATGAGTCTTCTACAGCGCTGTGGAGGAATTCTGGCCCACTCATCTTTGCGGAATTGTTGTTTTAATTCAGCCACATTGGAGGGTTTTCCAGCATGAACCACCTTTTAATGGTCATGCCACAGCATCTCAGTTGGATTCAGGTCAGGATTTTGACGAAGCCACTCCAAAGTCTTCATTTTGTTTTTCTTAAGCCATTCAGAGGTGGACTTGCTGGTGTGTTTTGGATCATTGTCCTGCTACAGAACCCAAGTCCGCTTCAGCTTGAGGTCACCAACAGATGGCCGGACATTCTCCTTCAGGATTTTTTGAGAGACAGCTGAATTCATGGCTCCATTTACCACAGCAAGTCTTCAAGGTCCTGAAGCAGCAAAACAGCCCCAGACCATCACACTACCACCACCATATTTTACTGTTGGTATTATATTCGTTTTCTGAAATGCTGTGTTACTTTTACGCCAGATGTAATGGGACCTACACCTTCCAAAAAGTTCAACTTTTGTCTCGTCAGTCCACAGAGTATTTTCCCAAAAGTCTTGGGGATCATCAAGATGCTTTCTGGCTAAACTGAGACGAGCCTTTATGTTCTTTTTGCTCAGCAGTGGTTTTGGTCTTGGAACTCTGCCATGCAGGCCATTTTTGCCCCCCAGTCTCTTTCTGATGGTGGAGTCATGAACACTGACTTTAATTGAGGCAAGTGAGGCCTGCAGTTCCTTGGATGTTGTTCTGGGGTCTTTTGTGACCTCTTGGATGAATTGTTGCTGTGCTCTTGGGGTAATTTTGTTCGGCCGGCCTCCTGGGAAGGTTCACCACTGTTCCATGTTTTCACCATTTGTGGATAATGGCTCTCACTGTGGTTCTCTGGAGTCCCAAAGCTTTAGAAATGGCTTTGTAACCTTTTCCAGACTGACAGATCCCAATTACTTTGTTTCTCATTTTTTACAGATTTTTTTTTTTCTATTTAAGTGATTTCTTGATTGAGAACAGGTGTGGCAGTAATCAGGCATGGGTGTGGCTAGAGAAATTGAACTCAGCTTTCCAAAGATGTGATAAACCACAGTTAATTTATGTTTTACAGGGGGGCAATCACTTTTTCACACAGGGCCATGGAGATTTGGATCTACCCCCCCCCCCCCCCATAAAAAATTTCATTCAAAAACTTCATTTTCTGTTTACTTGTGTTATCTTTGACTCACATTAAAATTTGTTTGATGATCTGAAACATTTAAGTGTGTCTAACATGCAAAAAAAAGCAAGCAATTAGGAACGGGGCAAAATCATTTTCACACAGATGTATGTTGGCTAAATGTTCAGTTGCATGATGTCTGTGTTTAACTCATTCACTGCCATTGACGTCTATAGCAGTATACAGAGGGGGGGAAGTATTGAACACGTCAACAATTTTCTCCAGAAATATATTTCTAGTCGAGCTATTGACATGAACACAATCTGGTGAAAATCTGGCGACATCTGGTGAAAATTTCAGTACTTTTTTTTTTCCCCTGCTGTATACGGCTATATAAGTCAATTGCAGTGAATGAGTTAAGTTTAGAGCAGGGGTACCCAAGTCCAGTCCTCAAGAGCTACTATCCTGCACATTTTGGTTGCATCCCTTCTCCAACACACCTGAATCAAATGAAAGTCTCGTTAGCAGCCTCTGCAGAGCTGAAAGACACGCACATGAGGGGATTAGCCATTTGATTCAGGTGTGTTTGGGAGGGTATATTCTAAAAATTGCAGGGTAGCAGCTCTCAAGGACCAGACTTGGGCAGCCCTGGTTTAGAGGATATTTGAGGGTAAATAAATGCTTGCAGCTCAGTGGTTGTTGTTGTGTCTGACCAGGAAACTGTGTGGTCATCAAGCCTTCAGAGGTCAGCCCGGCCACCGACAGTCTGGTTGCTGAGCTCATCCCCAAGTACCTGTCCCAGGTAACGGTTTGGTTCTACTCCTGTAGTCTGCTTAGATCTCTGAGTGTTACCATGAGTGTGAGGTACAGATATCAGAGCTGCAGGTGTTGCTTCCACAGGACTGTTATGCAGTGGTTCATGGTGGAGCAGAGGAGACCAAGGCCCTCCTGGAGATCCGGTTTGACCACATCTTCTACACAGGTGAGAGCCAGGATGATGCCCATCCAGTCTCGGATGGATGGATGGATGGATGGATGGATGGATGGATGGATGGATGGATGGACAGATGGATGACTGATAGATAAATAGGTGGATGGATGATGGATGGATAGATAGATAAATGGATGGATCAATAGATAAACAGTTGGATGGATAAATAAATGGATGGACATATGGGTGGAGTTCTGCCGTCTGTCCTCCCTCTGAGACGTCCCCTCCGTCCTGCAGGGTCTCAGGCTGTGGCCCGGAGCGTGGTCCAGGCGGCCGCGGTCCATCTGACCCCGGTGACGTTGGAGCTGGGTGGGAAGTGTCCCTGCCTCATCTACGGTCACGTGAACGTGGCTGCTGCCGCCCACCGCCTGGTCTGGTCCAAGTTCTTCAACATGGGCCAGAGCTGCGTGGCCCCCGACTACGTGCTGTGCTCCACGGCCACCAGAGACGCCCTGCTGCCGGCGATCCGCCAGGTTCTGGAGGAGTTCTACAGCGCCGAGCCGCAGAAGAGTCCTGACCTGTCCCGCATCGTGTCCTCCCGACACTGGACCCGTCTGATGGGACTGCTGGGAAAGACCAGTGGGAAGGTTGTAGTGGGAGGAGAGTCGCACCAGGAGGACAAGTACATCGGTGAGTGAGAGGATGACATCATGACAGCTGATATGATGAAGATATGATGTATTTGATATTTAAACTGTTTATAAATCTCCTCTGAAGACAGAGATGTTAAACCTCTGCAGGTCTAATGAGGCATGATGTGTTCAAAGGTTTGTTAAATCGCTTCTATGAGAAGAATCTGATCAAATCCAACAGAATTCATATTAATCTGTTCTCTGCAGCTGGATGGTCAACATTACTGCCAACTTCAGAGTTCTGTTGGTCAGAGGGGCCTGGGTGTTTACCGTTTACTCTCAAACTGAAACAAACTCAGTCTGAAGCGTTTATGCACTGGTTCATGATGGTCCTGACAGACTGAACACTGAAATCACAGCCCCCCAAAAAAGAGAAATGAATCAGCTGCAGGGACGAAGGAGAAAGCATCCTCAGCACTTTCAGAGATGGTTTTAGTTCCGCAAACGTTGAGCTAACTTGGATGTGTAGCATTTATTTAGGTCGTCTGTTTGAAGAAGTTTGAACAGAAGGAAAAAAATCCTCATACTGGAAGGTCTTTATCTTCAGCAATGTGCTTGTTATCAGACCAGCCAGTGAGTGCTGGCATCATTAACCCAGATTATGAATGTCTGATACTGTTTATTAGGCTTTACACGATCAGGATTTTTGGGGCCGATCACCGATCCGATCATGTGAGGAAGCAAATGTATCTATTTAAATAGCTCATTTACCTGTATTTATTCAGTTTACTGAGTATCATAAAAAGGATTTTTGTTAACATTTTTTGTCCTGAACTGACTGAGATGAAAAGGTTAAACATCAATAACCTCTAATGGGCATTCAGGTTCAATCAGGACAAACCAAAATAATTTGAGGCAGTGGCACAAATAATAGGCACAACCTAAACAGTCGTAACTGAAATTATTTACAGTTTTCACAACGTTCTGACTTTTCTGGGCTTTTATATCTGGATAAGATTTTATGAGGTTAATCAGAGCTTTCTTCTTGTCTTTGTTGTCTCTGTAGCTCCCACTGTGGTGGTGGACGTGGCTGAGGATGACGTCCTGATGACGGAGGAGATCTTTGGCCCCATCCTGCCCATCCTCGCTGTGGAGTCTGTTGAGAAAGCCATTGACCTGGTGAACAGAAGAGAAAAGCCTCTGGCTCTCTACGTGTTCTCTGATGATTCCTCAGTAAGGACCTCGACTCTGCCGGTCACAACTTAGAGATATGTTCAGTGTTTCAATGACGCTGTCCTTCCTTCATGAAGATGGTGAAGATGGTGATGGAGAAGACCAGCAGCGGAGGATTCTGTGCTAACGATGGTATCGTCCACATGACGCTTCCTAGTCTGCCCTTCGGAGGTGTTGGTAGGTGTTTCCCTCTGCTGACACTCGTTCAGACAGAAGTAAATGACACTGTTCACTGCTGCACAAAACAAATACAGAAACCACATTTTCCCAAGTTTTGATACCAAGAGTTGGTTTCATCAGGTTTAATGACCAGCATAAGGTCCTCTACTAGCAAACTACTAAAATTCATGGACATTGTGGAACTTCAGATGGCAAAAGTAGGAAATCGTGTGATTTCGTAACGTAACAACAATATCTCACAACATTTCGTTCCATCAGCTCCGCTCCAGCATGTAGAAAGTCCCTGTTATTGTGGAAGATTTTCATATCCCAGCATTCCTTTAGGTCATGTGACTACAGTGCAGCTGCTGCTGCTACAGACTGACTTGCTTTGAAGCTGCTTATAATATGTCTGGTTTTAAGTTGTTGGTTAAGCTACCAAGTTGTCAGAAACATTATAATTAGCCACATGTTGGCTAATACCTGCTAGTATCTGATATCTGGCAGCCAGATGTTCAAAATGAACTCCTCTGGCTGAGTTAAGGATATTTTTGGATCTTTGCTCTCAGAGCAGAATATAGTTGTATCTCTCAAAACATGAGATAGAGCCTCACAGTTGCCTGCATATATCGGTATCGGTTGATATCGGATATCAGAAATTAAGAGTTGGACAATATTGGATTTTGGATATTGGATATCGATAAAAAAAGCCAATATTCTACATCCCTAATCATGACATCAAAACTATTAAAACCAAAAAGACTTCAATTTCAAGCTTAAAACTGCGATTTTCAACTTCTGTATGTCCGATCCTAAAAATTCCAACTGTAGGGGGTAGTTAGCATCTCAAATAAGAAGGGAAAGTTCAAAGGGAAAGGTTGGTCCACTCAGGCGAACCACTGTGGACCCTTGAGCAAGGTCCTTAACCCCCACCAACTGCTCCCCAGGCGCTTTAAATAGCAGCCCACTGCTCTCAGGTTCAACCTGAGATTGGGATTAATAAAGTTTTTTCTTTTTGAAAGGGGTTTGGTAGCAGCTTGGGGTTTCACCTGTGAAACAGCAGCTTTCTTTCCCCAACCTCAATATCTTAACAGTACATTATCGGTACAAGTTGTCGTGATATCGGAATGATGTAAAAAAAAAATTCTGTTATCAGCCGATAATTATCCTGCACCCCTACTGGAAAGTAAGGGGTTAAACTGTGGCTTAAGGGGAGACTTTAAAGTTAGAACACTTTAGGTACGTACTACAAGGAAAACCTTTTTGTATATCAGTTTGTGGGGTTATGTTGTGGAACAGTTTAGAGAGGAGGCTCAGGAAATGTTCGACCATAAACCAGTTTAAGGAAAAAGTACAAAGGCATTATATTTACTAGGTACAGAAAAAAAGAGGATATTTGATTTTTACAGGGTGATAACTCTTTATTGGATCACCCTTTCTGTCATTAATATGTGGGATGGGTGTCATCTTTATTTCAGTGTGTGTGAATGAATGTTACCTATAATAGTTTAAAAATGAGGATATACATTAATGTTTATTTGCATTATTATCATTGTTATGCTATGTGTAGTAGTATTAGCAGGGATTTTGTAGTGATAGTCGTAGGAGTATTAATATTTTATTAATACTATATTAATAATATGGTATTATTAATATACCATATTATTAACAATAATATGGTATTAGATTATACTTATTGAAATACTTTTATGTTATATACAGTATGATAATACACTGCCTGGCCAAAAAAAGTCGCCACCAAAAAAAAAAGGTCATTCGCTCTAATACTTTGTTGGACCGCCTTTAGCTTTGATTACGGCACGCATTCGCTGTGGCATTGTTTCAATAAGCTTCTGCAATGTCAAAAGATTTATTTCCATCCAGGGTTGCATTAATTTTTCACCAAGATCTTGCATTGATGATGGTAGAGTCTGACCGCTGCGCAAAGCCCTCTCTAGCACATCCCAAAGATTCTCAATGGGGTTGAGGTCTGGACTCTGTGGTGGCCAATCCATGTGTAAAAATGATGTGTCATGCTCCCTGAATCTTGGAATATCTTGGAATCTTGGAATATGCCTGTGCCATCGGGGAAGAAAAAGTCCATTGATGGAATAACCTGCTCATTCAGTATATTCAGGTATCAGTTGACCTCATTCTTTGAGCTCATACTGTTGCTGAACCTGGACCTGAGCAACTGCAGCAACCCCAGATCATAACACCGCCCCCACAGGCTTGTACAGTAGACACTAGACATGATGGGTGCATCACTTCACCTGCCTCTCTTCTTACCCTGATTCACTCATCACTCTGGAACAGGGTAAATCTGGACTCATCAGACCACATGACCTTCTTCCATTGCTCCACAGTCCAATCTTTATGCTCCCTAGCAAATTGAAGCCTTTTTTTCTGGTTAGCCTCACTGATTAGTGGTTTTCTTACGGCTACACAGATGTTCAGTCCCAATCCCTTGAGTTCCCTTCGCATCGTGTGTGTGGAGATGCTCTTACTTTCAGTATTATACATAGCCCTGAGTTCTACTGTTATTTTTCTTCGATTTGATCTCACCACACGTTTAAGTGATCGCCGATCACGATCATTCAGGATTTTTTTCCGGCCACATTTCTTCCTTGAAGATGATGGGTCCCCACTATCCTTCCAGTTTTTAATAATGCGTTTGACTGTTCTGAACCCAATTTTAGTAGTTTCTGCATCTCCTTAGATGTTTTCTCTGCTTGATGCCAATGATTTGACCCTTCTCAAACAGACTAACATCTTTTCCAAGACCACGGATGTGTCTTTCCACGTGGTTGTTTAGGAAATGAGAAGTAAGTCATTGCACCAGTTGGGGTTAAATAACTTGTTGCCAGCTGAAAGATAATCGCCCATGCAGTAATTATCCAATAGGAGGCTCGTACCTATTTGCTTAGTTAAATCCAGGTGGCGACTTTTTTTTTTTTTGGCCAGGCAGTGTATGTTATACTCTATTAAGTAGAATTAGTATTAACATTAATTGGTGGTTATTATTATTGTTACTGTATAGATCAGCAGCTAACTAAATAAGTAGCATTGATTTGCTAAGAAGGGGTCGGATCAAATAAGTTTGTAATTCTTCCCAGGAATATATGTTCCTGGTTTATGTTTACTAATTTTGTTTTTCTAAAGTCTTTCAGTGTTTGTCAGTCCATTGATGAATGATTTTCTTGTTTTTTTTTTTTTTGGGGGGGGGGGGGGGTTGTTTTTACATGTTTGGAATGAATGCTCAAACAAGAATACCAATAATGACTGGGGGTGCAAAAGGGAGGAAAATTCCAGAATTTTCTATTCCAGAAACTGGAATGCTGTGTGCATGTGATCAAATAGCATAGATATTCAAGTGTGCTTGCATTTAACCAGGTTGTTTTAGCCTAGATTTTCCTACAGCGGGGGGGGCAAAGTCCACTCCCGGAGATACTATCCTGCACAGTTTGGTTGCATCTCTTCTCCAACGTACCTGAATCAAATGAATGGCTCGTTACCAGGCGAGCTGAATGACGTGCACATGAGGGGGTTCAGCCATTTGATTCAGGTGTGTTGGAGAGGGCATGTTCTAAAAATTGCAGGATAGTAGCTCTTGAGGACCGGACTTGGGCACCCCTGTCCTACGATATGTTTTCCTAAACTATATTTAAGTTCTCTGTAAAGGAATAAACACTCAGTTTTGTAAATTCCCAGTTAATTCCCACACATTCCTGTTAATTCCATATATTACTGTAAATTTCCATTTATTCCCATGAAAAGTTTCCAATTTTGAAAATTCCCAGAATTTTGCAACCCTAATACTGACTGACGTTAGGTTTTGGTGAGAGATGGTGAAGGTTCATGTGCTCTGCTGCAGATCACCAGCAGGAAGATCCGTTCTGTCCTGCGTGGAGGACTCTGTCTCTCCCGTTCTGTTGCTTCCTGTCTCATTGGCTGTGTTTTGCTCGTCCATCCAGGAGCGAGCGGCTGGGGCAGCTACCACGGGCGCTGGGGCTTCGAGGCCTTCAGCCACCGGCGGTCCTGCATGCTGCGTGGGTGGGCTTTGGAGAGACTCAACGGCCTGCGATATCCACCCTACAGCGAGGACAAGCTGAAGTGGCTGCGCTGGACCACCTCTCCTAACAGCAGCTGCTCAATGATGTGAAACCAAGCGGGGAGTGTGTGTTAGTGTGTGTGTTTTACTGTTTTCCTCTGGTCTGAAGGTGAACTCCACGCCTGAGAGAGTTGACAGTTGTTTTCCTCGTCCAGCTGTTTAACTTGAGGATGTGTGTGGAGGTCCATGTGAGACTGTGATGAATAAACTTTTTAATACAGAAACACTGAAGGTGTGTGCACCAGAACTCATCACTGTCCACCTGTTCTCGCTCTTATTTCCACCTGCCGGAGCGGACCTGTCCTCCATCTCTCCCATCCTGTTGGACCTCCTTCAGCGTTGATCACAGAACATTTATCACCATCCAGACTTAGAGGAACGTCTCTGGTTGGGTTCAGGTCTGGATTCTGGTTCTGGACTGGATCCCCACTCTGTCCTTCCTTTTGTACTTTTGTAACCAGGAAATGAGCTGATCTGAAGAGCAGGTTCTGACCAGCTGAAGGAGACAATACCGTCGGAGTCTTTATCCTGTGACGCTCCAAACTCATCAGGTCACATGACCTTTTTCCATCCGGATTGGGGGGGTTCAGTAATTTTATGAAGATTAAAAGATGATTTTAAAACATTCTGTATCTTCTATTGTTTAAACTCTGTCTCAGAGAAGATATTTATCTGGACTGGATGTTCTGATGTTGAGTCTTTTCATCTGAAGGTCTCTGTGGATCCAGGTCCAGATCTGGATCCTCATTTATCAACTGCTCTTTCACACACGTGCGCAAGAATATTTTCAGGCAGTGTGGAATTTACTATCTCGTACTTCCACTTAGATCAGCTCCGACCTGCATACGTACAGCATCTCGAGGTGGACCAGCATCTAGAGGTAGAAAAGGTACAAACACCGGAGTGTTATTTCGTGGGTCGTGGCCCAAAAAGGTCGAGTACCACAGAAGTGCAGTATCAAATGCAGCCGATCCAGCAGAATGGGAACTGTTACAGGACCAGAACTGGTAGATTCAAGATTTTTTGTCACATGATATTGACATAGATGGATAGAATTGTGCTTGAAAGTTTACATATTCTTCCATTAAAGACAAAGTAAAAAAAATCAGCTCCCAGTGAAATAAGGTGAAATTGACAAAAGTAACAATGACTAAACATTTAATGGACATCATGAATTTGATTTTGTATTGTGGTTCAACAAAAATGTGTATGTTTGTAAGCATTTTTATTTTATTTTATTTCTTCTCTTGGGGTAGGGACTCTGTTCTGAGTGTTTTTGTAAATCTGTGTTCTGTTATAAAAAAAAAAAAAAAAAAAAACTCATTAAACATAGTTAGAAATAAAACAAACAAACACGGGGTTTCTGCACAATTTTTTTTTTAGCAACCCTTTGAGGCAATCACTGAAATCAGGTGTTGTCTGTAATGTTCAATGAGACTTCTACACCTGTATTTTTACCCACTGTTCATGAGCATAAGTTCATTTAATTTGTCTGGGACAATTTAAAAAAAAAAAAATTTTATACAAAAATTCAAAATATTTATTTTTCTAAATTGTTATTTATTTTTTATTATTGATCACTTTTTTCGGTTTCTTGTTATTTGAATTACTATTGTCAATTTAGCCTTTTCTTAATGGGAGGGGATGTAAACTTTCGAGCACAACTGCAGATAGATAGAAAGATATTCATCCATGGGGGGAAACTCAAAGATTCCAGCATCTTCCATGGTTAAGAAAAGTAGAGGGCTCTGTTAAAAGTAAAACTTAGGTTAAAAGTTCTGTTTAAAATTAAAATGCACATAGAGTTTAAGTAAAATTTTATCTCTGACTGGAGTAAAAGAGCTGCATGGAGAAGGTGGAGCAAGATGGTGACACCAGCCGCCACTGAGGCTGCTTCTCTGCCTGGATGCAGTGAATTACCGATGATCGCCTTAGCAACCGTCAATCTGTCACCGATGTCAGATTGTCCAGCTCCACACCTACAACAGAGCCCACCTTCCTCACCAACTTCTTCAGATGTGTGGCACAACAGCCCAGATTGTGTCAAAGCAACGAAAAAAAACGGTGAACAATATAAGTAATATTAATAAAGAAAACATACTATTTGCAATATTTGCAAATGTGAGTGTATGGGGTGGGGTATTAGGAGGGGGGTACAGAGTTCAGAGTTATGGCTTGAGTTTATTTTATGAGGATTGTGGTATTCACTAAAATCTCTGAGTTGAATTTGATCAAAGGTAAGAACAAATCGTGCGTTTGGACAAAACTAGCATTTGTGTTTTCTGCTGTTACAGTAATAAAACTACAGGAATGTTTTCATCAGACTTTTAATAACTTTTAGTAAATCACAAAGCGTCTTTTATTTCAAAATGAACAGCAAGACTGTTATAATGTCCCATGAGAGAAAATTAATCAATTTTTCTACCATTTCATTCAAGAACAGGTTTGAAATCAAGACGAGTTAAATTCTGTATCTAATGTCACCTGGGTCTCCCAGATCCATCTGCTGAATGTGGCATTAAATAGTTAAAATTCTCTACAACTGTTATTACAATCATTAGTTTTATTATGAAATCAAAGTTTTGTCGTGGCCGCCAGGTTAACCAAGTTCAGGAGGAATCAATGACCCGTTTGTACATAAAACCGCTTTGCATGATTTGAATCTCACTCTGTGATTATTTAGATCCAAATTCACACTTTAATAACTCGGAGAACCAGGCATCTTTGCACATGTTTATGTTTTGTTTTCATTCATCCTTCCTGCATCATGTTTGTTTCCCCCGTCTCTGCGTTTGCACTCGGCCCGTAACAACTGCGTGAATAAGGAAATGAGCCACGAATAATCCCATTTGGATTGTGAGGATATTTATTACAAATATGACGAACAGATAAAGGATGTGTCCCTTGACTTTTAGACCCAACATGAAGTCGTGTTCATCTCCATCTGAGAAGCTGGAGATCTGCTGCTGCATCAGAACCGGCGTCTGTGAACGGACCCCAGCTGACTGGATTTCAGCCAGAACTCAGATTTCCTCCACCAGATCCGTGTGTCTGCGAGGTGCTGCTGGGGAGGAGAGACCTACGTAAGAAAAGAAGCTCCGAGGAGGCCCGGTTTGCTTTTACCGGGCCCGGGGTGGAGAGGAGCAGCCTGCAGATCTCGGCACACCGCTGTGGACAGTTCATGGCTCAGGTTTGTAGGAGGAGGGGGGGTTAGTCCCTGGGGAGGCCTGCTCTGGCTCGCTGGACTCTGGCTGTGGTGAGGGACTGGACGCTGCTGCCGCCGCCGGCTCCTTCTGTACCAGTTCTGGCTCATCCTGGCCCGCCTGTGGTGGATGGACCAGGACCCGGTCGATGAGGCCAAAGTCCTGGGCTTCCATAGGACTCAAGTAGCGATCCCTCTCCATCACACTCTCTGGAAGACGGACAGAGACCAGCATCGTTACCACGAGTGTCTGTTCTAGCCAATAAACATCGGTTAACCCAACACACACATCAAGAAGATCAGCTGCAGGAATATTTGCTTCCTCTCTCCCCGTTACAGATCCAGCATTCACCTCATATGGTCCAAACATGCAGCAGATTCAGAACCATCACTGTAAACCTGTTACCCAGGCTTCCAGTTCTACATGGAGGAACCCTGGAGTTCTGGACCAGGATCTGTCCTTAGATTCAGATACACTGCCTGGCCAAAAACCACATTGCCATCTGTGATTCCAGCAGCATCCTCTCTGCCTCATCATCTCCATCAGCTTCCGCAACGTCTCATTTGTTTCCCTCCAGAGTTGTTGTCGCTTCTCGCTAGTATCTCGTAGTGATGATTGAGAGTCCGACCTCTAAACGGTTCAAATCTCTGACCGGTGTTTTATACTGACTTTTATGGACCTTTTTGGCTCGAGCCCCGACGAACTCAATTATATGAAAGTCAGTGGAGAACGAAAAGCCTTCCTGATCGTCAGCTGCATTTGAGATATTGAAAAAGTGCTCCAGAGTCTTGCTCAGCATGAGGGTAAGTGGGAAATAGTGACATCATTCTGTGGGTGTACTATTCCTTTAAGAAGAGCCACTGTACTCACATGAACTGTTGTCATTTATGTGAAATTGATTGACAATATTTTGTAATTCACTTAAAATGACTCAATAAACTTGTAATATCCTCAGTGACACATTTTGTGTATGTATAGATGAAATTTATTGCAATATACCAGTTATTTCAGGATCACTGTATTGTGATATTTTTGTTATCGTAGGCAAAATATCGTGATATTTTGTATCGAGAGGTACCTGGTGATACCTAAAGCCCAGTCAAAGTTGCAGTGATTGGAAAAAATTTGCAGAATTCCTGTGGAATGTCTGAATCTGCGTTCGTAGTTAAGATAACAGATTCCTGGAGGGGCTGGAATATGAGGACTGTACATGGAGGACAGAGCATTGGTTGTCATGGAGATTTGGGAGCTGCACAGACGTACCGATGGTTTCCAGCGGCTGTCCCGTGTGTTTGGCGTAGATGTTGTTGATCTGTCTCTTCAGCTTCAGGATCTCCTCGGCCTGGATGGCGATGTCGGTGGCCTGACCCTGGACACACAGCACCCTCAATCAGTCCCCGTTCCAGCACCGTCTGTTCTACTCTCAGATTTCTGACTTACCCTGGCGCCACCTGAGGGCTGGTGGACCATGATGCGAGCGTTGGGCAGCGAATGCCTCATGCCACTCGTCCCTGCTGCCAGCAACAAGCTGCCCATGCTGGCTGCCTGGCCCACACACCAGGTGGAGATGGGATTGAGGATGTACTGCATGGTGTCGTAAATGGCCAGACCTGCTGTCACCACACCACCTGGGAACACGGAGGGAGCATCAGAGAGTTACAGCGGAAACACCTGAACCTGCTTCTGACTCGGGGCAGAAGCGGAAAATAAGATTAGGAAAAAAAGTTGTGCTTCTGTCTTCTTCCTCTTATTTCTGTGAGATCCTTGAGGTTTCAAAGTCCAGATGCTGGTCTGAGGGGGTCTTACCTGGACTGTTGATGTACATGTGGATGGGTTTGTTGTTGCTTTCTGACTGCAGGAAGAGCAGCTGGGCGATAACCAGGCTGGCTACAGAGTCATCGATCTGAGAGGACAGTGGACGGGACAGAGAACGAGGCAGAAGACAGGACAGAGGGTGAGAAAGAGGACAGGACAGAGGACGGGGGAGAGGCAAGGAACATCATTAACAAACTGCTGTGAAAACGTCTCCAAAGTTCATCCTCATCTTCAACACTTACAGGACCCATGACACAGATGATCCTCTCCCTCAGGAGGCGAGAGTAGATGTCATACGCTCGCTCACCTCTGCCCTGGAGTCACAAACGGACAAACAGAGACTTTTTATTAAACTGAAGAGGCGGTCTGGTGCAGTCTCTGGAAATTTCTGCCACCAGGAGTTTATCTCGACATAATGCCATGCTCCCGAATGGATTTGCAGGAAAACAAAAACTAGGAAAAAGAAATGATGTGTCGGTCAGACTGAATCTACACTTTAAATTAGCTGTCTTTTACTGCTGTGAACATGTCTTCATGATCAGCTCTGTAAAAAAGCTGCTATGAAACAAAAAAGGAAAAAAGTTTGATCATGTCAGATTTCTGAAGTCTGTGATGTTGGAAACAATATAATGTTTTTCTATACAATGAATTTAAAAACAAGCTGATATTTTCCATGAAATGGTGAAATGTCTCAGTTTCGTCATCTGATATGTTGTTAATGTTCCACCGGGAATAAAAATTGTGGATTACGTTTTGCTGGAAATAAAATATGTTGATGATTTGGAAATAATTCAATTCTGTTTTCATTTAAGGTTTACGCAACTTTCTACCTGGGGTTGTAAATGTGAGTTTCTGTGGTGGCTTAACAGAAAAAAAAAAAGGTTTGAGCATCTCACCCACCGTCTGCTCCACAACTATGGGTATCAGAGGACTCCTCCATACAGGACTGTGATGGATGGATCTGCTGTGTTTCAGCGCCACCCCTCCGATATTCAACACTCTCTGAAAGGCAGGAAAATAAAGTTTTAGTGCATTTCTTCAACTTCATTCCTCTCCTTTAACAATTCCAGGAATTTCCCAGGTAAAAGGGAAACATCATTACAGCATGTCAAACAGCTGTGATGGAGCTGCTTCCTCGGTGTCTGATAGGATGATACAAACTCCAGACAGACGTCTCTAAGTTCATGAGCAAATTTCTACTCAGAGCTTCAGGCTAGGAAGTCATTTCATGGAATAAATGAATAGACAGAACTCAACGCTGAAGCAAATTTCTGTTTTAATAGAAACAAATTACAATCAGGAAGGTGTAAGCCCAAAACCGTCCTCAATCAATCAGATGTAACTTTGATAAATCCGATTAATTTCTTCTCTGACGCATCTTAAGGAATCTGAACACACATCTCAACAAACCCTTTCAGTCTGAATGAGAACAAACAACCGTTTGGGACCATTTTTATTTTTCTGACACCATGCTGAAATAATCCGGACAGTTTCACAACCGATTCCACAGATCAATGACACAGATGAATGTATAACATGTCCTAAAAGTAACAGCAGGAACATTTATCTGACGGTCTGTTTACCATTACGTTTTTAAAGCAGGCATAGAACCAACTTATCAAAGAAAAAGTTTCTTTGGACCTGCTGGTTAACTGCTGGTTAAGGACCTGATGTTCAGAGGTGATGCCTTCAAACGTTACACAACTAGCTAACAAGCTCACACGCGACACAACGTGAATAGTCATATGCAGTTTTATACCAGATTATTGTCTGAATATTTCCCGCCAAGCGACAAATTTAATGACAGAAGTTGTTCTACTTACTCGGAGCAGCATTTTATATAACTAATTCAGCTTCTTTCCCCCTCTGTGTGACCCCAGTTACACCGGAAACAGTTCCAGCTCGACCCGTGACGACTTCCTGTTTCTTCTTCCTAACCTGTCTGAAAACATGAGCGCCACCACGTGCGGATGAGGAGAGTTTTTCTTTACCTTTTCATGGATGGATGTAGGCTATGATCTTACTTTTTGCAAACATTTCCAGGCAGTTACCACATGATCACTTCAATATTATCATACCACTTCTAAATATTTAATCCAATTAACTTAATTAAAGTTCTATTGTATTGTTACCATGATGACCTCAGTGTAACTGTACCAGAATATAACCTGGGTTATTACTGTGGTAATTAATTACCTGTCATTACAAGGTAATTACTTGACTATTACTTCTGTATTACTATCTTGTTACTACACTTTTACCATATTATTACCATGCTGTAACAAGATTTCATAGAATATGTATCAAAAAGAGGATTTCAAGCACTCCACCAAAATCCTCTTCTCTGCTTTGATCATCATGGGGGGAACTGTAGAACCTTCCTTTGGTCCTGCTTCAAGTCTTTTCTCTAGTCCAGACCCATTCAGGTCTCCGCTGTCCTCCCTTTTGTCCATGCATCTATTCTCTCTTGCACTTATCAAGGATCAAGGTTATATGGATTTGTAATTAGTTTCAGTTTTTATTTAATTTTGACTTTTTGTTTTTCAATTCATTTAGTTTTTGTTAGTTTTTTGAGCGGGTTTGCTAGTTTTTTTAATTAGTTTTTATTTTTTGGAAAATGCTTAGTTTTAGTTTAGTTTTTATTAGCTTCAGTGTTAATTTAAGTTTTTTGGGGTTTTCTTTTTTGTAAGTTTTACGTATTTGTCTGGTGTGACATTCAAAATCAGCAGAAAGTCACTCTGAGTAAAACCGGTAGAGCAAAGTAAACGCATTAAATAGAAATAGATTTTATATCAACCCAAAGGGCTTCTGTACAAAACAAATTTACAAATACTAAAACAAAGGATGTTTTTGCAATAATTTTAGTTAGTTTTAGTTAGTTTAGTAAAGACACAATACGGTTTCAGTTAGTTATAGTTTTTTATTTTAGTTTTTTATCACGTTTTTTCAATTTTAGTTTTCGTTTTTTCATTAGTTTTAGTTAAAATCCTTGTCCAGGATCAGATCATGGATGCAGCAACCTGGACAAGGCCAAGACTTTCCTCTTCCTGGTCACTTGTTTGCTTAGAAATATGAGCTGAGAAATTAATGTGACCCTGATAGCAACATAGTCAAAGGAAATATATTCCCCATAGGACATAAACTTACACTGGATGGAATTAATAAACAAAATAATTAAACATCTCATTTAAAAGAAGCAACTTTTATCTTGCACTATTTGTAAACGTTGATGAGTGCAGCACCATTAAAAACGGTAAAAGAACCACTGCGCTCCAAACCTCCTTGTTATTAGTGAATTTGTTTTGGTCCATTCAGATGTTTAAAACAACAACAACACATGAGGTTTTATCATTAACGTCTTTCTTTAATTGTAAATGTTCTGAAAAACAAACAACATAAAACTTAGATTAACAGGCTGAATAGTTTTCTGTGTTTAAAATTAAGCAAAACTGAAAAATTAGCTGCAAGTGCATACAAGTACTTAAGAATAATTTTAATATACTGAGAAGAATTTTAGAACAGCAGGATGACACTGGAAAAGTTTCTTGAACAATGTACAGTTATAGTAACCTGACTCCCGCCACCTGGTATTTGCAATACCATCTGGGGAGGGAGTTAACCCGATGTCATTTCAAATTAGTCTTTTTTTTCTAAAACTCTTGCATGTGATTGGATAGAAGATCTGTCCGTCATCTTGACTGACACGCTACTTCAGCCACTCACGTTGAACCGAATGACGCAACCCGTGACGCAACTCAGAGCGACACCAGAGCCACCACGCATAGAGGATCGAGTTATCAAAACATGTTATCAAGCTCAAAAAGCTTCAGTCAAACAACATGGCGGCGGCGGCGACAGCTAGTACGAGCGGTGACAATCATGGCAAGCCGCCATGATTGTTGTTGTCTGAAATAACTGACTGACTACACTGCTGTCGCCTGTGCTTCTACATCACATCCGGCCCAAACGCCGCCCATCCTTCAAAAGTCCCACCCGCGATTAGTGATTGGCTCCTATTATTCTCTAACGAGACGAAATCACCTATAACTGTCGCCTTACTCAGATGGAGTGCGTGAGGAAAGGGAACGCCCCCGCGTGTACTTGTTGAACGCACCCAGATGATGTAAATCAGGTTACAGTTATAGCAGATCTGTCTTCTAATATGTGCTGCTTTAAAGGGGAACTTCAGGGTTTTTTCAATCTGGACCTATTTTCTAGCATGAAATATGTTCATTTACTCACCCAGATATTTTTGGTGCAACTTGAATTCCTTCTCGAGATATTTAGATGCACTCGAGATCAGCGTATGCACAATATAATGGCAGTGATGGGGCAACGCATGCAGCCTTTAAATAAGGCATTATCTGCCACAAACTCCTTGTATTGTATTGTAATTGTAACCTAAACTCTAAAACCAAATCTTGACCCTCAAAAATGAGTTTTCTTAGGCTTTTTTTTCAGTGAGGACAAGCCAAAATGTCCTCACTTTCCAAAAATGCCCTCACTTTGTTGGTTAAAAAAAGCAAAATAGTTCTCACACTGTTGCAAGTACAGGACACACACACACACACACACACACACACACACTCATCTATACAAACAAAATTAGCTAAATTGACCTCATGATAATAAATAATAATGGATTGAATTTATTTTGCACTTTTCACGGCCTTCTCCCTCAAATCAATAATTTATTGCCTCCACTGCTGGTGGTCATCAGCTAAAGATGTAGCCACAGCTGCCCTGGGGCAGACTGACAGAAACATGGCAGTCAAACTGTCAATAACCTCTCCAACCACTCACCCATCATAGTGTTACTGGAGGCAGCTGCATGGGTGAAGTGTCCTTCCCAAGGACACAACAACAAAGCAACTGGGATGATCGAAGCTGGATGTGGATCACCAATCCCCCAGTGACCGAACAAGCCGCTCTACCAGCCTAAGATTGCCTTCATCTCCAGACATCCTAGAATGTTATTTACATGATGAAAGTTTCAGAGCCTCCAAAGGTGTCACCTGTTGATGTCTGCTGCTCGTTTCATGAAGCTCTGACAGAGTCAATGATATGTAGCTGCAGACTGTGATGTTGATTGGACTATCTGCAGAGAATCTTTACATTATTTACCTCTCCCTTGCAGAGTGCCCACTCATTGTGTGGGTGACATTTTATGGGGAAACAAAAAGTTGTTGTCAAATATCACAAAACACCTGCATTGTTGCATTTTACAGATGAGCTCTAGAGGACAGGGCGAAGATGTTTACAAGTGTGACTGGAGTGAAATACTGTAAGTTTCACAGTTGTAAAGAAACAAAAGTGGCACTTCTGGGGTTAAATTAATACAGGAAATATAAGGGAAAAACAAACCCAAGACTGTAATGATAGAAGCTGTATCAAAATAATTTAAATATTAATTATTTTCTTGGAGGATTGTTTTTCTCCTGAAGTCTTTGCAGAAAAACCTGTGACCATCTTTAACACTTCCTTGGAGAATCCGATTTAGATGATCAGAGACCATTTCCTGTCTTTCATATTTGAGGCAGATTTTTGATTAAAGGACAGGACATCAGCACAATCAAAGACTTTTCATATTGAGCAACATTTATTAGGCTATTTATCATTTATACACATAACGATCTATCTAGTGAAAACATAAAACAAACCTGCAGAAATTCAGGAACAAATGGGAAACAAAGTAATTGAGATCTATCAGTCTGGAAAGGGTTAAAAAGCCATTTCTAAAGCTTTGGGACTCCAGCGAACCACAGTGAGAGCCATTATCCACAAATGGTGAAAACATGGAACAGTGGTGAACCTTCCCAGAAGTGGCCGACCGACCAAAATTACACCAAGAGCACAGCGACAACTCATCCAAGAGGTCACAAAAGACCCCAGAACAATATCCAAACAACTGCAGGCCTCACTTGCCTCAATTAAGGTCAGTGTTCATGACTCCACCATCAGAAAGAGACTGGGGGGGGCAAAAATGGCCTGCATGGCATAGTTCCAAGACCAAAACCACTACTGAGCAAAAAGAACATAAAGGCTCGTCTCAGTTTAGCCAGAAAGCATCTTGATGATCCCCAAGACTTTTGGGAAAATACTCTGTGGACTAACGAGACAAAAGTTGAACTTATTGGAAGGTAGGTCCCATTACATCTGACGTAAAAGTAACACGGCATTTCAGAAAAGGAACATCATACTAACAGTAAAATATGGTGGTAGTAGTGTGATGGTGTGGGCTGTTTAGCTGCTTCAGGACCTTGAAGTCTTGCTGTGGTAAATGGAACCATGAATTCTGCTGTCTACCAAAAAATTCCTGAAGGAGAATGTCCGGCCATCTGTTGGTGACCTCAAGCTGAAGCGCACTTGGGTTCTGCAGCAGGACAATAATCCAAAACACACCAGCAAATCCACCTCTGAATGGCTTAAGAAAGACAAAATGAAGACTTTGGAGTGGCCTCGTCAAAGTCCCAACCTGAATCCGGTTGAGATGCTGTGGCATGACCTTAAAAAGGCGGTTCATGCTGGAAAACCCTCCAATGTGGCTGAATTACAACAATTCTGCTAAGATGAGTGGAACAAAATTCCTCCACAGTGTGGTAAAACACTGATTGCGAGTTTTCGCAAACGCTTGATTGCAGTTGTTGCTGCTAAGGGTGGCTCGACCAGTTATAGGGGGCAATCACTTTTTCACACAGGGTCATGGAAGTTTGGATTTTTTCCCCCTTCAAAATAAAAATCTTCATTTAAAAACTGCATTTTGTGTTTACTTGTGTTATCTTTGTCTAATATTATAAATTATCATTATAAATAATATTTCTTTGATGATCTGAAACATATAAGTCTGACAAACACACAAAAAAATAAGAAATCAGGAAGGGGCAAACACTTTACTTTTTCACATAACTATACCCACACACACACCCACATACATATATATATATATATATATATATATATATATATATATATATATATATATATATATATATATGTATGTAGAAGGTATTAGTCCATCAAAGTTATTGCATTAATATTGCATTAAGTTCATTTCAACAGCACATTTTTTTAAGGGCACGATTAACACGCGCACGGTCCCTGTAAGTTCAGGAAGTGTCACAAAAATAACGTTGCAGAAATAGATTTTTAGACCTATATCATCATGGATCCATTTCAGACCTATATTGTCATGACTGAGTGACGACAACCCCAAAGCAGATGTAGAAACAGGAAGATTTATTTAAACGATTAATTTGAGAAAGGAAGCGTGGAATCCAGGTCTTTGTTGCTGTGAGCCACAACATAGCTGCGTTTACATGGAATACCAACTGCTTTTGGTTTAAAAGCTCTATCGGAATGAAAATGATCCATGTAAATACCTCTTTCCGAATGGAAAATGCCAAACTGAAATAATTTTCATTTAGCTTCTCAGGGGTATAATATTGCTTTTCCCAAACCGATCGTGGTATCATATTAACGTGGAAGCAGAAAGTTGTGAGGTTGATCCAGTCACAATCAGACAGGATTCTGTTTGGTAGAAAAAATTAAATAAGACAGGTAGAAACATGACAATATTTATTTGTCATAACTCACATCTTAATGAATGCAGGTGGTGCAGTCTAACTTGATAACCAGCCTCCCAGTTGAGTAATAGGCATTAAATCATCCCAGCTTTTTTGTTTGCTGAGTTATACAAAAATAAAATCCCAGTCAGTATTCATCACAGAAGTCAGTCATCACCATGGTTACGGACAGATCCATCACCCACCCACCTGTCGTGTAACAATTGGTGCGTTTTCCTGCCATGCTGTTCCCATTACAAACTGACTGGAGACAGAAAGGGTCTGTAACAAGGGATTAAAGGCGGGTTGGATGATGTTTTCCAGGAGCATTTTTTAGTATATTGTTTAAAATCTCCTTCACACACTGATTACAGCTGATTATTTAAATGCTCTGACACAAAAATTTAAAAAATGTACTCTCTTTTGGAACAGACAGGACTGAAATAAACCTCATCCAATCATCTAGAACAGCCTGTTCTGAACAATTGAATGATGTTGTGATTAACCATTTTAAATGAGCTTTGGTCCAGAGAAGACTGATGGCGGTGTTTCTGGATCCTGTTCACATATGGCTTCTTCTTTGCATGATGGAGCTTCAAGCTGCATTTATGGATTTCGGGGTGAACTGTGTTCACAGACAGAGATTTCGGGAAGTCTTCCTGAGTCCATGCAGTGATTTCCAGTAGAGAATCATGTCTGCTTTTAATGCAAAAGATCACCAACATCCAGCCTTGTCCCATGCACACAGAGATTCCTCCTGAATCTCTGAATTTTCTGATGATATTCTACATTGTAGATGGAGGATCTTCAAAGTCTGAGGAACATTTTTCTGAAATTGTTCCACAACCTTTAGAGCCAGATTGTCTCAGATGAGTGAATTTCTGTCCATCTTTCCATCTGAGAGACTCTGTGTCTCTGAAACGCTCCTTTTATACTCAGTCACGTTACCTGTTGCCAATTAACCTGATAAACCTTATTATTTTTTCTCCCAAATGAATTAAAAAGATCTACATTTATTTTATCATATGTTTTAAAACATGATGAAACTATGATGTAACTAAAAAACAATCCAAGTTATTAGACATCAAAAAAATTATTTTAATATTCCGCTTCAACACACAAAGAACACAGACATTACAAAACATTTAGGCAGCATGAGTCCAAGAAAAACATAAAATATAATCATGAGAGAAATAATGCTTCTTCAAATAGTAAGTCACAACTGAGGTGATACTTTGTTCCACAAAGACTCTTCTTAGTGACATGTAGTGTTGTACAGCTCTGAAAGCAAACAGTCACACAAACAAGCCTAACAACATCATCAACCACAAACAGCTCGTAACAGAGACAGCACCTGCTGCACCTCCAACAACAGCTGGCAAAGTCAAATGTGGATTTATTTACATCTAACAAGATGGTGTGGGAAAAAAAATCTAATCGCAGAATGAACCCCAAATTAGAGATGCACGATATTATCTGCCCAATATTGGTATCAGCTGATATCTGTTTTAAATCTGAATATTGATATCAATATCAGTCGATATAATTAACAGGCACTGTTTGGTGACAAACTCATGCAATGCTGATTTTCGTGTTGTTTTTTTTAAATTCGTGGAGCATGGGAACATAAGGCTGCGCCCACCATGCTACAATATGATGTCACATGCAACTACTGGATCTGCAGCGGATGCAACAGTAGTATTTTTAAATTATTTTACAAGGAATGAATATCGGTGTCGGTTATCAGCCAAATGAGTTGTAATATATCAGCATATCAGATATTGGCAAAAAATCCAATATCGTGCATCCCTACACATAATGTTGAATATTTTCTCATAAATTTTATTTAATTTGTTTAGAAAAAAAACGAACAAACAAGAAAACAATACAATTTTTATTCCAGACCTGCAACACATTCATAAAAACAAAAATAAATTGGGCAGAGGCAGTTTAGGGCTGGTAGTGATGTTTGCAGAAGATTGTGATCACCATTTGGCCCATTTCGTCCATAAGAGGCTGAGGTCAAATGGTGTAAAGCAGTAAAGGCTAGCTTAAAGACTGATGGGAATCCGGAAGATGGCAGTATGCAACTCGATGTGAAACCTCAGGAGCTAAAGGAGAAGGAGGTAGATTAGTCTTTGGAGATCAAAGACGTTAAGAAAATTCATAGGAAATCATAAAAAGTTGAAAACTAAAAGGGTTTTCATATTTCTCCTCTACAGTCACAATATCATGAAACCTTTCAATCAATCTGGAGGCATTTCAGGAGCAAGTTTAAACTGGACCGATCCCTGCAAAATATGCGGGAAATGTTCATTTCATTCGCTGATCCCTCAGATGGACCTGCATCATTCATCAACAGCATGAACAAGGATTACCGTGGAAACCCCTGTCAGCTCTACAATACACAGTTACATTCACAAAAGTCACTTCAGACTTTACAGAGCAGAGAAGAAGCTGCATGTTAACTTGGTCCAGAGTTCCAGAGGCTGCGTGGACTTCTCTGGGATGGACCATCACACAGTGGAAACCCGGACTGTGGTCAGACCAGTCAGGGTTTCAAAGTGAGCATCCACACGGTTGTCAGGAACAAGTCCAAAAGCCCGGTTCTGGGATGGTATGGAGTCAGATCATGGCTCTGTGACATACTGAATTAGATCCAGGTTCTGATGGTATGGGGTTGGTTCGGGCTCTGATGGTTGGATCAGGGTTCTGGAGGTTGGATCAGAGTTCTGGAGGTTGGATGAGGGTTCTGGGGATTGGATTAGGGTTTTGATGGTTGGAACAGGGCTCTGGAGGTTGGTTCAGGATTCTGATGGTTGGATCAGGGTTCTGATGGTTAGATCAAGGTTCTGGAGGTTGGATCAGGTTTCTGATGGTTGGATTAGTGTTCTGATAGTTGGAACAGGGTTCTGGAGGTTGGATCAGGGTTCTGATGGTTGGATCAGGATTCTGGAGGTTGGACCAGGGTTTTGACAGTTAGAACAGGGTTCTGGAGGTTGGATCGGGGTTTTGATGGTTGGAACAGGGTTTTGATGGTTGGAACAGGGTTCTGGAGGTTGGTTCAGGATTCTGATGGTTGGATCAGGGTTCTGATGGTTAGATCAAGGTTCTGGAAGTTGGACCAGGGTTTTGACAGTTAGAACAGGGTTCTGGAGGTTAGATCAGGGTTCTGGAGGTTGGATCAGAGTTCTGGAGGTTGGATGAGGGTTTTGATGGTTGGAACAGGGTTCTGGAGGTTGGATCAGGATTCTGATGGTTGAATCAGGATTCTAATGGTTGGATCGGGGTTCTGGTGGTATGGGAATGGAACAGATTTTACTGATTCAGCTTTATCTGGAATGTGTTGCAGGTCTGAGGTGGAAAATGGAGGAATATTAATGGGTTATGTTTATGAGACTACATGATAGGTCTTTTCTATCTGCAAGGTAATGAATCAGATGTTAGAATCACAGCACTCTTTTTTAAACAACATTTTTCTTCCAGCTTCTTCTGATGTAAGCTGTAAACATCACAGTAAAGACTGATGTGGAGAACAACTGGACCCACCCTTCCTGGGTTGGAATTACAAAGTGACCACAAGACAACAAAACTCTCAAGCAGCTGCAACATTAAAACTCCATACAGCTGATATCTAGATCATTCCTCTAATCTCATCTAACCTGTCTAAACCACAGCAGCAGATACGTCATTCTTCAATTTCAACATGCTTGTTACTTCCTTGGACAAAGCTGACACAATCCTCCACCTCTTGTCATAAAAGCGAACACCATGAAGATGCAATAACCAACCATGCATTTATCTCTCATCAATGTCTGAACTTTAGATTTTTACTAACTATTTCAAATGTGAACACTTTCCCCTCCAAGGCTCAATATTCTTTTTAAGAAAAGCTGTGATGTGTGTTAAAGAGAAGGGCTGACTTCCTGTGCTGCTGATGGTTTGGTGAAGTTTTTGTTTTCAAATTTTCCTCATTAGATTGTTTATCCATCTGTATCCATCAAGTTTTTTTTTTTCATGTGATTTGCTGATAAAAATGTACCAAAACAGAATCTTAAGATTATTATCCCTTAATTTTATTTGCTGGTAGTCATATCCAGAACCAGAAACTTCTGATAGAAATACATGGCAGTGCTGTAACAGAGTTCTTCTGTCCCTACATCTTTATTTTTAAGCACACTTTAAAACATCCAGTGATAAGATATTGCTGGCTTAACTTAATATTTCACATGACAGTGGCATCAGTTGCTGCCCCACAAGCAACTGATGCAAACATCTGAATGAAACACTGAATTATGGTGTGTGTGGGGTCGGGGGGTCACTGAGCTGTCTGGTTAAATTCTCCATCCTGACTCACAGACATGTCTCAGGACTGGGAGCCATGCTGCCATTTTGTTGTGGTTCTTTCAAGAATCTCTCCACCTCCTCTGAGTCCACAGCTACACTCTTTGGCCTAAATTCATCTTCCTCCTTCCTGTCTCTGTCCTCCTCTTCCCTTATCACATCCTTTTCTTGCTCCTCTCTGGCTCCTTTCTCCACCTCGTCGCTCCCCTCAGCACCTTGGGTGCACACCTTTGTGTAGGAATTATCTGTCACTGTGACACTCTCAGGGTTTTCTGCAGGCACAGGTGGCTTCTTTTTGATAAACAGGAAGTTGCAAGTCGCTAAAACCACAGCAGAGAGCACGACCTCACTTCCTGCCAGCAGGAACACGTACATGTAGTTCTTGGTGGCATCGAGCAGCCGGCCTAAAACAAAGATAAACAGATACACGAGGAAATAGATGTCAGTGCAGTTTGCATTTGAAGCTTCCACTGATTAAACAAACCACACGTTAGAGTCGACTGTTTACAGAAAAGCTGGTTATGGGTGTTCAGAAGGTCTTAACTGTCCACAGATACCTTAAATTAGTTTCCTTTGAATTATGTGGTAATAATAGATCTACTTGCAGAGTTCCCCAAGGCTCCATGTTGGGCTCCTTTTGTTCATCATCTACATGATCCCACCAGCTCAGATCATGGATATAAATTAAATATCTGATCAAAAGTATGCTGATGATACTCCACTCTATATTACTGTCTGGTCCCAGACAAAGCTTCAGTTTGTGTCTCAATCAAATCAGTGCATGGATGTTTCAGAAGTTTTTTCAGATAAATAAGAAAAACCTGAAATTATTGTGTTTGGACCCAAAGATAAGCATCCAAAGATTAGTGTCCAGTTTCAGTTGGCAATGTTAAAACGAACAGATCAATCCAGAAATCTTAGAGCCATTTTGGACTCCGAGCTAAATTTCAACAACCAGATTAAAGCACAAATCAGATCAGCCTTTTACAACTGAAGCTATCACAACAAGAGTTTAAACAAAATAATTAGTTAATTTGCTTCTGATACTTGAACAACAAACTAGCAGAAAACCTGAAGTCTGATCCAGACCTAAAGCCCCGTTTCCACCCGCAGGTCAGGTCGGGCCAGGTCGGATCAGGTGGGTTTTGGCACGGATATGTTGATTTCACGTTGCTTCCCCCTAGCAAACTGTACCCTTATCCTGGCGCAGCTACGCGATCTCATGACATCATCGCCATGCAATGCCTTTTAACCAAAGCACCGCACCACACGTGACAAAATCAAAGGAGTCCCCCCTGCTTTATTTTTACGTCGGGTGAGACGGGAAGTGACGGATTTTTCACCGAATCAACGAATTTCTGTGTATTAACTCTACCTCTTTGGTCCGGAGTGGTTAGATCAGTACCCCTGCCAAATGGTGCTAAAAAAGTGGTCCGGGTCGGGTCAGATGAAAGGGTACCCGTCCCAGTTTTTATCCGTGGAGACACAAAAAAACGTGGACCGATCCAGCCCGACCTGACCAAGACCCACTGGTGGAAACAGGGCATTAGTTCCTGTAAATGAGGTTTACTTACCTGCACCTGGTGGTCCCACCAGCACTGCAACAGCTTCCATGAGCAGGACCAGGCCTATGGCACTGGAGAATTTCTCAGTACCAACGATTGCCATCAGAACCTCAAACTGCAGTGCTCCCACCATCCCATAAGAAATGCCAAAGAAGATGCAGAAAACCACCAGAGAAGCGTAGTCATCGGCCTGGAAATGATTTAGGCATAAAATGATTTAGAGAATCAAATCTAATTTCTTCTTTCAAGGTCATACTTTGTAAACATTCACCCACTTGTGAGCCAATCAGGTCTGTGACTCCATTGAAGATCATGGCAAAGCTAAAGAGGTAAACACAACGAGGCCGAACCCATTTCAGTCCAGCAATCACCCCACATGTGGGCCGTGCAAAGATATCAATGAAACCCAGAATGGTGAGCAGTAAGGCAGACTTAGTGTCCTCGTTTCCCAGCTCCTTGGCGTAGTTCACCACAAACACTGGCGGCACGAACAGCCCCAGAACCATGATGGATGCTGCCACTGTGTAGATGACGAAGCCGCAGTCTTTAAACACAGAGAAGTCCAGCAGTTTGGGTTTTGCCCTCTTCTTCTCCCCCTCTGTTTCCTGACCATCATCCTGACCCTGACTCTTGGACTTCAGGGTCTTGGGACCGACAAGAGGCTTCATGAGGGCTCCACACACGCAGCAGTTCAGAAGAATACCGCCAAGGATGAGGAAGCCACCTCTCCAGCCATACTGGTACTGAAGGACCTGGCCCAGTGGAGACAGGCAGCATAAGGCGACAGGACTTCCAGCTGCTGACAGGCCATTGGCTAGAGGACGCTTCTCACTGAAGTAACGGTTCAACATAATCAGAGATGGCTGGAAGTTTAGGGCTAACCCCAGACCTGCAACAGACAAAAACAAAGATTCTTCAACTCTTCTTTCAGTTACCACCACCACTCTCCAACACCAGTAGATGCAAAAAGGGTTTTGAACAGTAGTGTCAAAACCAGCCTGGACTGGTATCAATATTCATTTTTATAAGACAGTGATGTATGGAAGCAGTTTACTGAACTTGTGTTTGAAAGCTTTTACAATAAAGTGATGCAATACATCTCAGAAAGTATGACACATGTAGTTAAAGGGTTAAATAGTGTAAAACATGCAGTCTTCCACTGCAAAGTAGCGTAAAACTAGCCCCTTGTTCCTCAACTTCGCATGTTAATGAACCTCAAATGCCAACACAATGACACAATGACAGATGAGGCAGCCCACAACAGGAAATAAAAAAGACCTAAGTTATGTCTCAGTCATCTCAACCACTAACATTTTAATGGCTGAAAATATTAAATATATGTATAAAATTACATATGGAATGAAAGAAATTTATCAAATACTTTATTAAATGTATTTATTTGATATAAATATTCAGACATTAAAATATATATTTTTGTATAAATAGATATGACTACATCCCTTAGAGACCTGTTTGCCATGAGTGGCAACCAGAGGCATTAAGCCACAGATAACATAGCATTTGGATCCTCAAAACACGCAAACCCCTCTACCACAGTAAGGTGGCAGCTCAGGGAAGGGTACTGAAACAAAGGGAAAATGAGGAGTTTTCTTTATGCTGTTTTACTGGTCCAACCCTCTGGAGACCAGATTGCTCTGAATGTGGGACCTGGACTAAGATGTGTTGAACTCTCCTGGTCTAGAAGGTTTGTGTTGTTGTTCATTCTTTAGACAGTTGTTTAGGTTGTTTGATCAGCATATTTTATTTGGTGTTGCCTGTTTTGGTGTTGCCCCAAAACGGGCAACATCTGTTTTGGCCTTGAAGTCTTTGAGGCAGCTCATCCAGCTGCATTTGTAAGATAAAAGATTATTACTTTTAATACTTTTTTTTTTTTTTCGTTTGTAGATAAAATAAGTTATTTACCACCTTTCCAACCTGACAAAGTGTTTCTCTAAAATTCTACTGAAGTCAGCCATTTAACAGATCTTTTTCATCATTTCGCTCCAGTCTTTCCAGCCATCAGTTCCTCAAGTATTACCTGGTACCAGTCAGATTGACTTCAGGAAAAATCCAAAACAGGAACATTTTTCTTTCCCAAATCTGTCGAACAAACTACTAGTGTTCATTGCTGATGAAGAGATACTGAATCCAGCTGGAGCTTCGTTCCTAACATGGTCTGCAGATCTATTGGACGATAAAATATAGCAGAACCACCAGGAAAACCACCATTAGAACCAATAGCAGAACTACCAGCAGTGTATGAGGCTACCAGGAGTTTTTTTTTTTTTCTTCAATTTCTTTTCTGCTGTTTTTACTGACAGAGTGTTTATCATATCAAAATCTCAATGATGTCATCTGTTTTATTTATTATTTCCATTTATGAAAGTTTTTAAATGTTCTTTTGTTTAGGGTTCTTGGGTATTTTGAAAGGCGCTTTAAAATAAAATGTATCATTATTAGTATGTGTTGGGGTGCGATAAAAAGTTGTCTCTGATTTCATGTTTATTAATCAAAACCCAACTATTTTCAACAAGGTTGTTCAGACCGAGGGTCTGTATTCCCAGGATCCTGTTTATAAAAAGAAAGAAAGGGGAGAGAGAGAGAGAGAGAGATACAGCAGCCCTCCACTTTCCTAATCAGTTTTTGATTAAATAAGATAGGAATCATCCTGAAGGAGGAAGCTTATCTTTGGCCGAGCCAAAAAAACAGGAAAGAAGCTCCAATAACCCATATCATGTTTAGTTTGGTTATACTACAAAGAAACTGGTTTAACCTGGTTTATACAGTACAATATATATATATATATATATATATATATGTGTGCCTCACTACAATTCTGTCTCTGAGCTCCTTGGACAGTTCCTTCCACCTCATGATTCTCATTTGCTCTGACATGCACTGTGAGCTGTAAGGTCTAATATAGACAGCTGTGTGACTTTCCTAATCAAGTCCAATCAGTTTAATTAAACACAGCTGGACTCCAATGAAGGAGTAGAACCATCTTAAGGGGGATCAGAAGAAATGGACAGCCTGTGAGTTAAATATGAGTGTCACTGCAAAGGGTCTGAATATTTTTGACCATGTAATATTTCAGTTTTTCTTTTTTAATAAATTTGCATAAATTTCTACATTTCAGTTTTTTCTGAATTTAAAGTTAACTATTAAACTGGCTGTTTTCCAATGAAGTCTACAACATATTTTGAATGTTTATGTCCACACCTTTCATCAAAAGGCAATAATATCTGATGATCAGTGGCAGCTTTGAATTTTATTTTCAGACTGGTTCATGGAGCAGAAGTGAGTGTTGTCTGCATTGGAGACTGATACTTCTCCTCCAGTGTGTGTTTTAAAATGTGGGAGGGTAGTGCACGCAGCGAATTGAAGGAAATAAATGTTATGTTCTTTCACGTTTGTCTCTAAAAGTCTCCAGTAACACTAGAAAAGGTTGCTAGACTTTTTGACAAGCTGCTTTATAAAAAAAATTATAGGAGGGGTCTGAAAATGTGTAAATATAATGCAAAGTCCCAAGTTCTGCTGTGTCTGTCAGCATAATTGGGTGTACCAGAAAACCAGCACTGACAAAGGTTCCACTTTGCTTTTCATGTAAACTAATATGGGATACTTTGCATATACAGAAGAAGTGCAAACATTCAAACCTGTAATGACTCCAGTTGTGAGGTAGATATGGATGATGCTGGTGGAGAAGGAGGCCAGGATCATTCCCAGAGAGGCAAACAGTCCTCCCACCATCATGACTGGCCGACAGCCGAAGCGGTTCACCAGCACACTACATATAGGACCTGGACAGAATAAAACAGTCAGGTTCCGTCTCTCACTGGGAGAAAATAGTTTTTAAAGTCAACAGTCAAGCAACATGACCCTCCTGGCAATGAAACCATTCTTTAGATTTATGGACACACATTGCCAGGCAACAACACCAACAGCTCCCAGTCTGGCTTCAGGAAGCAGAACCAGCTCCCAGTCTGGCTTCAGGAAGCAGAACCAGCTCCCAGTCTGGCTTCAGGAAGCAGAACCAGCTCCCAGTCTGGCTTCAGGAAGCAGAACCAGCTCCCAGTCTGGCTTCAGGAAGCAGAACCAGCTCCCAGTCTGGCTTCAGGAAGCAGAACCAGCTCCCAGTCTGGCTTCAGGAAGCAGAACGCCCCGTCTGGCTCAGGAAGCCCCAGCTCCCAGTCTGGCTTTAGGAAGCAGACCCAGCTCCCAGTCTGGCTTCAGGAAGCAGAACCAGCTCCCAGTCTGGCTCCAGGAAGCAGACCCAGCTCCCAGTCTGGCTTCAGGAAGCAGAATCAGCTCCCAGTCTGGCTTCAGGAAGCAGACCCAGCTCCCAGTCTGGCTCCAGGAAGCAGATCCAGCTCCCAGTCTGGCTTCAGGAAGCAGAACCAGCTCCCAGTCTGGCTCCAGGAAGCAGAACCAGCTCCCAGTCTGGCTTCAGGAAGCAGATCCAGCTCCCAGTCTGGCTTCAGGAAGCAGAACCAGCTCCCAGTCTGGCTCCAGGAAGCAGAACCAGCTCCCAGTCTTGCTTCAGGAAGCAGACCCAGCTCCCAGTCTAGCTTCAGAAAGCAGACCCAGCTCCCAGTCTGGCTCCAGGAAGCAGAACCAGCTCCCAGTCTGGCTCCAGGAAGCAGAACCAGCTCCCAGTCTGGCTACAGGAAGCAGAACCAGCTCCCAGTCTTGCTTCAGGAAGCAGAACCAGCTCCCAGTCTGGCTTCAGGAAGCAGAACCAGCTCCCAGTCTGGCTTCAGGAAGCAGAACCAGCTCCCAGTCTGGCTTCAGGAAGCAGAACCAGCTCCCAGTCTGGTTTCAGGAAGCAGAACCAGCTCCCAGTCTGGCTCCAGGAAGCAGAACCAGCTCCCAGTCTGGCTTCAGGGAGCAGAACCAGCTCCCAGTCTGGCTCCAGGAAGCAGAACCAGCTCCCAGTCTGGCTCCAGGGAGCAGACCGCCTCTCTACCTTCAGATAATCTTCAAACTTTCCTTGCTGATGAATCTTATCGTCAGGTCTGGCTTGGTGACCCTGATCCATCCCTTTAGTCCTACTTCTATAGGCCGAGGCTGCTGGGGGACATCCCATGATGCACTGGGCTCCTCTCTGCTCTCTTTACTCTCCATAAATATCTGAGATTGTTGTTGTCATTCATTTGTGTTTCTCTTCTTTCTCGGCAGGACATGGCCCTAACTCTAACCAGTCATAAAGCCCAAACCTAACCAATCCTCCAATGAAGGAAGAGTTGCATTTTTTCCTGGAAAGTCTTGGCTTTGTGTGTTCCCTCACTGTGACAGGATTCTTTCCATGTGCTAAAAAATGTCAAATTAAAACTCAAATAAGGAAGGCTAATATAATGCCTGTTTTCAGGAGATAGGAAAGCAGTGCACTGTATGATGCTGCAAGTTGTTCAAATACGGTTAACAAAACCAAACATCGTATATCAGTGTTTATTACAGGTTGCATTAAATTACACTTGTCCATCTGTTATGTGTGTGTTCTGTAAACAAGCAGCAGCCTACCTGAGCCATAAAGCATCGCCAGCAGGATCGATGAGATCCAGGCAGTGTCGCTGTAGCCAACACCAAACTCCCGGTTCAGCTCTTTGAAAAACACGCTGACAGCTTTGGGGAAAGCGTAGGAGAAGCCAGTGATGACAAAACATCCAGCCAGCACAGCCCAGCCCCAACCTCCATCTGGAGCCTTCACACCTTCTGCACCCACATCCACCGCCACGCCTCCCATGGTGGTTTATGGCTGTGCCTTAATGGAGGCAGCTAGAGAAACGGGGAGGAAAAATAGAAGACAATTTATTGAAAACACAGCCTGAGGTGTCAAACATATGGCCCAGAGGACGAAACATCCAGACCTTCTTCCCGACCGAGCCTGTGTTCACGCTGCGGTACTCAAACCAATCAGACCTTTCAAATAACATGTTCCACTTTTCGCCAAAGGCGGTGCTGCATCAAAGATCACCGAAGGAGAAGATGAGACAACCAACAAAAAGAAAACCGGTCCATCTATTGGTTAATGAGAGACGATTTGTGTTTCCATTAGAGGCCACATTTACATGAGAGTTTTAATTCCTCTATAATTTTGAATAAAATTTAATTCCTCTTTTAAAAGACTTTGTAATCTCTTCATTTCAAATGAGAATGATGATTACGAATTAAGTGGCTGGTTTATTCTCACTTTAATTTCGAATTAAATATCCTCCATCATGTATAGATTTTAAGGGGCAAACTGCTGGAGAAAAGTGAAACCCGAAAGTAAAGTTAAAAAATTGTAGTTCTCTCTTCATCCACTAGGGGCAGGCTCCAAAACAGAGCAAATCCCCACAGACCTCCATGTTAAAAAGACTTTACAGTAGAAATAAACATGTTTACAGCCTGGTTTGAAAAAATCATTTTAGGTTTAATAGGTCAAGTTTACCTTAATGTCAACTGTGAGGGGGGTGAATTTTTTTAATACTCATCCGTTTAGATGTTATTTAATCTTAAAATTACACATAATTAGGGGCGTGTCCTTTTTATTGACAGGCAGCAGACGGGTGCCGGTTTTAGCCATGGAGGCTAATAGCTAACTCCCTGCTTGTTCCCAGGAAGGCCTCAGCCTTTGTTCGTTCCTGTTCACTTCGGATTAGCTCGATTTGGTTAGCTGTTAATTATTTGTCCCGTGGCTCGGAGTGGCCCTGTCCAGTAGCGTAACACGATGGTGATAGGCCCTGGTGCAAGACAGACTGCTCATCGTCAGAACACAAGTTGATCAAATAAATTAAAAACTCTGTGTTGTTCGATATCCGACACACGGTGCTCATGGTCCGATACACACCTGTACCGTTCGGTTTGATACGATTACATTTGTGTTGCACCCCTTATGAAAAGGTTCTGACTCAGTCTCAGTTTTCACATGATGCAGAACCAGACTTCCAGATGGATGTGCTGTTTTCAGCCTGATGCTTCAGAAATAACTGGAGGAAGTTAGAGGAGACGGGGGGCCTGTGCTGCTTTGGGCCCCCCGTTGCTATCACAACCCTGAGATGGAGTGAGTAATCTGGAGAATGGATGGATGGACGACTCTATAGTCTTCTGACCGTGTGAGGTCCATCCAGTCGTAGAGTAAGTTGTCTTCATAGACCAAGTTTGACTCCTGACCTTGATGCCACCTATCATGTCTGGTTGTGTCCGGCCCCCCAGCCCACCTCTGAAAGCTGAGAGCCTTTTTGGCTGTAAATGTTGTGGAGTTGAAGACTGCAGACAATCACAACAAGGAAGCTGTGCATTTACGAAATGACTTGAAGCTGTGGTTTTTTTGAAAATTAAATGTATAATTCCCCTGACAAAAATGATACCTGCATAACAAAGAGATTTTTCCATCAAGCAAGCACTCCCAGTCTCTTTCCATAATCACAAACAAACAGCAAGCAGAACAGTAAGTGAGATTTACTGTTCTGCTCTGTCCTCTCATTCATTGTAATGGGCCAGTTCAGCTGCTGGACCCGGGGATTTATGGGGGGTGGAGGTCTGGAGCCTTGTTTTTACTGCATACCAGAACCTGAGCAGAAGACACGTTCATGTTCATGCTCAGTTTCTGTGTCTTAAGATTTACTTCAGACTTTTCACCACCAATGGAAACAATCAGTTGCTCAGATTACTGTATACATCCAGTATAACAGTGAGGAGTTATTCAGGACCAGGATCTGTCCTTAGACTGATAAATAAAACAGGACATAGTAATAATAATAATAATGAATTTTATTTGTAACGCACTTTACATTTGAATTCAAATCTCAAAGTGCTAAAATGGGCACCTCCTTTTCCTCCACTTTGTAATATTCCACAAGGAACATCCTGTCTCAGAGTGATGCAGGAAAACTAGCCCATGGATTTATTACTTACAGTAATTCCTGATTGTTGTTCTGTCACACAAATGAGAAAATAATATGGGGAAGTGAAGGCTCTGATGAGAATTATTAGCAGATGACTTTACTTATTCCTAGAGGAACTGGGTGGTTATCTTCTTGTTTCCACTGAAAGTAAAGTAGTTTTCCTTCAGGAGGAGATAACATTTACATTTTCTACCGTGCTCCAGGTGAATCCACTCTGACACAGTGATGCTTCTCCAGTAATCTTACATGTCTCAGCTTTCTGTAGAGACAAGTATACATACAGCCCTGGTAGTTGTGGATATGTACTTAGTTTATTTGGGGGATGTGGTTTCAGACAGGAAGCAGAAAACAAGCCTGATGAAGTGGGTAGGGAGAAGACATGTCTGTCTAATGTGACTACAGTTATCACAGCAGTGGATGCGAGTGTGTGTTAGAGGAACACAATCATTTCCTTTCTTAGAATATTCCGTCCAGCTCTGCCTCTGACATCACATTGTGGGTGTTAGCATGTTAACCAGCAGGATGCTGACAACTGTGTAGAAGAGTGTAGTTTGGATGTGGAGGTCTGGTCTCATCATCCTCACACACTCCGTTGATAGTCTATCTGGCAACTGTTGGCCAGTTTTACTACGAGGACGCTGGCATGGAGGCCCAAATGTGGAAATCCTCCAGGTCCTCTGAAGAAGTGTGACGTGGTAAAACACCTAAATCACAGACAAACCCCACTTACTTCCTGCTTTAGTTGATGGTTGGTAAATCCTGATCAGGTGGAAACTGAAGACTGGGTTTAAGTTCTCTCTGGAGCCACAGCTGCATCACAGTCAGCTGTGGCCAGTGAACACTAAAAATAGGCTAGTGTGTCATTTCAGACAGAACTAGTCAAGAAATCGTTAAAATCTCAGAGCACCAGATTTTCCCAGGAATTAACTTTTCCCCCAACCTAGACTAATGTGATCATATAAATGGATTTATTTTAGACTGATTGTATTTGTAGAACAATGATTGGATTGTTTGTAAAAAAGTGTCGACTTTTAACAAAGCTAAATTAAATTTGCTCAAATCAGATTAACTGGCCCTCATGTCAACAAGGAAGCAGAACGATGCTTGTCCAGGTGAGAAATCACCTGAGTGGCCGATCTGCTGAGAAGCAGCAGCAGTAGCAGGTGGAGGTGGAGGTGGAGGGACAGGTGGTGTTCGTAGCAGCTGCCAGTTTAACGCCATGATAAATGATCCTGGTCGACTGATCCCTTTCGGCACGTGCAACTCACCTCTGAGACGCTGACAAACACGTATCTGAGCAGCAGGTGATTCTAAAAAGTGCTGCGTTCATGTCCCCTCAACGCAAAATGCTGCATTCAATAACACTGTGAGACAATCATCATTTCCTGCATGTTTACAGATTTCGTTTGCTTTTTCATTTATTTGTTTGTCCAGAAGTGGCTGTGAGATGGTGTGTGACCCTTACGAATTTTCTCTTTGATGCGCGAGGTTGATCGTCGCGTGACCTATAGAGCTACATCATCATGGTTGCAATAAAATGTGATTTATAGGCTAATATAGATGTAAACTTACCACCAGCGATAGCAATTACTTTGTGCGCGTGCACTCTGCCCTGCTCACGCTGATTCAGATGTGACGTCAGCAGGTTAAAAATAAAACCATCCAGACTTCAGCTGGTTGCTTTCCATCGGATTTCTCCGCTGGTACACAAAACTTCTGATGTTCCTCTTATTCATCAGCAGTTGTCACAGTCGGTCTGTTTCCAGGGAAACACAAACACGGGATCATGTTTAACACGACAAGCATTTTGGATCAGCCCATCCATCCAGAGAACTGACCTCAGCGTCCTGATCATTACAGAAACTGCTCCTGACAAGGCTGACATGTACAGATTTTATTCTTAATGTTGAGAAGAAGCGAGTGTGAGTGCTCAGGTTCTGTTTTTGTTGCTTACTGTCAGCAGACACCTCAGCTGCTCAAATAAGCTCACATCAGTTTGATGTTTATAAAATCTGCATTAAGCTGCATGTAGCCTACAAGTAAAACATGCTGGGATGCTGTATAAAATGTCAACGAAATAACAACAAAAAATGATTCCCAAATTTGATCAACCCATATTTTATTCCCAGTAGAACATAAACAACATATCAGATGATGAAACTGTGACATTTTACCATTTGATGAAAAATCTTTATTGATTGTGAATCTGATGGCAGCAACGTCTGTAAAAAGTTGGAACAGGAGCAACAAAAAGCTGGAAAAGTAACAACTGGAGGAGACTTTGACAACTAGTAATCAGGTTAATTGGCAACAGATTAGTAACTTGACTGGGTATAAAAGGAACATTTCAGAGAGGCAGAGTCTCTCAAATAGAAAGATGGACAGAGGTTCACCAATCTGAGACAAACTGACTCTAAAAGTTGTGGAACAAGTTCAGAAAAATGTTGCTCAGACTTTGAAGATCCTCCATCTACAGTGTAGAATATCATCTGAAGATGGAGAGAATCAGGAGGAATCTCTGTGTGCATGGGACAAGACTGGATGCTGGTGATCTTCTGCATTAAAAGCAGACATGATTCTCTACTGGAAATCACTGCATGGACTCAGGAAGACTTCCAGAAATCTCTGTCTGTGAATACAGTTCACCCTGAAATCCACAAATGCAGCTTCAAGCTCCATCATGCAAAGAAGAAGCCATATGTGAACAGGATCCAGAAACACCACCATCCATCTTCTCTGGACTAAAGCTCATTTAAAATGCTCTGAGACAAAGTGGAAAACTGTTCTGATGGATGAAAATGTGAGGATGTTTCTGGAAAGCATGGAGGCCGTGTCCTGCAGACTAAAGAGGAGAGAGAGCATCCAGCTTGTTATCAGCTGCATCTCTGATGGGATGGGGTTGCATTCCAGCTTCCACATCTGTGAAGCTCCATCAATGCTGGAAAGTACACGGAGGTTTTAGAGCAACATCTGCTCCCATCCAGACAACGTCTCTTTCAGGGAAGCCTTGCAGATTTCAGCAAGACGATGCTGAACCACATACTGCATCCATCACAACAGCATGGCTGGAAACAGGAGACGAGTCCGGCTGCTGAACTGGTCTGCCTGCAGTCCAGAACTTTCACCAGTAGAAAACATCTGGAGCATCATGAAAGCAGAAATCCAGCAACCAAGATCCAGGACTGTTGAGCAGCTAGAATCCTGCATCAGACCAGAATGGGACAACATTCCTCTCTAAAACTCCAGCAGCTGCTCTCCTCACTTCCCAGATGTTTGCAGACAGATGTTAAAAGAAGAGGAGATGCTGCACAATGATGAAGATCATCCTGGAACTGCTTTATACAGACGTGTTGCTGCCATCAGATTCACAGTCAGCTCATATTTTCCATCAGATGGTAAACTGTCTCCATTTCATCATCTAATATGTTGTTTAAAGGTACAGTATGTAAAAAAATTATGGTCAGTGGCAGAAAAATGTGATATATAATTCAAAATTGTGTTCATATTGATGTGTAATTGCTGCACTAGAATATCTGTTATATGTTTATTTTCTTCGAATGAGTCATTTATATCTACTTGCTGGGGGTGCACATACATGGAGGTTGCCATATTTGTTCCACCATTTTCACTATGGTATCCCTGAATGGACAAAACAATGTGTGTGAAGTAAGATCCCTCTGAACTTTAAAACTGCTGTACCAGCTTTGTTTAATGGGAGTTAGAGCACTGTTTGGGATCAGTAATGCCTTAAAAGACATTGATAGTTACTTACAGTCATAGCTACACCTGAGACTACTGGATCCACTTTTGAAAACATCTTTATATTTTGTAGAATTTTGGCCACTAACAGCGACCATACATTCACGTCAGTGCTTGGAATATGAAGTCATTTAAAATAAAACATCTTTTCTTTCAAATACCCATCTTTGCCACTAGATGTCAGTAATTCTTACATACTGTACCTTTAACTTCTGCTGGGAATAAAATATAGGGATAAGATGCTGCTTTTATTTATGTTTATGCAGAGTTGGAGTTCTGGTTGTAAATGGAAGATTTAATGGTTGTTTAATTCAGTATCTGAATTTTAAAAGTTTTGCTGTTATTAGATTTACTGTTTTCTGAGACATGCTGATAGACAAGCTGCTGGAGATGATTTACGTTTTTAGATTTTCTTTATTAACAGATGAGCTCAAGATTTAATTTGTTCTCTAAAAATATTTAAATAATTTTTCAACTAGAAGGTCTGAAATATTGATTACTATCATTTAAAGTAAAAAAAAGGAAAAAGTTATAGCCTGCGGGTTCTGAATAAATTTATGTCAGAATATTTTCAATCTTTTTCTATTCAGGTAACATCGTCATAATCATCATCATCACCCCACCCTCCATCCTCAGGGGGAGATCCTCCCCCTCGCCCCTCCAGGACCCCCCCTGGTCCGTCCCAACCCTGTCATGAGCGTGCAGGATGACATAAGTGGCGCATCGCGCGACAAAAACTGCGCGTATTGAAATGAATGATGTATAATTTCCTAATAACCGGATGAAAATATTTCTGTGTAAAAAAGGAGAAATCTTGATCAGAGAAATATAAAAAGCGACAAACTGTTGATCTTCTTACCAGCTGATGAAGTCTCTCCTCCTCCTCCAGCTTCTTGC
Organism: Atherinomorus stipes; assembly: GCA_023101725.1. Taxonomy (NCBI): domain Eukaryota; kingdom Metazoa; phylum Chordata; class Actinopteri; order Atheriniformes; family Atherinidae; genus Atherinomorus; species Atherinomorus stipes. Next base: position 292,055 of record JALJCO010007303.1, read on the forward strand.
CTCAGCACCGAGTCGTGCTCCGACCTGCACGTCTGCCTGCAGACCGTCAGCAGGCGCAGAGGCCCGGCCGCTGGGTCCTAGCGCCCCGGCCTCCTACTCATCATCGCCCCACTCGGCTAACAGCAAGGACACTCACTATTTTTAGTCTTTGCTGGCCACAGCTGACAGTGATGCAGCTGTGGCTCCAGAGACGCCCCCTTCCTCCAGAATCTGACAGTTCTGGACTATGATGGACAACTTAAAGCCAGTTTTCAGTTTCCACCTGATCAGGATTTACTAACCATCAACTAAAGCAGGAAGTGAGTGTGGGGGTTGTGTTTACACTGTGTTACCGAGTCAGACCTCCTCAGAACTGTGACGCGGTGTGGAGGATTTCCCCATATACACTTTCCGCTTTCCATCAGCCTCCGCATAGTGAAACTGGCCAACAGTTTCCAGATAGACGATTAACAGAGAAACTACCAGGAAGGTGACCAGTGAAATATTCCAGCTTCAAGGCTCCTGGACCACACCCATCATCATCTTCATCTTCAGTGTGAGGATGATGAGAACAGACCTCCACATCCCAACAACATCCTCACTTCTACACAGTTGTCAACATCCTGCTGGTTAACATGCTAACACCCACAATGTGATGTCAGAGGCAGAGCTGGATGGAATATTCTAAGAAAGGAAATTATTGTGTTCCTCTCTCTAACACACACTCGCATCCACTGCTGTGATAACTGTAGTCACATTAGACAGACATGAGAAATAAAACATCTTTACATTAGCTGTGAAATAGTCTAAGGCTATTTCACTAATACCAATTTCACTAATATTTCACTTACTCATTTCCTGTCAGAATGAGTAAATAATCTCAGAGTAAATAATCCCAGGAATGAGTAAAGCAGTGCTCACAATCAACACCGTAGTTCTAGGAACCACTAAAGGAGTCTTTGGTATGACTAAAGTCCTATGATACATTACTGTGAAGGAATTCACTTTAGCTACACCAAAAAGACCCGAGACCGTATAGTAAATTTCCTATATCTCCATGGAAACCAGCAGGACCTTCACGATTCATTTCAAACAAAGGCAGTCACAGGAAAACACATTAGCAGAGCTGAAATAAAAACAGCAAAAGTACGAGCTGATATCTGATTGGCTGCTAGCTCTCAGAGTTTCTGTCCAACATTGATGAGACAGACATCTTTGTAACCAGCAGAGTCTCTGCTTTCATATGACACATTGTTTGTGTATTTTGCTGGAAATGGAGAAATGATCAAAAGCAAAGTGGATAGTGCTTTTCTTACATATAATTGTTGGGGTTTCAACTGTGTTTGGTTTGGATGCCGATGTTTGGTGGAGTCTTTTAGCTGAGGTCCCCCTGTCATGATGCTATGCTACATGTTAGCACTGATACTTCCTGGTGTATGCAATCACTGGGGATCTCATGATGACCCCTGGACAAGGGGCTCTGTGATGAAGAGGTTAATAGGTCAAGTTTATCTTCATGTCAACTGTTAAAGGGGTGATATTTTTCTTATATATACATATACAAATACATACATATATCAATATATATATATATATATATATATATATATATATATATATATATATATGTATACTGTATAACCATCCGTTTAGACATTCAATCTTGAAATTACACATTATTAGGGGCGTGTCCTTTTGATTGACAGGTGGCAGACCGGCTGCCAGCATTAACTGTGTTGGCTAGTAGCTAACTCCCTGCTTGCTCCCAAGAAGGCCTCAATCGCATAGAAGCACAGCTGCTGTTTTTAGCCGGCTGACAGTGGATCCAAGCGTGCCTTACCTTTAGCCCGCCTATCTTCGTTAGCTTGTTCACTACGGGTTAGCTTGGTTAGCTTTTATCTCAGAATACATTGACTGTCAATCATTCACCCCGAGGCCTCTCTTTACCATTTTTGTATTTTCCAGGAGTGATGACACAAGCAAAGCGGCTAAGATGGCAACAGTGGGGACGCCCAACTGGCTTTTGTTAGCTCTTTAGAAAACAATGGGTGACATGAGCATAAGGTTCGTCCAGTAGACGCAGTCCTTGGGTTGAACGGATAGTTTTAATGAACAGCTGATTGAGGTGGTGAGAAAGTATAAAAATGTAAATAACACGTGGCCTGGACTAATGTGAAATGAACATTACTCTGCAGATACAAATTTGATTTGTTCACCTTTCTCATGGCATTGTATTATTTGTGTTTTCAGGCAAGCCTGCCTATAAAATGCTTTAGTTTTGTCCTGACGAGGCACTTTTGTTACACCTGGGTCAAACAGAGGTTAGGTCTTTGAACCCTGGTAGGTTTAACTTCCACTAGAGAGAATGAAGAAACTGAAAACACCATTTGGAAAGGACACGACACGAGCAGAATCTGTGGATCATGTTCTTAATCGTAACGTAGCATTATTGTGAAGTTTGTCTCTGTATGGACACACAACTTTCTCCTTCACTTGGTCCATCCCAAATGTTTTTGGTCGGTGTGACCTTATGGGTCTTTGCCCATGATGTCCCACTCTTCAGTGGAACGCCGACTCCGCCATGACGGACATCAAAACAACATTAACGTCCATTAAGCTAACTGAAAACCAGGCAGTTAGTAGCTTTTATTATGCTTTCATTTTTTTTGAAAAACTGGTCATTGCGTTGCATTCCTAACGAACAGACGCAGATGTAAAACAAACTTGGCATTTTATTGGACACCCTTGATGAGGACAGAAGACAGTGATATTAGTGTGTCACCTTGTCCCGGTTAGCGACAACAACCTGATAAGGATCCAGACTTTTGTAAGTGTCTGCTCCAGTGTAAGGAGATACACTGTTTATGATATAATAGTGTAGGCCTATATCATGAGACGTGAATTCAGGCAAAGTTGGCAATTTTTTGATCTGATGAAAAAACACAGCAGGGGGAAAAGGTAAGGGGTCGGTTTCTAAGCTAGCTGCTTTTAACTTCTGTAAATGCTGCTGCCTACGAGCCTTAACTACTGTAGATGGCCTACTTCCACTGAAATTAGCTTGATTTGCACGAGAAGTAGCCGTGGCCATATTTACAAAACAAATTGAAAAAGCAGTAAAAACAATGGCAGTTGCTAATTTTATCTCCCTTTATTTAAATTTTTTTTTTTCTCTGTTCAGTACTCCCATCATTCACTTCTGACGTCCGTCATGGAGGTCCCACGTGATTAGGTGATGTAGTTGCAAATGTTGAATAAACTCAGTCTGTTGTTTTTGATAAATGACATAACTGTAATAGAATTAAAACAATCAGAGACCTTTTTATTTTATTTTGTTTGATCAGACCTTAGAAGATATATATTCATATGAAAAAATATCACAGCTGTCAGCTTTGTTTGAAATGAAATGAAAGAAATGAAAAATACTTTATTTATCCCAGAAGGGAAATTCGACAATGTAAATTGTCCTGTATGTAAATTGTCCTGTATCTTGACAATGTATGCGAGTCCTGCAGTTCAGAGGTAATACAGAAGGAGCAACGACCCCCTTCCCCCCAGGCAGACTTGTTAACACATCTGTTGTTTATCAGCACACCTGCTACCTGATCAGCTCAGCTGTATTGTTCCTGGTCCCATCTTAGCTAGCTGATATTTACTTAGCTCTGCATTTGTTTGTTCGTTTACATGTTACAGTTTTTTAGTCAGTTAATTTTGTTGTTGTTGGTAACAGAAGGGAACTCTGAGGTCATCACCTCTCATGTTACAGAGTAATGTGATTATCAGTATGAATAGTTCATCAGCTGTGGGGGTTTGTTGCTCAAACCACCTCAGCTTCATCAGCTCCTCCTCTTCCTCCTCCTCTATGACCAAATGAGGGGAAAACAAATGTTTTCTTAGCTTATTAATAACCCTCAGTGATTCTGCTGCTGCAGCTGAAGTCCTCTGTGACTGAAGGCGAGTTGATAATAAAGAAGTAAATAATTCATGGTGCTGTGGCTGCAGAGGCTGACCTCTGGACATCAGCAGCAGCCCTGACAGGAACATGTTTCTCAGCTTCACACCTTATCACACAGTCTCTCTTACGAGGCCATTTTTCCTGTTTGTTTGTTTGTTCAGTCTTCAGAAGGTGCAACCGACTGTGATGCAAACATTCAGACTGTAGCAGCTCCTCATGCTGCACGTCCTCCATGGAGCAATATGACCGGTTACATAACCGTCCTCTCTGCTCTACAGCGCCCCCCTCTGGTTGCATCATCTTATGACTGCAGTGATGAAGATGAGCGCCTTCTTACATAGTTTACAGTAAAACCCTGAGTCAGTAAATCCTTCAGTTCCAACCTTCCTGTGGTTTAAATGTTTAGTAAAACCTGATTCTCAGTAGACTAAAAATCCAGATAATGATCTGCGCATGGTCTCCTGTTTGTTAACACAGCTGCTGACATTTTTCTGCAGCAGCTACTTGTTAATATGAATCCTCTGTATGGAGATCAGCTTGCAGATCTGTGAGGATCTGTAGCGAAATCTATGTTTCTAACTGAATGTTGGTGTCAGTCAGGCACCCACCTGAAATTAGAGGACAGTGACTGCTACAAACTCAGTAGCTGCATCATTTGAAATGATTTAGTTTGATCTCAACCTACTGACTGATACATTTTATATATATATATATATATATATATATATATATATATATATATATATATATATATATATATATATATATATAGTGTACAGTAATAGTGTACACTATATATATAATATATAATAATATATATATATATAATATAGTGTACAATAATAATAGTGGGACCCAAAAATTATTCTGATTAATTAGAAGGTTTGTGATCAATTAATCTCGATTAATCACATTATAAAAATTGTCCCAAAAAATAACATTTTCTTACTTTGAATAGATTTTCAAGGACAACTAAATCAAATAATAGACACAAACATTTAAATTGTAAACTCAAATCTCTATTATTGTCTGACCAAATGCGTCTAACTGCATTTTAACTTTTTAAGAAAGTATATATAAAAAAAAACAATAATGATCCCTGGCCAAAACTGAACAGACCTAAAGTTAAAGAATACCATTTTAAATACTTTGAAGTATTAAACTGGCTCAGGGGCACAGATTGGATTTTTAAAACTGGGGGTGCCAAATGATTTAAACTCAATAAGTTATTTTTGTGTAATTTGGGCTTTAACTGGCACTCTAGCAGTTACTTTGTGATAGTCTATGAGCCAAAGTGTTTGACTAATGTGAAATAATGAATTAAAAACAATAAACATTGTTAAACAAAGACCTACCTGATCCACAGAGCCACACATGATGAAAATGTTATTTGTCTGGAATGCCAGTTAGCCACCAAAACTTCATGCCTTTTGCAAACTATGTTTCAACTTCGACTTCATTTTATTGTCAAGTGGGCTGCATGTGGACGTGCGGCACAGATTAAATTACAGTGGCCGGGAAGTGCAAAACGTTATTACATTTACCTGAAGCACTTTTGCAAGTTTAACAAAACCCTTATACAATTAAAAAAAAAAACAACGCTTTTACAGGTTTAACAAAACACGCAAAGACAAGCAGACATTGTGAAGCCTTTTCGATCAAGTCAACAATCACACTGTATGTGTGGCCTTTGTTGAAATATTCCACAAAATGGGCAAAACATCTCTGCTGAGTGGCTGTACTGCTGCCTGGATCGATAATGCTACTGGTTACCTGCTTGTTGTTATCTTGTCCCACCCAAACCCAGCAGTATCACTTCTGGGTCGTATCTTTGTAAAAGTGTTTTGTTGACTTTGTAAAAATGTTTTGTTAAACTCGTAAAAGAGTTTCAGGTAAATGTAATGATGTTTTGCACTTCCTTGCCACCATACTATCAACCCCATGGTGCCTTTGATAAAATACAATAAACTATAAGGTAAAAACACAAAAAATATAAAAAATATAAAAATATAAGAATCCGCCAGGTGGCAATAGTGCAAATAATGCATATGGCAGAGTAAAGTGAGTAGCAGTCGTGATGGATGTGATAGTGCAATATGTATTAGTGCCATTTAGTGCAATGTTCTGCAGTGTTGAACTGGTGCCATGGTGATGATTAAAGTGAAGTGTGTGGGGGTGTGTGTGTGTCAAGTGGGGGCAGGGCAGGGAGGGAGTTGAGCGTCCTCACTGCCTGGAGGAAAAAGGTGTCTCTGAACCTGGTTCTGGCACGGAGACTGCAGCCTCCTCCCTGATGGCATCGGGATGAAGACACTGTGGGTGGGGTGAGTGGGGTCACCTTCGATCCTGGTGGCTCCACAGGTGAGGCGGGAGTGGTAAATGTCCAATAGAGAGGGGAGGGGGACACTGAAGATCTTCCCAGATCTTGAAGATCTTGTAGTCCGTGATGATCTGGATGCCTTGCCACAGGTTCCTGGAGTCTCTGCTGTCCCTGAACCCTGAAGCAGTCAGTGATCCTCCTGGAGTGCTGTCTCTTGGCCTCTCTGATCCCCCCTGACAGGTTGGCCCTGGCTGTCCTCAGGCCCCCCCTCGTCCCCAGCTCTGAAGGCAGCGTTCCGAGCCTTCAGGAGCCTGTGGACTTCCCCTGTCAACCAAAGTTTCTGATTGGCCCGGATGGAGATGGTTCTGGAGACCGGGACATTGTCCATGCTTTTCCTCACGTAGGCTATGACGGTTTCGGTGTACTCCTGGAGGTCTATGATGGCGTCATAAGTGGCTGCATGTCTGAACATGCTCCAATCGGTGGTGGAGAAACAGTCCTGGAGAGCCTCTAATGACCAGAGCTGTCAAAAATAGGCTAGAAGTAGAAAGTAGAAATCCTGTCCAGCATTTTTTTCCAGCCAATCACTGAACCAGCTGAGTTTTATTAGCTCCTCTGTCAGGTTGATGAGCTCGTTAGTGAAAACATCTGTTCTAAATGTACTGGCAGATCCAAAAACATGGCAGGATTTTTACTCAAAAACTACTTTTACTTCTACTTTTGACACCTCTGCTAATGACCCCTCATATTTTGCACTCACATAGCTTCTGTGTTCAAAGTCACAGTTTTAAGCTTTTCTTACCATGATATTGCAATTGGGGAAAGAAAGCTGCTGCTCCACAAGAGAGAATCCAACCTGCTTCCAAACCACTTTCACTTCTTATTAACTAACCACTACAGTTGGATTTTTTTTTAGGATTGGACATGCAGAAGTTGAAAATCCCAGTTTTAAGCTTTTCTTGCCGAGATATTGTGATTGGGGAAAGAAAGCTGCTGCTTTGCAGGGGAGACCCAAAGCTGCTTCCAAACTACTTTACCTTCTTAGTTTAGACACGGTTGGTGTGTTATAAAAAAAAAAGTTATCAAAGGGGTCTGAAAATTTTCTAAATATAGCAACAATGTCGTGAGTTTTGTTGTGTCTGTCAGCATAATTGGTTGTACCAGAAAATCAGCCCTAACAAAGGTTTTGCTTTGCTTCTAATGCAAACTGTGATTAAATGCGTTAATAGATAACCACTGAATATTTAATTAGTATATAACCCAGTATAAACTCGAAGAATAGAGATCTGCACACGAGAGAATGCTTCTCAGCAAGATTTAATGTAACGTTTCAGGCTCCTGCACTTTGTCAAACATTTTGTCTGATGCTATATCTTCATGGTCAAGGAATCCAATGATGTAGATTAAATGAATGCAGGAGTAAAAGCTTTTGTTGTGAATCACAATATGAGGGGGGCATGAGCTGCTTGGTGGAGGTCTGCACTTTCTGAATGCTTTTCTAGTTGTACATAGGTTTCATTCACTCATTCATTTTCTGTACTGCTTATCCAGTTCAGGGTCGCAGGGGTTGCTGGAGCCTATCCCAGCTATCATCAGGCAAGAGGCGGGTACACCCTGGACAGGTCGCCAGTCTGTCCCTGGGCCGACACAGAGAGACAGACAACCATTCACACTCATTCACTCCTAGGGGCAATTAACCTAACAATCATGTCTTTGGACGGTGGGAGGAAGCCGGAGCACCCGGAGAGAACCCGTGCATACATGTGGAGAACATGCAAACTCCACACAGGAAGGCCACGGTTGGAATTGTTCGAACCCCTCCCCAGCTGGGGTTTATTTAATCTTTATTTTACTTTTTAATGCTTTTAACTGCAGTGTTTCCTCATAGAATCTTCCATGCCAAGAGCTTTGCTTGCTCTGTCTGCTGTCTCGATCACCCTTGTCTGAGTGGTTATGGGGCCCCACAGCAGGCCGTGAACTGGGCACTTTCTGTGGTGGCAGCCCCTGTAGTGATGGGTGGGCTGGCTCCTGGTGTGGATGGATCCCCGAGATATGGCTTTCTCACAGGAACATAGGAGTGATCAGGTATGTTTTCACGTTGTTGAGTGATATGTTTCATTGGGTGAACGTTTGTGTCTTTTTGAAAGTAAAATAGTTTTTATAGTGTAAAGCACTTTGTGCTAATTTTTGAACAATATAAGACTGCTTTATAGTTGATTGATCTCTTCACTGATGAGGTGATTTTCTGCTATATTCTTTGTTTTCATTTTGGTCAAAAATGCACAACAACAAAAACGACCCATAAAGCCGAGAGCATCTGTTATCTCATCTTTAATAACACATTCATATCTATGCTCTGTTTTTGTTTACAAGGAATTAAAACAAGTGTTGATGAGGACTAAAGGAATCAGGCAGGCAGAGTGTGAAAGTCCATACATTGTAAAGACTGAAGCCTTAGCCAGGAGGAGGGAGTGAGACCTGCTTCAGTTTCCTCATCGCTGCAGATGATTGCAGCAGATCGAGATGCAAAATTTGCTTCACAAAGGCAAGCTAAGGTCTTATCGATGAAGACGACCCCTCCTTCCCCCTGTTGCAGCACAGTCAACTAAAACAACAGGTCCTTTTTTGCTTTTTCAAAGAAATAATCACAAGTGAAAATAGATCATTGTTGGTGTAGCAGGTCCTCACAGGGCGCTCTAACTCATGAAGGCTTTTAACAGAGAGAAAAAAATGCTATATGCACCCAAACACAAGAGATACAATCTGCTGTCATAAAAAGGAGAGAAAAAATTAGGAGTCAACCAAGAAGAAACATGGAGAAGATTCCGAAGTTGAAAAAAGTACAGTTTTCATGAAATGAACAAAGGAAGATGCTAACTGAAGAAAGTAATCTCACTTATGTTGGGTTTGTAGAGAAAAAAATTAATAACAAGTGGTAAGTTTTTGGCTCCCCCCCCCTCAATTATTCCACTTCATCATCAACTAAGATTGGAGAAAGAAATTTAAGTCATCTTTGGAAGAAGAAGAATTATTTTTCCTTCTACTATCCACTACAGATTATGGAGATGCTGCTATCATGTTATTCCTAAAAATTCGTTAAGAGCAATTTCTGTCTTCATTTTTTGGGGGGGTCAAAGGGGGGATTTATCTTTATGTTCTTTTTCATAACAGAAATTACTGTCTATTTTTTTCCCTAAGAGGTAGATTTAAAAAAAAAAAAAAAGCAACGAAAAAATACATGTTTTCCGGCATTGTTCCGGAGGTGAATCACAGAAGGGGTGGGGGTGGGGGTGGGGGGGTGCAGCATGTGGAGCAGCTGGGAGTGTGGGAATTTCAGCGAACGGAAAACACGTAGTGGATTAACGTTGGTGATCCGGATCGGAAACTACAGCACCTTAAAATCCCGGCTGGCTCGCCACGCGCCGCCCTGCACCGAAATCTTTCCAGGTTGGGTTTGGTGTGCGCGCACGTCTTCTTTTTGTCTTTTTTTTTTTTTAGTTTATTCGTTTATTTTTACAGTCCCATCTCTAAGTTGAAGAGGTACAATTCAAGAAACTGAAAATAAATTAAAGAGTGGAGAAATGTAGTTGTGAACTAGACTGAGTGTCCTCTCTTCTGTCTGCATGTCTGAGGTCTACTTTCTGGGTTTATTTTCAACTGAAGATACAGAAACAATCTTCTAGCTGAGCTTGCTTTGAGGTAGCGTTACTGGTTATGTGATAAGAGGTTTGCATGTTTTTATGTATTTTTTTATTTGTTTGTTTTTTTCTATTTTAATTCACGGTTTGGTGTCCCCTCTGCATGGTTTTGTTTAATTATGCCAAGTTCTTGAACTCCATTTAAACTAAGGGTCTGAAACATTAGAGTCTGTCCGTCTGCTGAAGTTCAGTTCTATAAAACATCAATGACCCAAGTCTTTTTTTACACTTCAAAAGGAACAATAAGAGTGAAACCTTTCTATTGTCTTTGCTTTTTGCGCTAATTTACTGCATATACTTCCCATTAGTGCTGACCATGTCCCTTAAGATCCTGTAGCAGGTCAAAGAGTTCACCCAGAAATGATCATCAGTCTGTGGAGACATCTTATACAGTTGTAGAGTTTTGTTTGACTTGTAATAAAGCCCATACTACAGATAAATATTAAAGAAAATGATCAGCAATCATATGAAGTATGAAATAAACATGCAAGATCAACTGGTTTGATGCATATTACTTTGGGAACTATGCAGAACCCACTACGCAGAGTGGGTTGTGTTGTTACTGTGAACTGGAGCTGATATGTCTCTGACTGGAATAATGCGGGACAGCAAGTTCATGTTCCAGCTGAGAAATGATCCAGATCTGGGTTCTGATGGCAGAGTTCTGCCAGGTTCTTGTATTATTTCTGCTACATTCTCACAGAGCAGGAGCAGTCCTTTTCAGGCCAACCCTGACATGTTCTGTCTACACAGAAAAGAGAAGATGAGTTTAGCTCCAAGATGAGACACATAGCCATTAGCCATCTGAGTGAAGACAGCTTCACGCTGAAATACGTCTGAAGACCTGCTTCATCAGGTCTGGATCACAGGTTATATGTTCAATGTGGTTCTACTGCATTCTGGACTGAGCCCATCTGGGTTTGGCAGTTACCGTCATGTACTGAGCTACTGGTTAGTATGTCTTCATATTTAGTAGCTGTTATTTTCAAAGATTTGTGCATTAAAAAGGAAAACACTTAACATGATCAAATTCTACTATTTTCATTTTTCCAATAGAGTCGGACTGTTATCTTAAAAAAAAGAAAAAAAAGAAAGACTTGGTTTACGTAAGAAAATGAAAAAGTCTTGAACAGAAGTGAGCAAAACAAACACGATGACCAGCGCAAGAGAGGGCGAGGGACCCTGACATTCCTGCCCGCCCAAAAAACTCAATATTTGATATTTTAAAGGAAATACAAACTTTTTCGCTCTTTTGTTTGAGTGCAGAAGAGTATGGAGGAAGACTAAAAAGTTTAAATGGAGGAAAAGTATGAAAAGAGGTGGTGAAATTTGGTTTTTAATATAAATTGATAACCAACATAAACACATCCTCTCCCTCCTCCAGTTGTTCCCTCTCCTCCCCTCAGCGCTCCATCTTTTTCCTTTAAGATTTGCATCAGGTGTTCTCAGTCGCTTTGTTAGTTTGACGTTGTCGACATATTTTTTAATCAATTAGTGCAACAGTACGTCCCTAGATGTCACGTCCAAATAAAGCTTGCTGTATTATCAAAAAAAAAAAAAAAAAAAAAAACGTAAAAAATGAACTGAAGTCGTGAATTCTAGCCAAGGCTGAAAGATGAATCCTACGTCGTGTGTCTTGGTGGTTGTGAACAGAGCTCTATGGTTGGATCGAGGTGGAAACTGAACGCAGGACAACATGTCATGAAGTCAGCACCTCGGGGCAAAAATGGAAGCACAGACACAACAGAATAGATTTTTCCCTGTTTGTTGGTTAGCTTGTGGGGTAGCTGCTATGTGTTGCTCAGCGCTGGTAGGAAAAGATTCAGTTATCTGGCAGTGTCCTTCAATGAATGGCGCAATCCCTCTTTTCTCACGGCTTTTGCTGTTCTGTTTTTTTTTATACTTTTTTTCTCCAAAAATACAAAAGTATCATGTTTAACACATACAGGTTTGGATCTATTATGCAGCAGTGTTGTTATTTTTTGCTCCCATTTTTTTTTTTCCAGAAGATTCTTGATTCTCTCCATCCTCCATCATACACCGATGGAGGGGCCATAGGTTCTTGTCCTACTTTTTTCTGCTTTTTTTCACCCAACCACATCCTCTAACAAAAACAAAACAAACAAAAAAAAGCACATTTAAAACCAGTTAACACAAACGCACACAGCTACATTCATCCATACACACCCATAGCCAACAGGGAGTGTCGTGGTCAGAGCACCGCTAATAAATATTCACATTCAGAGACATCAGAGTTGCGATGGGTGTGTTCTCCTATGTCTCCATGTACAGTTCATCTGCAGATGACCTGGAACCAAACTGATATGACAAGTTCTCAAAGTCCAAGTGAGGACAGCCTGAAGATTAACTTCAAAGCTCACTTTCACATGTCTTTTGAGGGAGAAATGTCACTTCATGTCTGGTGCTGGATGGTGACATCACAATAAGGCAAAAGAGGAGGGTCCTTCAGGGCTCAGGGTAGAACAGAAAGTTGGCCAGAAGACAGGCCAGAGAGCAAGCTAGAGAACAGGCCAGCAATAGGTCAGAGGGCAGGCCAGAGGGAAAATCAGGACAGGCTAGAAAGCGGGACAGAGACTAGACTAAGGGTTAGACAAGATGACAGATCAGAGGACAGGCTACAAAGCATACCAGAGAGCAGGCCAGAGGAGAGGCCAGGGGGTGGTCCAGAGAGTAGGCCAGGGGATGGGCCAGAGGACAGACCAGGGGGTGGTCCAGAGAGTAGGCCAGGGAACAGACCAGGGGGTAGTCCAGAGAGTAGGCCAGGGGACAGACCAAGGGGTAGTCCAGAGAGTAGGTCAGAGGGCAGGCCAGAGGATAGGCCAGAGGGTATTCCAGAGAGTAGGCCAAGGGATAGGCCAGAGGACAGGCCAACGGGCAGTCCAGAGAGTAGGCCAGGGGACAGGCCAGGAGGTAGGCCAGATAGTAGGCCAAGGGATAGGCCAGAGGTCAGTCCAGGGGGTAGTCCAGAGAGTAGGCCAGGGGACAGGCCAGGACGTAGGCCAGATAGTAGGCCAGGGGATAGGCCAGAGGACAGGCCAGGGGGTAGTCCAGAGAGTAGGCCAGGGGACAAGTCAGAAGACGGCTAGGGGGTAAGCTCGAGGATAGGTCAGAGAACAAACAAGGGGGTAAGCCAGAGGACAAGCCAGAGGGTAGGCCAGAGGGCAATCAGTATGAGACATTAAGAGAATCCATTTCTGGATTCTTTGAATCTCAAGTATGGAAGTAAAAGCACCGATCCTGTCACCTTGAGACTAGTAGGACCCTTCTCCAGTTTACACCACTCCCCACTGACCAGTTTTGCATTTCAGACAACAGCTGCTTTAGTCACTCTTAAGGAAGACAGAAAAGCAGGTTTCCTCCCTGAAAAGGCAAAATGACACCGGCCCAATTTCTTCTCAACACCAGTATTTTATCTCTCCACTTTAAAAAGGGCTTCTTGAACTCATTCATCCATCATCACACACGCATAAAAAACAGAAAAAAATAACCAAAGCAACAAGACAATACCTAAAAAAAAAAGAGAGAAAGGAAAACTTTTTTTTATAAAAAAATAAAAATATTCAGGACTATCAGCTCTTATTTTTCCTCTTATATAAAACACCAGCAAGCGAAAAAAAGAGAGTTAGGAATACTGAGGTAACTTTACCCTGAGGTAGGTTTTTCTTTTTCATTTCTTCTCTAATCTGTTCTAATCTTGGCAAAAGCGTCCATACTTTGACCCCGCCCCTCATTATCATATGCAGGCAGGGTCTGGAGGCTCCGCCCACAGGCCTTTGGCAGATTGGGAGAGAAAACCAGGAAGCTGCTCCCTTTCAGTCTGATTTTAACCACAGCTCACCTCAAGGCAAAGAGCGTTGGAAGACTTTGCTTTTTGGATCCTGTGCCATACTAAGACCAGTCTGACCATCAGAGGCATTTTTATTTTAAGAACAGAGATAACCTCGAATGCAGCGATGGTCTGAGGCACTGAAGGAAAAGTCATCCTGTTCAAGACTGGCCTTGCATATCCAACACTGGAAGAATGCAACAAGCAGAAGGTTTCAGACACATCTTGTCTGTCTGTCATTGCAGGACTTTCTCATACAGGTGAAGCAAAACTTCACACCTGACTCACTGCCTTCAATACATTCACCTGAGGGGTCGGGCTAACTCACATATCATATATATATAATATATATAAAATATGCCGTTTAAGGGGCGGGCCGCTAGCCAGCTAGCATAGCTAACGGCAGTTTAAGGTTGTGTGATCAGGCGTGTGAGCTGAGGCCCTGCAATAGAACTGCAGGGTCAGCTGCGACTCCCGCTCCCTTACTGTCTCTGGCTGCGCTTCCCACCACCTCGACTCAGCCTGGAGGTGGGTGCTGATGCCTCCCCGGCCCCCCGTCTGCTCGTAGGCTACATAATGCTACACATCATAGACGAGGGGGCTCGGGGAGTTTACTTATGAAAGAGGTGGGGTGGTCAGACGCAGCATTTCTTAAGATTTACATGAAGATGATATATTTACAACCTCATATTTTCTTTTATCTTCTACTCTCTGTTATCCAGAGAAGTTTTTAAAGAGCAGTGTTAACATCTGCGGCCCCTCTTCTAGACTTATGTTAGCTTGGAGGTGAAGGTGGGGGTGAGGCGAGCACCTGACCCCTGACCTGGTCTCCTGCAGCAGTTTCCCTGCTTCCTCTCCCGGATCCGCCTCACTGCATTCTATCAATAATAGCTCTGAATAAAACATTTCTATACATATATCTCTATGTTTAAAAAAACACCCTTAAAATATAGGGCTGACTGCAGATGGTTGGAGAGGTCTGTCGAGGGCAAACAAAGGAGAACAAACGGGCCGCTGCTAGTGTGTCTCAGAGAAGACAGAATATTGAAGCCAAGCCTTCCCTCCATCGCGTGGAGAGGTCGGTTTGGACGAGCGCAGCCTCGTCGTTAAAACTGCTGCAGGTTCTGTTGTACTCACAGCAGAGGACGAGCTGCAGCCATAACAAGGCACACTAGGAGGACACCACCCCTCTATTTCTATCCCTCTTGTTCCTGCATCCTTCCATCCCCACTCAGTCTCTCTTCTGGCCTGGCACCGGGTCTCTGTTTTCAAGTTTCTTTTTTATCTTAATTTCATCTTCTGATCTATTCATCTCGTCATGCCTATCTTTCTCAGTGGCTATCGGGCGTACTTCCTCCCTCTGTAAATCTCTCCCTGTCTATCGCTGGGTCCGTGTGTCGCTCTTCTGTATCCGTCCGTCTATCCGTCTGTGCATGTGTCCGTCAGTCCGTCAGGCGGTGGGGGGCCACAGCATGTGAGGAGGGTGCAGGACCCTCACTTCCTGCGTGGCTGGTGGTCCTGAGTCAGTCCCTGCGTGGGGCTGCCCATCTCTGTGAAGCCCTGAGGGTTGGGGCTGGGGCCCATGCCCAGCCCACCTTTCTGTGGCTGTTTGACCTGGGTCAGGATGTCTCGGATCTTCCTCTGAGCCAGCTGCAACACAGAAAACAAATCCACATGGTTCTGGTCACAAATCCTGATTAGCCGGTCATTGTTAAACATGGTGATCTGTTCAGGGAGTAAAGGAAAATGTCTGGCTTAATATCACCCGTGTTAGCTGTGGGCTCCTTTGACCCAGAGCTTCACTTTTCTGTGGTGCAGCCATTTTATAAACCATTTTATTCTCAAAAAGATTTAGTGGCACAGTGTGCTTTTTCTATTGCTTGACCTAATCGCTATCTTTGACACAGTGGACCAGAAAATTGTAATATCCCACTTGAATCAACTTATGGACATCTGTGCTTGATTATTCCAAGTCTTTTCTGGTAAATAGGTCCTTATGTATCAGTTTTTCAGACTCTGAATAAACATGTGCTCTTCTGTCATGTGGAGTACCACAGGGCTCAATTTTAGGGCCACTGCTTTTTTTTTTTATTGCCTCTGGTTCTATTCTTAGAAAGCATGGAACTGTATCCTATTGCTATGCTGATGACTGCCAGATTTACTTGCCTTTAAAGAGAAAGGGCGGGTTTTGATTAGACTTCTCTTGGATTGTTTGGAGGATATTAAAGCTTTGTTGTCCCTAGCGATGTAACGATATGAAAATTTCATATCACGATTATTGTGACCAAAATGATCATTATCATTTTTATCACAGTAATATAGAAATACCCCCCAGCATCTTTAAAAATATCCAAAATGGGTCTAAATGTCTACTTTGTCCTTTTTAAAGGGGGAAAAATCTCAAGAGAACTGTCCATGGGGGTGTCTTCGTTGCCCTTCACCATGTTTTCATAAATTAAACATTGCAAACTGCCACTGCTGCTGCTTTTCCAGGCAATGAGCAGCATCACTGGGAGTTTTTCAAAGTGCAATAATCAGTCATTGTTTTAACGATAATTAAATTTTGAAACGGTATTACTAATCGTTGGTAATTTATCACGGTTAACCATTTTACCTGTAATCGTTACACCCTTAGTTGGCCCTGAACTTTTTAAACTTACATGAGAAAAAACAGGTTATAGATTGGACCAAGTGGCCCCTGTGAGTCTGCCTCTGCTGATTTGGAATCCCTGACAATATATTTTAAAACTACCATTACCAATCTTCATTTTAAAACCATGATACAGGCTTTTATCTAATCTCGCTTGGATTTCTGTAATGGACTTAAAGGTTGAATATGGAATACGGACAGAACACGGATGTGTGTCTAGGTTGTAGTTGCAACGGCAGAAAAACAACTCCAGCTGCTGGGATGCCAGGCTTGCTGCCGATACGCAAGTGACCAACAGTCTGCAGCATGTCCAACAAGTAACGCAGAGGAGTTTATAACTGACAGCTAACGTTAGCCACGTTAGCATACAAGTTAGCTTATGAATCCAGGACGAAAGTTGCCATTTCTGTGTTTTGACACCGTGGAAAACTTTTATGTGGGTCCATTTAGTGTAGTTTTCACCTAAATTTACTCCAGGTTTTGCTCTTCTCAGGTCACTCTTCCTCAGAAACAGATAACAATATTTGCAGGGCTCTGAAGCAGCTGCTTCACTCGCCGTCTCCACTGTTTCCCCTGTACCAGCCTAACTGTGCCCAAAATATTGTTGCCACACAGATCGTATTTGGCAACCGCCATGGCAGCGTGTATTGGCTTATAAACGTAAATATAATGCCATTATCGAATCCGTTAAATTTTATTTTGATTATTTTTTAGGCTAAATATACTGTAATTTTTCTAGGAAATGTTGAACTTTCATTCTGTAGTCTTTTATTATCATATTGATCTCTGGATCCTAAATCCAGTCCAAATCATATTAAGGCAAAATTTGTGACATCAGCCAACATTAATCTGACATGATATCATATTAAACTTGTCATTTACAACCCTATAGTAAGTATAATTTTCCACAAATATGTTTATTATTTACAAGTGACACATTTTGTAATATTCCTGAAAATTGAAAATTAGTAGACTGCATGTAAGAGTTGTGTGTGTGTGTAAAGCTTGACAGGTGAGGAAGAGGATTCTCACCTGGCTAGCATAGAAGTGTCCGTTGATCTTAACGATGACCTGATCATTTTCATCTGGAGTCTGTTCTCTGGGAACCACCACCTCAGCTGCTGTCAGGTTCTGCAGCTCGTTCACCTGCAGACAGACGCTGCTCGTTTCAGGAAGGAGGAAGAGGATACGGCAGTGAAAGAGAATCAGCAGCTTCTCATGACTTACCGTTTTGCCTCCTTTACCGATGACCCGCCCTGCAGCAGCAGCTGCCATCTTGATGTGAGTTTCCAGTTTCACCTCTTCTTTTGGACCGAAGAAGTTCTCCTCTTTCAGTTTACCGTAGATTCTGCCCTGAGCCTGGAGGTGTGAGAGCAGAGCATACTCCAGCAGTCTGATAATTATCTGGTAAGATGATTTATGTCAGTCAGCCATCAAAGTCAAGTCAAAGTTCACCTTGAACTGAGCCTCAGGTGGTCCTGTCACAATCACCATCCTCATTTTAGAGTCTGGAGTCTCAGCCGGAGCGATCTGAGGACACAGAAACAATCAATCAGTGATCAGTTTAAGGTCATCAGATTAGAGCTGATGTTTGCTTTGCTGAATGAACCTTGATGGAGGCCCCGGCGAAGCGGCTCAGCTGCTTGATGTGCTGTCCTTTCTTTCCGATGATGGCCCCGACCGCCTGCGCTGGGATGTAAACGTGGACGGTCTCCTGCTCCGGGGCCTGGACACACACACAAAGACCAGCACATGAGACTGACTGCAGATCTGCCGGGGAACATCACAGAAACAGCAGTGACTGAGAGCGCTTACCCCGAAGCAGCCGTAGGGGCTGGCGCCCACGGAGTTGCCAGGTGGTGGTGGGGGCATGTTGGAGGAAGAGGGGAAGAGACCCAGAGCACCCAGGTTGAGTCCCGGGATCAGGTGGGTCTGCTGCTGCAGAGAAGAAGACCACCATTATGAGCTGAAAACCCCCAGTATGAGCTCAAGACCACCGATAACAGCTGAAAACCCCCAGTCCATGTTATAACACCCCCAGATCAGACTGAAACCGTCTGTTTGAATAGAATTACACTGCAAAAACAGTCCATCTAACCAAGTCTTACATTCTTATATTCAGCAAAAACTGTCTTAACGATCTTGATTTGAGAGTAATATACATGACAAGACCAGAATGTGTAAGATTATTAATCTAATTTTGAGCGTTTTTATTTCTTAGTAAATTAATCCTAAAGTTGGTCATTTTTGCATATTAACTTAAATTATCTCACTAAGACACTGTTTCAGATCACATTGTGTCTTTCACTCCCAATTTTAGCTGTAGAAACTTGTAATTAGAAAAAATATCGACTTTAGACAAGTGGGAACTAGCTTAAAACAGAACTCAGTAACTTCAGCTCGGGGCTCCCCCTAGTGGCCCCCTTTCACTGTCGTAAAGTTCATACTTCCCTACACCCCCACAGCACACAGACATCTTCTCTACCTGTCTTTCTTCTGTTTTGATCCCTGAATATTTTTCTAAGCTTTTACTAGCTTGTTGATGCTACTTTGCAACGTTAGAAGCAGCAGCTCGTCTCCCTCTGCTCAAAGCAGAGTCCTGTGTCTCCTGCAGCGGGACGTATTACTCGTGTTTTGCCGGTAAATGTGCAGTGGATTATATTTTTCTCTTGTGTTGGCGGGTAGCAGGTAAGAATACAAACTTTTATTTACTTTTTGTGGACATGACAAATGATTACTGGGCCTATTCGGCAGTGATGCTCGGCGCTGCTCCACCCGGCGCCCAGGCAGCACAAGCTACGAGAACCAGTTTTTTCACTCTGGTCCAGCAAAGGGTTGGTTTTGAGAGCCAGGAGCCGGTGTTTAGGTGGTGGGAAGCTAAATTTTAGTCTGGTTCTGGTGCGAACCAGCGCTGGAAGCAGCATGGTGGATAGGGGACCTGAATGCCGTACAGCTGTTTCTGTTGTTGCTAGATCTGTGTCGGGTCTGCTCAGGCAGACTTGCAAGTGCCGCTTACACACCAGAGACACCAGGGGGAGGCTTGGAAACATCGAATTGCTCCGTAAACACTTTGTTTAGCCCCTCAGGGATTCTGAAAAGCATTTATAGAGGTTAAAAAGTTACTGAGTTCTGCTTTAAAACAGGCTGTGAAACATTCATTTCAAGTTTCTTTTTGAAAAAACCCCTCAAAACTAGTCTGCAAATGCTTCTGCCAAGCTTTGTACTTTCTCACTGCTGGGACAGAAGTGCATATGTAACAGTCTGAGACAGTGGCTCAGGGGGTAGAGCACATTGTTTGTTAACCAGACGATTGTAGAATCAGCTCCCATATCATCCTAACCAATCTGGTCTGGTGGGTTTCAGTAAATAAAGGACTTGAAATGAGTGTTTTAATACATGTTTAAACATTTCTCACTATCTAGAGCAGAGGTGTCAAACTCATTTTAGTTCAGGGGCCACAAACGACACGATTTGATCTCAAGTGGGCCATACCAGGAAAACTATCACACAACAACCCATAATTAACAATAATTGCAAATCTTTCCCTTTATTTTAGCATATTGTCAAGATGTTTATATTTAATGAACTTTCCTTTCAGAAAAAATTAACATGAAACTTATTGAAAAACATCATTGGTTCCAACATTATTTTGTCTCATTTGATTATATTTTATTTTATTTATTCATTTTATGTATTATTTCAGTCAACATTTTATTATATATTTTTATATGACAAAATATTTATATACATTTTAATATAAACTCATAAATCTGAATTTATTAAATAAATTTTCTGTTAAAACTTCCAAAACATTGAATATTATGTGTTTTTATATTTTTACTTTTATTATAATCATTAGATCAACTCATTCAAATATGACAGTGCTTGTTCATTATAACTTACAGATCACAATGTATCTACACAATCACTTACTGTAATATTGAATCACAGGTATCTGGAACTAAAAAAAATACAGTATTTCACATTAGGATAGGGGACTTTTCAAGAGAAATAAGATTTCCACATGTGTGAAGTAATCCTGTCCTCATAATATAAAGGTCAGATCTGTAAAGTATTATTGAAATACTTCATATTTAGACATTTAAAAAGATTCCAAGTTCCAGTGGACCAATCAGAAACTAGAGTTTGCTTCATTGTTTTAAATGTGACATTTAATGAGTCATCCCGTGGGCCAGACTGGACCCTATGGCAGGCGGTTTTGGCCCCCGGGCTTTATGTTTGACACCCCTGGTCTAGAGTTTTAACAATTTTCTTATTCTAGAAATCTTACCAAGTCTAATAATCCTACTTCACTGGCAGATTATTTCACCTGATTGTCTGATTCTTCTCAATTTCAGTGTTTTCTTACTGATTATAAGACCACTAATTTTTGCAATGTAGATTTTCATCTCTTGAAAAAATATCTTTTTTGCCGTGCTGGAATATTTTCTTTGTCGAATCTTTTTCTGTTTAAAACCCCAAATCAAAACAATCAGTCAATCAAATCAATTTATGTGTGTTTACATGATCAGCTGACTCAAACTACTCCAGTGGAGACAGAGATTTACTCAGCAGCTGCATTTAATGTCCGCAGCCTCAGAAAGTGAAATCCACCAGAAGAACAGATATCATCGTCCATCTCTGAAATCTGGGTCACTTTCAGAGCCCTCAGCAGATTGGGAGGAAACACAACCAGATGTCTTCTGTTTAAACAGTTTGATACACAGCCAAGTCGTCCACATCCAATCAGACTTCGTAAAAACAGACCTGCAACTTCAGTCACACATTGTGGGAAATTCAAGCTTCACATGTAGTTTTCTGCTTTGCTGCTATGCACAAATGTTCACTTTATTAGGAAGCCTGTCTGGTGACATTACAGTTTTTCTCCTTTTTTTGGCTCATTTCTCGAATCAGAAATTACATTCTCAAAACTAAGATCATTTGGCTGAACAGTCTGACAGTTCTCACAACACCACAGCTCACTTGCAAAAGCTCATATCTCTCCCAAAACAGTTCATTCATCCTTCAGAAATAAATTTCTTTCTCATACAAATAGTCAGAGCCATCAAAATGGACAGATCCTCCTCAATCATTTTGTCTCATTTCTCCAAACAGACCGGACGTTCTCACCACTCTTGGTGCTTTTGCTAAAATAACCCGGATTTTTCAGCACAACACCACAGTTCACCTGCAGAAGCTCATATCTCCCAAAACAGTTCATCAATGTGTCAAAATCAAGTTTCTTTCTCATAGAAATAGTCAGAGCACCCAAAATGCATCATCCCTGTAGCATTGTGTAAGCACTGCAAGCCAACATGTTTAGGTATTTTGTCACCATGGCAGAGGACCATGGAAATATCCATCATGTCCACCTCTCAGTTTTAGCTCAGTCTTTCATTGACAATGGTTATTGTGCCAAGTTTTTTTTCTTTTTGTCTACTTAACAGAATACAGTTATGTTTATATATATTCATTTAAAAAAAAAGAAGAAGAAGAATAGGATTTTACGGTAAGAGTAGCTTCCAACATTTGACATCACACATTGCACGCATACTGCTAAGGAAATTATAACCATTTTTACTCACACAAAATAATTTCCATACATCACAGTCACTGTAAATAGAAAGTGTACAGCATAATATAGCTACTGTATAAACACAAACAAAAAAAGGAAATCTAAATGCAGCCTATAGCGCTGCAAAGAAGGCTGGAGTTTCACACATTTCATTTTCCGTATTATGGTCTTGACTAGTTTTGACAGTTGAACAGACGATTCTGCTTATGATGACTTCTATAATGAAATGATGCCGATATGTTTTGGAGAACAACCATTAGACTGAGAATCAACAATCAGTTTAGATCAATAAGATCTATTCATTTGGAAATTGTGCAAAATGTAGTATAACTTTTATAACTGTGGGCTAACCTTACTCAATGATTCACAAAAATATCATGAAACATTGAGACATGTACTAAGACATTTGAAATTTAATTAAATAAATGAGAAATGCAATTTTGTTTTGAACAATTGCCAAATGGTTTGGAGGTTTTTCCATGTTGTTTTGAGAAAGTAATTTCTGATTCGAGAAATGAGCCAAACCGATGGAGAAAAACTGTAATAGACACAAATGGTTGCAGTGAGCAGTAACAAGTTACATTTACTCTGATCCATTAACTGCATTTTAAGTCACTCCTGAGTATAGGTCGCATCGGTCAAAAAATGCATCATGAAGAGTCAAAAAACATATATGTCGCACTGGACTATAAGTCGTATATATTTACTTAAAAATAGAGTGATTTTCAGATTTTTCATATCCTACTTGTTACTGCTAAAAATTACACAATCAGTCCAATTCCAAAGTTAATGTCTGTAAATTGTCCTAAACATCATAACTAGAAGGATAAACATGTTTTTTGAGGATCTGTTCCACCGCACAGGCAGTACAGCCAATGTCCAAAATAAACTCCTCTCACTGAGATAAGGCTGTTTTGGGATTTTTGCCCTTGGAGCAGAATATAGTTGTCAAAAGCCTAGAGCGCCCTCGTTTGACATTGGACAGCAATGTTTACTCCTTGGCTCATGTCAGTCAATATGAATTAATATTTAAAAATACTGTATGTTATATATTTTGATATACAAGTCACACTGGACCATAAGCCGCACAAGCAGCAAAACTATGAAAAAAAGTGTGACTTATAGTCCAGAAAATAGGGTACATGAGCAACTTTGAAAAAAAAAAAAGATTACTCCAATGAGTGCTTCTACTGCACCATAAAGTGTACTCTTGAGTAAATTTGTGAAGAAGAAAAGTTGTTCTTACAGAAATCTATTCTAAAACTAATTGTGAATCTAATCTATAATATCTACTGATATTATTTATTTTTTCCTGATGGATATCACCAGTATTATATCCTTAAAGCTCTCCGGGAGCTTTAAATAGCAGCCCACTCCTCTCAGGTTCAACCTTAGATGGGTTAAAATGCAGAGAATGAATTTTCTTATTGGCACTGTAATTGGGATTAATAAAGTATATCTTTTTTTTTTTTTTTTTTTACCAGTCAAACGCAGCCATGCAGTCACATGACCACATGCAACCATAAAAATATTCTGACCAGTGAGGCTTCCTGTCCATCTGAGGAACAGCTGAGTTACTGCAGAAAACCTTCAGCTTGGAAGAGCAGTTGTCCACATGAGGGGGGTTGAAGGAAAAAAACAGAAAGAAAGAAAAAACGGTGGGTGCACCAAAGAAAAGGTAAGAGCTTTAGATAATACAATTTGGAAAACCAGGGTTAATATTAGTTTGGCTTTTACCAGCTTCTGAGCTCTGAAGGAGAAGCTTGAAGCTGAATAGTTTGAAGAACTGAGCCTGAGAGGGAGGGGCGCTCAGTTTGAATGCTGTTGTTTGCAAACAGAAACGGTAGGGAGACTCTGCCTTTTAAGTATTGGCGAAAATCAAGGAGATGTGCTGCCTTCTATAGTGACTACCCCATCTCAGCCATTATTGCTGGATGTACACCGAAGGGCAACTTAACGCAATATCTTCCGAAGGATTCAAAGTGATGCATAAACTTTACCGGTAAGTAAATACACATATATACTCCTAGAAATAAGGTCTAGGTTGAAAAAAAAGAAAGTTATCCTTTAAAGCATGTGCAGAGCCAGTCTGAGTGTTTGACTTGAACTGCATCACCCGTTTGTGCCTGAGAAGCTCATTTTTTTCCAATGATATGTAAAAATGCTGAATGTGTGTGTGGTGATGTTCCACACCAGGGGTAGGCATGTCCGGTCCGAGAGATCTGCAGTCCTGCAGGTTTGGGATGTTTCCTGCTCCAACACACCTGTTTAAAATTAAATGGATTCAACAGCTCATCAAGTTTTGCTCATTTATTTAACTCAAGCGGAGCTGCGATGACGGCATGAAAACCCTGGAGGACTGCAGCTCTGTTGGACTGAACATGTCTAGGCTGATCTACACAGAGGAGCCAGCAGCAAGAAGACATGGCTGGTTTCATCCAGGCTACAGGTGTGTCCCCCAGTGTGTGCACTTACATTCATAGCTGCAATGTCGTTCTCGTAGGCCTCTCTGACTTTCTTCATGATCTCAACCTCAGCCAGACAGCAGGCTTCAATGGAGCCCTTGACTGTGATGGTTCTCTCAGGATTATACAGCGTCAGGTCCTGGAGGCTGCACATCAAACAATCAGGTCATCTCACAATGACTTCACTTCTCTGGATAACCAATGAAAACCAGCAAGTGCACATCCATTACATCGCCAGGGCAACCGAGGCCAGTACAGGTGATGAGCTGGGTCACGTTCCATTTAGAGACGTCCACCCAGGAAAAGGTGCTGATTGTAGATCAGTTTGGTCTGATGAACATCACAGATCACTGAACAGAAACTGCTTCTTAACAGCTTTCAGGTGTGTTAACACGGTGCCAAGGAGGAAAGACATCAGAAATGATCTTACAGAAGCAACTGCTACTGTCCATCAGTATGGGAAGGTTATCGGGTCAATTCTAAACTATCCGGAGTCCATCATTCTACAGGAAGAATCATCATCCAGGAAACCATTACAGCAACTTCCTGCTGCAGGAGGAGCGTCTAGAAGCTGCTGGATCATCACTCTGATTCTGACTTTTAGTTCCTATTTGCTAAATAATGACTCATCTGAGGTTGGAGGAGCTGATTTTTCTCTCCTGATGAGGTCCAGGTGTTTTTTTTATGTCTTGATATAAAATGTTAGAAAGATTAAGGAGGGAAGAAACTGGAAAACAGACCAGATAACCCACTTCAGCCATTTACAAGCATGAATGTGTGTGTGTGTCTTACGGGGAGATGGTGATCTTGGTGTCTGTGTCCTGCTCCACTTTCTTCAGGTTGCGTCCCTCCTTCCCGATGAGACGACCAACAAAGTTGTTGTGAGCCAGGATCTTCAGAGGAACCTCGTCAGCCCTGAGGAGCAGATCAGGTCTCATCACACAGCCTGAGTCAGAGGGACAGTCTGCTTTTTCGGACTGAACGTACGTCTTGGTGTCTTTAGCCTCCTGGTGCATGATGTCCAGGATCATGCGGCAGGCGGCCGAGCAGCCCTCAGGAGTGGAGTGGATGCTGATGGGCTTCTCAGCCGCTCCTGCATTCTCCTTGCGATGTACATCAATCCTGCGACGACACAAGATTTTATCATCAGTTTACAAATGTGCAGGTTGAGCAGCACCTGACCTCACTGAATTAGCTTCCATGCGTATATTTAACAACAGTATACTAGGGATGCACGATATTGGAATTTTGTCCGATATTGTAAAACTCATGTGGCCGGTAACCGATATCAATACCGATATTAAAGCTGAAAAACAGATTAATATTCATTCCTTGTGCAAAATTTAAAAATACCTCAAGTTTTGTTTTGTATAACAAATCAAACTTAATGACAGTTGTTCAAACAAAACTAATAGGATACGTGCGTTATATCCTAGAACCACCTGGATTTTCTTCTACCTGAGAAAAAAAATGAAATAAACAATGACTAAGAATAAGGGGATATTTGGTAAGGTTGGGAAAAATTATTGATACACTGAAATATTGTGATATTTTCATGCTGATATATTGATATTTAAGAATGTGGCATCAATCTATTCTACTAATGAAATCTTGCGAGATTTTGTCGTTCTGTTATGAAATCTCGCGGGTTTTTGTGAAATCTCACGAGATTTCATCGTTCTCTTACAAAATCTTTTTACATAGGTAAAATCTTAGGTAAAATAAATCAATATCGTGTTTTCAAATATCAATATGAAATCTGCATATGAAAATATCGTGATATTTTAGTGTATCGATATTTTTTCCCAGCCTTAATATTTGCTTATTTACATAAATGACCGTGTATAAACAGTTCACACAGAACATCCTAAAAAAAACTGTCTTTAGAAGTCGTAAAGTCTGTAAGAAATCTTTTTTGAAGAAGAAGAAGCTTTTTTTTTTTTTAGACTTTAGAAACAGCAGCCTGATTGGTTAAATATCAGTTAAATGTCAGTAGGGTGGCTGATGTCCGATACTCAGTTTATGTGCCGATACCGATAGGGGGCCGATTATATCGTGCATCCCTAGATACACACATCTGATCATAGCCTGACTACAACTAAACCAGGTCAATTCCTGATGTTTCGATAGAAGAGTGGATATTAAAGCTGCAGCTCTGACAGATGATAAATCCTGCCGTGTGACCATACGGTGGAGGGATCTGAGCGTGGGACCTACTTGCTCTGCGTCTGCTTGGTGATGTTTCGGATGGTGGCTCCCTCTTTGCCAATGATAGCTCCAACATACTGAGTGGGAACCAGCAGTCTGAGAGGGATGTCGGCATGTGGAGCTTTGGAGAGCATTCCAGAGCTGGGGGAACCGCCACGGAGTCCACCACGGGGCCCATATCCGGGGCGCCGGCCGTTGTCGGGCCCCCGCGGTCCTCCCTCCATGTCAGAGTTCTCATCGGGGATGTAAGAGACGCGAAGGGCGTTGTTTTCAAACTGGTACCCGTTCAGCTTCTGGATGGCTCTGTGAGCAGCAGCACAGGTTCATCGTCAACAGCTGTTCATTTCAGTGTCTTCACGATTCGGTTCTTACAAAAGAAATGGTAGTTTTTGTCTTCTGACCAGGGTGATGATGACATGTTAGAAACATGGTCAGTGTTTCACCATCCAGGTGCATTTCTGCATCCAGGAGCGCAGAGCAGATGAACTCTGCTGTTTCCACTGGTTTTCTATATATATATTTTTTATTTTTACTTTATTTCACCAGGCAAAGACATTAAGAACAAGATTCTTATTTACAATGCTGGCCTGGCAAGTGCCATAAGCACCTGTAGGAGCAGTGGGGGAGGGGGGAAAATCATTAAACATATCAGTAAAACATTTAAATATTCAATGTCATGATAAATTTCTACTAATATAAAGAAAGCAGTTCTGTAACGAGGAACACGTTTAGAGTTGTTGGATCTGAGTTTGTTATTCAAACTAATCCTAAATAGTTTTTGCTGGACAAAACTGTTAGAAATAAGTCAAATTAGCTAACATGTCTAACCCATCAGTGACATCTAACTCATCAGTAAACATGTCTAACTTCCCGGTAAATGCATCTTACTCATCAGAAAACATGTCTAGGTTATCAGTAAACAACTCTAACTCATTAGTAAATGCATCTAAGTCACCAGTAAACACTCTGACTCAATAGTAAATACATCTAACTCATCAGTTAACAAGTAACTCATCAGTAAACAACTCTAACTTGATAGTAAACACATCTTTCTCACCAATAAACATGTCTAACTCATTAGTAAATACGTCTTATTCATTAGTAAATACGTCTTATTCATTAGTAAACATTTCTAATTGATCATTAAACAACTAACTCATCAGAAACATCTAACTCATCAGTAAACAACACTTAACTCATCAGTAAACATGTCTAACTCACCAATAATTTGTTCCCAAACTCCATTTCTGATAGTTGGTTACAGTTTACTGCTTTATAACCAAATCAAGTCATTTTTATTTATATAGCGCTTTAATACAGCTGCAGCCAAAGGGCTGAAAATAGAAAAGAGGTTGAAAATAGAAACAAAACACTCACAAGAAAAAGTGAAAACACTAAAAGACCAAATAAAACCTGTACATCAACGAAAATGAGAGACGTAAAACAACGAAGACAAAGACAGAGTGGCTCAGGGTGGAACGCCAGGGCAAACAGGAGAGTTTTGAGAAGGGATTTAAAAAACTCTAACGGATCCGTTTAGGACAATTGCCCTGAAAGACAGCGGAACCTTCTTTTTTTTTTATATCAAAACTCAGTGTAGTTCTACCAAGTGACCACTAGATGGCAGACAGACACAGCAGAACAATGGGATGGAGCTCAGCCAGCTAGTTGTTGTCTTTACATTTCAACACTCCAAAGGGAAACTGTGATAAACTTTATAAAATAAACTCTTTAACCTTGTGAACCTTGTTAACACCTTGTGAACAACAGATAAAAAAAACTACAACTTGACATGTTTTGTAATGTGTCTCTTTGTAAAGTGATGTACAGAGGATGGAGAGCGAGGAAGAGGTGATGGATGAACTTACTGCCTGGCCTGGTCCCGGGACGCATATGTTACATTCACCACTGCAGTCTCACTATCCGTGTTCACTAGAGGAAAAATGGAGGAAAATTGAGAAAAATGTGGATTTTTTTTACAGAGATGGAAATATGATCAATAACATATGTCAGTACGTAATATCCATGTACGGGAGATGATGTGACAGCGCTGGGATATAAATATAACAGATTATAGTTGGTAAAACAAACCTAATCCTTCTGTTTTAATCTGTTCATGTCCTTGGTCTAAAGAGTGAGACAGTTATTTAGTTTGTGACGGTCACTGAACTGGTCAACGGCTCATGACAGATTTTTAACAAAAACACTGAATATTTATCAAGTTTCAGTTAGAAATAATCAAATTTAACAAAAGCTGACTATCTCTCTGTTCACTGTGGAAAATATAGTTTAATCTGTGAGATTATTCACCGAATAATTTAAGTTTTTTTTCCCCCCTCTGCAACGGTTTTCTGTTTCTTCCTTTTTAATCCCAGAGTAAAACCAGCTTCCTGTTCCTGCTGCTGTTGCTGAGCTCAACAGTCACACTCTCATCCATCCAAGTCCTGAATTTGGTTTTCTGCCTTTTCTATCTGTGGTTTATCTTTTCTTTTAAATGTCCTGTTTTGTGGATCTGGAACATTTTTAATCATTTTATTGGAATCATCTGTTTTTACATGCTTTAGTGGATGGATTGTTTTACGTTTAGCATGATCATGTGTCTGACTGTAAAATGATTAGAGTCAGCAGACATGTTATAATCAGTGTTCTGGATGTTTCTGAGGGAGCGTTTCCTGCTTGATAGAGTTTAGCGTATATCAGCGAGCTGATGACCACCTGTTGATGGCGAGCAGCGCTGAGCTCACGGTTTAAAAACTGCATCAGAAAAGAGCCTGTGTGAGTTTCTGTGGAAACGAGGACTCACCTTGTTCACAGTTTTCAACGGTTCCACACTGCGCCAGCAGACCATCCAGCACCTGATGCACACACAGAGGGATGTTAGCTCTACTACCAGCAACGTAGGAAGAAAGATTAACAGATTAGCAACCATGCAGACTTTAGTTTGTCGTAAACTCTGCAGGTTTACTAGGATGTCCACAGTGACATCACTTCCTGTCTTTGGACAGTTATCAGACCTGTTCAAGATTGCAGAGCTGCATTTATTATCCTGTCAAACAGGGAAAAAAACATTCCTCCTCCGATTAATGGTCATTTACTCGGACATGGTGACTAGACAACATATACAGTTGTGTGGAAAAAGTGTTTGCTCCTTTCCTGATTTCTTACTTTTTTGCATGTTTATCACACTTACATGTTTCAGATCATCAAACAAATTTAAATGTGAGTCGAAGATAACGCAAGTAAACAGCAAATGCAGTTTTTAAATTAATATTTTTATTAGTACGTGGGGGGAATCCAAACCTCTATGGCCTTGTGTGAAAAAGTAATTGCCCCCTGCGTTAAGACATAAATTAACTGTGGTTTATCACATCTGTGGAAAGCTGCGTTCAATTTCTCTAGCCACACTGAGGCCTGATTACTGCCACACCTGTTCTCAATCAAGAAATCACTTACATAGGACCTGCCTGACGAAGTGAAGTAGACCAAAAAGATCCTCAAAAGCTAGACATCATGCTGCGATCCAAAGAAATTCGGGAAAAAATGAGAAACAAAGTAATTGAGATCTATCAGTCTGGAAAAGGTTCCAAAGCCATTTCTAAAGCTTTGGGACTCCAGAGAACCACAGTGAGAACCATTATCCACAAATGGTGAAAACACGGAACAGTGGTGAACCTTCCTAGGAGTGACCGGCCGACCAAAATTACCCCAAGAGCACAGCAACGACTCATCCAAGAGGTCACAAAAGACCCCAGAACAACATCCAAGAACTGCAGGCCTCACTTGCCTCAATTAAGGTCAGTGTTCATGACTCCACCATCAGAAAGAGACTGGGGGGCAAAAATGGCCTGCATGGCAGATTTCCAAGACCAAAACTACTGCTGAGCAAAAAGAACATAAAGGTTTGTCTCAGTTTAGCCAGAAAGCATCTTGATGATCCCCAAGACTTTTGGAAAAATACTCTGTGGACTGACGAGACAAAAGCTGAACTTTTTGGAAGGTGTAGGTCCCATTACATCTGGCGTAAAAGTAACACGGCATTTCAGGAAAGGAACATCACACCAAAAGTAAAATGTGGTGGTGGTAGTGTGATGGTCTGGGGCTGTTTTGCTGCTTCAGGACCTGGAAGACTTGCTGTGGTAAATGGAACCATGAATTCTGCTGTCTACCAAAAAATCCTGAAGGAGAATGTCCGGCCATCTGTTGGTGACCTCAAGCTGAAGCGCACTTGGGTTCTGCAGCAGGACAATGATCCAAAACACACCAGCAAGTCCACCTCTGAATGGCTTAAGAAAAACAAAATGAAGACTTTGGAGTGGTCTAGTCAAAGTCCTGACCTGAATCTGACTGAGATGCTGTGGCATGACCTTAAAAAGGCGGTTCATGCTGGAAAACCTTCCAATGTGGCTGAATTACAACAATTTTGCAAAGATCAGTGGGCCATAATTCCTCCACAGCGCTGTAAAAGACTTATTGCCAGTTACCACAAACGCTTGATTGCAGTTGTTGCTGCTAAAGGTGGCCCATGTGGGTTTGGACCCCTCCCCTTAAAAACAAAGATCTCCATTTAAAAACTGCATTTTGTGTTTACTTGTGTTATCTTTGTCTTTGTTTGATGATCTGAAACATTTAAGTGTGACTAACATACAAAAAAGTAAGAAATCAGGAAGGGAGCAAACACTTTTTCACAAAACTGTATATATAGAGAGAGAGACATGGATTAAGGGGTTAAATGTCTGACAAGAGAACTCGGAGATCATTTTTTATGAAAAGCCAGCTCAGATAACACTTCCCCAGCTTTTAGATGCAGGTGGCAGTGAATCGAAGTGAACAGGATTCTTCCATCCACCACTGGCTTTATCTATACAGAAATGTTCAGCTCTGGAGTTAAATGACAAACAGACTGAGGTTTTATAGGATTTACTGAAAACAGCAGATATAATTAAGAATGAACTTATCATGAGGAATATATTAAAAATGTAATTAATGACATATTAAACATAATTTTTATGTTCAAATGAAATCTAATTTCTTTTGAGTGTATCTCTCAGGGAGATGTCGCCCTCATGTGGCTGCAGATGGTAGCACACACAACATGCACACACACCGAGCCACGCCCACACGGGTGTGTGTTCATTGAGTCTCTGTTCAGATACAGATCGGTTCTCTAACGTTCTCCTCTCTCTGTTCTCTGGTTTACAGCCTTCCACAGATCCCATCAGTCTAATCTGGTTCCACTTCATCTTCCAGCCACCGATTTTCCACAAACATCACAGCAGAAAATCTAGTTATCACATTTTTATATTCATGCACAAACGTGTGGTGTGTATAAACATACAGATCATTAATGTATTCATCCGTCTACATGAGCATCTGTTCAGACTTTTCTACAGTATGAAAAAGGTCCTGATAATGCTTCTGGTCTCTGTCACTGCGATGATCTCAACTCATTCCACACGTTTTCCATCCTTATCATGAATCATTTCCAGAAGATGTGAGAGCTGAGAAGAGAAAAGAACTGACCTCCCACTGCAGGTGGGGTGGGATGTTCCTGATCTGCAGCTTCCTCGTCCTGCAGAGAGAAACCACACAAACACGAGAAAGTTAGAAAAACAGCAGCAAATCAGCAAGAACAAACAAAATCTTCAGAAGGAATGAGGAAAGGCAGCGAATGGCGGCAATAAACATCAGGATCAATTATCCTACAGGTCCAGTTCTGGCTGCCAGAACCGGCCCTGCTAGACCACAACCATCCGGGCCGGACCAGAACCAGCACCCATGCTGTGGAGCGTTACAGAGCTGAATGAATGTCTCAGGGAGATGATGAAGAGTCGGACCGCTCTCTGAAGTCTTCCTCTGAACATCCCAGACTGTCAGTGGGATTCAGGTTTCTGCGGTTCTGATCCATCGAAGTCTGAGCCTGAATGATCTTCACAATGTCAGTCACATGAACGGGTTCTGGACATGGGCCTGGCCAACTGAGGTGAATCCAGATATTTTCAGTCCAGATTCAGGATTTTAAACCAGTAAGTGTCCAGCAGGCTTCAGTCCAGGTCTGGTGCCGTTACTGGTTCGGTCCAGTCCCGCTGAGTGGACCAGTGATGGAGGGATGAGTGAAAAGACATTTATGTAAAGTCAGAGCTCATCTTCGGAGATGAGACGTTTTAAAGTCAGAAACGAATCGTTGGAGAAGATATCAGACTGCTGCTGACATGTTTTGTTTTTCCATCCATCCATCCATTCTCCCGCCTACAAGCTGTTGCCATGGTTTCAGCTGAGGGTTAGCAGGTGGTCGTGGTCGGGGTCAGATAAGTTCCCTGGTGAGGAGCTGATGGGGGTTGGGGTAAGTGAGTGGTGGGTCAGACTGATGGAGGAGGATGAGGAGGCTGTGGGAGGGGTTTGGTGGAGGTATCGTTGAGGGTGAAGCACTGACCACGGATCAAAGTTTTTTCAGTCTTCAGGATGGGGGGCTGTCAGGTATTCTAGATTCACAAAAGACTATTCAGCTCTGCTGGAGCCTCCTGGGGGGTTGGGGTGGGGGATGTGGAGATGGGGGTTATTTAAAGCTATTGATGCTCAGCTGGGTGGAGTTGCTGATTGTTAACATGGTAATGGTGGTAAAGGCAGGATGGGGCTTCGGTTTAAGTCATTCAGAGAGAATTCCTCAGAGGACCACAGCAGAAAATATTCACGCTCTTCAATCAAACTGGTTTTAGATCAAACATGA
This sequence comes from Atherinomorus stipes, assembly GCA_023101725.1. Classification (NCBI taxonomy): domain Eukaryota; kingdom Metazoa; phylum Chordata; class Actinopteri; order Atheriniformes; family Atherinidae; genus Atherinomorus; species Atherinomorus stipes. The sequence continues at coordinate 325,470 of JALJCO010007303.1, forward strand.
GCACCCGATGAGTTCAAATAAAACATCTGATCAGTGAATCCAGCAGTTAAAATGATCCTCGCGTTCATGTTCCAGAGTTCCCACTGGGATTATGAAATTCTATCACCTTCATTAAAGAAAGAGAAATTTCTACTTCAAACATCGACAGGAACGGTCGTGTGTAACTCTGTGGGGTAAATTGTGGTGGACAGTTTACTCTTTAGTAGATCTACAGAAGTTTTCCAGTATTTATGTTAGGGCTGGACGATATGGCCTAAAAATAAAATCTCAGATTTTTTATTAAATTCGATTTATTTGTCTGATTTCCCCACCTACTTATTAAGGAAAGCAATAAGTATAAATGGCAGACAACTTAAAACAAATTGTGCTTTTAATTAATCAAAATCAAGACAAATATAACCATAATTTCTGGGATGAATAATAAATAAATGAACACCAGCTTGGAATCAAAATCCCAGCTGTGTTATAAATCACACTTTGTACTCTTACCAGTAGCCATGTTGTCGCTCGCCATACTGCAATGTGAAACTAATGCTACGTAAGTTCTGGGGAACCTAAAATGTGCCATTACACGTTTTTAAATAGCCACAACATAAAATGCAAATTAATTCATTAAATCGATTTTTCGCCCAGGCTTTATTCATATCCCATCCAGGAGGTTTACAACCCAGCCCCTAAATGTAGTGGTAAATATGGTAAATCCAAAATGATCCATGATAACTCCATTATTTATCACAATTTCATCACAAAAATATTATCACTACTATGTTGCTAAGAGACTTCTATTTAGACCTGGAAATGATAATGAAGTCACTTCCTGTCAAACTTTCACCAATCAGAGAGCTTAAATTGACGGCAGTGTCCAATCAGGAGCAGCCGAAGATCAACAAGTGGGCAGAAAGTTATATGAGTGTCTGAAAAGAACAAAAATAATGGACCTTTTTGATGCAAGGTGGCACCAAAATGCAGCTGAGTTGGAGTTGGTTTTGTGAGGATAGTAGGTAAATAGTAGCATAAATAACTGGAAATTAGGAAAAAGTGTAAATGTGTATAGTTTCTGTTGTGTGTTTGTTTCAATGCCAATATTTTTTTCTCCTGAAAGCAAAGACGTAAGAGAATGACATGCAGATGAGAAAAGGCTTGATCACTGTTGATAGGTGTGTTATTTCTACACAGTACTGTTCATAATAAATCCTGTTTTCTTGTTCTGGTTGGTCTTTATGGTGCTATATCTATTGACACATTCATTTACATCATTTTAGCCTCATAATCTGACAACTGAGGCTTCCTGGAACATAACGTCAGGATGCTGACTGGGATTAAGCTTGTACAGGCTGGTTTACATATTAAAAAATAAACAGGTGGATCAAAAACAGTTTTAAGTGTTAAAGGCGTTTTGCTGTATTTGCAGATTTATTTTTTTTTTCAATGCGTTTGAAATATAAAACTGAAGCTGTGTCTTCTTCTGAGCTTCAGCTTCCAGCGAGACAAAGGACCCCAGAGAAAATGAAGAGTGTGGTTCTGAAAGAAGGTGGAGGAGAGAATAAGCCTTTGCTTTTAGAAGGGGTCAGAGGTCAAGGGTCAGCTCCTGCAACCAGAGAGATGGCCTCTGAGCTGCAAGAGAAAGATTTCTTAATCCAGTCAGCATGAAGTCTTGGGAGGCTTTCAGCCCCGGACTCGGACGATGGTCTGGGTGTTGTAGCGCTCTCCTGCCAGGAGGGGGCAGGCTACAAAACACATGGAGCAATCAGAGGCGCTGCCTCAGCTTATATCAGGGATGGTTTTGGTCTTGTAGCTTTGATCCACTTTGGAAGACAGAAGCCAAAGGAAAAAAAAAAGACCCAAAACCCATAAAATTCTCACAGTGAAAGAGTGGTGCTGACTGGTATCTCCATGCAAGCTAAAGCAAGTTCTGGCTCTTTCCAGAGGACAAAAACCCACCAACACCCACCTAAATCTGACTTCAGAGAGCACGGTGAAAGCATTTGATCTGTATTAAATCCAATATTAAATGATGGCGGCAGACAAGTTTTTATTGGGTCGGATGAGCAGATATGAGCAGCCCAAACCTGAGATTCCGTTCAGGATCAGAAGGATTCCCGTTCCTCAACCCTGGAAACACGGAGGTCCAGTACACGCTTCCTCAGAACAGAACACGCCAACATGAGTAGAACCAGACTGAATATCAGAGCCCAGACGGTGTTCAGGTGCCTGTACGGAAACATTTACCCACCTCTGTCCTCCAGCGTGGGGATGAAGAACGTTGTTCTGATACGTTTAATCCAGGACTCTGAATCAGCTGTTCTGAGCGGTTTTTAAGGAGGATTTTTAATTTGACCAGGCAGCACACGTCTGTGTGTTACAGCGGTCTGATGCGGAGACTTCTGAAGAAGCAGGAAACATGTTAAACTAATGAGCAGCCTGCAACCTGATCTGTCATCCAGCTGAGGAGACGGCCCATCGGCATTGAAACCACTTTATTTTCCTTTAAAAGCTTCAATCAGAGCCCACATGTTCACACTGATGGAGACTCATTCTGATGAGTAAAACAACCCAGTTTCATCTGGCATGATGGGTACATGTGTGCACTGTTGAAAGAGTAAATATAAAACAGAACTCAATCATTTATGATCTTAACCCAATCTGTATTTACAGAAAACCTGCGTTTAATCAGAGATTTTTACTATTTGGAGGAAAAAATGAGCTCATCTTGAATCTGGCTACAAGGCTGGAAAGTTTAAGGTTTTTTTTTTTTTTCTTCTAATAAACAGCTGGCAGAACATGTTGCAACTAATTAGGTTAATTATTTTGAATAATGTTCCTTTATTTAAAACGTTGAATCTGCCATCATCTACAGACTAAGGAAATCAGGAGGAATCTCTGTGTGCATGGGACCAGGCTGGATGCTGGTGATCTTCTGCATTAAAAGCAGACATGATTCTCTACTGGAAACCACTGCATGGACTCAGGAAGACTTCCAGAAATCTCTGTCTGAACACAGTTCACCCTGAAATCCACAAATGCAGCTTAAAGCTCCATCACGCAAAGAAAAAAACATATGTAAACAGGATCCAGAAACACCACCATCCATCTTCTCTGGACTAAAGCTCATTTAAAATGCTCTGAGACAAAGTGGAAAACTGTTCTGATGGATGTTTCTGGAAAGCATGGAGGCCGTGTCCTGCAGACTAAAGAGGAGAGGGAGCATCCAGCTTGTTATCAGCTGCATCTCTGATGGGATGGGGTTGCATTCCAGCTTCCACATCTGTGAAGCTCCATCAATGCTGGAAAGTACACGGAGGTTTTAGAGCAACATCTGCTCCCATCCAGACAACGTCTCTTTCAGGGAAGCCTTGCAGATTTCAGCAAGACGATGCTGAACCACATACTGCATCCATCACAACAGCATGGCTGGAAACAGGAGACGAGTCCGGCTGCTGAACTGGTCTGCCTGCAGTCCAGAACTTTCACCAGTAGAAAACATCTGGAGCATCATGAAAGCAAGAGCTTTCCTGAAATAGTGACGTGTCACTTTTTAATATTTGAAAAATTTCTAAGTTCTGTTGTGAATGAAATATTGATTCACAACATCTGTAGATGTTTGCATTTAGTTTTTATTGATACATTACAAAATATCCAAACTTTCTCTGTACTATACTCCCTCCAGAAAATGCGACCATTGACCCACATGAACTGGGTCCCACATATGTCAATTCTATATTTGTAAAAGAGATAGGTTAACATTTTGAAGTCCGACGGAGGAGCTCAGAGAGTTGCATTATTATACAATTTCGGTTCGACCTGCTCCAGATGTCCGCTGGTCGGAGGTAAGCGCTGGATCCTGGCGCATCAGCACCGAAGTGCAGGAGTTCAATATTTCATAAGAGCTATCTCGCCAGCATAAAAATCACAGATGAATATTTTACATGCAGAGCAGCTGCATAAAGTCTGGATTATTGTTGCATCGTTCCGATATAAACACAAGGGAAGCCATATTGTAAGGAGTTGTGCAGATGGTTAATATGTCAATTTAACCTGTGATCTTCATTAAATGTCCCACAGCCTGATGATTTATCCTCTTGTCCACTTTCCAAACCCTTCTATCTCCTCTCTTTTCTTTCCCTCCACACCTCCAGTCCAGACCTGGAGCTTTTCCCTGGCCGGAGGAACAGCGCCAATGGAAGTATCGCTGTATGAGGTCTTTAAATAGAAAGCCCTGACAAGGGGGAGGAAGGAGGGAGGAAGGGGAGGGAGACAAGGTGGCAGAACTGGGGATGAATGAGACAAAAGGAAAAGGAGGATGTTTAAGAACGAGGAAAGCAGAGAAAATCAATGTGTCAGAGGAAATCCAATGGAAATCCAAGAGTGCAGAAGGAAAAATGAATCTGTTTTTGAAGGATGAGTTGATGCAGACAGGCGAACTACGGAGTCGGATAACTGTCAATAGATGTGTGGCTGTAAACATCCTGCACTTCATCTGAAGTCGTTCTGGTCTGACTTAAATCAGATACAAAATTTTTAGTGTGGTTTAAGTCTATGAGTATGGCTCCAAAATAACAGCCACTGAAGTTAAGTTAAATTTAAATTGATGGGTAGAGATAAAAATTTACAGCCACTTTTTTTTTCATTGCTCAACCGCAGACACTTTTTTCCCCCCCTATTTCACTTCACTTACTTTGTTGCATTAAAGGGACTAGAGGCAGGACTTTAAAAGAAACAAACATGTATGTCCATTTTTTTTTAATGCTAATGGGTGATGAAGCGCTAAATACCAAAAATAACGTTTCCACCCACGTTTCTCTCTGTTGCCTTGAACAGCCTGTGTGCTGCAAAATGCGCTGCAATTCCGTGTCCGAATTTTCCGCGCTGCCATGCGGACGTGACGTCAAATGACGCTACATCCACAGTTTTGATACAGGAAGAAGACGTTCGCGGTAAATTCAAACACTGTAAGCGATAGTTATGGATTCTTCTGCTGTCAGCAAACGATCCAGATCAACTGAAAGATACTAAAAAGTGTAACTACGAAGAAAAAGGTTAGTAAACAACATTATAGCTTCAGTTTGTGCATGCTCCCGTGACAGCTTGGCTCGTGGCTGCAGTTACCTGAAGCGCAAGTCGCAGCAGTCGCGAGTTTCGTTTCTTAATCTTGACTCAAGTCCCTTTAAAGGTAAAATTGTGAGTTTTTCACAGCTTGTGTTTGTAAACACCATTCAAACTGAGTGCATCACAGGCACTTCAGACAGTGAACTACGTTTATCAGACAAGACAACATATAGAAAATAAATAGACTTACAGATAATGACAATGATGTGGCTGCCTCTTTCAGTGTTGCTGCAGAAGTTTTTTTTTTAAATCCATTTGTTTGACAACCCGACATGAACTGGCCCATGTTCAGGAATGCAGACAAGCTCGACTCACACAGTTGTATCAGCTGGGGGAGAAGGGCAGGGGGGAGTCTGCTTGATAGTGTGCTCCAATTAAGGCTGTGCAATATACCAATATGATATCGCGATATGATATTTACAAAAGAGAGATATGATATTTACACATATCGTTATATCGCGTATTAGTTGTGCAAATTTTTTGCTTTATTTTTTCGTAATGACCCGGCTGCACCTCGACTGACTACAAGGGGGTCACCTGATTATTTAATAAAGGTGGGAAAAAATATTGATACACTGAAATATCGCAATATTTTCATTTCATTTTCATACCATATCTATATTTAAAAACGTGGTATCGATTTATTTTACTAATGAAATCTTGCAAGATATAATCGTTTTGTTACAAAATCTCATGAGATTTCATGAAATAGCGTGAGATTTTACAACAGAACCATGAAATCTCTCAGTATTTGGTGAGATTTCATGAGATTTTGAAACAAAACAATGATATCTCGCGAGATTTCATTAATAGATCGAGGTCACGTTTTTAAATATAGATATGGCATGTTCGATACGAAATTAAACTTTCAGACAAATTAGGGTAAAAATACCAGTAAATATATCGTATATCGTCATCTAAAATAAATATATTGTGATATGATAGTTGGTCCATATCGCCCAGCCCTAGCTCTAATTGGAGAAAATAATTTATGTAGAAACATAACCTACGAAGAATGATAAGCTGCTGTCGGATTCAACAGTTTTTGAACAAATAAACAAAGCTGATAGACTATGAACAGGGACTTTGATTCTTACTCTTGACCTTCACATGGCCTCATCAGTACACAACAGATCACATCATACCCCCCAAACCCCAGAAAAGTAAAATTTGTTGTCTGGGCACCTTTAAAACTTATTATAACTGCCACGGCGGTAGATGACTCCGCTGACAGGTCTGATCTGGCTTTAGCGAATCAAGCTGTCTACAAGAAGACCGCTTGCTCCCATAATTCCCATTCTGCCGACAACCTGCGCCCGTATGCCAAAAAAACAACTTCTCTCACGGAGGTAATGCCAATTTGGGATTTTTAACATAGCACCTGTAATAACGGTTATTTCTAGACACTCGATGGCAAAAAATACTAAATGTAAGCCTTTAAAGATATCAGGAAGTTCATCAATAAGGATGGCCCAAGCACACCACAACCACACAACTCTACATGTTAACATTCCTCCCTCGAAAGGATCGTGAGATGACAGCAAATCTTAGTAGAGCCGACCGGACCGTCATCATTGGGGGGTGCTAAAGGACACTCTGCGAAGCTTATTGGTGAAAATCAAGCTTTAATCATGTTATTTAGTGTAATTATCACCAGATCCCGTAGAAGCTTATGAATCATATTTGTTGTGGTGATGCAGGGTGTGAAGGGTTAAATGTTTGGCCAGAGATTCGAAGACTATGACGACAAAGCAATCTAAATCAAAGCAATTCGGGCAGCTCATGTTAGAGCAAAGTGTGTGCCACAGGGGTTTAGTGACGGAGAGTATCCCAATCAATCATGGACCTGATCAACGGAGAATTATAGTGGCAATGTGTGCAAGCAGCCTTTATAAATGGAAGTGGGCCGAGCCGTTAACATCACGGTGCGTCATGCGGGCGGGAACTTTCTTATGAGCAGCTGCTGATCCGGATCAGAAAGTAAACCTGTCCGAGACTCGTCGGGGTGGACGGATGGAGGGAGGGACAGACAGATGGATGGACTTTTTGTTTGGTTGAATGTTACGCTACGTAACACAATTGCTGTTCCTATATAAGTGAATAAATTATACTATTTTGCCAACAAAGCCATTTTGCCAGTGTTGTTTTTGTTGTTTCATAGACGTAAACATCTGTTTAGATGTTCAAAGAGTCACCTTAATTAGAAACATTGCAATTAGTAACTTCTATCCTTGAAGTGCCTCATTTTCTAGTTTTCCTAGTTTTTTGGTCAGAAGCAGCATTTTTGCTGCAACTATCATGCGTTCTACCGCAGATTACTAAAGGACGAAAAAAGCTACAAACTGTTCTGTTTTGGATTTTTTTTTTTCAAATAAAAAAAGGAGTCTACTCTTTCTTTTGGTAGTTTCCATGTTTCTGTTGTCCAAGAACTCAATATTCTGTGGGTCCTGAAAGATGAGCCAAAATACTCCAAAATGCTGGCAGTATGGGGCTCTAGCTGTAACTATGGCTGGCAGTCACTGAGTTAAAAACAACACAAAAACAACTAAAAACACAAACTGAGACGTGAAGGAAGACGACAGGAGCGCGTTAGAAAGCAGCGCCAGCAGAACAACGTGTGGTCAGGAATGAAAAAAGATCGAGTTAAAGGGGATCAGACTGATGGAGGTCTGGACAGTAGAACATGTTCTTCAACAGGTTTACATTTTATTGTTCTTTGAACAGCTAAGTGTTATTTCTAGGGATGCACGACAACCATTCTTTAAAACCGATACCAATACCAATAACACACATACATAAATTATACCTGATCAAAAATTTGAACTTTATGGGTTAGTTCCCGTTTAAATAAGAGGGGAAAGTGGTTTGGATGTAACTTGGGGTCTCCCCTGTGAAGCAGCTTTCGTTCCCCAATCACAATATCTCAGTGAGAAAAGCCTAAATGTGGGATTTTCAACTTCTGCATGTCCGATCATAAAAATTCCAACTTTATGGGACATAAGTTATCGGGGTAAGTCGTCATGATATCGGACTTATTGGGATGACGTTATAATTTCCTGTTATCAGCCCGATAATTATCGTGCATTCCTAGTTATTTCATCCAGCCGGTTTAAATAGAACTACTTGTGACGTCATATTTGGCTTTGACTGTGACTAAATATTTGCTCTCACTCTGCAATAAAAATATCCGTATATATATTTGTTAACGATATTCAGCCCAAATATATTGGGATATGACTTTAGGTCCATGTCGCCCAGTCATGGACCTGAACACATCCTCATCTCCCTCCACATCAGGACATCCCGAGACCTCTTCTGTCTCCACCTCCAGCCTGACTGTCTCCTGCAGTCAGGTGAAGAAACAGAAACTGAACCAGAACAAGGCTGCAGGTCCAGATGGTGTCAGTCCCAGAGTTCTGAAGACCTGCTCAGAACAACTATGTCATATTCTTCAGAACCTTTTCAACACCAGCCTGGGTCAGAGAAGCGTTTCTGTGCTGTGGAAAACATCCTGCCTTGTTCCAATACCTCAATATTTGCTTGTCGTAAAGGGTTTGGGGTTGACTACAAGATACCTTTTGTAAGACTGAAAGGTTGTGTGTCCGAAGTGGTGGTCAGTAGCACTGGAGCACCATAAGTACTTGTTTTGCAAGTGAGTTGTAGGAGGTGGATCTCACGTGGCCTTCTGATCAAACCTGTTACTACAAATAAGTAATCAGTTTAAGGACAAGAAAAAAATTAATGGGCAATCAAAAAATATATTTACTGTTTATTTTACTCATTTTCATTTATCATCTTAACCTGAATCTTGTTTTGTTTAAATTTAAAGTTTGCCCTACAAGTGCTTTCTTCTAAATAAGAATGTGTTCCTAATGTTTTGCCTGGTGAAATAAAGGTTAAAGAAGGTTAAAGCAAAGGTTATTATCACTGAAACAGTGTTTAGCCTGTAGAAAAGTTTGGTCACTTCTTCTCTGAAGATTCTGGAAAAATGGGAAATTCACATGTGGAGGAAAACATGCTACAGACACAGGCCTCATATCTGGAATTCATTACGGGGGAAAGTAGAGGAGGGGGTGCAGCAGCATGCGAGGGGTCAAAGTTCAGGCTCTGTTCTCCAATGTGACCCCGCCTGCTGCTGCTGAGCCACGGCTCCATTTCAGAGGTGAGGGTCTCCATTTTGAGATGGGAAGGTGGCGTTCCTGCTATATTCCAGGTTTTGTATTGTTTTTTCCCCCTTGTTCTTCTTTTATCCAAAACAATCCTCCTGTCTGATTCTATCAAATGGTCCCTGCAGGAAAAATAAATGCATGTAAAAAAAAAAAAAAAGAAGAAGAAGAAGAAAGGAAGAAAAAAAGTGTGTCCTGACCTCACTTTGTAAAAAATAATCAGATTCTACTCATAACAGGATAAACCTGGTTCTCTGTTGGTGATGTCCTCCACACCTGGACCTCCTCTCCAGTTTAACTTCTCCTCGCGCCCCCTCCCAATCTACGCTCGCCATTTTGTGCTGCTGCAGCCGCGCGTAGACCCTCGCGCGCAGTCCGCGGGCCTCACTCGGTCACAGAATAAACAGTTAAAGGAAATTATACAAAATATACGCGAGTAAAAAACATAAATTCAAAGAAAGAGAAGAAGAGCTGAGCACGTGCAACATCCTCAGTCATGTTGTTCGAGGTAAAATTGAGAGGAGCGCGAGACAAAGACTTCAGCTCAGTGAAACAGACTTAGAATCATTTAACATAATTCTACATTTTATTAAAAATTAATCTGTAAATAATCAAAGATATTGATCAGCCGGCGGCGCGGAGGGATACACGGCTTAGCCTGATCATGGCCTGAAGACCCTTTTCTGAAGGTCTTTATCATCAGAGAGGATTCTCACACACACACACACACACACCTCAAACATGGAGGCTTCATCTCTCACACACATGCACGCGCGCGCAGCAGAGGCCACGTACATGTGAGAGCCAGAGAGCCGCCATCTTAAACAGGCAACGCCCATTTACTACAATGAGTGAGTGGTCACGTGACAGAGCGCGTGGGCGGAGACAGGAGGAAAGCAAAAGGTTGGATTGTGCTCTTCTAACTGATCAATCCCCGTTCGTTCGATCTCTTTGATCGATAATCAAGAGAGAAAATCAGTTTCTGTCCGATCATCACCAATCACTCCATTATAGAAGGGTATTATCCGTCCTGCACGCGCATCGCTGTACCGTACTGTAGAAGAGTGCGGCGCGAGCGCGCCCTTCATTCATAAAGCCAGTCCGATCTACACGGAGGAGGAGGAGGAGAAGTCCGCAACATGGAGCTGTTTGTGCCTCAGAAAGAGCTCCGCGTGCCTCGTCAGCTCCTCTCCTGCAGATTAAACTGGGAGCTGTTAACGTGGCTCCGCCAGTTCTCCCAGTTACAGCCCGTTCTCTGAACTCCTGAAGGACAGAACCTGGTTCAGATTCAACCCCGAGGCAGAGTCGTTTACTGTCCTCTGAAGTCATCAAGGAGAAAAACACCACTTCCAAAAAGACTGCGATAAAAACGGGTTTCTGCTTTTTTTTCCCTGCATGAATCTCAAACAGCTTCAGCTGAAGAAAACTTCCAAATGTTTGGAAAAATGGAGGCTTTTAAGCCTTCAAACACTCGATGTCACTGTAATTCATGTAAAACAGAAAATTATATCCCACATTTGTTAAAAGGGGGAAATAACTCCAAATAATAAGGTTAAATAGTTAACCTATTTCATAAAAGTCAACATTTGGCTACGTTCAGAGGGATAATGTCCGTGCAATTATTTCGTATTTGGTGGTTTTGATCAGGACTGAAGCTGATCAAACGACTTAACCCAAGAAGCACAAAAATATGCTGATATCAGTGACGTTTTTTAGAAGTTTACATTTTTATGCTTAATGACTTCAGGAGGGAATAAAAAAAATCTGATGAAACATAAAAACTAATGATGCATCAAAGTCCGTATTTCAGTTCATATTTGACAAATGAATAACATTTTAAATATCCACCAACGTCCAACATTAGTCTTGTATAAATACTTCTTTTTGTGTTTCTTACAAACAGCAGTTATATCAGGCATCACTGGCATTTAAAATGTTAAAAACTAAGCATTTTTTAAATTTATTTATTTTTCTAGTGTTTGGATGTTTTCAGCAGAGCTGACGTTCATTGTTCATTGAGAGGTTGTTGCAGAAAAACAAGCTGCAAATACTTATCTGTGGAGCTTTTTTTTTTTAACTCAAGTTTATGTCCTTAATTGTTTTAGAGTGTTTTTTCAAGCAGAAAAAAATTAGTTTAATTCCAAAACTTGTCGAGAAGAACATTGTCTTACAAAAACTGCAAAGTTCTGGCGGCATGGACAAAATGCCAGAAAGCAACTAAGAAAATAAAACTTGTTCTAATTAAATCAGGATATTTAATAATAAAGTAAATTCTTATGCAAAATATATGTAACTGTTATACAGTTTTCAAAAGTAATACAAATTTGTGATAAAAAAAAAAACCCCCATCACAAATAAAAACATATTTACGGCTAATCAAAACTGTATTTCACATTTTTGTGTCTTCTGATCTCACCTCTTTACTTTAAATAAATGAATTAAAATAAATAAAGATCAGCCTTAGTTTGTTATTTTGCGGTTGAAGTGAAATAAATAAAGTTAGAAAACAAAGTAAATTCATCCAGCTGTTTTAAAAGAAAGGTTTTTCTCTGGTTAAATGATCAAGTTTGCAGATTCCAGTCGTTTCAGGCTCAAAGCTGAAAACAGGACACATACGAAAAAACACTAAAACCTGCTTTAAATTCCAGGTGCTGCTTACATTTTTTTTTTAACAAATTAAACTATTCATTTTCAATAGATTGCAGTTTTTAAAAATTTCTCTCCAACACTTCAGTTTTTCTCCGAGTGGGTCAAAGAAAAGCAAAAAGAAATCCTGGGAAAGCTTGAGTCCAGAAATGAAAATGGAAATTTCTTTTTTCTGTCACAAAGAGTTCATCAGCAGGTTTCTGTTCTCTCATCTGGAACTTTGGAGAAGCATGCAGGGAAATTATCTGCAGCTGAAAAAGATCAGCTCAGACTTCACCAGTTAAATGCTCAGACGTGCACTTCCAGCTCAGGATAGTCATTTAACATTTACTGACCAGTTTGGCCTTTTATTTCTGCAGCATAAAGTTTAGACATACTTCCATTTAAAACAGAAAAAAAAATCAGCCGTCAGTAAAGTAAGTTGAAGTTGACAAAAGTAATAATAACAAAATAATGATGTTGATTTTGAATTATGGTTCAACAGAAATGTCAAAAACAAACAAAAAATTAAACAAGCATGATGGGGCTCCTGGACTAAAACTTTATTAAGCAACACTTTGAAGCAATCGCTACAATCAAGTGTTTTCTGTAACTACCAATCAGACTTCTGCACCTGTTGCCAGGTATTCTGACCCCACTGTTCTGTTCATTAGCAAGGTACTCTAATTTGTCTGTTTTTCAAAAAAATACACACAATTCAAAATCAATGTTTTATTTAACTAAATTATAATCTAATAAATTTTTATTCATTATTACTTTTTTCAGTTTTTTGTTCTTTCAATTACTATTGAGAATTTAGCCTTTTCTTTAATGGGAGGGTGTCTAAACTTCTGTCCTGTACTGTAGTTTTACAATAATCAGATTTAAAACAAAAGAGAGCTTTTCCTGGATGAGATTGTGCACACGCACAAACTATTCAAACCTTTCTATTTATCTGCATTAGAAGTTTTAACTGCAGTTTTTTATGCATATAATCAAACTTCTTAAAGATTTCCAGAAGAAGTGCACAGAAACTTTACAGATGAGTCGCCGTTTCTTCATTTTAACTTTTTCAATAAAGAGCTTCTGATCCTGGTTGTTGGAGAAAATCTCAGCAGAATAAATCGGTCATTTCATGAACGATCATCAAACCAGAGCAAGAACAAAGCTGACGTCTCCCAACCCATAAAACCGCCTGATCATGTCTGAGCAAACACTCGATGTCCACCTCTGGTCCTGCAGGTTTTAGATGCTTCTCTGCTTCAGATTAATGGCTCATTGTGCAGAACTTCATGGCTGCTGGACCCGTTTGATAGAAAGCAGCTGTGCTGGAGCAGGAAATATCTAAAACCTGCAGGACAGCCGTCCTAATGATGCCTGGACTAAATGTTTGCTTCCAAACATTTTAGGGACAGTTTACTTCCTGAACAGAGTAAATGAAAAAGGACTTTTTTTTTTTTGGGGGGGGGGGGGGGGGGGGGGGGGGTCAGCTCTGCCCCTCCTCCAAAACAAAATGGGGGGAGAAGAGGAGGACGACTGAGGGAGGAAAGGAGGGAGTTCCTGCTTTGTCTAAGCCTGTGTGTGTGTGTGTGACGTCAGTCCTCTGCTATGAATCAGTGGGAAAGGGGGCGGGACTGACAGCAGCCAATGGGGGAGCAGGAAGGAGAGGGGCCCGTCTCCTCTCCACACATCAGCAGCTCCACCTCCTCGGTCTGATGACGGCTCTGAACAGCAGAGGGCCGACCGAGCCACCGATCCACACTCGCCTCAGCCTCAGCAGAACCAAACACCTCCTGGAAACCAGCAGAGTCCGGCTTCTCCAAGTCCAGGATCCACTTTCAGAACAGTCTGCTGTCCAGTAAGTCGGACCAGTAAAATACCAGCATAATTAAAACTCCACATTTCCCTCTGTTTTAATACAAGTAGATAAACAAGATGCTTACATAACCTTTTCGAAAATATCAACCTGAAATTTATGGAGAAATGAACTATACTTACACATATACGTACATATTTACATGTTTATTACAATTTACAGATTATTTAATCCCAGAAATGTCTGGAAGAGAAAAATCCAGCATTCCACATCACAATTAGAGGAACTTTTCCAGATCTAGAAGTTATTTTAAACGTACATACATGTACATTTCCACATGTGTGTAGTACTCCTGACCACCTGAATTATACTAACTGAAGTCAGAAAGATGGAAAAGACAGAACCAGTTCTCCTCCTGACCTGGACGGGTTTTATATCTAAACAGAGAACATGAAACTTCATCTGGACACATTATGATTATACTTACTTTATATCAGAGTTACTTATCAAAATATTACAGCTTCTTTTTAACAATATTGTGGTTAATTTCATTAAAATAGTGATGTCTTCTATGACCCTGTAGTGGACCGTTTTGGCCCCGGATCATATATTTGACACCTCTGATTTAACGGAAGAAAAATCTCAAATATCCACACGGACGACTTCCTCTGACCATCTTCTGCTTTTAGAGAAGTTTGCTTCAACAAAAACAGAAAAACATCCACGTGGGAGGAAGAAGGTTTCGTCATTTTTCTCTGAACTTCTAAAATCTGCAGTTTTTGAAGATTTTTTTTCACAAACTGTTTCATTTGTGCATTTCAACCAAGTCCTCATGTTTCCAGACACAGTGCAGTTATAATCCAGTTCAAACTAATCCATTATATAATCCACATTACTCCCAATTTATAATAACTTAATTCAGATGGTTTTTGTTTCCTTTAAGAAAAAAGCGAACACTAATCGGCTCAAATGCAAAGTTAAATTCATTTAAGTTGCTTTTATGTTTAAAAAAAAGATCAATGTGGAAACAAAAGTCCTGGTTTTATCAGAACAGCCCACTTCTTTAAACTCGTTTCTGAAAAATGTTTTCAACACAGCAACAGAACCAGACTTCCACTGAGATTTACAGAAACATCTTTTCCTCTAACAGATCGGCCCAAAACTAAAGTTACAACTGTATGAAAAGAGGCAATAAGTTTGTTAAATGAGTTTTTTTTTTAGTTAGTATTTAATTCAGTTACAATTTGAATAAAAATCGCTTCTCACAGGGGCTGAAAAAATGAAAAAAGTAAGGACAATAAATAAAAAATAGCTTTAAAAAATGATGAATAAATAATAAAATGATAAATGCAAAAGCATTTTCAACTGTTGGTCAAAGTTTAGACCCAAATGTTCCCAAAACCCGACTGGAAGTGTGTTTTAGGTCAAACATGAATGTTTAGGACATCTGTGTTCACGCGTCTTTCCTGTTTTATTGTATTTTACTCAGGCATATTAGCACACACAATTTCTGGTGATCATTCTCTGAGGTCCCCAGATGTCCCAAGAACATGAAGATGAGCCTGATCATTTTTCTTCATTTACTTTGGGGAGGTCTGGTTTGCAGGTTTCTCTGATAATACGGACAAAGACGACACAGATTTGCATGTGGAAATAAACTGCATGGATAAAGGATTCGTTTGTAAAATGAGGCAGTAATTTCTGAAGTTTAGACGTGACATCACACACACTCCATCAGGAGGGATGTGTGTTACCTGCAGCTTTAAAGTGAACAAATCCAGAAAAACACAAATAAAATAAAACTAGGTTTTGATGGACGATGCGGATTTGTGTTTTGTTTTTTTTCCTGTTAAACTTTCATTCAGAAGAGAAGGAAGCTGGCTGAGGACAGATATTTTCTCAGTTTAGTCCAGAATGTTTCCTGTTCCTGACTCAGAGATGTGAAGAAGGAGCAGGAATGTCGGCATGTTTCCCTCCTAACGTTCCCATGTTTGGCTGCCACCTCGGCTCCAACACACATTCCCACATTCCATGTGAGGAATGAATCCCGGCTGCTGCAGCAGAGACTGGACCTGGACCTGGACCCTGTGGTCCTGCAGCAGAGACTGGACCTGGACCCTGTGGTCCTGCAGCAGAGACTGGACCTGGACCCTGTGGTCCTGCAGCAGAGACTGGACCTGGACCTGGACCCTGTGGTCCTGCAGCAGAGACTGGACCTGGACCTGGACCCTGTGGTCCTGCAGCAGAGACTGGACCTGGACCTGGACCTGGACCTGGACCCTGCAGCAGAGACTGGACCTGGACCCTGTGGTCCTGCAGCAGAGACTGGACTCTGTCAGGCTTTTCTGGAAGGCTCTGAGCCAGCACCACCATGATCCGCTACAGCAGCGCCTCCCTCCACACACACACACACACATTTAGCTCCACACCACGTGAGCCAGTGCAGTGGATGTGATATGGCACACCCCCGGCGTGGACACACCCACCTCAGAGGAGGAGGAGGAGGCGTGACACACTTTCTCGCTGGGGGAGGGGATCCCTCTCTTTTCTGCCCTTCTTCCTCCCTTTGCACTTCATATATGTCTGCTTGAGCGTGTGCACAAGTGTGTATGTATGCGCGTGTGCAGACCACATGCTTGTGTGTCAGACATGTGACCAGCAGGCGTAGCCTCCATTTTAATTCTCTGAAAATCCCAGAGAGAGAGACACAGAGAGAAAGAGAGAGAGAGAGAGAGAGAGAGAGAGAGAGAGAGAGAGGGCAAAACCAAGGAAGGAGAATCACAGAGGAGGCTTCATATGAAGCAAACTGAAAAACATACGTTACTTAATACGGTTCCTATAGGAACCAGGAACATGGTTCCTTAAAGGCACCAGATCTACTATGAACACAGTTCCTAGAGGAACCAGGACTACTGCAAACACAGTTCCTGAGGTACCAGTAGGGCTGTGCGGTACACCGGTTCATAGCGAAAACCAGTGTTTATTTTCATTATGATATGGATTTTTCATAAACCACCATACCGGTGAATAGCCCAGACAACGCCGGAACGTGCACAGTGGGAAAGTGTTTCAGAGGGGATTCAGCGGGGGTTAATACCCAAAAGAGGAGCCACGTCTATGATTTGGAAGTTTTTCGGCTGTAAAAGATCGGAAAAGGACCAAACAACTGTTTGCAAATGCTGTCGAGCAAAAGTGGAAGTGGTAACACTAGCAGCTAGCTTAGCCGACAACATGTTTCAGAGCACCAAGAATGTTGGGATTGGATATGAGGGAAAAGAGCAAGCAGCAATCCAGATAATATTTCACCTTACCAAGGATATGGTTGCTAATAAATACAGCAAAGAAAGACGGCTTCAAGATGTAAACATCCCAAACATGGTAGTATGCTTTATAAACCAAAGGATGCAGCAATGTGGATTTATTATTTTCAAAGCAGTAGCATCCACTATTTACTATTCTTACAGCAGTAACAGCAAGTGTGCAGCTGTTACGACGGCAGCTGTGACTCCAGAGCTAAATGCAGAATGACAGACCTGCATGACCTGCACACCTTACCGTGGGAGAACGCAAAAGTATTGCTTGCAATACTCATGCAAGAGGGAAAAAAATTGCCTTGTTACTTGAGGGGCTCCACAGTGTAATGACACCCTTATATTTTTCATGTTATACATATATATATACATACACACACACACGCGCACACACACACAAAACCAATAGGATTTCTTTAAAAAAAAAAAGCGTGATATGAAAAATTTGCCAAACTGCCCAGCCCTCAGTACCAGATCTACTGAGATTACAGTTCCCAGAGGTACAAGGTCTACAATGAACACGGTTCCTAAAGGAACCAGGTTTATCATGAACACAGTTCTTACAGGAACATGGTCTACTGCAAACAGGGTTCCAACATGAACCAGGTTTACTGCAAACAAACATCCTGAAGGACTTAGGAGTGAGTGAGCCATATGGTTTCCATGGCGATAGGGGCACTTGTGGCTGCTGAAACAGGACTGTGCAGACGTTCTAGAAGATTTTACAGTTTAACCAGAACAATCAAAATTTCTGTACCAAAGAGCTTAATTGTGAGATTATTCAGGAAATGGGAATACTGAACGTGATCATCTCAAATTCCCTCTAAACTCTGAATAAATGTGCTCCAGAGTTAATTTTGTTGAATCTACACACATTGAGGAACATCTAAGACACTGTTGAGGTGATACAATGCGTACAGCAATCACTACAAACCCCAACAAAAGTCATTTTCAGCCATTTAGTACAAACATGTTTGTTTTAAACCACCTCTGTCATACAATAAAGTTCATTTGAAGCCTCCCAGAAACCAGTTCTCTCCGTCTGAAACCACACGTCATTACATCGTGCTGACCAGACGTCAGCCATGAGGCTTAATTTTTTAATTTTGGGCCAGAACTTCACTTTACTGGCTTCATATCAATAAATGTTTACCTTCTACCGTTGCACAGTTCCTCATCACACTTTACTTTACTCATTTCTAGGATTACTTTATTCTTAAGGGTTATTTTACTATTTCCTTGGAATACTTCACTATTTTCTAGTATTATTTTACCATGTCCAAGGATCACTTTACTATTTCCAATAATTACTTTACTATTTCCTAGTGTTATTTTACTATTTTCTAGGATTACCTTATTATTTCCTAGTATTATTTTATAGTAAAGGATAACTTCACTATTTTGTAGTATTATTTTACTATTTCCTAGTATTGTTTTACAATTTTCTATGATTACCTTACTATTTCCTGGTATTATTTTACTATTTCCAAGGATAACTTTACTATTTTCTAGGATTACTTTACTATTTTCTAGTATTATTCGACTATTTCCTAGGATAACTACACTATTTCTTGGGATTACTTTACTATTTCCTAGTATTGTTTTACTATTTTCTAGGATCACTTTACTATTTCCTAGGATTATTTAACTGATGCCTACTATCATTTTAGTATTTCCAAGGATCACTTCCCTAGGATTACTTTACTGTTTTCTAGTATTCATTGCTTTTTCGTAGGATCACATTACTATTTCCAATTATTACTTTACTATTTCCTAGTGTTATTTTACTATTTCCTGGATTACCTTATTTTTTCCTAGTATTATTTGATAGTAAAAGGATAACTTTACTATTTTCTAGGATCAGTTTACTATTTTCTAGTGTTATTTTCCTATTTCAGAGGATTACTTTACTATTTCCTAGTATTATTTGACTATTTCCAAGGATAACTTTACTATTTTCTAGGATCACTTTACTATTCCCAATAATTACTTTACTATTTCCTATTGTTATTTTACTATTTCCTAGGATTACCTTATTTTTTCCTAGTTTTTTGGTAGTAAAAGGATAACTTTACTATTTTCTAGGATCAGTTTACTATTTTCTAGTATTATTTTCCTATTTCAGAGGATTACTTTACTATTTCCTAGCATTATTTGACTATTTCTAAGGATAACTTTACTATTTTCTAGGATTACTTTACTATTTCCAATTATTATTTTATCATTTCCTAGGACAACTTCTATTTCCTAGGGTTACTTTACAGTTTCCTAATAATATTTTACTATTTCCTAGGATCACTTCACTAGGATTATTCTACTATTTCCTATTATTACTTTACTATTTACCAGAAGAACTGAGCTGCTATTATTTTTTAAAGCAATGCGGTTTTCTTTTAGGAGGAGATAACATTTACATATCTTGAGTAACACATATCTTGATTCTGATACTTCTGTCGAAGTCTCACATGTCTCTGCTTTCTGTAGAGGTCAGGATTATACAGCTTTAGTATTTATAAAGATATACTGTACTTCAGGAAGAACCCTGCATGGATGCAGACTCTCAGGATGGTGAACAGCAGTCAGGATCAAACCATGTTGGAGCAGACCGGCTCAGAAACTCAGACTCTGAAGCACGTTCATCTGTCCTCACAGCAGAGACGTTTGTGTCTCACATGAGAACATCTATGTTAGTCAGAAAACAGGAATCCATCAACATTCATCAGTAAATCCACATCACCCCACAAGCAGAAACAACGGGAGCGAGACTTTCTGCCTCATATCATCCGAAACCTTTCTAAGAACTGCATCCAAACAGTTTGAGGAAGCTGGATAAGATCACCTGGATAATGCAGCAGAAAGTCTGCTTCATGCACCAAACCTCACAATCCTGTCTGGCTGATTTTTAAGGCAGAACTCCTGAAGACACTGAGACAATCATGGAAAATAACTAAAATATTCTTTAAAAACGTGCTGTAAATTCAACCAAGGTGGATTTAATAAAAATGAACAAATAAATAAAAAATCGTGGATAGATCTGTGGTCAGTCCAGGAGGTTGCTGAAGAACTTTGATGTGATCAAATTTGTGTAAATTAGAGACGATGCTTTACATGATGCATTCGTGTTCACCTCACTGAGATGACCTGATGGCCCTGAATGCAGCAGGAAATAAGTGTGGACGTGGTTTTAGCTAAAATATCGTCAGCGCAGCGACCAGTTGCTTAAACACAGAGATGAGCAGGAACTGGAGAGCAGTCACATGACGCTACATTATCATACATCCTTCATCTTTATCATCATCATCATTCTAACCTTTAAACTGAATTTTTATGCCTAAAACATGAAGTCTATGCTGATCGTACCTGTGTAAAGCTGAGGGCATCCACCCAGACCAAACAATCACTCTCTTTTTCATGAACATTGAACTGACACAAATCATTCAAAGGTTGACGCCAACCAGGACACATCCCCAGTTCTGCAAACCATGTCCCAGTATCACCAACATCCATCCCAAACAGGCCCTTTAAAGAACTCACCAACTCCTATTATGATCATTTTAAACGTCCGTTCTCTTTAAAGCAAATTCTTTATCATCAATAATCTAATTTTAGAAAGAAATGTCTCTTTTTAACTGGAACTAGGCTCAACACTGATGCCCCAGCTATGCTCACCGAGGCATTTTTCATTTCTTTATTTTCCATCAGGGGAGGAAGAAAAGGTGGTGCAACCACATGTCAGTATTAACAAAAAATAATCTCAGAATATTTATTCTTCATTTTAGCATCATGCCTTTGTTTCTAGCAGCCGGCCTGTTTTATGTGTTCCAGTCTCCCGACACCGCCCACCCCCCTACTGTTTTATACAAGAAGTTTCTGACTTAATAACAAATATACACTCAAAGTACAACAAAATTTTAATAACTGGTGATTTTAACCTACACAAACCCCAACCCTAACCCTTTGCTATTGTCCTGGCTGTGTCAGCCATGTATTTTCTAACATCACCAGTTTTATCCAACAGGAGGCCTCGGTGAGAACGGTGACGAAACGCTTTCACTTCTGAGGCGGCTGCAGATTTATCTTATTTACATTTTAAGGCAAACAAAACATAATGCAGTTTACCTGCATCATGTGATTTCACTGATGATCAGTGAACTTTGCCACTGAAACAATAAGAAATCCACTTTACTGAGGAGAAAAAAAAAAAAAATCAAAGACCTCAAAAGAAACTGGAGCAAAAAAGGTGGAAAATGGCATGACATTAGAGTTTGTCTTTTTCTTTTTTAATTCTTCTGCTCCTTCTTGGGTCATTAAAATGTGTGTGTAATAAGGAATTATTGAGCAAATATTTTTTTTTCCTCCCTCTTCTTCTTTTTTTTTCTTTTTAAAAAGCTCTTCTAAAAACTGCTGTTACAGTTTCATCCAGAGGATTTCTTCTAAGTAGTTCGAGTTTACAGTGCAGGTTTTTATATCTTCCAACTTAACTAAAAAATTGTATGAAGCTATTTTTAGCTAAATCCGTTCAGAAGAAGCTGATCAAATGTTTTACCAAATATTGAAAGTAAATGTAAAATACGATGAATAAGATTGTTTTATATGATTATTTGACAGATACAAATAAAGTGTTTAAAAAATATTGAAAGTAATGGATCCAACTTTAAAATATTTTTATTTAAATACAATAAATAACATCTGGCCTGAAATCACAAGACAAAAAACTACAAATGGGATGTTCATCACTCATTTTTATCAATCTTTATCATTATTATCATCGTTATTATTTAGGTGGGGAAAGAGGAAAATCCTCCACTCGACTACTCAGTAATGGCAACATGAAAACGCCCGTTTGTTCCTCTTTTATCTAAATATTCGTTCCAGTTCTGTAACGCTGACACGACTTCCTTCTCCGTCCGTTAAACAACTTGCTGGGACTTCCAGTATCGGAAAACAGCAGCTGGATTTCCTCTGGATGGTGGTCTAATTCCAGCGAGGTCTCAGCTCTGGATATCTGAGCTTCATTTGAAGAATAAGTTTGTGGAAAATACTGGATAAAGTCATGACAATATAGAAATATAGATACTTTTAAATGTATAAAAATGACTGAAACAACGATCTAATTTTCAGTGTTATTTAAGTATTTTGAATGCTGAAATCATATGAAACAAATGCAAACAATGATCCTGGAGGTTTGCTGTTCTGTACAAAGTTTTTAACAAATGAGAAACTTCTCACTTCAGGGAAAAAACTGTGAGATTTCTTTTCTTTTCTGTAAAGTTTAAACCACAAATAAGATTTTCTTTTCATCTTTGCTGACGTTAACCTGGCAGAGAGCAGTAAAGTAGGTCAAACAGGCAGAAGAAACACAGGAACCTCTATATGTGAAACAACAGCCAGCCAATCTCTTCCCAGCCAATCAGAGCTCGGCATGGAACAGCTACTAGCCAATCAGAAGCTCCGGTGTCCTATAGGTTCTTTAATCTTCACTTTCTTTTTCTTTCCTGCTAAAAAATGTCAAGAATTCAGCGCCTGTGAGAAAAAAAACTCTTCCCTTCCTCTCATCTTTCATTTCACAGAAAAAAACTAAAAGAGAAAAGGGGAAAAAATAAAAACTAAAAGAAAGGCATTGTAAGAAACTCTTATAAAGACCTCTAATTGTGACTAAAATCTTTTTTTTTTTTTTTTAGCAAAAATCCCAAAACACAACTGAATGAAGGAAGTTAAAGGGTGGATTTAAACCTGCATTCAGATAAGCTCGGCCTTCTGTGTCTCGTGGTTTCTATAAGAGGCCTGTTGTTGGTGAAAACAGAGGGGAAGGAAAACGTCTGTTTGACTTCCATCAGCACACAAGAACATGTGGCGAGAAACGGGAACTTCTGAGGGAATACAGAAAACACCATGATCCGAACCAGAGGAAAACCTAAATGTCAGGAAGGTGCTCACTTACAATATTTTATTCATAAAATCAGAGAAGTTGAAGAAACAGAGATGGTTCAGATCAGTTCTAACTGAAGAGTTTTTCCTGCAAACCTGCTGTTATTCCATACAAGCTCTTCGTGTTTTTTACCTTATTCTATTTATAAAAACAATAAAAGACCAGTTTGGAATGAAAAAACAGACACAAATGAGACTGTCATTTTAATCAGTTAAAACTGCGCCTGATAACCGAAAGATTCAAGAAATCATTTACAATGAAACAGGAAATTCAACTAGTCACTGAAACAATTATTAGAAACTAACAAACTTCCTGAAAACAATCCAGCGGCCAAAAGCAACGAGAGCATCTGACTGGATTATTTTATCATTTTCATTTAGACAAACAAAAGACTTTTTATTTGGTTTGAAACTTTCAACTGGAAATAATTCATTTTTAAATATGATGATCATTATTATCATCATTACCATTGGTATCACTATTAGTATTTGTAGTTGACTCTCTGGATTAATGAAAACATGAAATAAAAATAAATCTTTTAGAAAATGCAGCATTCTTTTAGTGAAAGTCCTACAGTAGGACTCTGATAGGGCTGCCACAATTAGTGGATTAATCGACTAATCGTCGACTATCAAAATAGTTGGCAACTAATTTCATATTCGACTAATCATTTATTGTTCATGATAGGGCTGGGAAAAAAAAATCGATACACTGAAATATCGCGATATTTTCATATGCAGATTTTATATAGAGATTCAAAAATGCAGTATTGATCTATTTTACCAATGAAATCTCGCGAGATTTCGTAAGATGGCAGTGAAATCTCACAAGATTTCACGAAAACCCACGAGATTTGACTGAACAACGAAATCTCGCGAGTAATATAGATCGATACCACATTTTTACATATCAATATGATATCAGCATAAGAAAATATCGCGATATTTCAGTGTATCGATTTCTTTTCCCAGCTCTTGTATATTAGCTTTGTTTTTCTTCTCAAAATTGCCACCTTCCGCTGGCTTGTCTGCTTATGTCTGGTTAGCTTTTCTTGAATTTTATATCGACATATAAAACACACACACTACCGGTCAAAAGTTTAGACACGTTTTTCCATTAGATTCAATGAAAAAGTGTCCAAATATTGACTGGTACAGTAAATATACAACAATTTACGTATGATCCAATCATTCAACTAATGGTCGGTGACCAGTTGATTATCAAAATAATCATTTGTGGCAGCCCTGCCCTGATGTGGGATTTTCTAACAGGAGCGAGCGTTCTCCTGTTCAGTAAAAACCAGCGAAGCTCGGACATCGTTAACGTGCAACATCAGTGGCAGCAGAAATCCTTCTGTGGCCGATGGCCACAGCAGGAACAACCAGCAGCACTAAAGAAATGACTCTTCCATAGTTTCCATTCAGAAATCATCAGTCCAGAAAGTTCACTTCCACGTTTCCGAGTCAGAATATTCCTAAATTACTGTTGTTGGATAAGTGGGATCTTTTGTGTATTCCCTCTTATATCTGTGTCAACACTGTTGATGAAGTCATGTCCATCCAGTCTTCATGCTTTGTCTCATGTCCTTTTCACATGGACCGAACAGATCTGGATCTTCAGTCGCCGTGCAGATATTAGCAGAGAAGAGGAAGAAGAGCGGGTTTCCTGCTGTTACTTCCTGGTGGAAACTCTGAGAACGTGTCCCCAGGACAGACTGAAGGTGGACAGAAATGTCCTTGACCACCTCCAAGTATGCCCATGTCTGTGTTCAGGACAGGTGTAAGCACCAGACCCAGAGGTTAAATCTTTCAGTAATCTCTTAGTTCCTGGAAACCAGTCCTGGTCTGTTAAAGTTCTGGATGATGTGGACTGAAATCGACTGCAGAACCAGAACTAGAACATGTCCAAATGACCCCGTAATAAAGTGTCTTCTGTTAGTACTGATCATATATCTGGGTAGAAAGATGTCATGAACAGAATGAGAGCACGGTCTGACACCTGCGAGTCATCGCTTCTGGTTTCTGGGTCGATTCTAAGCCCAAACTCAAACAAAGGGTGAGGAAGAGACCGTGGTTTGTTTGTGATATGCTTTCTAGAACATTTAACGTTAAAAAGAAAAAGCAGATAAAAAGCAAAGCGTCAGTGCAGCTGCGTGAAGGAGAAACCAGCTTCAGCTTCTCCCCCTCCAACGGAGGAGAAACTCAGAAAACGCCTGACATCACTCTGACATGAACCTTTACATCCCAGCAGGTCATGTCCTCAGTACAGGTTACTATGGTGATACAGCCAGATTAAAACCATCTCTGTGGGACAGAAAACAGAGTTCAGCTCAACTTCATGAAAACATTACAGGAAAAAAAAAATCCCTTTAGTGGAACTTGGTGTGAAAACTGGAGTCGGAAAGCTGAGAAAAACCAGGAATACAGCAGGAATAACGGGAAAGGGGGGAAACCTGAAAGTCGGGACGCAAAGACGACCTGATCTGACTCACACAGAAAGAGTTTGGTGATTTCTAAATGCGCAGAAAGTTCTGGAAATTCACAACTGACAAAAACATAAACCAACAAAACATCAATTTTAAGGGGAATAAAACTCAACATGCTGAAAACACGACACCCACCTCAGAGTGTCTGATGCCACCAGTTCACCAGCAGCACTGGAGCAGCGGCCTTGTGAATGCACGAGGGGCCCCCCCCAACCACCCTGCAGACCCAGCCCCTGGGCCCCAACCAACAAGTCTCCACCCTCCTCCTTTCTTTGTCTTCATTTCTTGATTGTTCCTCCGTCCCCTCCCCCGTCTGGTCCCACTCATGTGCTGGTGTGTCATGCATGTACCCAGATGTGTGCGCCATTTATTTTTGGTGAGCGAAAGAGCGATCGATGAGCGGAGAGAGGGAGGACAGATGGTTTGAAGCAGAGCGAAGAAACAATCAGAGATGGAGTGGAGGAGGGGAGCAGAGGAGGTCTTCTTAAAGAGACAGTACACTAAAAAAAAAAATCTGCTGCTTCTCCATTTTCTATCCGTGAGACCATCACTGACAACACTAAATGTAAAAATATCCTTCTCTGAGCTGCTCTGAAATTATGGAGCCACTTCAAGATTTTACCAAATTCCAAATCTAAGAAATGTTTTTCATTTTTATTACAAAATATAAATGCCTACTTTGTATTTGGTTAACTAAATTAAGCTTTACATGGATACAAAAAATAAAGTAAAACTCAATTATAATCTATTTATATAAAATTCATTATGTGACCCACATTAGTTCAGAACAACTGGCCGCCTGAACACAACTCGTAAAAAAAAAAAAAAAAAAACTAAACTAAAGAAAGAAAGAGGGGGAAAAAACAGAGCAAAGGAAACCATCAATTTAATACTCCATCCTGAGCTGCACCAGAAAGCAGAGAACCAAGACGGGAAACCTCCATCAGAACCAGAACCAGGACGGCAAAACCTCGACCGAAGACTGAGAAACCGACAGCTGAATTAAAAACAGACATGTTAGAACTGCATCTGATGACAGGAAGCAGAAACAATAATTGCCAGGAAACATAAAAATAAAAATTATATTATATTATATCATATCATATCATATCATATCATATCATATTATATTATATTATATTATATTATATTATATTATATTACATTATAGGGTGGGTGGGACTTTAACATGTTCGTTACAAAAATATTATCACATTTAATCACAGTTTTCATTTTTTAAAAAGGCGGTTTGCCAGTGCACGATTTCCAGTTACACCAATTACACTGACGCACACATCAGAACTGGCTGACCTTGTTGCTATCTAGCAAGTTTTCCAATCATTTCAGTTTTTTGTGTTTTTTTTTCACAAAAAAGTGACTAGCAACAAACATAGTGACATTTTCTGGTGTTATTTGAGACTTTTGGAGACATGAAAGTACGTATGGTTTAGTCCTCTATGCTGCTGCAGGCCCCTCCCCCGTCCCAGAACACTCGGCATCAGTCCCAGCATCAGTGGGAGTGGGACCTGGCTGATCCCACCCTGGCTTACTGTCAGATATTAATGACTCTTAATGAGGAATGTGGACAAAAACATTTAAAGAGTAAAAACTACTGGAACATGTTTTAAAATCTTAATTAGAGAACATCTGGAGCTGTAAGTTAAAGTTAAACAGTGTGTTAACTTTAGATCTGTTCAGTTTTGGCCGGGGACGTTGCGGGCCCGAGTACCGAAGGCGATGTGAAGGCCGACTAAAATGCAAGAGTTTATTATCATTTCTGTTTTTTCCACTTTTTAAATTGAAATGCAACTGAATGCATTTTTTTTACATTAATAGAGCTTAACTTTACAATATTAACATCTGTGTCTATTATTTGATTCGATCCTTCACTAAAATCCATTTAAAAGAAAAAATGCTGCTTTTTGGGGACCATTTAATTACAAAGCCTCGTAAAGATTATTTTTCATAATTGAGTCCCACCCTTAAACATATATATAAGTTATGAAATATCAGATTTTTATATGATGTCAGAATGTAAAAATGCACTATAACCTTTAGAGTGTAACCTTTTTAGTGTTTAAGTGTTAATTGCGTAACCTGCTGATCTCATACGAAGATAATGAACCACAAAACGAAAGTAGTGTCTGAGCCACAAATGGAGCACTCACTGTTCTAACGTATCTAATCGGTGCTTTTCATCATCCTGTCCATATCAAGACATCAGACCAGGACCACACCTAAGGGTGGAGACACACTGAGCCAATTTTCTTTCATCTGATGTCATGGACACGAGTCAGTTCAGTATTTTCCATGTCATCAGCCATCGCCAATGTCATCAGCGTTCTTTTCAGCCGATTGAACGTGTAATCGGCATGGGCCAGTCAGTGATGGGCTTAATTACATTGGAGGAGGGCTACTTCTTGCTAGCTACTGTTTTGGCAACATTATATTTTGCACACGCAAGCAAGGTACGATGTAGTCTGGCATCAGTTCTGAGTGTTTTTTAACACTCTTCTGACCGTGTCGGGGAACAGCCCAACTGATAAGCCCAACTCCATTTTCTGGCGATGACCACAACTGTCTGCAGTCTGTCCGGTGTGCCTCCATCTGAACGCATGACATCATCTCTAGGTTCTAAATTCTTGCGTAGGACTGAAATTTGATTATGCTGAAGTACAAAAACACCAATTTATCAAACATACGTGCACACAGCTGGAAGTACTTTCTGAAGATAAAACCCAACTTGTTCTAAACTACGCTGCTCATGCATGTTTCAGCTCATTTGCATTCGGCAATGCTTTCATTTGACCATATATGGTCGCGGGAATCCCACTATTGCTACAATGTTGCAGGTTGGAGGAAGTGGACACTGCATATAACAATGTTAAATAACTCAAAAAGTATAAAAGTTAAAAATATTAAAAGTTATAATAGGAATTTTCTGAATGAGTTGAATTTTTTAATATCTGAATGGTTGGAGTGGCTCAAACTGCGAAGGAGGTGATAAGTGCCAAAGTTTGGTGGAATGATATATTAGGAGAAACAAGAACTCAGTCGGGTAAAACGCATTCACACTAATCATTTTCAAGTCGTCTTGTCACATCTGTCTTCTATAACCTGTTACATCAATTATTAACATTGTCTACCAATTACTCATTGAAATATTCGATTAGAGAAACCCTGAAACTTGTATTCTATTTGTAATTCCACTGTTCTGCTACTAAGTTTTGTGCTAACACATGGGAAGAATTGCAATTAAATTCTTAAATTTACACACTTTTCTATGCTCAAGTATACAAGTTGATAAATCCCATAGTTTGTGTGGAAATGTTCCTACGCACCGCACACATTAAGCACACGGTTATCAATGAGGACCCAAAACCAAACATGACATCATCAGACCGGGACCACACCTAACACCAGACATGTTTAAGTTGTGGTTTACCCACATTTGGTGATAGATATGGTTCCTATAAATATAGTTGGAGATGAAAGTTCTTAGACTTGTGGTCCGTATGTGAGGTTTAAGCAAGAAAAGCTGTGAAATTTACACGTGATGCTTCATAAAATCTTTTCTTTTTCAAGACATGAGGAGTTCAGGTTCCCCTTACTGAGATGAACTGATGAATTTGAATGCAGCATGAAGTTGGTGTTAAGATGCTAAGATGATGTCAGACCATGAACCAGCTGCTGGATAACTGGACGTTTGGAGATAGAGATAATCAATGACATGCAGTTTAGTAGTTTTATCAAAGAAGAGAACATTTTAGACATTTTAGTTTTTATTATTGCTGCTAATTTTTACGTCTTTAACTCTTCTGACGGCTGATTTTTGTGTCATGTGAATTACTGATCAGCCAAACTGGAAAAAATACTTTCAAAAACTATTGACCAATTCAAATCATCATTCTGCTTAACTAAAAGCAGAGTTGCACAAACTCTCTGCATTTCCATCAATTCAACTTGAGTACATGAATTTATTCAATTTTTTGTTCTTCAAAAAATATCTGACTGATTGAATATCAGTGTTAATAACAACTTGATTAAAATAACGCTATATCTGCTAAATATATTCTATTTAAACCAGTGTTACATTTCCCTTTTAGCAGCTTTATTAATATCAAATATGAAAACACACAGAAACCTAATCTTTTCTTGGTTTTTGTACTTTCTGTAAATGTCATGTCTGATGTCTTCAGCCACATAAATGATACTGAAAGAAGCAGATTTATAGGATTTGGTGCGTCTCATTCCAACTTAAGTTCTGCTGTTGCAGCCTGCACGTCTCCATCTCCATGTCTCCATCTCCCTGCATGTGTCGCGTCAATCATCTTTAGAACGAGATTTCAACTTCTCTTGTTCATGCAGAAGAAGCACACCAAACACTTCAGGGCCAACAGCTGATAAACACAAAAAATGGGCTCCATTGCTTGACCGTATATGTTCCCCCAGACCGGAGTGGATCACGCAG
The DNA here is from genome assembly GCA_023101725.1 of Atherinomorus stipes. NCBI lineage: Eukaryota > Metazoa > Chordata > Actinopteri > Atheriniformes > Atherinidae > Atherinomorus > Atherinomorus stipes. The sequence continues at coordinate 355,379 of JALJCO010007303.1, forward strand.
GTTTTATTTTCTTCATCGTTTTCCTCCTCTGAGCTCCCATGAATGCTACCAGCATGGCCTCAAACTGTTGATTAAAAACTTCACTCGTACCTATGAAAAACACAATAACGGGGAAAAATACAGGAAGAACTTTTCTTGTGTCCTTTAACCTGCAGCTCAGAGTGGCAGCCATTTTGGATAGACAGTTCTTCTGTTTGATTGGACATCCCCCAATAAATCCCACATCACTAGAAAGTCCAGGACGTCCTCTCCACAGCAGAACAGCTTCTGTTCTTAGATCATCTTTGGTTTTTTAAATGAAACAGTGAAACTCTGGTCCCTTACGGAGGACTGAAACACCCTGCTGGGTCCTAGATTTATCAGGGCGGGGCTGCTGGGTGGCAACTGCACAGTGACCGTGTCATTTCAGATTACAAGATAACCCCTGCTGACACAAACCCATCAACATGTTTTGTTTTTGGTGAACTGATTAAATTTTAGAACAACACGAAATATTGCAGACGCAGTGATGACCATGAAAATCTGGTGAAATGCTCCTTTAATTAATGAGGTCTTTAAAAAGAAACTAGATTTTTGTTCCTCTAATTATAACTTTAAGTCTTCAGTTTGAACTGTAAAGACGATTTTACTAATAAACCCAAATGTTTGAACATGAGTGGAGCCAATCAGAGTGCAAAGACAGGGTCAGGTGACAGGAAGTCAGGCATTGGTTGCGTCTTATTTCGGGGTCTAAGTGTGTGGACTTTGGAAGCTAGAGTGCCCTACGTAGTCCGCGGACTCCGGAGCAGCCGAACCTTTGTGAAATGGGGCAGCCTAGCCTTCAGCATCTCCCATAGCGTTACAGTCCTGTTGCCTAGCAACTGCAGATTCTACAAGTGTCTAGTGTGCTTCAGGTACATTGTGAAAACTAAATGGAGCCGGGCATTTTCTTCTTCTCATTTATCTGTCATTGCCCCATTAACCCGTCGTCAACACTGACAGAGTTGACTAAATAATGTCAAACAAATGCATTTTCTGAGGCAAAAACTCTCATTTCAAGCTCGGCCGCATACGTGTAAATTTTCTTCTGAGGCTATGTGTTGTTTCTTTCTTTCTTTCAAAATTCTTTTTATTGAGTTTTTCTTGGATGCATTTTAACAGCGAATGTCAAATTCACTTCAACATTTTTTTTTTCCTTTTTCCAGTTTCTTTTATATCATTTTATTTAACTTGCATTGTTTTATGATTTCATTCTGTATGTCTTGGCATTGGTTTTACTTTTATATTTGTCTACGTGTTGTTTCTAACTGGGAAACACTTTAACACTTAAAATCCACAAATATACATAAATATTACACTTGTAGCTTTGCTGCTTCCCTCACATCCTGTGTGCAATGATCATGGATGACTTGGAGGCAAATATTTCCAAGATTATTAATATCGTTATCTTACTGGGCAAATACCATTTACACTGTAGTAAATAGAGAAGTGAAAAACCTACTTTTTTTTTTTTTTTAAGAATGAGTTGCTACAATATTTCTCACCTCTTAAGAAAATTTGCAAGTCTGTAAATGTCCATGGCACTTCTGTTTTGATTTTTTCTTCCTTTTCTTTTCTTTTTTTTTTCATCCTCTACTCTATGATACTAACACTTCACGTTGATTTTGCCTTGCTATGTAATTATGCTTTTCAGCGCCGTTTTATTTTCCTCATTGAACTCTTTTTATGTCTACTGTTCAAACCTGTTTTTTTGTTTTGCTTAAGTGTAAAGCTTTAACATTTATAATACTCCTGTTCACTCCCCACTCGAGTTTTTTTTTTTTTTTTCAGCTTTATCGCATTAATTTAGGTTTGTCAGGATTGATAATTGTTTCATTTATTTCATAATTGGATGTTTCTGTGTTTCCTCATTTCAGGGAGCCTTTTGGGATCCGGCAAGGGACAACTAGCCTCTTGGCTAAATCTGGCATATTTAGAAGTTGTTTTCTTTGTTTATATGCTCTGTCCCTATCAAATAAATAAAGAAGAAAGAAGCATATACTGCCAGTAACCTTCATTCCAGGCCAAAGAGAGTGCTGGTTTGTAGGGTGGTTTTGGAGGCTCCTTCAGATGCTTTCGTAATGGGACAGTACTTGACGCATCGCTGTGACATACGCAGCCGACGAATCTTTCACACTTTCGAACCCGTAGACCTCAGAATAATGGTACGTTCCAGTTGTCTCGGGATTACGACCAGACGCGAGTTGGTGACATCATTATCAGGTGTTCTGCGTTCCAGTTGCACCAACTCAGGAAATAATAGAAATCTCCCAAACAGCCTGTTTGTGAGCTAGAACAGCTAGAAATGAACAGATTTCTAGGTAGAAAAGTAACAGACATTATAACAATGTTACCATGACAACGACAGGCAATTTCAGTGTGTTTAACAAAACATATTCATGCTACGTTTTAAAGAAAAAAAACGCAGTGATAACAACAACTCGGTGCCGTTCACACTTTAAACTAATGAACAGAAAATATCTGATACAAGTTTAATAAACACAACAATGGGGCTGCAGCCATCTTTGAATCTACAATCTCGGGGTCCTCTGCAAATTACAAGCTCCAATCTTGGAAAAATGATTTCATGACGTCACTTCCTCAGAAAATTACCTCGGAAAAATGAGTTCGGAGACAAGTGGAACGCACTGTGAGACACAGCAACTCTGAGGCAGCGTGAGGACCTGAATCAGCTCAGCTGAGGACCAGCTGGGTTCTGGGATGGAAGATGCTTCTACAACCGCTTTCATCGAGTACTGAAAAGTGGGATTCCCGTCTCTTTTGACCAGGATTATCAATGAATATTTGTTCAGTGTTCGACTGACAGTTATGAGAAAGTACCGCGGAGGAAACGGACTCCTACACAGCAAATTTTGCAGTGTTAAATCAACACTTATAGAGTTAAATTTAACACTGTATCCGAGTGTATTTGGTCCTTATCAAAAGTGTTGAATTAACTCTTTCCATAGTGTTGAAATTTCAGAGTAAAATTAACTCATAATTGAGTAAAAATTTAACACTGGCTTACACTGTATAGTGTTAATAGAACTTAACACTGTAGGTTAATAACACTGGATAGAGTTAATCTGATTCTCAGCAGTGTTAAAGAGTTACTCAAATGTGGTGATAAATCAACTCAAGCGTAAATACTTTTTGCACCTGTATTGAGTTTGTGGAGGTGTACACTAAGCGTACAACAAAGGTTTTGATAATAATATCCATCCCATTATGAACTGAGCTATGGTCTGAACAACCACTCGTGCTCATAACACATCTCAGACTTTGGGACTGTTGTGAAGAATAGCCTTTTGCTATGACAGTTGTCGGGTTTGTGCTGGTGACAAACTGTCGACTTCAACAACATATGCTGATGAACACATACTACACACCAAGGAGACCCAAAGGGATCACATATCTACTTAACTCGCGGTGCAGGACCATACAGAGAAGTCACAAAGCATGATGGGAAATATTCAACTAAAGAGGGCGGAGTCATCCTGGGTGCACTTAGTTACACTTGATAGAGTCAATTATACACTGAAAGAGGAAACTTGTTTTAACTCTGAAAATTTTCACCTGCACTGGTGGTCATTTTACTCTCAATGGTGTTAGAATTACTCTGAAAGAGTTCATAGGATTTAACAACTCAAATTTAACACTGAGGATTTTACTGTGTACGACCAGATGGACGCGGTGCACCATACTGAGGGAAAACTGACTCAGTTTGAGGTGGGATGCAGAAAAACTGAATAACAGGAATCTCTGGATTACACATATTTCTGATTCTTTTGCTTGTTAGTTGTATTTTATGTCTTTGGTGTGTTTGTGTTCCTAAATAAGACCAAAAAAAGATTGCGTGAGCAGGTGTGTTCATCGTTATAAAGTCTTATACATAGAGAATAAAAATGGACAAAAAGTGACTCTGGTTCTGTTTATCCTGGGATGTCTATGAACAAACAAAAATACAAACATTTCCGTTCCTCATATTTTTTCTTCTGTGCCGTTTATATGACAATGTTTCCCACGGTAACCAGATGCATCAAACGAAGCATCTTCAGGACTTTCTGTGGAGATTTTTGGGTTTGAAAATCCACATCTGAGCTGCCCTGAAGAATGATTCCCCGATCATGATGTTTTCTGGAGAGGAAAACTAATCAGGAATGTCCGACTACCTCGCAGCAGTCTGCTCTGGAAGCTGACCAGCCGCCGTTTCCCTGCACACAGACCGTTTCAGTTCAACCCAACTTCAGCATGAACGTCTGCAGGAAAGAGATGTTCCTCACGTCTTCCTTTAAAGCTGAGCTGGTAAGTTCAGGCCAGCTGGATCCAGGCCAGCGACCATCAGACTGACGGACAGTCCTCTTCCTCACTGGACAGCCGATAGTTTGAGGGAAGTAAAAAAACCACAGAATCCATTTGAGAAATCAGTTATGAAGCAGCTCGTCTTCATTACAGCTCCCCCATCAGCCAAACTGTCCAAGACGCTGCACAGAAAAAAAGCCGTGCAGCCATCTTCCCGTCATTCCCGCCGCATGCCTTCCTCTCCGCCGCTCGGAAGAATCAGCAGCATGCCGACAGAGGCACGAAGAGATGGAAATCAGAGTCGGAACACAGAGCGTGTCGGAGCAAAGCGGCGGGTGACCACTCACAGGAGCTGCTGCCAGCCGATTGGTCGCACCCCCCCTTCCTCCCTCCACCCACCGTCCCCTCCTCCTCCTCCCGTTGGCCAGCCGGGAGAAGGGAGGAAACCCAGCCCAGCCCGTCTCCCTCTCTGCAGCTCCTCACATGCAGGAAACCTTCTGGGTGGATTTCAAGTTGCACAATTTATGTAACACAGACAGAGAAGCAGGAACTCTGTTACAACATCAGAAACATGGATGATAATGATAATAATAATTATAATAATAATAATCATTATCATCATCATCATCAACCTGAAACCTGATTCGATAAATAAATGAATAAAAACTTCCAAACATTTCCCTCCTTTTCTTAACTGTTGATGCTGCGTTCAGGTGACAGTTGGAATTCGGAACACAGCAGATGTTCAGAAGTGGATCTTCTGGATTTTCCAGCCTCAGCGCCGCCTTGCAGCAAACCTGCTGGGTCTGATGTGTTTTTTATTACAGCTTAAGATTCTTCTGACTTTTCAAATCAGTTTCACCCTGACTGAACTTCACCAGCTCCAGTTCCTAGACCAGTGTTTCCCAACCCTGGTCCTGAAGTACCCCCTACCCTACAGGTTTTACTTCTGTCCAACTCCAGCACACCTGATGGAGATTAACTGAACGTTGCACGCTGCTGATGAGCCATTCGTTTGATTCAGGTGTGTGAAAGTAGAGTTGCCTATAAGACATGCAGGGCGGGGGGTCCTGAGGACCGCAGTTGAGAAACACTGGAAATCTGCAAAACGTGCAGGGCAGGGTACTTCAGGACCTGGATTAGGAAACACTGCCCCAAACCACCAGCTCAATCCTCCAGGTTTTCCATGTCTCCCTGCTCCAACACACCTGACTCAAATTAACAGTCATTGTGCAGAACTTCACAGGCTGTTAAATTCGAGTCAGGTGTGTTGGAGCAGGGAGACATGGAAAACCTGCAGGACAGCAGCCCTCAAGAGCCGACTTTGGACCCCCCTGATCAAGTCCCTAAACCACCAGCTTCAGTCCCCAAGCTCACCCAGTCTGCAGAAATCCAGAGGGAGGATAAACTACAAGTCCGTCAACTAAAAAGTCAGAAATGTTTCCTGCTCTGTGAGATGACTCCATGAGCAGATAACCTGGTTAAATAACTGATAACCAGGTTAAGATAACCAGCTCCGTCCCACGAGCGGCATCGTGGTCGAAATGAAATGAAGACGTCTCGTAGCTGGTTTTCAGATGTGCACACCACAGCTCACGCTCTACACCGCCGGGTTCACCTGCTGAACCTGACACTCACAGACCTGGACCACCAAAGATCTGCACCCTCACAGATCTGGACCACCAAAAATCTGCACCATCACAGATCTGGACCATCATCACAGATCTGGACCACCAAAAATCTGCACCATCACAGATCTGGACCACCACAGATCTGCACCATCACAGATCTGGACCACCACAGATCTGCACCATCACAGATCTGGACCACCACAGATCTGCACCATCACAGATCTGGACCACCAAAGATCTGCACCATCATAGATCTGGACCACCACAGATCTGCACCATCACAGATCTGGACCACCAAAGATCTGCACCATCACAGATCTGGACCACCAAAGATCTGCACCATCACAGATCTGGACCACCACAGATCTGCACCATCACAGATCTGGACCACCACAGATCTGGACCACCACAGATCTGCACCATCATCACAGATCTGGACCACCAAAAATCTGGACCAACACAGATCTGGACCACCAAAGATCTGCACCATCATCACAGATCTGGACCACCAAAAATCTGGACCATCACAGATCTGGACCACCAAAAATCTGGACCATCACAGATCTGACCCCCAAAAATCTGGACCATCACAGATCTGGACCACCAAAAACCTGGACCTCCACAGATCTGGACCACCAAAAAATCTGGACCATCACAGATCTGCAGCTGGAAACTGATGCAAAGAAAAGTATCATTTCATACAGAGAATTGTGTCTGTAGACAACAACCAGCTGGTCAGTTTAACCGATATAACCTGGAGACCCTCACACAGACCACCATCACATACGTCAGGGGGCAACTCCAACCCTCGAGGCCCAGCATCCTGCAGGTCTTAGCAGTTTCCCTGTGGAGCACGCCTTGTGAAGCTCTGCACAATTACCCATTGATTTGAATCAGGTGTGTCGCAGCAGGGAAACTCCTAATACCTGCAGGATGTCAGCCCTCGAGGACTGGACTTGCCCACCCATGACATACATGGTCTGGTATCCTGGACAAGTCCATGAGTCACGGTGAAGGAAAACCACTCAATCTGCATCCAGATTGTCTCACCATTGATCACATATTTCCAATCAGAGCTGGTCAATCAATGATTCAGCTGATTGATGACACATTTCAAACCAACAGGTAGAGCCATTTTGACCAGTCTGCCCAGTTCTAGCCTGTTGGACCATCATTACTGGGACTCATCTGGCTGGGACACCAGTTACCTGTTGATTCTGGTCAGATGGATTTCAACAGGGTTTACATTTTTTTCCCCTCTTTTAACTGTCTGAAAAAACTGGAAGTAGAATAATAACAATAATTACTACTATTATTATTATAACTACTACTACTACTACTAATAATAATAATTCTCAGAACTGGTCGCACCAGACAACCAACAGACTAAAAACATGCGTTTGTCCCCATATAAAACTCACACATCATTTTTATGGAACTCTCATTATATCAGACCAGTTTTTTGTCATGAAGCTGGAAAATCATTTTTAATATAGTCCAAATCAGGTTTTATTTCTCAGACGAAGATAAATTCAGCTGCAGAATCCAACAGTTAGATACAGAGGAAAAAGGACTGAGTCCACCCGCATTTATTAAAGGAAATTAAGGAAAAGATCAGGAGGCAGAACTCTGACCTCATCGTCTGAAATATTCTCCTGGAGCAATAAAAAGTAAATAGGAAGAGGAATTAGTAAACATAGTTTTTATAAATCCTGGTCCAGGATGGAAACTGATCCAGGAGACGACAACACGAGGTTTTCAACCTCACGGGGAATTTCAGAAACACAGAAACTAACAAGTTTAAAGATAAAAAAAATATAAGAATAAAAGTAACAAAACCAAATTCCATCCACAGGCTTTCTGATTCTAAAGAATGTCTGCAGGGTACAGAACCAGTTACCCACACTGGTTTTAAAGTCTTTTATCCACCACGTCTGAATCACACACACACACACACACACACACACACACACACACGACACTTCAATCACCAAAACATGCAGCCATTAAATCCCACTGCAAGGATTTCTCCTAAATGTCAGGATTGGAGGGAATTCTGGATGAAATCTGATCCAAATTCTGCTGGATTAAAATTTTAGCTGGAAATGACTCAGACTGGTTTTACTGGTGTGTAAACGGAACCAACTCAAATAAATGGGAGGAAAATCTTTTTTAAAAAATCTAAAATCTAAATCCCATTTAATTTTTTCAAATGGATAGAAAAATTTAACTGCATTTTTATTATCAAATCAACAGGAAATTTAAAATATCCTCAAATTTAGTTTCTACTTTAAATAATGGCAGATCAGTTTAGGGGGGTGGTGTATACATTTTCCTCTCAGGCTGGCTTGTTTCCTCCAAGCCCACCCCCCCCACACCACCACCATGCACTACGCACACAACCCCCCACCACCACCTCTTCCTTCTCTACCTTCCAGCCCCCCCCCCCCCCCCCCCCCCGGCACACATTCCAGCCAACTTCCCCATGAATACGATGACTGTCTCAGAAATTTAAAACTCCTCCATTCGCCTCCACCCTGAACGCCACACGGACACACACAGCCGCCATGTTGGCGGCGTGGTCAGGGGTCAGGGCCCCGCGGCCCCTGGAGCAGCGACTCAGAGGCAGAAAAGCGAATTGAACTGGTATTCTTGTGGAAAGCACCCCCGCCCCCCTTTCATAAGAGTTAGTTCCATCTGAACACCCCTCCCTCAAGCACACACCTCCCTCCAGGCTCCATTTCAGACACAGACCAGTTCAGATTTGAACTGGGGTTTTTATGTTGTTGTTTTGTTTTGTTTTAAATTAATTTCAAGGACATTTATCTCAAACTGGGAGTCCACCACAAAACACACACGCACACACACACCTCCTGGCTGCAGAAATGGATTCTAATAGAGAAAAAATATTTCAAACAGTAAAGGTTCAAGTTACGTGACTTTAATGTTTATTTATCAAGTGTTTTAAAAAAAAGCCAACATATTAATAAAGACGCAGAAAGACCGAAAAGCTTCAGTTCGACGAACTCCAGCGGAATTTCACTGGATTATTTTGTTAAAATAAATGGGACCTAAACGCGCGTGCACGTCCTGGATGAGCCAGTGTTTTGTGCGCGCGTTCATATGGAAACAACCGTCCTTTTGTGAGTGGATGTGGATGATGTGGCGCGTGCTGGCTGACAGTGTGAACGGCCATTTTAAGAGACGCTTCTAAAATAATAAGAACTCTCATTTTAACCATTTCCTTCCCACTTCACATAAACACGCGCACGTGCAGCGGCCCACTTTGGGCTGCTGGGAGGAAGGAGCACAAGGCACCGCTGAGGAGACCCGGAAGGGCACGCGACGCTGTCTGCGCTGTGCTCCAGCTCCACGCAATGCTGCGCCATTTTGCCCTCAGATGCCTGACGTGGAGCGGTGACGCACCACGTGCTGTGGAGCCATGAAGGCCCACGGTGCCACCCCCAGCTCCCAGATCACCTTTATGGCCCGTCAGGGTCCGGGTTTCTGGAGGAGACGTGACAAAATGCTGCCATGTTGGGGCCAACCCTGCACACAAACCACCTTCCTCATTTTCTTCTTCCTCTGCTGCCATGTTGCAGCGTTGTTTATCGTGCGCGCGACCAGCAGAGCGAGCGCCCCCAAAATAACCCGAATATTTAACCTCAGTTCATGTTTATACAACAACAAGTCAGCAATCACAAGTTGGTGTTTATTTATAGCCTCTTGGTCCATTGATCATCCTGATCACACGCGCACAACCACACACACACACACACACGAGGGAGTCGTGCATGGCGCTCATCTCTTATCTGTGCCAAAGGTTACAGGCAGGAATGATGGGCTGGAAGCAAATTCCAGGATACAGTTAGAAACAGGTCAAATGTAGAGCTGAGCACTAACTCACACCAACACACACCACAAAGTTCCAACCAAATAAAATTAATTTCAATTGGCACTTTTAATCTAATAATTCTCAGTTTTACGTCCGAAACAAAAACGTTTCGGACGTAAAATATTAGAGCCATTAAACTTTTTAAAAAAAGAAAAAAAAAAACAACAAAAAATAACAATAGATAATTCTGTCCACAAAGTAGAGCGAAAGTGATAAAAAGCTGAAGCTCATTTCACTTTTTCTTTTTATCTTTTAATTACAGCAGAACTTGTTTGGTTGTATTGTTTGTTTTTTATTTAACTAAAAATATAACTAATTAAATAAATAAGTTGAAATATATATTTAATAAATTATCTAAAATAGATAAATCGCAGAAAATCAGCCAACTCGCTAAACGTGAGGCCAGCGTTATTAATTACAATAATAATAATAATAATAAAAAGTGGGGGGCACTAATAAGCGCCAGAACTGACTGGAACACACGAAAAAGACAAGTTTGGTCAAAAGCCACAGAAAGGTGTCTTTATTATTATTATTATTTTTAATTTTATCATCACTGCTAATACAAATTAATTTTATGAGGCTCCAAACAAACATTTACGCAACACGTTCCTAAAGGAGCGAATATTTCCCAGCGCGCTGGGGGGTGGGGGGCGGAAGTGTAGAGAAAAGAAAGGTGTTGCTCGTGCTGGGGGCTTGCTCTCTTCAGGATTTTTATCTCCACCTGTTAAACTGGATCCAGACCACCATCAAACCTTCACAGGGAAGGAGAAAACCTGCACGCGCGCACACACACACACACACACACACTCCAACACACACACAGTGAGTGAAAGCAGCTCCATTCAGCTCAGCAGCAATGGCCGACAACGTCCACAGTCACACAAACCAGCACCACCTAAAACACCACCTTCAACCCCCCCACAGCCTCCACAAACCTACAGACGGTGTGTTACCATGGAAGGTGCGCGTGCTTGTGACCCTGCTAACAATTTGTGTCCAGAAGGAGAAACCTAGCCGTTTGCAGAGCAAGGCCCGCACGCTGGGTTGCAACACATGACAGCCTTTAGAGAGGAAGAGGAGGAGGACAGGAAGAGAAATGATGAAGGTGCTTCTGTACCTTTGTTTTTTGGGGACGGAGTGTTCAACCTCGATCCGTTTACCATGAAGTTCCACTTTACCTGGAAAACACAAAGCAGACGGAGAGCTGAACCCAGCGGCTACATGCTAGCTGTTTACTAGCTGAGTAGGCCTGATGAGGAAGGCTCTGCTCCCAACACACACAGCTGAGGTGGACGACCCTTCACCCGCCACCTCATTATTCCTTTTTAACCTGTTCACGCGCTCTAATGTAATGCAGCATAAAAAAGTGACAGAAACAAATATTTAGACATGATTTTTTAAAGTTAGGAGCCCCCTTCGCCACACTGCTGCTCCTTCGCTCTCAGCTAGTTTTATCCAGTTTGTTTGGGAATTTTAATGGCAGTCCAAACTGGGTGTTCAGGGAATTTCGTGAGGGTCCACGCCAGAGCAGGGAGACCTCTTATTTTAACAATACACATGGAGGAAGCCCTAAAAAAACAGTCCACGGAAGAACCTGAGATAGAGACCCAGGTGTAACACGTTGGCGTGGACTGCTGCTGCTGTGGGGTCTGGTTTTGGGGGGAAACTGGGGAAAATATTCCTCTATCTTTGTCAGAGTGGACTCAAAGGGGGAGGGGAGGCAGCTAGGCTTCTTTCAGTATCACAGGAGAAAAGGCTACTCAATCCAACCTGCTAGAGGGGGGTGCAGAAACAAAAACCTTCTTTATATATAATTATTTAAAAAAATGAAAATAGATGAAATCATTTAATTTTTATTTGTGTTCAGACTCGCCAGTGAGCTGCAGATCTTTATTTTTTCTGGCATCCAGCAGCTACAACTGAACGTTTACACTCCCGTCTGTTCCTCCCCCTGCAAAAGTTGAATTGACTCCCTTGGGCGTGTAGCCCCCCCAACACACCACGATTCAATCAGCCACTATCAATGAATTAAATGCGTAAATGTATTTTTATCCAGGAGAAGGGAGGTGGACGGAGCGTGGAAGTGGGACACGCCGCTGAAGGTGAGCATGCAGCCGGGCTCAGCACACCGGCATCCAGCTTCCACAGATACAATGAGTGACATTAACAAGGGGGGGAGAAAGAGAGAGAGAGAGAGAGAGAGAGAGAGGAGTAAGACGGGGGCTCAGGGACGAGTGGTCCATCTGAACTCACCAGAAAACGTCTCGATTGCTTTCATGGCCCAGTGGTCGTCGGGACAATCCACGAATGCGTAGCCGTTTTTCATGAGAAACTGTCCGGAGTACGGGATCTTGTGGTCGTCAAAGGTTTTCTCCAAGTCCTCGGCGGTCACGCTGTCACCGAGATTCCCAATGTAGAGCTTGTGCATGTTGAAAATTCTTTATCACAGCCCAAAAATAGAAAATGGAAAAGAAAGCCAGAAAAATAAAAATATAACCAGAAAAAGTTTTTATCCTCGCGCAGAAAGATCCGGTTACTCTCCACACACACAAAGTGGAAATCACGTCAAACTGATTAATATTGATTTTTTTTATTATTACTACTTTGTTTTTAAGGATCTAGAGTCGGCGTTTTGTTTTCTGCAGAAAATAAAAATAAAAACTAAATTCTCTGAAGCGGACTCAGACGGAAACGCGGCAGAAGTGGCGGAGCAGCAGCACAAATATATCCGTGGACTCGTAGCCGGTCCCGGCAGTCCGATAAGCAGCTCTGTACCGCGCCGTGGAGGAGCTGGTTGGAACTGGGTTCACTGGTGATGGGTCTGTGGTGGAGGACTGGGAACTATGGCGGTGTGAGACCGGGGGAAGTGTTTTCCTCTCTCTCTCTCTCTCCAGTTTTGTAGCCGTCCCTGTTTCAGCCTCCTGCCGGTGAAGGGGGGTGGTGGTGGTGGTGGTGGTGGCAGGGGGGGGGGGGGGGGTGACGCCGCCCCTCCACTGACTCCGATTCAGTTTTTTTTTCCTGAGGAAACCACGTGCTCTGTTTGGAGTAGGTTAGAGAGGCGGAAGGGGAGGGGTATCGCTCACATATGGTGTGTTTGTGTGCCAGATGAGCGCGTGCGCATGTGGACACACAAAGTGGAGGTCCCTGGTACCGTTTCTGGTTCCGGATGTTCTGTTGCGCGCTGGAGCTTTTATGCAACACGGTGGACACACATGAGCTTAATGCGCTCGTGCCTGCGCAGATTAGGCTATAATCAGACACCAGTGGAGGATGTAGGCCCGAGATGAGGCTGGCCAAGCTCCCTGTGCCCAACTGGTGTTATTGTCCAATCCAGTCCACCCAACCCGACCCGAGCACCCAGGTGGTGGCCCAGGCTGCTTCACGGTCCCGTTCTCAGCTTCCAGGGCGCCGCCTTCTGCTTCCATCGCTCCGCGCCATCTCCCCCCAACCTGGAGAGGATCTCCGCTCACGGTCACACAAACACCCGGACCAGATCCTGTGGTCCAAATCATTTCTTTTAAATATTCTGCTTTCAATGGCGGCCTAACTGCGCCAACACAGAGCTGCCGCAACAGCTGCGGCCGCAGGTCTGCTTTCATGACTTCCAACAGGCGGTGACACATGTTGGGAAACTTGATGGATTCTGGACTCGACCAGGGACGTGAAATACTGGATCTGTTTCACCACCTCTGCACATTTAGTATGCTAGGTGGGCGCAGGCGGCAGGATTGCGCAGACAGTGAGCGGCAAATTGCACAAGCTCTCAAAATGGAGGAAGTGACAGACGCAAGGCCTGCAGCGTGCGCACCGAATCCTGGTTCGGTGAGCGGTTCTGATGGTTTGACACGGCTCTACGGAGCTGGTGTCTAGTCGAAGAGGAGTTCCCGTGACTCGGGACACGGCTGGAGGAGACCTGGCGCTCCTTCCTGCTCCTGAGCCGGCGCAGTCACAAAATGGCTCCTACCCGCACAAAATGGATCCAAAACCTGGACAGAGGCTGAGCTGGGGCCGCGTGCGTTCATCCCTACGTGCCTTTCAGATTTACTCTGTTCACGTACTTAAGCCTTACCCTAGACATTTCTATTCAAATAAGCAGAATCTAAAATGTAGTTGTTGTAGTTAAGCTATTAACATAAAGAAGGTAACAGTCTAGTTATAAACGCATATTTGGTTCCGAGTAAAATGTTGAGCTGGAACCAGCTGATAGTAAAATTCAGAACCTGATGTCACGACTAACTCATTTTTTGAATTAAACATTTCAAAGTGTGGAATTAAAACTTTGATTTCCATCATGCTGGGGCTAAGAGTCGTCTCTCTCTCCCCCCGCATTGTGAAAACTGTTAAGTGTTTTCCTCCAGACCACCAGCTCTTCTCCCAACCCCCATTTTCTATTTCTGAAACACACAGAGGTCAAAGGTCATAGTATTCAGGGGTCAGTAAATGCAGCGGCTGCATATAAACAGAAATTAAAGACGTGTGTGACTTGTGGCTTCGGTCCAGATGAGCTACAGAATCCAGGAACATTTTTGAAGTTTGTAAAGTTGATTGTTTCAAGGATTTTTTTTTTTTCTAATTTCCTCTCCACTCCTGGAAAAGCTACCTGTTGACCTTTTTGTTCCTTTTCTTGGCAGGAATATATACATTCTCTACATTTGGCCAGATTTATGATCACCAAAAATCTGAAGTTTGACCGATGTGCGTCTGAAGATGACAGAAAAACTAAAATAATTTCAACTAAACATTTGTTAAATTAATTTCACACAGACGAGGATGGAGCACCACATTTTCTTTATTTATTAAATCTGTATATAAAGTTTGAAAAAAAAAAGCTGGAATAAAAAGCTTATTTTCTGTGGAAAACATCTTCTTGTCCTGTTTGATCAGTTTAAAACACAAAACTCAGATTCTGACATTAAATTATTAAATAATTACAATGAGCTGAATTTACTCAATGATTTCTTTTGCAAAAAAAAAAAAAAGAAAAAAAAAAAGAAAAAAAAAAAAAAAAAAGGAAATAAAAAAGGGGGGAAAAAAAGAAAGGAGAAACAGACATTAAATGATTTTAGATATTAAAATAGAATAAATAAAAATACACAGTTTGAATATTTCTTTGCTTGCTGCTCTCACACCTGAAGAGAAAAACAACCTGAAATTGTAATTTTCCCAAAACATTTCCCACAAACTGGTCACGAGCCGGTACGCTGGTTTCTGGTGGGGGCGGTTCCCAGAAACGGAGAACTAATTAAATCACTGCCTGAGTTCTCTACCTGTGTTCTTGCTCAAAGTTTGTTCTACGTTCCTCTGCTTCTGTCCTGTTTTCGTGTTATTCTATGTTCTCCTGTGTTCTGTTCCTGTTATTTAATGTTCTCCATTGTTCCGTTCCTGTCATTTTGTTCTCCTGTTATTCTATGTTCTTTTATGTTCTGTTACTGTTATACGTTCTCCTGTGTTTTCTTCCTGTTATTCTATGTTCTCTTGTTTTGTTCTTGTTATTCTGTGTTCTCTTATGTTCTGTTCCTGTTATTGTATGTTCTCATGTGTGATGTTCATGTTGTTCTATGTTCTCATATCTTCTGTTCTTATTTTATGTTCTTTGTTCTGTTCCTGTTATTTTATGTTCTCCTGTGTTTTGTTCCTGTTATTCTACATTCATCTGTCCTGTTCTTTTTATTCTGTTCTCCTGTTTTCTGTTCCGGTGTTGTTCTATGTTCTCATATGCTGTGTTCCTGTAATTCTATGTTCTCGTTTTTTGTTCCTGTTATATGTTCTCCTGTGTTCTGTTCTTATGTGCTCTGTTCCTGTTCTATGTTTTCCTGTTTCCTATTCCTGTATTCTACTTCTGTGTTGCGTTCTCCTTCATAAGTTCTCTCCATTCTACCACGTTCTCCTCCCGTGCCGTTTGTTCTGCGATATCTGTTTAGTGTTCCTGTTCCACTTTAAGTTCTCCTGCACTGTTCCATGTCGCCCGTGCTTGTGTTCTATGTTCTTCACTGTGTTGAAGTTTATTCTGCTCCTGTGTTCTCCCGTATCCTGGCCCGTTGTTCTGCTCTCCTGTTCTCTTCCTCCTCCCCCCTTGTGTTCTCCTGTGTTTAGATCCCAGATTGGACCTCCTTACCTGCTGTGGATATCTGTGTTCTCAGACGGATCATTTGTACTGATCAGATCAGATGTTCTTCTCTCGTCTGAACGGGCCAGAGTTTAAACTGAAGAAAAACTAACCAGAATTAATTCTGTCATTTACGCCGAGAACAAATGAAGCTTGACAGGATGAGAACGTGACCTTCAATAATGTCAACACATGCTGTGAAAACAGGAACAAGATTGAATGTTCTGATCTGATATCAGACTTTTTCCAGGGACCTTTTGCACAAAACTAGGACAGGGGAATAAGCCGGGATATTTTGGTTATCCTGGATCAACATATCCATGATACAGTTGCCCAGAAGTGGGATAGCGGATTGTGGGATATGTTATGGTAAGTTACCATGGAGATTGATTTTTTGGAGCTAGCATCGTCTGGACCGGGCTAAGTTCCAGGATAAATTTTGTCTCATCCCTTATTACTAGGGATGTACAATGTTGGAATTTTGGCTGATATCCAATATGCCGATATTTTAAAACTCATGTGGCCGATAACCGATATCGATACTGATATTAAAGCTGAATAAAAGCAGTCATAGCAAATAGCAGTTTTGTTATCCATTTCCAACACTTTGAAAAATAGGGGTGGGAAAAAATATCTATACATTGAAGTATCGCGATATTTTCATATGCTGATATCAAGTAGTATTTTCAAACATGGTATCAATAGATTTTACTTACAAAATCTTGCAAGATTTCGTCGTTCTGTTACAAACACAATATTTTGCGAATTCTTGCAAGAATTCGTTTGTAATATTGATCGATACTGTGTTATTAAATGTCAACATGACATCAGCATATGAAAATATCGCAAAATTTTCATGAATTCTTGTGAGATTTTGTAACAGAACGATGAAATATCGCAAGATTTTGTTAGTAAAATAGATCAATACCTCGTTTTTAAATGTCAATGATGATACCAGCATATAAAAAATATTGTGATATTTCAATGTATTGATATTTTTTTCCCACCCCTAGTCTTTAGAAGTTTTAAAGTCTGTAAAAAATAAGTTTTTGAAGAAGTTGTTTTGAGTTTTCTTTAGACTTCAGAAACAGCGGGCTGATCATTTAAATATCGTTTAAACATTGGTGGGGTGGCCGATGTCTGATATTCAGTTTTAAGGCCGGTAAACACTGATACCGATATAGAGGGCCGATTATATCGTGCATTCCTACTTATTCCTACTAATTCCACTGTCCGCAACACACTGCCATCACATTCATCTTCACCCACGGTCATTATTTTAACACTTGTGATCATAAATTGCAAAGATTTTAGATCAATTATTTGAGATGATTTTGCAATTATTATACTAACTTGACTTTCTAATAGAGTGCATATAAAACACACATCCCATGTAAATACTGTACACATCAAATGTGATGTTATGATGTAGTGATAGAGAAATTAAACCATGAGCTCCTTTCAAAATTCACGTCTCACAGCGTTCTATAATTATACTGCACTGCAAGGTGCGCTTACGCAATCAGATAGTAGCAAATAATTTGCCAGTGTGTTAATAATAAATCAATTTATAATACAGTTGAAGGAAATGGACAGTGTATACTTGTAAAGAAGTTTTCAGCTGTCCAATCACTGGGCTGAATTTCTGCAGTGTCCAGTCTGCATTTGGTCTGAAGGAAGCTCGTCCAATCAGATGGCTGGATGTAAACTTTTGCAAAATGCTAAATAAATCATAAAGTGTCAAAGTTAGAAATATCAAAAGCCAAAGCAGACGCCTGCTACAACATGTTCAACATTTTAGTAGCTGAATGGGCACAGTGGCACTGACGATGCAGGGAGGCATTAAAGCAATCCTTACTGATGTTGCATTCTTACAATATTTTTCTAATAAGGTAAAATGCTATGAATGAGGTGATGGAACTCTGAAATACAAGACAAACCCGCCATTTATCAAAATAAAATATTATTCCAATCTCTAAATATTCAATGAAAACTCCAACCAATCCTTGAAGTGGGGCGCACCCCTAGGATTGGCCAAGGGACCTGCCTGCCAGACCTTTGCTTCTGCATTGGGAGGCGGAGGGAATGAGGGGGTGTGTCTTAGGAGTGAGGCGGGACTGTTTATATTCAAATAATCTGGCTGTACTTTCTGAAATGCAAAATCGGTAAGGGTTGCTTTAACCTACTAGCCCTACTTACTTACACCCATTAGCGCTACTTGTTAGCCCTACCCCTACATTTTTCACGTTCCCATGAAGGTAGTGCTGTCCCAATCCCTCTTTGCGTGTAGGGGACGTGGACATAACGAGGGGTAGGGGGTATGAATCTAGCCCTTCAGAGCGAGGGACGTCAGATGCTGACTTAATGAAGGGAACAGCAGCAACCTCCGGAGAGCGACAGGACTCAGAGAAGAAAACTCACAAATGTACATATGTACAGATTACACGTTTGTTCGTAACGTTAGCTTGTAAACTGCGAAGGCTTTTCGGCAGTTTACAAGAGACAACAGTCGTCAATGGCGATGTCTTCTCCGTGTGGTTGTTTTGTTTATTGATCAACTGAAGCATGATGATAGATAAAAAAAAAAAAAGAAAAACGACTGCGACTGGTAACTCTGTGTTGATGCAGGGTGTGTTGTTATGGTGAGACGTGTGCGCAAACGTCACTACGCAGTCATGTGCCTGAATGTAAATGCAGCAAGTGGTGTCCCAATTCCTAGGGAAGATTACGAATCCCTACCCCTTGTGGCTTAAATTCGAGGGCTAGTGGTAGTGAGTAGGGGGAACATTGGGATTGGGACTAAGTGCTAAAGGCTGCAACAGGATCAATGGTGTGAATGCATAAATGCACTCCTGATTTTGTGCAATAGGCCCCAACAAAAACTAAATTAACTCAGAACTGAACCTAAGCCATTTCAGTAAATAACTGAGAATTTTTAACTGAGTCAAGTCTCTGATTAAAATGTTAATAAAAGCAGAATCTCATCAACATTTTATTCACAGTAGAACATGAACAAATCAGATGATGAAACTGACATTTTACTATTTGATGGAAAATATTCTGATTGTAATCTGATGGCAGCAACACGTCTGTATAAAGCAGTTCCAGGATGATCATCATTATGCAGCATCTCCTCTTCTTTTAACATCTGTCTGCAAACGTCTGGGAAGTGAGGAGAGCAGCTGCTGGAGTTTTAGAGAGGAATGTTGTCTCATTCTGGTCTGATGCAGGATTCTAGCTGCTCAACAGTCCTGGATCTTGGTTGCTGGATTTCTGCTTTCATGATGCTCCAGATGTTTTCTACTGGTGAAAGGTCTGGACTGCAGGCAGACCAGTTCAGCAGCCGGTCTCTTCTACTGTTTCCAGCCATGCTGTTGTGATGGATGCAGTATGTGGTTCAGCATCGTCTTGCTGAAATCTGCAAGGTTTCCCTGAAAGAGACGTCTGGATGGAAGCAGATGTTGCTCTAAAACCTCTGTGTACTTTCCAGCTTTGATGGAGCTTCACAGATGTGGAGATTCCTCCTGATTCTGCTTTTAATGCAGATCACCAGCATCCAGCCTTGTCCCATGCACACAGAGATTCCTCCTGATTCTCTCCATCTTCTGGTGATATTCTACACTGTAGATGGAGGATCTTCAGAGTCTGAGGAACATTTTTCAGAAATTGTTCCACAACTTTTAGAGTCAGTTTGTCTCAGATTAGTGAACCTCTGTCCATTTTTTCCATCTGAGAGACTCTGCCTCTCTGAAATGCTCCTTTTATACCCAGTCATGTTACTGATCTGTCACCAGTTAACCTGATAAGTTGTCAAATCCTCTTCCAGTTGTTACATTTCCAGCCTTTTCTTGCTCCTGTTACACCTTTTTACAGACGTGTTGCTGCCATCAGATTCACAATCAGAATATTTTACATTAAACGGTAAAAAGTCTCAATTTCATCATCTGATATGTTTTTATATTTTACTGGGAATAAAATATGCTGATGAGGTTTAGAAATGATTGTTTTCTGTTTTTACACTTCATTCAGATTCCTGACTTAAAAATCTGGAGTTGTAGATTAAGAACAAACATTTTGACTTTCCAGACGGAGAAAACTAAAATATCCTTGATTGAGCTGTAGGAAAAGCTGCAAAATGATCTGTGAAACTGGTTAATGTGGGAGTGCTGGTGCAGGACGGCGACGTGTGCAGCTCCTCAGAGGACGTCCAGGTTCCACTCAAGTCCCCAAGTTTGCATCAGAGAAGAAGTTTATGCCTGGAAGGAGAGAAAGAACTGGAATTAAGAATTTCATAATGTCTGATTATTTTGATTTATTCTGATTATTCACAAACAAAAACTCCAGAGCAAATCCTTGTTTAGGTTTCTCTTCATGTCCAGGTGGAAAAGCTCCATCATGAGGTCCTGCAGAGACACTGAAGACACGTCTGTGTGAAGTTGTCCTCTTATTTCTGGTGTGACTGTGAAGCTTCTGGACTTTTTGCACATGTGAAGGACATTTTGAATCAAGTCTGAGGACAGAATTGTGCTCAGGTCATGTTTCCATCTGCACCCTGGATTTTTGTCCTGTTACTAGGGTGGAAAAAATATTGATACACTGAAATATTGTGACATTTTCATATGCCGATACCATATCTATATTTAAAAACGCGGTATCAATCTATTTTACTAATGAAATCTCGCGAGAGTTCATTGTTCTGTTATGAAATCTTGCGGTATTTCGTGAAATCTAATGAGATTTTGTGACAAAACGATGATATCTTGTAAAATAGATCGATACCAAGTTTTCGAATACAGATATGGTATCGGCATATCGCTTGATATTTCAGTGTATTGATATTTTTTCCCACCCGTACCTGTGTGAAACATGAAACGAGCTGCAGGTGAGTCCAGCGTGTCCCTCTACTGTCTTTAAGTCCAACACTTTCATCCGTCCACATCTGGGGACGTCCAGCTGCTGCAGGACTAATGAGACCCACATCAGCCCTGCAGAGACAGATCGGTTCCGTTTCCTCTTATTTTTCCTGGTTTTTCCTAATCCTGAGGCTCCAGACCAGATGTCCACCTTTGTCCTCCTCCTCGTTTACAGTCCACAACGTTCAGCTCAGTAAACAAGTAAACAATTCCTGTGTTTACTCTGCTCGTTGTGGATCAGAACCAGAACTAGCAGATGTGACTTGATGGAGCCTGATGGGAACTGATGAGACCTGGTCACCACCAGAACAAACTACTTATCAGCTCATAAAATCTTAAGTTTTATGTACTAAGACCAGAAAACGGCAAAAGTTTCAACTTTGGTCTGAAAATCAGGATTTGGAAAGTGGATTTACAAAAAACCGCAGAGACCTGCGGCCCACTTTTAGACCATACCCTCCCCAATCAAACGGCTAATTACCTCATGCACTTGTTTTCAGCTCTGCAGAGGCCTGATAACGAGCCGTTCATATGATTCAGGTGTGTCGGAGAAAGGACGCAACCTAAATGTGCAGGGTAGTAGCTCTGGAGGACCGGACTAGGGCACCCCTGCACTACAGCATCATTATTTTATCAGAATAACTGTAACTTCTGATCAGTGCCGGAGCAGCTGGTAACTGTGGGACTAACTGGAAGCACACCAGTGTGTCAGGTTTTATCTTCAACCTCATCAGAAACAACCAAAGCTTTTACACAGAACTGAAACACGAAGCAGTCGAGGGAAATTAAGAAAATTAGGACTGATTTTAACAAACGAACTCAGCTCCTTTTTTTTCCTTCTTCTTCTTTTTAGCTCCTTAACCTCCAGAATAATCTCCTAACCAGACGCTCACACAGTAAATGAAGTATAATAACCAGGTTTGGGACATCCAGGACCTCAGAGAACAGATTCAGTCTTAAAAATGTGTCCGTTATTCTGCCTGAAGAAATATAAATCAGGAGAAATTTTTGACCTAAAACACACTTACAGTCTGGTTTTGGGAACTTTTGGATCCAAACTTTGACCAAAACTTACAAATAAACTATTTTCCTGTTTTACTACTGTCATTTTTTCAGCTTTTATGAGGACAAATCAAGATTTAAATGATTAAGTTTAGAAGAAAAATCCACAGACAGAAAATTAACTGAAAGAATTTTTTTTGTTTTAATGTGGAAAAGCTCTTCCCTCTGGTTTTCCTGCTTTCAGCAAGTTATCTTCTGGACCACATGAGCTGTGAAAAAAGGACAACAAGCCTGTTGTTGTTGGCCAGCGTCTAAACAGAAGTGAGAAAACTCAGCCTCCCCCACCCAGAAATGAAATAACTTAAAAATGAATTATTCAAACTCAGAAACAGAAAAGAATTATTAAATCTTTTCCTTCAATATCCCAAATCCTGCAGACAGAAACAGCTTCAACATGTTTGGTTCATTCAGGAAATTGTGATAATTTTTACCTCCAAATTCTTATTTTCATGTGAGCAGATTTTCCCAAAATGAGGAACTATAAAGTCGATAGATTACTCATGTCTGTTTTCATGCCTTTTCTTCATCTGCAGCCTCGTTTTTAAAATGAAAAAAAGTTTTCCAAAAAGAAAAAATTAAAGAGAAATTAACAAATGAAGACACACAAGACCAAAAGCAGGGAAACAGTCCGCTTCAGGACTCAGCATGAAAACAGGATCAGGTTGTGGTTTGGGGTTAAAACACTTCAGAAAAATTCCTCCAGACCCAACAAAGCAAATTAATGGCTTTAAAAACTAATCTGGACTTTTAAAAAAAACCCTCACTCTGATCAAATAAGAAGCTTCAATAATTAGAGAGAAAAGCAGCAGCTTTTTCCACATTTCACATCATCCGACAGGAAAACTGTTGCTCGACACGATTTCACGTTTTCCTTTGAGGTTCACACAAAGAAAAAAAGGAGAAAAATGTTTCTTTACATTTTTTTCTCTTTTTGGCAATAATAAGAATCAGTGTTTTGAATTTTTTTAACAAACGTTGAGAAAATTTAAAAATAAGGTCAGATAAATTATCCAAACTTGGGTAATGGGATTATATATGCTTACTTCTGGTATTATAGCCTATAGGGCTGAGAGTTTATCAAAAATTAATTGAAACTGTCATTCAGAACAATTAATTGCTGTAATCTTACTCATGTCAATTATTTCTGTTAGCAAAATTTATAAATATTCATTAAATGACTGGATATAGTTAAACCGTGTGCTTCCGTTCACTTATTTTAAAATCAATATCTGCTGCTCTTCTGTTATGAAAATATTTGCAACAAATACTTGCAGTAACCCATGAAGACTAAAAAAACAACAACATTAAAATAATTTCCAATTAATCGTAATTGAGGCAACATGTTCAATTAATCGGGATTTTGATTTGAGGTCATATCGCCCAGCTTTAGTATTTGGTAGATGCTGGTTTGTTACCACATATTCTTTAACAGATTAAAATCAAGCTGCTAAAACATTTAGCTTTACCAAACAGCCGTTAAAGGGTTAAGTCAAGTTAAACTGGGCTTTTCCCACCTTTTCTAGTAAACTTATTTCTTACAAGATTTGCTGAATCTTGCAGATTCATATAATCTTTTTCTTCTATCATCATTTTCTGAAGGATTTCTGTGGATTTTTCCACCAGGCTGAACTGTAACAAACTATTTTCATCCCCAAAAAATGAAAAAATAGAAAATTCTGATAGAGTATAACAAGAAAATGTGTTTTATAATTCTGTTGTTTCACAACAGCTGATATAAGTATTTTTTGTAGTTTAAAGTTAACTTTTAAGCTTTTTTTTTGTGTCAGTGAAAAAGAAGATTAATGCAGATGTTTGTGTTTGGACATGGAGGAAACAGGAGGTGAGGGATAAAAAGCAGCTTCCAAACGATTTATTGTTGTTCATCAGTAATGTATAAAACTGTTTGGGATGACTTAAAATAAGTGTTTAAACAAGGCCTGAGGGAGCAAGTAAGATCAATCTATCCTATTTAAATCAAATAAGTATCCTGTCAGAGCAGATAGTCTTTCAATAAAATCTATAATTTTAATAAATTCATTCTGGTATGTTTCTGTGATCAGAACTGTGTGAAATATTTAACTTGGTGTATTAACTGATGAGTGGTTGTGGATGAATGAACAGTTCTGACCTTCTTCGGGAAATGTGGGTGAATATCATGTTGTAGGAAAACGTGAAATATTTTTCACCACAAAAATAAGGTGATCTAACAGAGATTCAGTCTTTTATACCAAAGAACTTGTGGTGTTTTGTTAGTGTGGAAGAAAACCTCGGATTCTCCTGAACAAATAAATTGATTCAGGAAAGAAACCGAAAATAAGGAAAAACTAAATTAGATCAGGGGAATTAAAAGTTTGATTTGATCGTTTTAACCTAAATGGAGCAAATCCGAACTGCTAACTGAAATTCTTTCTTTTATGAATCTGGAAGTTTTAAAGATGCGAATTCCGTCGGATTTCAGTCAAACTGCTTGTTTTCATTCCCAACTGTGTGGGATCAGAATCCAGTCTAAAAAGAGTCTGATGAACCAGGAGCGAATCGGACTCACCGACCACGAACTCGGTCAAATATCAGTCCAGTTTCCTCGTGAGGTGCACGGCAGGAAGAAGACGGAGCTGGCCGCTTTGTGTTCCAGCACAAAATGGAGCGAGACAGAGGGAAAGAGAGAGGGGGAGGAGAGGAGAGGAGAGGAGAGGAGAGGGGGAGGAGAGAGGGGAGTGGGGGAGGGATCAGTTCCTGCACGGGTTCCACAAACAGCCAGAGATGATCGGGTAAAAGGACCCGTCTAATTCCTGCACGGCGTGGTTGGATTTTACAGATGTTAGAAATGGGACATGCGGGGTTTATTTATGGAAACGTAAGCACAAACAAATTTCTAAAAATGTTCAGGGCACAGATAGGGAGAAAAATATTTCGCAAATGAATAAAGCGGAAAATGTCCAGGAACAAATAGGAACTCACTCTTTTATCTCGGTTCAAAATATTCCTGCTTGTTCAATTTAGCCTACTTATAGTTTTTGTTTTAGTTCTTTTAAACTTTAATTTTCTTTTTACTTGAAACAACAGACAGAAGCTTCTGTTAGTTATGAAGAAGATCCGGGCTCCGGCTCCTCTTCTGTCCGGACCACCACCGCCACCGAGCGGTCGACACAGACCGCTGCAGCCGGGCCTCGGCTCCGGCTCCGGGGTAAGGCCGCGGCCTTCCTGCTGCGGATCCGGAGAGGCCTCCCGGGCTGAGACAGAGAAAGGGAAGGGCTGAACAGAAACTTTACAAATATCTATTCCTCAAATCCATTCAGGAAAAAATCTGATTAAGGTATTTCCGGTTGAACCGATTTTATTTATTTTTGTTAACAAACACCAACCTGCGGATCAAATTAGAGTTAATCTAACTGAAAGACGCATTTTCAAGCAGAAAAAATAAAGACACATCGTTTTTTATTCGTTTTGGGTTTTTTTTTTAACCGTGTTGCCACAAAACGGCGCAGTTAGTTGTCTGCACAAAGAAGCTTCCGGCTGTTTGACAGAGGTGACGCAGTTTGTGCGGATTTCCGCTATCACCGAAGCTCCGCACTTCATTAACCGTCACCGTTGCTCATCTGTGGTTTTGACGCTGCACTGGTTAACGGAACATCCGACTCCGAACCCAGAAACGAGTCCACGAGGCCCGGAAACGCCCACAAAGAGGAGATAGAAAAAAAAAAGTCTGTCTATCGAAAAGTGAAACGATTTTTCCTCCAGAACCGCTGCCCGTCCGGAACCGATGCCCCGCCCACCCCCACCGAGAAATTAATTCGCAATGATTGACACCGGAGGCGCGCAGGGGGGATCACCTGGTGGCAGGTAATCAGCCTGACAAAGTCGCGCGGCCCCGACATGGATCTCCCTCAGAGAAGGGTTGTAAAGCGCGTTCTCGTCGCGTGCACGTTGTCTACTGGGAGAGAGATGAACTGGGACTGAACTGAGCCGCCTGTTTGTTTATCAGTAATTATGACCATGGTATCATTAATGTTTTTAAACAGCTGGAATTTATTATCAAAATTTAAAAACTTTTTAAATAAAATAATTATCCAGTATTTAGACTGGACCCAGGAGGTTCTGCTCTAACCCATAAGAACTGGGTCATTTAAAAATGCTGGTTCAAAGATTCACACAAACACAAACATTTTTTTAAATTATTATTATTTTTTATTCTATTTAATTTGGTTTAGTATGTGTCTGATGAGGCCATGATAAGCAGACTGAGAGGCTGGCGCTTCATCAGTCTGCAAGAGTCTTCCTCCTTAACATTCAGTCTGGAGCCGCAGAAGAACCAGTAGAGAATCCGGTCTGATCACACCAGCCTTGTCCCATGCACACAGAGATTCCTCCTCATTCTCTAAATCTTCTGATGATATTCTACACTGTAGATGGTGGACCTTCAAAGTCTGTAGAACATTTTCTAAAATTGTTCTGCAACTTTTAGAGGCAGTTTGTCTCAGATTGGTGAATCTTTGTCTATCTTTCCATCTGAGAGACTTTGCCTCACTGAAATGTTTAATTTCATTTTATTATTATTTTATATAACTTGTTTTTTACTGTTTCTAATTTTTATTGTACCATTTCTCAGTCCAAGACTTTGGGCAACCCTGGCTGTTGTAAATGTACTAAATAAATAAACTTAAACTTAAAATTGTCCAGGTAAAAGTGTATTTACATGTCTAGTTAATGATTTCTGGTGAAGAAAATGGATCATCACTTCTTCCAGCTGGCAGCTTCTTTGTCTCTTCTTTTTTCTCTCTTTTTTCCAATTTACAGGCATAATTGTAATAAAAATTAAAACTGCTACTCTGACTGTGAAATGGTACCAGCAGGAAATCCAAACCCGGTCCAAATCTTTACTGAAAGCTCATTTGGCTTTAATATATCAAATATATATCTGTGCAGATATCCAAACCTGTCTGTCGTAGTGTCCCCATCTGCTCAGAAAACTGAATTCTTAACCAAGAAAAACTATTGCTTATAGATCACTAACTGAATCCACTCTTAGTGATAATATTTCATCCTGATTCCACTTCCTGATGAAAGTAAACTCTCTTGTACAGTAAATAAGGCCAGCCTACTTCCCTCTGACTCTACAGGAGCTCAGTGTCACAGATGGAAGCTTCTGGATCATCAATGGAAGAAGACCTGCTGTGAGACTCGACCACAGTCTCAACGGATGTGCAGCTCACCATGTTAAATGGGTTGTGGAAAAGATGAAGTTACCCAAAAAAAGGAAAGAAAAAAAAGATGTTTTGCAAACGACCTTCAGAGTTCTGGTTTTAATCAGCTGCAGAAACTAAACATTTACTGGAATTTGTCAACAGAGCCAATCAGGTGTCCCGTCAGCTGGATGATGGATGCAGACGACTTTAGGTGTCTTTTCATTAAACATTTATAACACACTTCAAACAAAGTCAAGTTTGTTTAAAATGTAAATAAAAACCTAAATTAAATGATTTCCAGATTAATCAATTTATTCCCAGTAAAACATAGATAATATATGAGATGATGGAACTGAGACATTTTACCAGTTCAGCAGCCGGACTCGTCTCCTGTTTCCAGCCATGCTGTTGTGATGGATGCAGTATGTGGTTCAGCATCGTCTTGCTGAAATCTGCAAGGCTTCCCTGAAAGAGACGTTGTCTGGATGGGAGCAGATGTTGCTCTAAAACCTCCGTGTACTTTCCAGCATTGATGGAGCTTCACAGATGTGGAAGCTGGTATGCAACCCCATCCCATCAGAGATGCAGCTGATAACAAGCTGGATGCTCCCTCTCCTCTTTAGTCTGCAGGACACGGCCTCCATGCTTTCCAGAAACATCCTCACATTTTCATCCATCAGAATAGTTTCCACTTTGTCTCAGAGCATTTTAAATGAACTTTGGTCCAGAGAAGATGGATGGTGGTGTTTCTGGATCCTGTTCACATATGGCTTCTTCTTTGCATGATGGAGCTTGAAGCTGCATTTGTGGATTTCAGGGTGAACTGTGTTCACAGACAGAGATTTCTGGAAGTCTTCCTGAGTCCATGCAGTGGTTTCCAGTAGAGAATCATGTCTGCTTTTAATGCAGAAGTTCACCACCGTGCAGCCTTGTCCCATGCACACAGAGATTCCTCCTGATTCTCTCCATCTTCTGGTGATATTCTACACTGTAGATGGAGGATCTTCAAAGTCTGAGGAACATTTTTATGTAATTGTTCCACAACTTTAAGAGCCAGTTTGTCTCAGATTGGTGAACTTCTGTCCATCTTTCCATCTGAGAGACTCTGCCTCTCTGAAATGCTCCTTTTATACCTGGTCATGTTACTGATCTGTTGCCAGTTAAACCAGTTACTTGTCAAAGTCTCCTCCAGTTGTTTCTTTTCCAGCCTTTTGTTGCTGCTGTTCCAACTTTTCACAGACATGTTGCTGCCATCAGCTTCACAATCAGAATATTTTACATGAAATGATGAACTGTCTCAGTTTCGTCTATGTTGTTTATGTTCTACTGGAAATGTTGATGTGATTTGGAAATCAGTGATTTCTGTGTTAACATTTTACAGTCCTGACTCTCTGTAGAACAGGCGATGAAGGTTTATGGATGTGGTTCAGCTGCTGAAGACTTCCTGCTGTTTAAATCTCCCATCATGCCCCTGCTTCACTCCTCAGCAGGTGTTCATATTCTCCATCAATGTGAGCGCTGTTGGACATCTGCAGCACATCTGGCCACGATACATTCATGTTGATTTTTTTTTTTTTTTTAAAGTCATTCTGAAAAAAACATCTTTGTGTCTCCCAGTTAATATACTGGGAGTTCATGGATATTTTAAGAACCAGAGCACTGCTGGTGATAATAAAACATTTTTATTTGTATAGCACTTTTCTAAATACTCAAAGACACTTTACAAGGAGAGAGAAAGCAACAATGAAAACATGTCATGAATAAAAATAGAAATAACTTTAAAAAGAGAAAAGACAGAAGAGTTGAAGGTATTTCCATGAAAACCATGTTAGAGAACCTAACTACAAACTGGATCAATCAACAGTTATTCATCAGATCGACCATTTTACAAAATACTCTGAACTTCAGGTCAGGTCAGTTGGGAAAACATGTCCATCCATCCTTGGAGCAGTCACGGAGCTGGGAATTTTATTCTTTTTTTTTTATTTGGAAAAGCAACACTGCAGGCAGGGTGGAGATGAGGTGGGCCAGGGTGGAAGTGGGGTGGGCCAGGGTGAAGATGAGGATGTTTTGAAGCCTCCAGATGTTGCTGGGCTAAGTCCAGGTCCTCTTCAGCCCTGTAACCACCCACAGGTCCGGTCCAGGATGGGATGGGATACATTTCTTCCATTTCGCAGTTTAAAAACTGGAAAGGTTTCCAGATTATCCGGTCTGAGCTGTCCCACTTTTTGGGACCCTTCCAGTGGGTCCGAATCTTACTGATCCCTAAAGGGCGGAGCTTGAAGGGATACTGTGTAACATTTGACCCAAATATCAGTCTGATGTGATTAAAAATGGAGGATTTATGGGGTCAGCAGACAGTGTGTGGCGTGTGTCGGCACTCTGAGGAGGCCGCCCTCTGCAGGACCAGCAGTAACTTTGCAGGAGTATCTGAGGAGACCGGAAAGAGAAAGCAGGACAGGGGAGACACTGGGAGAACTGGCTTGATGGAGTCTGAGTGTGGATGTAAAACCCACTCTCAGTTTTCCTCAGTATTATTAGACTGGCAAGTTCGCCCTTTGCTTGTTGTGCAAACTTTCCAAATCGTGTAACTTTTTTACACGTTTTAGCCAGCGTTTATTCAAAGCAATGGTGGCAAGTTCCTGATGAGCTGCAGAACGTTGCAGTACACGTCTGTCTTTATTTTGCCGTTTATTAAAACCTAAATGCGGTTCGTTGAAGCTAACGGGCTACGGACCAAAGCTAACGTGACTCCCTAAACATCTTGCACAACTGGGGTCAATATGCATGCGATAAATGAATTTCCGATCATTTATGTGAATATTAAAGTAGTAACAGTACAACTGGCAACTGGCTTGGTTTAGTTTTACGGTTTTCATATGTTGTTCAATAAGAAACTCAAATGCATTCATATAAAGTATATATGAATGCATTTTGAATTTCCTATTGAACAACACATGAAAAACAGAATGTTGGATAACATTTCTGCTCCTGTTGGTATTTTGGTCCTCTGTTCATGAGCAAAGTGCTCTAATTTGTCTGGAACAGGTTTTTTATTGGTTTTTTTCTTAAATTATTTTTAAAAATTATAATTTATTAAAAAAAAAAGATTGTTTCATTATTTAAATAAATATTGTGAAAATACCAATTTGAGGTAGACTTTCCCATTAAAGTGATCCCAAACTTTTGACCCGTTGTGTATGTATGAACGTGTGTATGTATGTATATATATATATATATATATATATATATTAATATTATATATACATATACATATACATATATACACACACTGCCCGGCCAAAAGAAAAAAGTCGCCAACCGAAAAAAAGGTCAAACATTTAACATTTCGTTGGACCGCCTTTAGCTTTGATTGCGGCAGCTTCTGTGTTTCCAGAAGCTTCTGCAATGTCACCAGATTTATTTGCATCCTGTTGCATCAATTTTTCACCAAGATCTTGATGATGATTGTAGAGTCTGACCACAGCACGTCCCAAAGATTCGCAGTGGGGTTCAGGTCTGGACTCTGTGGGGGCCAATCCATGTGTGAAAATGATGTCTGATGATCCCTGAACCATCTTTCACAATCTGAGCCCGATAAATTCTGGCACGGTCATCTTGGAATATGGCCGTGCCATCAGGAAAGAAACATCCATTGATGGAATAATCTGGTCATTCAGTATATTCAGGTATCAGCTGACCTCATTATCTGAGCTCATACTGTTGCTGAACCTGGACCTGAGCAACTGCAGCAACCCCAGATCATCACACTGCCCCCACAGGCTCATACAGTAGCACTAGGCGTGATGCTGCATCACTTCATCTGCCTTTCCGGCCACATTTCTTCCTGGAAGACGATGGTCTACTATCCTTCCAGTTTTTCATAATGCGTTTGACTGTTCTGAACCCAGTTTTAGTAGTTTCTGCATCTCCTTAGATGTTTTCACCTCTTGATGCCAATGATTTGACCCTTCTCAGACAGACTAACATCTTTTCCAAGACCACAGATGTGTCTTTCCACATTGTTGTCTAGGAAATGAGAAGCAAGTCATTGCACCAGTTGGGGTTAAATAACTTGTTGCCAACTGAAAGATAATTGCCCATGCAGTAATTATCCAATTGGAGGCTCGTACCTATTTGCTAAGTTAAATCCAGGTGGCGACTTTTTTTTTGGCCAGGCAGTGTGTATGTGTATATGTATATATATTCATTCATTTTAGGGGTGAAAAAAACAAAATAAAAACAAAAAAAAAACACAGTTCAGTTCAATACTTCTTCCAATATAAAAAATAAAATTTTCATGCCCTTTTTAACCGTTGGGCTTTTGCCTCCAATGGATTACCATCAGGGTCATTCTTAACATGAAGACCAAAGTAGTTCCAAACACCAGATCTTCATGCAAACGAATGAGAGAAAGAACGCAGGTCCACTGAGTTTTCAACACACAGTTCATCTTCAGGAGACAAGTTGATAAAATAAATGAAAAATTCTGTATTGTTTGTTGTTTGATACAAATATATGCATTGTTGCATCACTAATATCTACACAGCTGTGCTTGAAAGTTTACATGCACTTCCATTAAAAGACAAAAACCCCCCCCAAAAAACAGCTGCCATTGAAATAGGTTGAAATTGACAAAAGAAACAAATGTTATGATCATGACTGATTTTGTATTGTGGTTCAAAAGAAATATTAAAAACAAACAAAATATAAAACAAGTAAAACACGCATGATGGGGCTCCTGAGCTAAAATATTGTTGAGCAACCCTTTGAGGCAACGTGACAGTGCGGGCTCCTGTCACTATGCCTCCGATTGATCACGTGCCCTGTCTACCTGACCACAGGGGTTTAGCTGACTGTTAAGTGCACGACTCTCACCGGAGAGTCTGTGGGATCGAATCCTGCCTAGACCTCCGTTGCCACATAATCACTGCAACCAAGTGTTTTCTGTAACGTCCAATCAGACTTCTGCACCAGCTGACAGGTATTCTGACCCACTGTTCAAGAGGAAGGTGCTTTAATTTGTCTGGGACAGCTTTGTTTGTTTTTTAAATGATTTTTTTAAAACAAAAATTCAACATCAATATTATATTTTACCACATTATAATTTAGTACATTTTTATTTATTACTTTTTTCAGTTTCGTGCGATTTGAATTACTATTGTGAATTTAGCCTTTTCGTTAATGGGACAGGATGTAAACTTTCGAGGACATTAGTACATTAAACTGGAAGCGCTCAGAGGCGCATACCTCTGCCACGACCATTCTATTCAATGCTGAAGAATCCCGAAGTGACTCGATTACTTGTCTATCAGTTGGTTATTGTTCTGCAAACATGATTCCAAAACACGGATGGAGACTGTTTCATTTTGCGACAGCTGTTGCATGGTCTGTGGGAGGTTATAGGTTTAGCGCCCCTAGTGGCCAAACGTTACACAGTATCCCTGTATCACACTGCAATCCTCTGATTGGTGGAAAGAATAATCCCAGCCTGTGTGGCTAAGCAGTAAGAACAAAGCAGGAACATCCTCAGTTTAAATATACGGTGGTGATGCTGATTAAAGCCACACGTGAAGAAGAAAGAAGACAACCAGCTGGATGTCCATCATTGTCCTCTTGTTTCTCGGTCACCTTCTTCTTACTCAGAATTCAAGGAAGATGTTGTATCGCGATGACATCACAATGTTACGTAGCTGAGGAATCTGTTGCTGTGTGGCTGATCCCCTGCTCACCCAGTAAGGATACAGTTGCCGTGGAAACAACAGATCAGGGTTTACCTACCGAACCGGACCTGCTGGTGGAATCAGGACTTTTCAGAATCCCTGCTGGTCATGAAGGTGATGACGATGTAACGGAAAGCCATGTTTCAGGCTCCACAGAGGGAGGGGCTGGCTGACAGAACCTGTTCCCAAAGTGCTTCAGAGTGGAAAACACAGGATGTAACAGTCTGTTGGGAACGTTCAGGATCTGGAATCTTCTCCATGGAATTCCCAGTCAGTGTTAATAAAGTACAATAATCCACGGGTCAGATCAGAGTGGTGGGGGGGTGAATTTTCCTCTGTGCGTCGGGATGATCCCGTTCTACTGTGGTTCTATCTGAGGAAACAGATCAGCCGTCTCAGAGGCTGAAAGTGGACACGATGAACAGCCGTCCTCGGAGACGTGGACGCTGACCACGCCGCCTCCTTCCCGACGTCATCCACAACATTCCGATAGAAAAATGATGTTTGTTTCCTCTGGGAAAACATGTCGGACCAAAGGAAGGATGCTTGGAGCCGATTCTGGATCTGGAACACACACCTGATAAAATATCCTTTTGCTTCATTACCATCATGAAAAGGGTGTGGGAGGGGGGGGGCTATTCATAATGGGGGGTAGATATTTTCTTAACTAGCTCAGGAGAGGAGGAGGGGGGGGGTGTAAATTCTTAGTAAGAGGACAGTTTGGGGCACAGACAGTTTAACTTATATCCAGGACATGTCAGAGATCATACATGAGGTCAAGGCATCACATTGTTTATCCTAACTACTCAAATCAATCAGCTAGTCTCCATGGCGACCTTCACCATCCTCACAACGTTCCAAAGGAGTGCTGACGGAGTCCACCAGTCCTCCGTGCTTGATGGTGGATCAGAGAGGGTGCTGAGGAGGAGGGTGTGTGTGGGGGGTGGGGGGTGTACGTGGTTTCTAGGAGTCTCATTGATTGTAGAGGGAGCGCTGCTCCCAGGGCATGGCCTGGATGGTGCGGGGCACGGGGGAAGGCTTGAGCGACGGGGCTCCGTTTGGATGGAGGGAGTGGCCGATGGGGTTGATGGTGGTAAGGGGTCTCTGGGGGGCCAGGGAGAAAGTGTCCTGGTGCTTCGGCTAGAGAGAGAGAGAGAGAGATGATCAGAGAAGATGAAAGAGACAGAAAAGAAAAAAAAACAGTCAACCTCTTCTAGACGAGGTTCACCGTTCCCGTCTTCTGTCTGAAATAAATACAAGGCTGACACACCTGGGATTATTAGAGAGGAGTCAGAATGACATCATGACACACGTTATGTATCATGTACATGTGGTCGTCAAAATTATTTATACCCTCCAATTAAAGAAGGAAAAAATCAGCTGTGAGCGAAATAAGTTTAACTTGACAAAAGTAATAATAAATTTTAAAAAAATTATGAAAATCATGACATTGATTTTGAATTGTGATTCGAAAAAATATTACAAACAAAAAAAATAAAACAAGCAAACAAGCATGATTGGGCTTAGAAGCAAAAATTTGGTTGAGCAACACTTTGAAGCAATTTGCTTTTTTCTGTAATGATCAAAAAGACGTCTACACCTGTTGGCAGTATTCTGGTCCACTGTTCATGGGAAAGGTGCGCTAATGTGTCTGGGACAGTTTTGTTTGTGTCCTTTTAAAATGATTATTTTCAACCACAATTCAAAAGCAATATTTCATTTTGCTCAATTATTATTTTGTAAATTTTTATTTATTTTATTTATTACTAGTTTCTTTAGTTTTTTGTTATTTGAATTACTATTGTGTATTTAGCCATTTTTTTTAATTGGAAGGTATGAATAATTTTGAAGACAACTATATATGTCAACCTGCACAGACATGACCAGCAACATGCCAACTTATGGAATAAAATCAGGCTGCTACGAGACGATTTTAAAGCTCAAGACAGGATTATTAATACTAATCTAATAATGATTAGATTTTACTGTAACAACTATTTGATATTATCATCATTATTATTAATAATATTCATCACTACTACTACTATTATTTTTTTAAATTATCATTATTATGAGCTGTAGTAGTAAGGCTACCATGATCATAAAATTGCCTTTAAAATAGTAATTATTACTATCATTGATATTACAATCATGGTTATTGTCATTCTTAGCAGTGGTAGTATTATTATGTCATAATTTCTTTCAATGTTATAGAACGGGACAATAGTACTCGTTCGT
This sequence comes from Atherinomorus stipes, assembly GCA_023101725.1. Lineage (NCBI taxonomy): Eukaryota > Metazoa > Chordata > Actinopteri > Atheriniformes > Atherinidae > Atherinomorus > Atherinomorus stipes. The sequence goes on from JALJCO010007303.1 coordinate 390,453, forward strand.
TCGTTCTCCTTAAAGTATTGGTGAAAATCAAGGCATTTTTCTGCAGATAATGCCTTATATAGAGGCTCTGCCATGATGTACACCAAAGGGTAATTCAATGCAATATCTGCCGAAGGAGTCAAAGTGATACAGAAACTTTCCCGGTGAGTAAATGCACGTATAAACTCCTAGAAATAAGGTCCAGGTAGAAAAAAAAAAAAAAAGAAAGTTATCTTTTATGCTAGTATTCAGTGATATAAATGCTCCTGTTTTCAAAAGGATTGTGGAAATGTCATTACTGGTCTCATGGAGGTATAAATGTGTTTTATTTACCAAATAAATGTTTTTGAAGGCTTATCTGGATGTTCTGTCATTTCACACTGAACACAATTACTTTGCATGAGGTTTTATTCTGGATAATTATGCAATACAGGCTAAGCATATTGAATTTCATACTCTGCAACATGAAACATGACTTCATTTGAGTGAAGTCCAGTTCAGAGCTCCAGGAACATGTCACTCTCCTTGAAAGTGAAAAACATGTGGACACCTACCATGGGGTTGGCGCTCAGTCTGGTGTATCCCGAGTTGAGCTCCTTCACCTCTGGAACCAGCGGCTGGAGGAGGGAGTAGGAGGAGGACGGGGTGGCGCTGGAGGAGGAGACGTGTTTGTTGGAGGACGAGCTCCTCATGCCCTGCTGGCTGCTCTGTGAGGACACCGAGCTGGGACGACCCTGCTGAGAGACACACGGACCTGAACACACACCCTGATGATGGAGGAGCCAATCATCACTCATCACCCCCCACAGAGTCAGTGCTGGTGTGGGACCTTTCTCCGCCCTCCCTACCTGGTGGGGGTCCGGCACAGACTGGCTGGCCACACCGCCGCCCGGCCCCCCCTGGGACATGGGCGAGACGCAGTGTGAGGGCAGAGGTTCCTGCTGGCCGTGACCCCCGTGCTGTTGCTGCATCATGGAGTTGGTGTTGTTCTGCTGCTGCCGGCGGGGGGCGGCGGCGAAGTTGGAGCGCCGACCACTGGTCTAGAAGGGAGACAGAAAGGAGCGGGGAGTTTAAAATCCCTTCCTCCACCCTCCAACTCTGAGATGAGAGGTGGGAGGAGGTGACGGATGGATGTGATGGCACGTCTGCTGCTGTTCAGAGTTTAAGCTTCAGTCCTGTCTCAACTCACCACCTCTCAGGTCCCTGACTTCCTTCAACCTGCAGATATGACGGGATGGAGTGGTCAAGTTGTCTCACACACACACACAGACACACACACAAACACACACACCCATTCACTGATTTAAACCTACAGCTCTGACATGTTCACACACCCAGCCCTGATCCTGCCCAACTACTGTAACCACGGAAACTACATCAACCTCAGACATGGATCATCTTAAGGTTTATTCTGACAACATCACAGACTCATTTCCATCATCATCATCATCATCATCATCATCAGGCTGGGCGATATCAGGACAAATCATAGCAATGTTTTTACGCTAAACTATGATATGACATACCTTCAGTATTTTTATGGTCTTGTAAAGGGAAAAAACTCCAGTGAAGACAGATCCACCAGGTGGGTGGGTGGGGGGGATGCCTCCATCAGGCAGGTGGGAGGCTCTCTCCTCCATCTACACCTGCTCATTTACTCATTTAAAGTCTTTCTGACTCATAACTCACATTCTGGCTCTCCGGTGTTTTTGGCAGCTGTATAAAGCAGGAGGCCCAATCTTCTAGAGAGGTGGAGCTTATTTTGATTGGCACAACATATAGCCAATCAGAAGTGACTGAAGATTAGGATTGTACCAATGAGTACGGCTACATGATGGTTTTTTAATCCAAAATTATTATTCAGAAATAAAGATTTTACAAATAAAAGTTATCTTCATATTTACGTCTACCAGAAATAAACTCCGGTTCCCATTTCTTTTCTTCTAGGTTACAACATGGAAGATCACGAAGATCATGAAGACCAGTATCGCTTTGACTATAGCTGGACACTATAGAGATGCACCGATCCGATACCTGGATTGGATATTGGCTCAAATATTGAATAAATGAGAAATGACTGGATTGCAATACTGGATTGGCATCATTCATTGTATCTTGCAATCCAGTCATTTCTTTTCTTTTTTTTAAATCAATATCATACACATCAATACAGTTATAGCGATCTAGTCGTTTCAATTCTATGTTTGCCGTGCCGGTCACATCGTTTCACAGAGCACAGAAGTGTTATTTATTGTTTTTTTGCTGCTAATGTACACTTGGTTATTTGTTAATAAATAATATTAAGCACATTTATGTCTGTGTTAATTTTTTTTAACCTTTTTTTTAAAAACAGGGTTTAATGTTTGTCAAGGCTGATGCCTTCACTCACATGGCAAAGTTTAAAGTTCATTCATTCAACAATATCGGATCAGTATCAGCTGATACGCTCAGCCAAGGTATCGGTATTGGATCATGAAAAAGAATATGTTCGTCATTGCGACAGGACATGGAAACGAGCATGCGCAGAGCAACTGGAATTATTTATAGTGGAATGAACATTTACACAATGGAGGAATTATTCAATTCAGAATTAATATCCAACCCAACTTTATTTGTAGACTAAATGCTGCACGTAAATTAACAAATTGAGAATAAACCATCCACTTACTTCAGAATTAGGTGTTTACAAGGTCATTTTAAAGAGGAATTAAGGGCACGGTCTCATGGGTTTTGTCAAATGAACTAGACTTGAATGATCTGGATTCTTGCTGCGGGGGTCCGACAACTCTCATGGTTGTTTTCTGAAACGTTTTGAGCACGAAACTGTTGTCACCACGTTTTGGCACAAACAGAAAAGGCGCCTATAACTCCAGTCCTTTCCCCACCCTCCAACCCAACCCATCCTTTGCATCTACACCGTTCTGGACTTTGCAATCGTGCAACCGATCTCTTCTAACTGCTCCGTTTTGACAACTTTTCCGAATTTTTTGGCACAGTCACATGACACAAAAATACGCATCTAATCCCTTTTCTAGTCTCAAAACAGTTTAATCGTGACAAAAATGTCCATGTGACCTTAATATTCATTTGGAATAAAAACTTTCATGGAAATGTGGCCACTGTGTAAAAGAAGGATGGACTCTCTGGGGACAGGCCAGGGACAAAGAGACAGGGAGAGACGGGGAGATGGATTTAGATACAAGGGCATCAGGACAAACTGGAGAATTTAGTGAATTTAAAATCAACATAATATCTAAAAAACAAAAACAGAAAAAAAAACTAATACTACATTACAGTTGTCCTCTGGGATAAAGCATTTTTCAGGATTTTATTTATTCTTAATGTATATTCATTCTGGTTCTGTGTGATCCCTTAAAGGTTTGATTAAAAGATTCAATAGTAACTTTTTCTGCATCACAAAGAATAAAATAATGCTTAAAATACTAAAGAAAAATTTTCTTACCAACATACCAACTTTTCATAATTGCCAAGTTACACTGTAAGAAGCTCTGAATGATACTAATCTTTTAATGCCGCGCATTTCATATCTGATGCATGTATTTTCTGAGACATTTCATCATTTCACAGTAAAACTTTAAAAAAAGAAGAAGAAAAAAAAAGCATTCTGACCCATCCTGTTCTGAGCCAGACCTGTTGGTGGAAATGTCTTATGAAGATCAAGGGGGACATTAATCAAAGAGACAAAAAAAAGAGATCAAAGGAAACCCTGAGAAGCAGAGACTGCTAGATCTGTCCAGAGGATCACTATCGGCTGGACTTCATGGACTGGACAGTAAAAAAGACAGCATAGACAAAAGTTAAGAGGACATAAAAGAGACTCCCTCAATATCTGGAAGAAGGTCTTCTGGGCAGAGGGGAATGAATTTATCCTCCCTTTACGTATGTATATCGTCACGTCGGTCTCAACGTCACTGACCCCATGCTTTCATGCATCTCTTTCGTTGGCGGGCTTATACCTCCTGCAGAGGGCAGTGCAGAGTTCCCCTCCGAGTTCTGACGTCAGTTTCAGACGATGACCAACATTGCCAAGATGGAGATCATGATGATGAACATTCTCAGAAAGAGACATAGTAGGAGGCAGTGCAGTAGACAGTGATGGTCTGTCACTGAATACATCTTAGCTGCTGCTTCTTTGTTTGCTCCTTTCGCAGGTCCCATGTCAGCTATGCTGCTCTGCACCACCGCTGCCATTTCCAGTAGTACTACTTTGTTTACTTCGTCAGGCTAGGCATTCACAAAGGCCGCGGAAAGTGACCAAATTACGCACATAAAGGCCGCAGAGTATGGATGAAATGCTCCGTCTTCAGCGTGAAGCATAAATGGGCCTTTAAGCTGAACAAAGCCAACAACTCCTAACCACCAAGAAGAAGGTGGTGGTAGCATCATGATGTGGGGATTTTCCATCAGCCAGGAAACTGGTCAGAACTGAGATCATGATGAATGAAGATAGATTCAGGGAACCTGTTGAGTCTTCCAGAGATGCGAGACTGGGACAGAGGTCCACCTTCCAGCAGGACAGCGACCCCCATCATCCTGATAAAGATGTTAAAATAAAAGTCCAAAGCTCAGTCCAGAATCTGCGGAGGGACATAGGGTGCATTTACTCCATGATAGTCCAGGGAACTTATATATATATATTTTTTCACTTTTCTTTGGATTGTTTTCACACTGGACTTTACAGAGGCGGACCAAACTACCTGGACAACATCTCCCACTTACAACACCTGCTCACAAGGAGGTGATGTTCCCCGAATCAACCACTGACCATGAAGACAGAAGAAAATCTGGCTCATTGATTTGCCAGCATGAAGTTTCTACAGTCTGTTACTGGGTTTACTTTGGTGTTCAAACCTAACCCGGTTTTCACCAGAATGTGTCCAACATGAGCAGCAGGAGAAGCTCCAAATGGTACAGTCACTTTACCATCTGTGGAAGTGGACGAGGGCTTGTTTATACTTTTGGACCGATCATCTTTGATCATGTGGAACAAAGATATGAAGCAGCAGCTGATCAACGGGTGGAGGAAAGGCCCGGTGTTCGCAGTTGGAGACATTACCGGTTGAGGCAACAATACAGATCAGCACTACCTGCTATTGTAGCAACTTTATATTTTATGCATACGCTGAAGGTACGCCCTAGTTTGAAGTTGGTTTCGTGTGTTCTTGTGGACTATTCTGATTGTGTTGGAGAGAGGAACTAGTAATCTTTTTTTCCAATTATGCATTTGCTTAACAATGACAAATACTAATAATTTCAATGTTGTTGACATGCACTGATGAAACGATGACACTAAATCAAGTAAATGACAAAAATAAAAGTGTATTCCTTCTTTGGTTTCTCATAAAAAATGCAAACAGGTGTGGTTAGTGTGTACTAATTGTTGTTTGGTGTTAATTTAAGAAGAATGATTTCTTCTTCTGGCTCTAGTTGGTTTTCACTCCCTTTTGACCCACCAAGTCTTCAACTTTATATTTAAAACACTTTAAGTTAGGTCAGAACATCTGCAGTAACTAAGACCTATAACTATGAACCTCATCTTCAGTGTGCTCCATCATTTTCTTTCCAAAACAAGAATCTGGTTGGAAAACAAACATCTGTGTCTTCATGTTCAAGATCTGTCCGTACTCTCAAAATTAAAACCGAAATTCTAAAAATAAAAAAGAAGTCAGGACTCTGCTGAAAATGTAAATAAAAACAGAATTTAATGATTTCCAGATCTCATCAACATTTTCCATTCCCAGTAGATCAGATGATAAAACTGAGCCATTTTACCGCAGTTGATTAAAACTCGTTCCTGATGTACTTCACTCATGTCATGAAATTATTAAGTAAGCAGCTTCACACAGCTTTAAATTCATACTGCCAACTCTTTCCCTTTCAACTCATATGTCCTGAAATTGTCATCCTTCTTCATCATAAATATTTGATTTTATTACATAAATATTCAAGTTGAGATTTACAGGAAATATTTTAACTGCTGCTGTGAGAAAAAAACTGTTACAAATAAGTGTTTTAAAACTAGACGTTTTGCACTTTTGTTCATATACAAGTAATTTTGATATGAATGAAAGTTTTCAATAAACCATTTTTGAATGATCATTTTGAGTAATTGTGATTAAATATTTTGATTGTTGTACAACACTAATTAAAAACCAAAACAGACTTGAACTAAACTAAAAAAAACAAAAAAAACAATTGAAAACTAAAATGTATTTTAGTTTTTAGATGATTTTATAAGCTTAAATTTTAGGTTTCACTAGTTTTTGATTGTGCTGTGCAGCAAAATTGTTTTTTGTGCAAGTAATTTTTTTTGTAATGTGTACAAGTGCATCTCTACTCAAAAGCGTATTTCACCCTGGCAGAGTCCTGACTTCCTTGAAGAATGTGGGTTGTCGTCATTAGCGGGTAGCTCTGCTAGAAATCCACAATGTGAGCAAAGAATATTTAATCATCCAGAAAAGCTTGAAATCAGATAAACCTGTGTTGGCAACAGACCAGTTTTAAAAGCTAGCAGCAGCTACGATGCCAACCTTAATACAGGTACTCAGATGTATGCAAATTAGAGCTAAGCTGTTGGGGAATAAAAAGATTCTAACAAGCTTCCAATGACTGAGTGGTTTTAGCTGAACAAGTAAACCAGAACATCCATAACCCTAAACTGACAGGAACTCTGCAGGTTTTCATGCTAACCATCACATCTAACACCTTGTTGGCTCTTCGTCACGACTAAACCTCTGACACACACAAACACACACACAGTCACGCTCACACCAACCTGGTTTTTGGCCGCGGCGCTGCAGCGGTGCTGGGCCAGGTCCAGCATGGTTCGGTAGCTCTTAAAGCAGGACGGGCAGTTGAACCGGTTCTTATGAACCAACCCCACACACACACGCAAACACAAACACACACACACACAAACACACACATAAGTTTGGATTACTGTTCTTGTGCAGGAAATCTGCTGAAGTTTTTTTTTCATTCTGACATCTGAGTCCTGATCTTTTCCCTAAACTCAGCCTAACCCTGGTCTGAGCCTGACTCCACAGCACACATTCCCTGGGCTGGAAAACGTTCTTCCCAAACATTAAACCTGAAGCTGGAAAAAGAACAAAAAGCCAAGATAAACATGCTACATTTGACATGCAGAGCTGATAAAGAACTTATCAAAACATTGCTCTTAACCATGCACATAAACATCCACTCATGCAAGTGTATCTGCTGCAGGGAACCACCACAGCAGGAACATGGAGGAGATTCCCAGTCAGGAAAGAAATCTGCAAGGAGGACCTGGGGTGTGTGTCACGATAAACATCATATTCTAACTTCATTACATCTAATTTAGATTTCATAAAACTCCATCTATCATTCTTTAATCGAAAAAGTGATTCAAGAACTCTAGCAGCCTGATCCACTATCTATAGGACTGATTCCAACTCGGGACCATGGGAAGTTGGAGCCGATCCCAGCAATCTGCTGGCCTGATCAACTCTTGAAATAAAAAAAATCTCTATTCTGACAAGAAAACTGAACCTGGATGTGATTGTGCACATCCAACATGCCTCAGGTGAAGCGTGACAGAGAAGTTACAATGGCTTCTGAGCTGCGTCATTAGCCGGGTTTCTAATCAACTATTAAAGTCTGAGGGAAGCAGATTTGGAGATCGTCACGGAAACAACAAAAAAACAGCTGGAAGGTGAAGAACTGTGTTTTGCTGAATTACAGAGTTAAACGCAGGCTTGGGATTTTTGTGGAAGATTAAAAATGATCACAAGTATGTGACATAGTGCAGCTGAGTGAATAAAGTCACAGCAAAAACAACCCCATCCCCTAACCTGGAACGTTATAGATAAGGGTGATAGTCTGAGGATAACTTCGGCTACTACCACGCTGCAGGTCTGAACACTTAAAAATCCACCAGATATTCATGCCCTTGAGCGCTTTCACCTCCATCATCACCAGTGTCTCAGGAATGGTAGTAACTCTGTGGGGTGAATTGTGATGGATAGTTTAACCTTTAGGTGATCTACAGAAGTTTTGCAGCATTCATAACCTGTCTAGGAGGTTTACAATCCAGCCAGTAAATGTAGTGCTTATTCAGAGACTATACAGTATGGTAAATACTGTAAATACTCATATCCACTCTTTTATTGTCTTAGACTTCTTCGACTCACGGAGTTGAATATATATCAGAATGCATGTATGATGTACCAAACTGTCAACATGAATAATACTAGGTTGTCTGAGCTCATTCCAGTCTGTGGTCCCCTGCATACTCATGATACCAGGAGTAAACATCTCATAAGTGGTAAAAAAAGAAGGTTAAAAAGCACCAGCCTGAGTGTCACTTGCAGGGGCCCACAGATATGGAATGAGCTCGATGATGAGTTTAAATTGTTAAAATCTATCTCCACCTTTAAAAACATGTTAAAGACGAAACTCCTAAATTCATATGCACAATGAAACATTTAGCTCCTGAATGTATTTGCTGTGGGAAAGCGTTATGTTTTGTATTTCGTTTGTCGTATGTTAGGGATGCAGATGCTGTATGTGCCGTTTGTGTATGTAGCCAATGTTCTTCCTGGCATAGTACGTTTCACTATGTCTACAGGCTCCTTCTATAAGCTTTTGATAGCTTCTTAGGAGTCCTGATTCACACATTTCTCTTAGCCTTATGTGAAGATGTAATGAATTTGTGTGTGTGAATAAATTGAATTGAATTATTAAAAAAAGAATGGGAAACAAATCCACAATGATCCATGATAACATTTAGCCCATTTTTCATCATAAAAAGATCACTATCACTACAATGTTGCTATGAGACCTCTATTTAGACCTGGAAATGATGATGAAGCCTCTTGCTGTCAAACTTTCCACCAACCTTGTGAAAGTAATGTCTAACCAGGAGCAGCCAAAGATGAACAAGCGAACAGAAAGTTCTGTGTGTGTCTAAAAAGAACAAAAATAATGGTCCTCTATGGCTGCAATAAAGCCTAGAAGACCAAACAGCAGCTGAGTTGGAGTTGGTTTTGTGAGTATAGTGGGTAAATAGTAGCATAAATGGCTGGAAATGAGGGAAAATGTAAATTTGTGAATAGTTTCTGTTACATGTTTGTTTCAATGCCAATATTTTTTTCTCCTAAAGCCGAGACACGAGAGAATATGCAGATGAGAAAAGGCTTGGTCACTGTTGATCTCTGTGTTATTTCTACAAAGTACTGTTAGCAATAAATTCTGTTTTCTAGTCCTGGTTGGTCTTTATGGTGCGATATCTATTGATACATTCATTTTAAATAATTTAAGTCTCATAATCAGACAACCGAGGTTGTCCTGCAACATAATGAATTGTCTTTTTTATCATTGTTATCCAACTTTGACATTGCAACTGCTCCTTAAAAGGTACCTTCTGATAATATCTGGATTATGACTGGGATTAAAAGAGTTAAGATTCACGACTTGATCCACATCTGTTTTATCAGCGCAAATAGCTGAGCAAATAACGGCAGTAGCCAGCAGTCTGTCGGCCGTGTTTGTTTGCACTGTGAGATGCACGAAGAGGGGCACGCACAGAGGACAAATGGCAGATGAGTTTGATAGACGCATCATCATTCAATTGTCCTGAACAGGCTGGTCGAGATGACAGGATGGGTTTTTTTTTTTTGGTCCTGTCTGTTCCACGAGTGTCTACAAGTTTTTTATTTTTGTGACAGAAAATTTTATCAGTTGACTGCAATCGGGAAGTGACAGGGATTTTAAGCAATACTGTAAAAAAAAATCCTCCTAGAAAACACAATTTACCCCACCCTTAATTGAACTGTGACCTCCATTTTTAGAGTGTGAACGGATGACCCTGAAGTGAGGCGAGGTGATGTCAATGCAGCACGCAGCATACAGTAAATGTCAATAAACATCTCATTGGGTGCAGAAATATGATGTCCGTCTCACTTCAGTGATGGAAGTTAGATGAAATGTGGCGTGAATGTTCAGACTGCTCTTGCTTTGAAAACCAGATATGGATGCAGCCCTCTGGGATCTCACTGAGTTTTCACTGTCATATATGGGCGAAAAGAGTCACTTTTGCCTGCAGTGTGAACGCACCCTAACGATTCTGAAAAGCATCTTCCAAGGACCCAAAAGTAGAGAAGCTGGAATGCAGCATGGCAACAGACCAGCAGCATCACGGGGGTCTAAGAGCAGCACAGTGAGCGTTCAGCCCAGGATCACCACTAACACATTCATTACCAGCAGGACACGCGGCTGCAAACGCCGGACTGACTCCTTCATCCCTCCCAGCAAACTTAAACTGCCTCATGCGTGGATGCTGAATCCTGCAGGACCATCCAGTCAAAAGAAAGTTTCACGGATAATACTGGAAGAAAACACACTGATTCATATCTGCAGTGATTCCACACCTGAGCTGCTCATTTTCATGAGATTGTTATAATCTTCCATGTTTGGTTGAACAGTTAACAGCATGTCTGTGTGTGATGTCACAATGTACGATCATTTCTGCTTTACTCAGACTTTAAGCACCTTTCTGTTAGAAAAGGCTGATGGAAACAATGGCAGGGATGGTGAGGGAGAAAGTTTCCACCACCATCCACCCGTTGGGGAGGAGGAATCTTGTTCTGAAGGGAAAGCAGTGTAACTATGGACGGAGAAGGATGGGAGCTTGTTTTCTACCAGTCAGAAGATCTGAGTTTACGTTGGAGTGGAGCCCTTTCCTGCTAATTTAGTCAGAGCAACGCTCATCTGATACTCTGACGGGAATCTGATGCTGTTCTGAATGACTGCAGCACTCATCAGATCAGGTTATGAAGCTCTGATTTTCAGTCTATTTGTTCTGAGATTCGGAGTTAAAAAATCTTGTGTTGCATTTCAGTCATCAGTCATTTTCTGTACCGCTTATCCAGTTCAGGGTCGCGGGGGTTGCTAGAGCCTATCCCAGCTATTATCAGGCGAGAGGCGGGGTACACCCTGGACAGGTCGCCAGTCTGTCGCAGGGCCAACACAGAGAGACAGACAACCATTCACGCTCACATTCATTCTAAAATCATTTATTCATTCATTTTAAAAGTAAATTTAACTATGTTTAAAAATATCTGCATTAGTTTAACAAGTCAAAATGTATTTCGTAATTAATCCATTTTAAAAAATAATGCAAAGCGATTTAAATTGATCTATTTGACAGTCCAAACACACAAAGGTTAATCGTGACCAAATCACCCCAGTGTGAGGCTATTGGGCCTTTTCCACTGCCCATTTTTGTAACCCTTCCACACGGCACGGCACGCTTTATTTATTTGTGTTTCCTCTGGGAAAACCCGTTACGAGCAGTTACGATTTTCCGCATCAGTTTCAGAGCTAGCTCTAACCGTGCTGAACCTACACAAAACGTGACGTACCTGACGGCTCTCCACTGATTGGCCAAAGGAAGCTGTCATAAGCGTCATACGTGTTTTGTCTCGCCTCCTCTAAAAATATCTGGGTGGTTTTTGGTGACTACAAGCCACAGAGAAAACAACAGCAGCAGTAACACCTCGATATTTTCCAATGCCTCCATTGTTGTTTTTACTTTACTGACCACCACGTGTCACGGCAGTGACATCACCGCAGTCTCAACTGCGCCTACTCCACCCAGTTCCAGGTAATAGACTACTACTTGTCCTGCGTGGAAACAAAAACCGTCCTGGTCGTCTTTAGCGTGTGGTGCTGTACTGTGCTGTACCGTGCCGTGTGCAGCCTCAATGGAAAAGGTGACCTGTCCTGGTATACCTGCCTCTCACCTGGTAGATTCTGGGACAGACTCCAGCACCCACGACCCTGCACTGGAATAAGCAAGTACAGAAAATAGATGGATATCTACAATACATTAAACCTGATGAAATAATCTATTTTGAAAATAATAAATTTTAATTTATTAAAAAGCTGACTTTAATTCATAAAAGTATATGTAAAACCAATTTAAATAGAATAATTAAATCAATTAAAAACAGAGTAAATTTGTTTAAATGCACCACTCATCTAAATTAAATGCATCTTTTCCAATTCAAATTTTTCCATTCATTAAATCAAAATTAATTTATTGACTAATTTATTCAAAAATAATCTCAATTAATGTAAATACATTTACTAAAATCTATTTTTATTTATTCAAACATTAATTTAAAAAATATCAAATATATCTTTTTACAAATGAAATGCATTTATTAAATCTTTTCAAATAAATCTTATTCATTTAAATTTATCAATTTAAATCATATTAATTGATCTATTTAAAAAACATAAATCTCAAATCAATTCAAATTTTTCCATTCATTATACTAAAATTAATTTGTTCAATAATCTATCTTAAAATAATCTAAATACACCTACTTAAATTTGAATTTAATTATTCAAAAAAACATTTAAAATATACTAAATTGCATGCATCCCTTTACGTAACCAAAATGCATTTAATTTATTAAATTAATTTAAAATAAATCTCTCTCATTTAAATGTGTTCATTTGAAATAATATTAATCAAACTATTTAGAAAAATAAATCTCAATAAATCTCATTCACTCTAATCAAAATTAATTCATTCACTAATGTATTCAAAAGTAATATTAAATGACATAATACATTTATGAATCAAAAAAATATGTAATTTTTTTTTTTTTTTTAAATGTCCAAGGTTTTTTCCCCAGTGTGAGCAGGCAGTCCAACATTGAGCAGAAAAATGTTGTGTTACGTTGTGCTGCTGATACTAAAGAAATGGTGAGGGGGTTTCCTAAATCCAAGGATCACAGTCGTGATGAGGATTTCACTTCGAATCACCTGCCTGCCATTTTATTCCATCAAAGTAAACTGCAGAGTTGACGAAAAGCTGGTGACAGGAACTGAAATGGTGCAATTTAATTTATGAAGCTTTAAGTCATTTCAGTCTCTTTTTACCCCTCATTCAGATTCTAAAGCTAAATCCAGCCCAGCAGGGAACAGCTCCAGACAGATTTTGACATTCCCAGTCTATATCAGACATGAAAGCCATAATCTGAAGCTGGAGTGAAAACACACCACGACATAGAAACAGGTTTGTTTAAGAAGCTTCATGATGCAAAAAGAATTCAAAGTTAAGAATTTGAGGGATTATTAATTTTTTGGGGGAAAAGAGGCCATTTCTCCTCATTTTAAAATCTAAACCAACCGAGTGATTCCACCTCTGAGATTAAATCATGAAGCTTTTTAATTTCTGCATCACATCATGCTTTTATCAAACAGAAAACGTGGGAACACCAGCATCGTGTTCGTCTGCATCACCTGGCGTCGGCGTACCTGATTGGACGCCGCGGCGCTGCAGCGGTGCTGGGCCAGCTCCAGCATGGTCCTGTAGCTCTTGCAGCAGGAGGGACAGTCGAAGCGGTTGGGTCCATCATCGTGGATCCTCTGATGGTTACGGAGGTATCGCGCCAAGCGGAAAGCCTTCCCACACAAGTCGCACATGTAGCGCTTCTGACCGTGGATTCGCATGTGGTTGCGCAGCGACATGTAGTTGGTGTAGGGCTTGCTGCAGAAGTCACACCTGAGTTTGGAGGTGGAGCAGAGCTCAGAGAAACGCTTCAGATCTTCCACACATCAAAGCAAAACCAGTTCCTACCTGAAATCTCCGGTTTTGTGAGTCAGCTTGTGGTTAAGCAGCGAGCTAGCATGTTTGTAGGCGCAGCTGCACAGGTCGCAGACGTACGGCCTCTCGTCTGATTCTGTATCATCCGACGGCGCCGTTGTTGTCGGCGGAGGCGGCGCTGGTGCTGGTGGTTGGGACTCCATGGAGAGGCTGGAGCTGGACAGTGACGCTGAGGAGAGACTGGAGCTGGAGAGGGCTGCAGAGGACGAGGGGAGCTGATCACACCAGCTGATGGTTGAACTTGGCTGGAAGCAGAAAAACGGAATTCATTATGGTTGCATCAACACATACTCCAGTCAGCTGTTCACCTTTAAAACTCCTAGCAATTATATTTTTATTTTATAGTTTTCATAGTCTTATTTTTAATTCATTTTTATATAAATTAGAATCTCAACTCTTTCAATCCCAGTCACAATCCAGGCATCATCAGAAGCCAGCTGCCTAAATTTTGTCAGACAACAATGCTAAAGAGACAATTTATTGTGTTCCAGGACAGCTTCAGTTGTCACATTATGAGGCTCAAATGATGTAAAAAAAAAAATTTTTAAAAGAAAAAAAAAGAAGACTGCATCAATAGATGTAGCACCTTAAAGGCCAGACAGAACAAGAAAACAGAATTGATTACCAACAGTACTTTGTAGAACTAACACAAAGATCAACAATGACCAAGCCTTTTCTAATCTGCATATCATTCTGGAGGGGGGAAAAAACAGACTATTTTTAATTATTTAAGCTATTATTCACCTACTATCCTCAGAAAACCAACTCCAACGGGTCACATGAGCGGAAACTTAGTCTATCTTTATTAACTGTCTATGGTGTTAGCTCACTGAGCTAACAAATGCATTCATTCAAAGAGAGACAACCACACACGCTCACATTCACTCCTAGAGACAATTTAGGGGAACCAAATAACCTAACATGTATGTCTTTGGAAGGTGGGAGGAAGATGGAGTACCCGGAGAGAACCCACACATACACAAGGAGAACATGCAAACTCCACACAGGAAGGCCACTGTTGGAATTGTTCGAACCCCCTCCCCAACCGAGACTCGAACAACCTTCTTACCATGAGGCTGCAATGCTAACCACTATGCCACCATGCAGCCCCCTGATAGAGGGGGCTAACAAAGCATATGGACATTAATCCGACTCATATTAGGACCACATGCAAACACACCCAAATGGGTCAATGTGTGTCAACAATGGCAGTTTACTGAACCAGGACAGCCCGTTGATCCAGTGCTGATTGGGTTGAATTTAACTGAAAGGGGGATGGGCCAACTCCAGCCAACAACCAGCGACTTCATCCACAAAAATGCACACCTCCAATCACTCAGTTGTCAACATTTCCCGTGAAAGTTACTGAAAACCAACATGAAAACCAGAACCAAGAGAAAGCTCCGGGTCAAGATGGTCTTCATCTGGAGAACTGAACCGCCGAGGCAAAGCAAAGATGAAACGGGTAGATTTACGCAGAGGTTTGTTCAGCTGTTGCACTCTTCTTGTTAGAGTATGTTCAAATGAAAATCCAGAAAAACATTGTGGTTAACTGTACGGCTGTATTGACACTAATTTCCTGACCCAATTCTTTTTTAAAACAGGTTGATTCAACATATCATGGAACATTATTTTTTGTTGATTATAGAAAATTCTAGACACTCTTTTACACTATGATATGTTTGTTTTGTTATTTCTTTGTCTATTTCCACTCTGATACCGATGTGTGGGCTGAGCGTATCGGCCGATACTGATCCAATACTACTGCTGAATGACTGAACTGTGTACCCGAGTGAAGGAATCAGGCTTGATATGAACATTTAGCCTTATTAAAAAGAAAAGGTGACAAATTAACACAGATATAAATATACTTTTATTTTATTTACAAATATTATTTTATAACAATTAAAGTGTACATTTATTATTATATTAATAAAAAAAGAAATGACTGAATCGGAATGCTGGATCAGCCACTTTCATCTAATATCCAATCTAGATAATTTGTCAGTATCGGAGCCAATATCCAATCCAGGTATCGGATCAATGCATGTAAGCAATGTATGAGTATCCATATTTGGGTCCACTGTTCATGAGCAAAGTGCTCTAATTTGTCGGGGACAGTTTTGTTTGTTTTTTTTAAATCATTTTTTAAAACCACAATTCAAAATCAATGTTTTGTTTTACTAAATTAGAATTTAGTACATTTTTATTTCTCATTTTCTCAGTTTCTTGTTACTTGAATTACTATTGTGAATTTAGTCTGCTCTTTAATGGGAGTGTGCCGAAACTTTTACCCATACTGTATGTTTGTGTTGACGTAACTTCCTGATATGTACTTAACACTGGGTGTTTGTTGACCATTCTTAGTTAGCTGCTAATTTGAGAGCTAATAAGCTGCTACATAGTTTGAAGGTAGGTAATAGCTAGGATAGACTCCAGCAACCCCCGTGACCCTGAACTGGATAAGCGGTACAGAAAATGAATGAATGAATGAATGAATGGTTTGAAGGTGAATGTAATCCGGTGGTGGACGAAAACATCTGAATGTGGATTGTGGAATAATTTCGGGAGAGAGAATCTGGTTGGACGGAAGTGACACAGGAAACCTCACAGGTGTGTTAATATGCCGAGATGTCATCAAGCTTACAGTTGTGCTTGAAAGTTTACGTACCTTTCCATTGAAAACAGAAAAAAAATCAGCTGACAGCTTAATAAATTGAAATTAACGAAAGTAATAAAAGATAAAAAATTTCATGAAATTCTTTACATTGATTTTGTATTGCGGTTCAACAGAAATATTGAAAGCAAACAAATGAAAAATAAAAACAAGTATACAGGTACTACCCAAAACATTAGAATATCCTGAAAAATTTAATTTATTTCTGTATTCAACTTAAAAAGGTCCAATTTACATATTGTGTAGACTAATAATATGTGAATCAACATATTTCAAGCTTTTGTTTGTTTGGATGTTGCTGATTAGGACTTGCAGCTTTAGAAAACCTCAAATTCTAAAACTCAAATAATTAGAATACGGTGAAAAGCTCCAGTATTGTAGCTCAGAGTGTCACATTCTAATCAGGTAAGTAATCCAAAACATCTCCATTAGTGCCCCAAGCCTTTTAAAAAGTCCCTGTCTTGGCTTAGAAGAATTCACAATCATGGGGAAGACTGATGATCTGACAGGTGTGCAGAAAACCATCACCGTCTCCCTGCACAAGGTGGAAAGACACAAAAAGTGATAGCAAAAGAAGCTGGGTGTTCTCTGAGTGCTGTCTCAAAGCACATTAATGGACAGTTAAGTGGAAGGAAGAAGTGTGGAAGAAAACGGTGTACAAGCCGGAGGGCTGACAGCAGCCTGGAGAAGGTGGTCAGGAAAGGGCCATTCAAAAGTGTGGAGGATCTTCATAAGGAATGGACCTGTGAGCTTCATTAAGTCCAGCATAAACGCAGCCGTCTACCAGGACATTTTGGAGCACTTCATGCTTGCTTCAGCAGACCAGCTGTATGAGGATGCAGACTTCATCTTCCAGCAGGACTTGGCACCTGCCCACATTGCAAAAAGTACAAAATCTTGGTTCAACAACCATGTTTGGTTGGCCCGCAAACTCACCTGACCTGAACCCCATTGAACACATGTGGGGCATTGACCAAGAGAAAGCTGAACGGGAAGAGACCAAACAATAAAGAAGAGCTCAAGGCTGTGATTGAAGCATGTTTTTTCTTCCATAACACCTGAGATATGCCAGAAGCTGGTTGCATCCATGCCACGCCGGGTTAAGGCAGTCATTCAAGCAAAAGGGGCCCCAACCAAGTATTAAGTACAGAATAGATGCAAGATTTTACTTTAGGAGGCCTGACTTTTTTGTATTTAAAGTCCTTTTTAAATTGATTTCATGCAATATTCTAATTTTTTGAGTATTTGAATTTCAGGTTTTCTTAAGTTGCAAGTCCTAATCAGCAACATTCAAACAAATAAAAGCTTGAAATATATTGGTTCACATTATTAGTCTATACAATATGTAAATTCCACCTTTTAAGTTAAATGATAGAAATACATGACCTTTTTCACAATATTCAAATTTTTTGGGTAGTATCTATAGAAGCATGATGGGACTCCGAAGCTAAAATTTTGTTGACCGAACATTAGATGCAATCACTGCAATCAGGTGTTTTCTATAATGTTCAATCAATAAGACGTCTGCACATGCCGACAGGTATTTTCGCCCACTGTTCATGAGCAAAGTGCTTTAATTTGTCTGGGACAGTATTGTTTGTTTTTTTTAAATAATTTTTTTAAACAAAAATGAGAAATAAACATTTTATTTTATTAAATTCTTATTTAGTAAATTTTTATTTATTACTTTTTTCAGTTTTGTGTTATTTGAATGACTATGGTGAATTTAGCCTTTTCTTTAGTGGTAGGAAATGCAAACTTTCAAGCACAACTGTAAGTCAGCCAGAGCAACAGCACTCTTGTCACCAGATTTTAGAACAGTAATTACTCTTATGTAGAATTAGGTTAGAATTCATTAAAGTCATTTATCCAAGGTTAGGATTAGACCAACTCTGCACTGGTGCATCTAACTTTTTCATTTGAATGCACCATCAACATCACATAGACATCATCTTCTCAAGGTGCCTGAGCCACATGAAGATGAGAGTTGAGTGAATTTTGACTTCTGCAAACCCCCCATCTGTGTGACATCACCAGAAGTTCAGCAGAAGAGACCCACAGAAACCCAGAATCTGTCTCAATAATCCCGCTACGCAGCTCTAGCAAAAGTGAAAAAGCTGCATGTGTTTGTGAAGCATCAGGCTGACAAGATGCTGCTGATAAACCAGGAGGAGAAAAAAAAAAACAGAGCAGCCCCTATCAGACCTACCCTGAGCTGCACCTGGAGATGATCCATGGAAAAATCAATGATCCTGATCAACAAAACAGCTTAAACAAGACTGACCCCCTTTCCTGTCAAGCAACAGTCCAGTAAAGGCCTCTAGAGCCAAAAATAAACAAATGATAGGAAAGTATCCTGTTTTCTTAATTCTATTGATTTTTTTTAAAATACACCAACTACGATTACACACAAGGGACAAAGTAATAAAAAGACAACATTTAGAGGAAAGAGAAAATGAATTGGGAAATTACAACAAATTCTATTGAAAGGAAACACTGCCTTTCCAGTTTCTCTCTTAGTTTGTGCCATCTCAGCCCACACCTGATCCCACATCTGCCACAACTACAGTCAGCAGTTAGTATCACAGTGCGTATCACCACACCGAGCGGTACAAATTTGCTTTTAGTCCCTTCAATACAAACAGTAAGTCATTTTCTTTTTAAATGGTTTTTAAACAGATGATAACAATAATGTGAACAGAGTTATATTGTACTTCACTGCCGGGCAAGGGCGCTCACATTGGATCCATTATTCTAACACTCCTCAACTGTCTTGCCCAAACATGTGACGACAGATGACTGAGGGAGTGGGATTCGAACCGCCAACCTTCCAGTCATTGGACAACCTGCTCTATCACCTGAACCCACTGCCGCCCCAATACACAGATATCTATAAAAACTTTTGCAAAGGAATCAAATGCAGACATCAGGGCGCTCTAATCCCTGAGCAACGGTATTAATTATCTACTAAGAGATCATTTCAAACTTAATTCTTACTCCAGATTTTCAGCACATTTTGGAGGCACTGCTGGGATTGCTGGTGTAAATGGTTCTGGGTCCAGCGTCAGTACATTCTGGAGAATGTTCAACCTCCACAAAACAGACGTGGAGACGGAGGACCAACAACCAAAGCTCACAATCTTTCACTCTGGCAATCTAAGAGCTGAAGGTGAACATTAAAATAAACCCACTATTTTTACTTGAAATGATACTTTGATTGTTCACAGTGTGAACAGTGTAATCCAGCTATGCCAGGACTTGTAGTTTGGGTTTATAACTCAATGTTTTGGCAGAAAATTGGATTTAAGGTGACGAGATCATCTTAACTTAGATTTTAGTGCCAGTCTCGGCAGCTGTTGTTAAAGGTGTAATTGAAGCACACTAGGTGGCTGTAGCACAGGTGGAAGAGCAGTTGTCTAGCAGCTGGAAGGTCAGTGGATTGACTCCAGGCTTCCCCAGACTACATGCCGGTGTTTTGCCAAAAGGTATCATTGGGCAATACACTGAACCCCAGATATACTCCCAACGCGGAGTGTGAATGAGTGACTGTGATATGTAGTGTAAAGCGCTTTGAGTGGTCAACATGACTGGAAAAGCGCTTTAGAGGTCCAGTTCATTTACCATTTACAGAGGATAATGACTGACTGATGATGTACTGCACTGCATAAAAGGGTACCTAATGAAAACCAGAGTGATGAAGAGGTTGTTTGGCAGCTTTTAATGTAATATGAAAACTAATGATGACAATAAAATAAAGTCGTAAGCATGCCATGTTGGATAAAGTGCAGAAATTAAATAAACTGGGGATTTAGTATAATGACAATAACAATAAAAACTGTTTATCAGGAATCATTTACTGGTGGAAAAGGAAAGGAAGTAGAATAAAGTAGAACAAGTCAGGGACAGGTCAATAATCTGTGTCTCAAAGCAGACCCTGACCTCACCTGCATTCAACCAAGAACTCACCATCAAGCTCATCATTTTATTTTTTCCCGATTCCCACTACAATACAAACACTACATATTATTTTCTGGGTTTTTAAGGATCAGTCAACTAGTAAAAGACGCCATCCAAAGCAGAAAAAAACCTGGCTTATTATATCCTTAAAACATCAGAGGGGTTTTATTGCAACTGTAGATCAACCTGCTCCAGCAGTGCCAACTTTAACTGCAAAGTGAGATGAAGCAGCTGATATGTAAAAATCAACTTTTCTGCTGTACACTTATGATATATTTTTCTTTTTCTTTAAGACGATATTTCAGTGCTTGCAAAGAACATCTGTGACAAAAGCTACTTGTGCTTCCAAACACAAAGTGCGGAAGACGAATCATCTTAAGGAAATAAAAATTCACATCCAAGCCACTTCTTTCACATTATTCATGCATTTGTTAATACAGATCTACACAAAAAACGTGTCAACATCTCAGGCGCATGTGGGAGATGGGAGAAGTCGAGCATGTGGAACCAGCTGTTATGCTGTCTGGATGGTTCAGAGAGACATGTGTGGACAACCAATCTCATTCCAAGATGCACAGTTGATCTGATTATTTTCTATGAAAAAATAAATGACAGCTGATTACAGAAAATAATGCCAACTCCCACAAGTTATCTTAAGGTCTAAGATTCAGACAGACTCACAGGAGGCTGTTAGAAACTAAATAATTCAATTTAAATTCATACTTTATTAAAGACACTTCTCAGAAAGAGGTCCATATGTCCTAAAAAAATACACATAAGTAAACAGACATCTATGCCAATGGGTCCACATCATTGATGTGAACATAACAGAACTGAGTGCAGGACTGATTACGCATAAGACAATGTTGTTGGATAAGCTGGAGACTCTGCATATAAATTTATAGATCAAATTCCATATCACAGCAGCACAGGTACGAACCCCAACACTTGCAAACATGACTAACGCTACAGCTTCTTGGAGCCAGGAGCAGCAACTCCATACAGTCATTATCTGCCACAGCGAGCCCCTGCATGCTGATTTTCTTGTACCTGCTCCACAAGTGGGTAGTATATAGAGATGTGCAGTATAGCTTAAAGAGAGGAACCTTTACACCCTCTGAGCACATGCTGACTTTGTGCTGCAGCATGTTTGCTTGAGCATACATTTGTTGACATTGTCTTTAGATGTCATCATCATCAGAGAGATCATTTGACATATTAGTGACTAAGATATTTTACATCACATTCAACAACCATATAGACGAGTCGTAAAGAAAGACTGATACTTTATCTTCCCTGTTTCATTCAATGATCACATTTATGTTCTTTGCATTGTACTTGATGTCAAACTCGGTGCCATAACCTCAGTATTTTCTCAGCAAACGCTGAAGACCAGCACGACATGGACAAAAGATTACTAGTTGATCAGTATACATCAACAGATTATGAATATTCGTCCGACCATGCATCCTGTGCCACAATTATCTAGCCGAACAGAAAGGTCCTCCATATAGTTAAACAGGACTCAACTCCGAAGAGTTGGATAAAACCATGGCAACCGAGGAGGAAGTAAATGTTGATCTAACTCGCACGTGTGCATCGGAGGAAGACGCGCAGCCTGTCGGTCGTCTGTACTGAAATGTTAACATAAAACGCTTGTACGTGAAGATCAATAAGTCGCAGATAACCTGTCTGCTGAGTGAGACATGAATGAGGACCACAGTCTGGCATCACAAAGAGGTCTTTCAAAGTACACTGCGGGGCGTCTTCCGCTATCGCTTCCTGTCGGCCAGCCTGGCCGTGTTTACTTTGCGCTGCTAACCAACAATACGGGCCTCTTAGAACAAATTCTGCCTTCATTATTTCAATAAATTCAGCGTCAATTACAACACAACAACTAACTAGTAAACGCACCGTAATGCAAATATTTACATCTCAAAGAAAGCCGCTGGCTCTGTTCGCACCGGCTGCTGCTGTTAGCTAACGGCGTCGGTCTGGGACAGCAGTGTTGTCCTGGGTTAGCATAGGCTAATGCTTAGAGATGCACGAATACGTTAGAGGTGCATTTCTAGAAAGTAGCTCGTTTGACGTGTCTTCCCTGCACGGCTGTGACAGGGTGATTTAAAATGTACATTTTACCTAAAGCATTTGTCAAGTTGTCGCAGAAATTAATTAACTGGAGTAAAAATCACACTGCTACACAGCTAGCGTAGTAGCTAACAGTCAAACTAGGCCAGGAACCGCTCAGCTTGATGATTGGTAGATTAGCCGGATGCTTACGACGCTTCTTGCAGCTTAAAATCACCTAGTCCTACTAAACTGCACTAAGAGGGCCAAATTTACAAGAATCTAAAATGAGTGATGCTTCACATGCAGCTAGGTGGGCAGTACGTTAATCCGTTAGCCACTCGCTGAGCTCGGGAGCTAACGGTGGAGGTAACAACTGGTTTTCTTACTCCGGAGTCGTTGGGGTCCTTTTTCCAGAACAATTGAGAGCAGTGGCCAAAAGACTCTGTCGATGAGACGTAGTTCACTCCGTTCCTGTCCTGGAAGTCTCCATGTGTGCTGCCCGTGTTTGTCCTGGTGTACATGGTCGGTTTTAAGATTCTTTGACTTTTTCTTTTGGCTGAAAAGAAGCAGGGCCGCTTTGTCGGGATCTTCTTCCGAAAAGCAAAATATTTCTTCTGTGAGATGATCATTTTGGCGGCGGACACAGCGGCCCCTGCTGGGCACCGCTGCCCCCTGCAGGATGGGAGTGTCACTGCTCAGTTAAAAACTGACAGTAAAAATGTGTAACTACACAGTAATGATGTATAATAACACAAGATCTTTACTGGTCATTTTACTGCTAATCCATTGTTAAATGCAGGATTTATAATAAACACATCAAAGTGCAAGACCAGTTCCCTGAAACATCGTGACACTGTTTAAAATGTAGTCTAGTCAACCCGTATTTTATTCTCAGGAGAACCTAAACAACATGTCAGATGCTGAAGATGACACATTTTTGCATTTTATGAAAATTATGACCTCATTATGACTGCTGACTGACAACACAGTCCAGGTTTCACTCCATAGGTCTTGTTGAATTTGGTTTATAAGTTCTACTTTACAAAGACTTTGGCATTCATGAAAATCTTAATATTTCTTCATCCTCAGGAGAATTCCTACAAACAGTTGAGCCTGAATGCCAACATGAGAACTAAATCAGAGTTTGTGTTGTTTTCAGTTGTTCAATTCGTAAAAATACAACCTGGTTAATAACACCAATGACCTTGTTAATAACACAGCTGGCCTAGTTAGTAACACTGCTGGCCTGGTTAATAACACCAATGACCTTGTTAATCACACTGATGACCTGGTTAATTGCCATGCCAACCTGGTTAATAACACCACTGACCTGGTTAATGACACAGCTGACCTGGTTGATAATAACACTTTTGACCAGGTTAACCGCTGATTAGGTTAAAGCACAGCTGACCAGGTTAATAATACTTCCGACCTGGTAAGTAACACTGCTGACCTGGTTAATAACGCCACTGACCTCATGGTTAATAACACTTCTGACCTGGTTAATAACTCTGCTGGCCCTGACCAGGTTAGTTACACACCACTGACCTGGTTAATAACACTGATGACCTGGTTATTAGCCATGTCAACCTGGTTAATAATACCACTGACCTTGTTAATAACACAACTGACCTGGTTAATAACACTTCTGACCTGGCTAATAACTCCCGTGACCAGGTTAGTTGCACCGCTGACCTGGTTATAAACACTGATGATCTGGTTAAAAGCCATGCCAACCTGGTAAATAACACTACTGACCTTGGTAATAACACCACTGACCTCATGGTTAATAACACTTCTGACTTGGTTAATAACTCAGCTGACCAGGTTAATAAAACTGCTCACCTTGTTAATAGCACTGCCAACCTGGTTAATAACACCAATAACCTTGTTAATAACACAGCTGGCCAGGTTAATAACACTGCTGACCTGATTAATAACACCACTGACATCATGGTTAATAACACTTCTGACAACTCCGCTGACCAGGTTAGTTACACCGCTGACCTGGTTAATAGCCATGGTAACCTGGTTAATAACACAACTGGCCTGGTTAATAACATCACTGACCTGATTAATAACGCCACTGACCTTGTGGTTAATAACACTTCTAACCAGGTTAGTTAAACGGCTGACCTGGTTAATAGTTTTCTTGGATAAAACTTGCAGAGATGTCCACCTCTGGGAAGATCATCATCCGTCCTGAAGCTTTTCCAGATGTGAGTGTTTTTCTCTGCAGGATGATGGACCCAGACAGTCTGGAAATGACCCCATATCATTCCCAGATTGATGGACAGCAACAGCTGTTTCTCTAAGACTGTTGCTGATGTCTTTCCTCTTTGGCATCACATCAACACGGTGTGAACTTTGTTGATCGGAAGTTGGATTTACTAAATTTTAGACCCAGTTAATGTAGTCTTGATAAAACAGAACTGGTAGACTGTGTAGGCTACGTAATAATGAAGTTAATAACAACCTTCGTCCCGTCCCAGGGAATTTCAATCAAGCTCACACATCTGATGGGAGCTTAGAAAGCAAAACAAAACACTAACTAGCTGATCTTATCCTGAACTCTGACAGCGTTTTATCCTCAGTGATCTGAGATCTGTATTGTATTTACGACGGTTCCTGTAACTACACAACGGTTCTACGCTCCACCAGCTCTTAGAGGTCAACAGGCTGAACACTTTCTGCTCTCAGAAGCCAGATGTTGGTGGGCATTACCGGTTTTTCTGTCTAAAAAAAGGCTTTAGACTTTGGATTAAGGATGCATAAACTAGCAAAGCATATTTTTCAAAGAGGTCACCAAACACCCGTCAGGTAACCTTTAGACCTTCAGAAGTAGGTTTTGCTGCACGGTCTTAATTAATATGGCATTAATGTGTTTAATCTGATCCTGGACTTCGTATACCCACGGGTGAGTGGGAGATGCAAACAGATCCTGTAGTAGCTGGTGTCTCCGAGCTGTCTGCATCCTCTCCTGTTGCTCCCTGAAACATGACCCTTCTGGATAATAATGATAAACCAGAGCGGAACGTAACGCAGATCCCATGTAAACATATGTCCAGTCAGATTTCAGAGGTGGCCAGTGCCGCTCTTCTAGCTCTGCCTTTGCTTGGAAAATTTTTTTTTTCGTTTGTAAAAGAGGAGAGAAATTACACCTTTTGAAGATGGTTGTAACTTCAAAAATATATGAACCATGTTGGTAGCAGGAAGTATAAAATTTATTGAAAAAAAAAAAAGAAAGAAAAAGTTTTAGTAAATACCAAAGCTGTGAACGTCACACCAGGAGTCCCAATTTTAAATACACCAGAATTCCCCTCTTTGGGGGAGTGCAAATAAGTGTTGAGCTCCAAGTGAGTGGAACCTGTGGAAGTGGACCAGGTTTGTTTAAGGTGGACCGGGCAGCTCCAGCGTGAATGCAACCTAAGAGCAGGAAACAACCAGAGGACTTCTTCATGCCAAAGCTGATGGATTTTATTTCATTAAATCACAGAGTTTCATGTGAAGCTCACAAGAAAACAAATAAATAGAAGTAACATGTGAACAGTGACAGACTGCATCCATGATGAGTCCCAGCTTGCAGGCTGAACGACCGTCAACAGTCACAATAAATCTAATCACTAATCAGTAGATGAAAAACTACAAATCTCAGCTTAAAGTGCTTACATCATCTTTTTCTCACACTTTGTGTGGCAATGCACAAAACCCACAAAAACAATGACAAAGAGAAGAATTAGTGCAACAATGAGAATAAACTCAATGTGAAAGTTATTTCTATTAAATGTTTCATTCATAAACAGAAATACAACAAAATCTTTCCTTCAAGTTCAGAATGAGTCTAAAGAAATTCATGTTTGTTTTACTGGGAAACAGTGCAAGATCATGTCATCCTAAAGGAGATGGTGTTCCTCTACCTCTGAATAAATGTGCATTTCTGCTACGTTAACACTGGAAAACATTTTACTACAACTTCTTTTATACAAGCAGCTTTCATTCATGTCAAGTCCGGAGCATCAGAACCACGATCTGACGGGGACCATGAAAGACTGAGTCAGGATATCAGGCCGAGTCGGTGCTTCTGAACCCGGACTATACGCTGGATTACACCACCTTCAGTTTAGATCTGGAACCATCGGGAGTTCGTTCAGAAAATAAATTGATTTCCATCCAAACTTAGATCAGACTAAACCCTGGGGTTGATGATGGAGTCGGAGTGCTGGGGGAAGTCTTCTCCAGAACATTCTGAGCAGGATTCAGGTCTGTCCTGGTCCGAGCCTGATCCATCACCTGCTGATCTCACCTGTTTGGACAAAGGAGCAAGTTTCTGAAGCTGGACTCGACCGACTGGATCATTTCCAAGCTAAACCCAGATGGCCTTGCAGAGTATTAACAGATCCATCTGTCCGTCTTCCACATCTCAGGGGGCGATTTCAGCTGGTAGACCCAGTCACGTTCACTCCTGGGGAGAAGGCTGGACAACTTGACTGGATCACAATCGAATGAATTTAGTTTTTCTCTATATGACCTGTTATGAAGTGGAAGAGTAAATAAAGTGGAGTGAATGTTGGCTGCGAGCTTGTGACCTGTGTGTTCCCAACAACAGAAGAAGAGAGCCTCTTTTAAAAACAGCAGAGGCGAAAGTCTCCACTTCCGGCTCCTGGTGGAGGTTTCACCTTCTCGGGTCATTTTATAGGAAAACATGATTGTCACAGACATCAGTCCCACGGGAGAAATCTGCCACGTTTTCCTGGTTTTAGTGTTGTTCTGCAGAAATCAGTGAGAAGGCTGTAAAATCTGGCAGGAAACTTTTGCTACTGGCACATGTGAATACCTTAACTTTAAAGTGTTCTCAACTATTCTACATTAGCGACATCAACAGCTGAAAATCAACACTAATGGAAGCAGGTGCTCATGTAAACCTTTAGATACGCTGAGCTGTGATCATGAAGACGTGGTGCCGCTTTCATTGTGTCCAACATGGAGGCAACTTCAAAAATACGTCTACGAAACAACTTCTGCTGCTTTTGGCAACTAAGTGTGAAATGTTCCAGGAGTACAGCAGGTGTGGAGCATGCAGCATGACAACAGAGGACAGCTGCTGGTTGTGAGATGAAAACAGCGCTGGCCTGCTCGGCTGTAAACAGATTCAGCTTCTTCTGGTGTTTCTAACACCTGCTGGAACAGCAGGGGTTTTGAGTTCAGCTCTTACAGATGAGGAGATGATGAGGTGATGTTAGACCAGCGCAGCTACACGAACAGCTTTAATTCTTAATCTCCAGGATGGAGGGGTTGTGGTCCAGGATGGCCAGGATGATTTTGTCCATGTACTGCCTCAGACGCAGGTTGATCTCCTCCTGCTCCTTCAGAGCATCCACCAGCTGGAACAGAGACACAAAGACAGGGTGGAAATGAACCAATCTACAAGAAAATAATGCCAGTTACGTCGGCATGATGATGAAATCATCATATTTTTACGTCCTGAGCAGGACCTGTGGGTTCTAGGGCTGGGCAATATACCAGTATGATATCGCGATATGATATTTATATGGGAGGGAAATATTTACGTGTATCATTATATTGCAATATAAGCTGTGAAAATGTTTTTGTTTTATTTTTTTGTAATGACCTGGCTGCACCTTGACTAACAACAAAGGTGTGACCTGATTCTTTAAACTATCTGTCTGGAAGACAATCCTCCCCAAGACTTCTACAAAGAAATCATAAATGGCCAGCCAACTATCTTGAATTATATCGATTAAACAAACATTTCTAACCAGTGTTTTTTCCAATTCCATCACTGAAGTGGAGTGTTACCTTTAATCTAAACATGTTTCAATACTAAAAAACAGGTGTTTGATATGAAATGAATCATTCAGACAAATTAGGGTAAAAATACCGGTATATATCGTACATAGTCATCAAAAACTAATACAGCAGGGGAAAAAAAGTATTGAACACGTCAACATTTTTCTAAGAAAATATATTTCTAGTAGAGCTACTAACATGAAATTTTCACTAGATGTTGGCAACAATCCAAGTAATGCACACACACATAGAAATCCGAACATTTATGTCCATAAATTATGTGTTATATAGTGAAATGACACAGGGAATAAGTATTGAATAAATTAAGAAATGGAGGGACAAAAAGCAGCTGGAGTCTGTCAATATTTAGATAGTAATTCTGTCCCCTATCAGAGCAAAGTAATATCAGCTGGTTTAGTCCTGATTGATGCCTTTAAAAAGGTTTCTCATCATCAAGGTGTCAGACAAGAAGCATTGCATGATGGTAAAAGCAAGGAGCTGCCTAAAGATCTACGCAACCTTATTATTGCAAACACGCTGAAGGCATTGGTTCCTGGTGCATTTCTAAACTTCTGAAAGTTCCAGTGAACACCATTGGGACCATCATCCGGAAGTGGAAAGATACCGGCATCGTCATAAACCGGCCACGGCCAGGTGCTCCTCACGAGATTTCAGACAGAGAAGTCAGAACAATAATCAGAAAGATTCTCCAACAGCCCAGAACCACTCGTGGAGAGCTTCAGAAAGACCTGGAATCAGCAGGTACAGTTGTTTCAGAGAAAACAAGAAGTAATGCACTCAACCGCCATGGCCTTCATGCACGCACACCACACAAGACTCCATTTTTAAAGAAAAAGCATGTTGGTGATCGTTTGATGTTTGCAACACAACATCTGGATAAACCCATGACATTCTGGAAAACATAGTCTGGTCAAAATTGAACTCTTCGGGTGTCATAAGACGCAACATGTTTGGAGGAGAAATGGCACCCCACTTGAGCCCAAAAACACCATAGCAACAGTGAAGTTTGGAGGTGGGAACATCATGGTGGGGGCTGTTTTTCGGCATGTGGTACTGGCAGACTTCATGTCATTGAAGGAAGTGGAGAAAAGTAGAGAAACATTCTGGATCAGAATCTGCTGCATCTGCTGAAGATGAAAAGAGGCTGGATCTTTCAGCAAGACAACCATCCCAAGCACACAGCCAAGGAGACACTCAACTTGTTTAAGAAAAAGAAAATAAAGCTGCTAGAATGGCCCA
The DNA here is from genome assembly GCA_023101725.1 of Atherinomorus stipes. Lineage (NCBI taxonomy): Eukaryota > Metazoa > Chordata > Actinopteri > Atheriniformes > Atherinidae > Atherinomorus > Atherinomorus stipes. Next base: position 419,885 of record JALJCO010007303.1, read on the forward strand.
GTCAATTACCCAACACAGAGGAACTGAAGATCCGAGTTGACAGAAGACACCCCCGCAACCTTGAAGATTTGAAGGCAGTTTGTGTGGAAGAATGGACTAAAATCACACCTGAGCAACGTATTCCACTGGTTTCTACGTACAGGAGTCTGGAGGCTGGAATCACCAACAAAAGTTTTTGCACTACGTATTAAATTTCAGTAAGCGTGTTCAATACTTATTCCCTGTCATTTCACTAACATAAATGTTAGGATTTTTTGTATATGTGCATTACTCAGGTTGTTGCCAACATATGGTGAAAATTTCATGTCAATAGCTCTAATAGAAATATATTTTCTGAGAAAAATGTTGATGTGTTCGATACTTTCCCCCCCGCTGTATATTGTGATATGATATTTGGTCCAAATCGGCCAGCCCTATGCTGTGTCCGAATGTCCTCCCTACTCCCTAACCCCTCATTACCTACATAGCGCTGCACTATATAGCAGACTATCTAGCGCCCTCATTCTGCCTGTGATTCGGACACGAAGCTTACTACTTTTTCCTTGCCGCAAATCAAGTGATTACCAGCTGTCACCATGGCAACCACGGCGGCATCCACGACTCATGAAAAGATTTAATTCCAAATCAAATTTGTAATTTTAAATGAAGGTATTTTATTTACTTATATTGTGTTTAATCCCTTTTCTGTTGTTTTTTCTCTCCTTTTTTTCTGCCGCTCGATGTGTCCAACACCTCACGCCATTCAGCTCTTCTGACCGCAATGCATTGTGGCCTATATTGTCCCATCTAGGGACCATCGAAGCTCACTAGTTTTCAAGATGCATTGTGGGTAACTTTGAGTGCACTACTTTTTTCTTTGTGGACATTCGGACATCCCTACAAAATGGCGTGATCCCTATATAGGGCCCTATGTAGGGAATAGGGTGGAGATTCGGACACAGCGTGTTCTGTGTGTTAGTTCAGTTGCTATGGTGATGGAAGTGCAGGATTTTGTCTGTCAGGATGAAAACACCCTGAAACTGTCCCTATAACTGCTTCACTTAGTGAAAGAAGCAGAACTCCAGCTGAGAAAGGTTTCCTAGTGTGGGAAACAGCAGGTTCTGCTGAACAGATCAGGTCTAGTTTTTGCAGGTTTCAGCAAGTGAAATTTAACACCTTTTAAAGATCTTTATGAATTAAATTTAAGACCAATACCAGAAACATTTAAATGATCCTAGAAATTCAAAACCTTTTACTTTTATTAATTTAGTAATTAAAAATTTCCTTGCAATAATAATAATAAAAAAGACAAAATCAATTCAGTACTAAAACTGATATCAAACCTTTGTAACCACAGTAACCTTCCCAACAATAATCTGTCTATATCCTGCTGTGACCCTGTCAGCAAAACTGTGAGATATGATGGGACTTTTATAAGGAAAACTAAAAGAGAAAACTTTAAACCGTAAAAACAAGGTGATTAAGGTTTACATTCTACCAGACAGCAGGGGACAACAACGCCCCCTGCTGTCTGGCATCCTGCAGAGGACAGCCTCCCAGGTGTGGAATAATGTATGATCCCTCATCGTTGATGATCCTCCGGATTTTGATGGCCTCTCTGATCCAGCGATGGTATTTGAGGATGATGAGGATCCTTTTCAGTGCCAGCTCCAACATTCTGGAATATTCTTCCTCACGAGTTGTGCTGCATCACCGAGCTGCTTTTGTTCGAAGCTAAATTCAAGATCTATTCATCTATAAAGGTCTTTGACTTTTGCTACTTTCTTTTAATGTATTTATACCCTTGGTATTTTCTCTGATACTTCTTCATTTAAATTAGTTTTGAGTTTAATTTGTTTTTATTATGTAAACCGTTCTGCACTCAGGTCAATATGAACATTGTTGGAAGTTGCTATAGAAATAAACTTTGATTGCTTGATTGAGCCACGCTTCTCCTGTAGTTGAGATGATATTTCTACTCCAAACGTTGTGGACACAGCGGCGGGTTAAAATATTTTTTCCTGATTTATTTCTGCTCTTTTTCCACTCCATCAGCTGAACCCTCCACTTGGATTCTGAGAGCTCATCTCCATAGCAACCCATTATAAATGCTGGATTACACTCCATGTGAAGTCCATCTTTGGGAGAGATCTTTCCAGAAACCACTGAAGATATGAGAACAGAAAGTCTAAAGTTAAAAACGTGTCTCTAGATTAATTTTTGTGGAATGAGGAGCTGTCTGACGATGGGTTCGCATGAGGGGCTCTTAAAAGTTCCCTTCATAACAAACTTTTTTTTTTATTTATTTATTTTTTTTAAGTTTTATGTTTTTAAAATTGTGAAAAATATAAAAAAGTTAAATGTCAGCCACCGTCTTGTGAAGGAGCTGAACTTTTGGGCGTTTGGATAGTTTTAATATTTTGACGTAAACTGAAGTTTTCAAACGTTAAAAAAACATCCAGAAAGGAGAAAGATGGATGTCAGCAACAACCGGCCGACACACTGACCTCGTCTCTGGAAGCGTTGTCGATCTCAGCTGCCAGACACTGGGCCTTGGTGTGACAAGAGAACAGGTTCTTGGCCTCGTATAAACTCAGACTGAGAATCTGAGCATTCAGGTCGTCGTTCTGGTCCCGCAGCTTAAAGTTCTCCTGAAGAACAGGAACAACATGTCCTTACAGTCGGGATAAATGTCAGGAAATGAGTGAGGGGGACAGAGGACGGAGGAATGTGACGTTTACCTGCTTCAGTCTCTTGACTTCATGCTCCATCTCCATCTCCCTGGTCTTGGCGTTGAACTCCGACAGCCCCTTGCCTTTCCCAGGATGCTCCATTTCCAGCTTGAACAGCTGCAGATATTCCAGCTCCCGGCGGAGGTCGTCAATCAGCTGAAAAGATTCAACATGAGGAGGAAAAGCCGATTTCAGCGTTCACTGTTAAGGTAAGCTGTGATGGAGAGAGAGCCTCACCTCCTGCATGGACTCCTTCTCCTTCTGAAAGTCGTGGCGGTTCTGCCACAGCTTGTCCATGATCTTCCTGTACAGATCCATCTCATCATTCAGCCTCAGAGAGGTGTCCTCCAGCTTATCTGTCATCCTCTGCTTCTCCTGCAGAGGGATGGAGAGGAAACATGACAGATGGAGAAACCGCAGAAACATCACAACACATCCAACATCTCAGCCAGGAAAGCAGCTGACGCCATCTACAGAAACCGATGATTCATTTCCACAACAGGAACCAAAATCAGCTGGATGAGAGTTTCCAAACTCTTTCCACGATTCAGATTGAGCAAGCCACCTTTGTTTTATGAGACGTTCATGTTGAAGTCTCTAACAAACAAAACTGTGATTCGTGCAGCAATATAAGACAGAAAATAAAAGTAACGAACAGAATGTATGCCATTGTGACGGAGTAGAAGCAGCGTTTCTTCCCCATAAACATACTCAAGTAAAAGTAAAAGTATGCCGAATTAGAATTACTCTTAAACTACAATGGTGTGTGATTTGACTGCAAACCTTCCAGTTATTGGAGGACCAGCTGTTCTATCCGAGCCTCTGCTGCCCCCAATAATAATAATAATAATAATAATAATAATAATAATAAACCAACTGATCCTGGTGGACTCACCTGGTCCAGTTTCTCAGTCTGAGACTTGAGTCGACAAACGTTTAGCGACATCTCTCCGTTCTCCTCCTCCAGCTGCTGTACCCTGTGGATCAACCGCGGATTTTACTGCCAAGTTCATCAATACGGAACACTGCATGAGACAATGCTGTGTTATCATACACACTGCAATACATCACCAGCATCATCATCGTCACAATCGGCATCATCAACATTCGCGCCCCCACCTCCACCATCACAATCATCATCACCGCTATCATCATTGTCACTATCATCATCATCATCATCATCATAATCAAGACTCTCCAGATCTGGATTAGACTTGAGGCTTTCCAGGACTCTCCAGGTCTGGATCAGACTCCAGGTTTTCCAGGACTCTCCAGGTCTGGATCAGACTCCAGGTTTTCCAGGACTCTCCAGGTCTGGATCAGACTCCAGGTTTTCCAGGACTCTCCAGGTCTGGATCAGACTCCAGGTTTTCCAGGACTCTCCAGGTCTGGATCAGACTCCAGGTTTTCCAGGAGCAGGAAAACTAAATCTGTAGGAGGAGGTTTATCATCTGTGGGCTAAAATGGTCCAGTATTTCTCCACCTTCCAGTGGATAGGTGTGTCACCATGGCAACCTGAAGGGACAGCATTAATCTGACACCAACAGGCTGTTACTGGGGCAACCTGCTGGTTTGGACTGGATGGTGGACGTCGGCCGTCTTCTACTCTGAGTTGTGTGCATTTCTGCTGAATCCTCAGTGAAATCCAGATGTTGGTTCCACTGATGCTGAGCTGAGGTGGATCCATTGAGCCCTGATGCTACTGCAGTCATGTGATGTAGGTGTGAATGCTGAAAGCAGGTGTGTGTAGAAGTGTACCTGGAACAGAGCAGGTCTATCTCCGAGTTCCTGTCTCGCTCCATTTTACTGTAAGTGTCTCGGTGCCTCTTCATTTCCTCCTCCAGACTCTCTTCAGCCTTCGTCTCGGCATCCTTCACCTGCTCCTCCAGCTCATGAACTCTGGGAGGAAAGATAAGACAGTCATAGACTTGAGTCCATTAAGTCAATCTTGACCAAATAATAATTTAATCTGGACTAAATGTTTGATGAAGTAACAGCAGAAACATCAAATTAAACTAAAATCATCTTTCTGATAAAATTAAGTGTAGCTTACATTTATAACAACTCAACATGTCACATGTAGGGATGTCACACTTAATTTTATGATTGATAATCATAAGGCTATTTAAAATTATAAATATTAAACCCCATGAATAATTAGTCTAAAAGATCCTCATCCTGACTTTCCATATGGGATCATGTGTGAACCATGTGATCAGATCTGGAAGGAAAAACAAAGGTAAACAACATCTGTGTGTTTCTGCTTGTGTTGCTTTGTTTTCTGTGTCTTCATAGGAAAATTTGGCAGAGGAAGAATTATTCTCTCCAAACTAACGGATTAAATCCTCCTGCTGGGGGAGAACATGGTCCAGGTGTTATTGTGGAGGATGGATCACCAGCCTGTAAAGCAGGACATAAAGATGGAATCCATCCAACATGTTTCACCTCCTGCAGGAGAAACAGCAGCTTTGTAGCACAAAGTAAAGGAAATGTTCAGTAACTTTAAACCGACTTTAACTACCTCCCCATCTTTTAGTGGTCAGTGTGCAATGGTCTGTAGTAGAAAGTGTATTTGATTCCAAATATGTGGTCTGGTTTTATCTATTTCCACAGTTCCAGTATCATTTAAGTGGCAACCAGTAGCTATTCTGCTAAAGGACAACTGGAAGTCAGAGCTGGCCAAATGCTTCCCAGGTTTCTAAATTCTCTACTAAGGTTGAAAAGAAATGTTCAAATTAGGGATGCATGATATAATCAGCCCCCTATCGGTATCAGGCTATATCGGCCTAAAAACTGAATATCAGACATCGGCCACCCCACTGATATTTTACCGATCAGCCCACTGTTTTTAACGTCTGAAAAAAAAAAAAAAAAAAAAAAACCCAACTACTTCTTTAAAAACTTCTTTTTTACAGACTTTAAGTCTTCTAAAGACTAGGGGTGGGAAAAAATACTGATAAACTGAAATATCACCATATTTTCATTATGCTGATATCATATTGACATTTAAAAACACGGTATCAATCTATTTTACTCACGAAATCTCGCAATATTTCATTGTTCTGTTAAGAAGTCTCACAAAAATTCACAAATTTTGCGATATTTTCACATGCTATCATACTGACATTTAAAAACGTAGTATCGATCTTTTTACTAACAAAATCTCGCAAGAATTCACAAAATATCATGAAAGTAACAGTATGATGAGATCTCGCAAGATTTTGTAAGGAAAATAGATTGATACCGCATTTTTAAATATTGATTTGATAGCGGCATATGAAAATATTGTGATATTTCAGTGTATCAATTTGTTTTCCCACCCCAATTTTCAAAGTGTCAGAAAAAAATAACAAAACTGCTATTTGCAATGACTGCTTATTTTTTTCAACTTTAATATTGGTATTGATATCGGTTATTGGCCACATGAGTTTTAAAATATCGGCATATCGGCCAAAATTCCAACATAGTGCATCCCTAGTTCAAATGCATTTTGAATAATGTGAACCTGTGACCCAGGTGTGTGTTTCTACCTGTGAACCAGGTGTGTGTTCTCCTGTTTGAGCTTGGACTTGAGGTCTCCGTTGGCCAGACTGTCACTCTCCAGCTCCGTCACCTTCTTCTCCAGATAGCTGACCTGAGAGAGACGAGCAGATGAACAGACCGCTGTTTTATGATGTCAGTGCAGCAACATGCTGGATGAAGATTAATGTGTCCAGTCACCTCTTCCATTATCATTCTGCGGGTTTTTACCCAACAGAGCTGTCAGAAGTTTTCAACTCTTCCTTTTCTGATTCTCTTTTTTCTACGAGTCAGAACAAAACTGATATAAACCAGTTTACCATTTGCCTTTTGTCTGCAGATGTTTAAAATATTCTGAACACAACAGAAAGCCTCCTGATGCTGCAGACTGATGTTTATCTCTGTGTGATTTACAGCTTGATAGTACAGCTCATACAGCATCCCTCTGCTTCATCCTCAGCTAGCGCCTGCTTCTTTCAGCTGTGGTGGTGAGTTCTTTGACAACCTTCTGCTGGACCTGGGTTCTTAAGGAGCATTGTGATGGACTTATCCACAAATCCCCTGCAGTCCACCTCCACCGCACACACCTTAGATTCACACCCCATTCAACTGCCTAGCTGGGCTTGGGACACAGTCCTGGCAGCTTCCACCACATCCAGCTGCCAGCTTTTACCTGATGTCGCCTTCAGCCATGTGTGTGTTGTTTTTTCCAAGCCCGACCCCTCTCTGAAATGCTATAATTGATTGTCTCAGTATTTGAGGATGGACTTTGCTTCTGTTACCGCTGGCTGGGCCCCACTTTCTTGGGCTTAAGATTCTCTCTTATCCAGGGATCTCAGGACTTTTTGCACTTCCATTTCCAGTCTCATCTTGGTGGATTTAGACTTCTCCATAAGGCTTGGTGTTGCCGAGGAAACCGCTCTGTTTCCATAGAGCCTGAAGCTTCTAAAGCACCTTGGTAAACACACTTATTCAGTGAGTCACTGCCAAATGAGTCCTAGAGCCTGTCTCAAACCGCACACTTGCCCAAGTGCACTGGAATTCAAAGCATAGTGCGCACAGTGTACTTTGTTTGTAGTGCACACTATTGTCGCTAAATGCTGACCCAAACAGAGCACTGCACTTACAGGAAGTGACGGACTAGCATTGCCTGCTAACGTGAGCTAACTCTTCAGAGCCGGTGTAACCGCGGCTTCAAACACATGACCAGATCATAACTGTCATCAGGGAGTGAACAGTTTGGTAGCATGCCACAATATACATTAGTGATTATGTCTAAATCATTTCATAAACATTAGTTAAAGGAATAGTTCACCCTCAGAATGATTTAACTTTATTTTCCACATACCCTGATGGTGAGCAAGACTCTGGAACACTTTTTTAATATGTCAAATGCAGCCGGAGATCAGGGCGACTTCTCGTTTCCCCCCAATGGAATTTGCCAGGGTCCGAGCCAAAAAGGTCCATAAAAGTCCACAAAAAATTGTCAATATTCCTCCATACTGCTCGTCCCATGTAATCCAAGTGTCCTGAGTGGGTAGCGTCCAGAATTTACTTGAAACTACGCCATTTAGTATATTTTTGTAAATATTTTGGGAGGGGTCTGGGAGACTAGGGTCTCCCAGACCAGAACTTGCAAATGATCAGAACACCTTTAATGGCTGCATGACTCTGGGAAAAATGTGAATCACGATTTTTTTTGCTTAAAATTGAGATCATGATTCTGTGGCACAATCCCCCTCCCCCCCCCCCCCCCCCCCAAATTCTTATTACACAAATAAACTTTAACAAAACAAACAAAACAGCCTATTCAAAAGGTAGTTCAAAATAAAGCATGTGCTTTGTTGGAGCACCTCTTTGGCAGATGCATAGTTGTAGTTCTTTACCATTGGTTAGGGTTAAAAATCCGGGAGGAATGGAAACTTTTATTTATTTGTGATGCAGGTCATGATTAGCTCATGATTAAAATGCTTCAGAACCATTGTGGGTAGAAATTCACAGATACACATGTATGTGTGAATTGAGATCATGATTTTTTAACAATTAATTGTGCAGCCCTAATACCGTTTACAATCATTTTAATCTGACTGCGTCTAGAGGTGATATCTAGGGGGGATATTTTTTGGATATATAAGGAACCCAAAAATGAAATTTTTTGGGGGGGTGGGGGCGTTTAAGGGGGGGGTGGGGGGGGGAGGGGGGGAGGTTGGGGGGGGGGGGGTGGGGGGGGGGTCGCCCCTAGTGATATCATAAACCGAGGGAGTCCAAAGTCGGTCCTCGGGGGCTGCAGTCCAGCAGGTTTTCTTTCTCTTCCTGCGCCAACACACCTGACTCAAATTAAATGAATCAAACAGCCTATTAAGCTCTGCACAATGACTTGTTCATTTGAGTCAGGTGTGTTGGAGCAGGGAGGCATAGAAAACCTGCAGGATTGTGTCCCTTGAGGACCTGAGCTGGACACCCCTGCTATAAACACTGACAGATTATCTGTCCTTAAAGGGACATTGTGTAATCGGGAGCAGCTCTTCGACTTTTCATGCTGCGTTCGCGTGAAACCGGGCAGACCGACGACATCCGCTGCATGTAAAGTTTCACCGGCCTTATGTGAAGCGTGGTCCGTCAGTTACAGTGACATCAGTCCACATCTGTTCGGTTGTCATGGCGATGTCGTATTGTTTTCCCTGACCCATGTTTTACCGTCTTTCGCTCGGCTTTATTGATTAAAATGACATCTGGTTTGTTACCAACGGCCGTATGCCCGACTGCACGTGAACGCAGCATCAGTGAGACGCTAGTCTCTCCCCCTCTGCAGCGCGGTGACTTTTCAAAGGCATTACCACGAACTGAGCTGAAAACTCCGGTGTGTCCGGTGAGTTTCTGTGTTTTCCTACCGTCACGCTTCTCCCGAACGCAAAAACATGGCGATACGACATGGCAGCCTCCACCGAGACGACCCGCTCGATGTGTAAATGAATGATACGAACGGCAAATTTAGAACTTAGAGGAGCACTTCAGTTTGTTGATGGGAGTGATTACTGATTAATGAAAAAAACTTTTGAAAAAATAATCAGTTTTTAAAAAAAAAAAGAACTGACACAATATCTGCCTTTAAGCTTTTCAGAGGTGTAAAAAAAGGAAAGAAAAACAGGTCTGTCTTCTGAAATAGACTGCAGGAGGTTTCAGAGGTGTCCATCTTTATAAAATCTCCTCAGATTTCCTGCTCTCTGGAAGAACTATTATTGTTGCAGCACCCAAATGCACCAAAACCATCAACTGTTCCACCTGGATGGTGTAAATATTTTCATTTTTTTGCTTTTTTAGATTTTCTTCTGATTTTAAGTGCAGAGAACCTTATATTTAAGCAGACTGCATCTCCAACTGCATCGCCATCGGCCTGGTTTCCTGGCTAACTGACTTTTAAAAGGACACATCTCACAGTGAAGCGCGAATGCTGCTTTTTCATGCTGGCTCCTCAGGGGTCTGTCCTCTTATTTGTTCTTTATATAAATTAATTTAAGAGTCATCATCAGGATGAATATAAATTTAAGTCTGCAGATGACTCACTAATGTCGCTCTTCTCCATGATGAGGACTCATCATGGCCCAGAAGTCAAATATGTCCCTGAATCAGTGTTTCCCCTGCATTGACTCATATATTTAACACATATACAGTGGCATATACATATAAAGTATTCATACCCATGACCAAAACTCAGTTGCACAGAACAGAACAAAGCAAAAGTGAGTTTCACCTTTTTATATGAAAGGAAATGGCACAAACACAACAATCCATCACTGTTTTTGTTCATAAGCGCTCTTTACTATGAATAGGTTGTATAAGTCTGTATTTCATTGTTGAATAGTATTCACACTCTTGCACCAAAGATGTTATTTTGAGTCAAAAATGATTGCACACTATAAACTATTGCCTCACAGTGTCACAGGGCGGTATTCAGTCCCAGGTGATTCGTATATCCTTGATTGCTCCCCATAATTAGTGCCCAATAGTCACCTGTCCACAGTCATCCCATGCTTGTCAGCAGACAACAGTCATGAAGTCCAAGGAGCTCTCAGAAGACCTCAGAAAGAAAGTTGTAGAGAAGCATAGAGATGGGCAAAGCTATGTAGCCATCGCAAGTTCACTCAATGTGCCAAAAAGTACTGTTGCATCACTGGTCCAGAAGTGGAAGCGCCACAGTACCACTGTGAACCTCCAAAGAACAGGGCGCCCCTCCAAGATCACGGCAAAAGGCAAAAGGAAATTGCTCAGGGAAGCCAGAGCAAACCCCTCCGTCACTCTTGAAGACCTGAAGAACTCTCTCCAGGGTGCTGGGACTAACGTACACAAGTCCACAATATCCCGCACTTTACACAAGGAAGGTCTCTATGGGCGTGTTGCAAAGAAGAAGCCATATCTGAAGAAACAACATCTCAAGGCTCGTTTGCAGTATGCCGCCACACACGTAGGAACGTGTGATCTGGTCAGATGAAACGAAAATAGAACTTTTTGGCCTGAACGCCAAGAAGTATGTTTGGTGCAAAGCTAACACAGCTGATGATCCAGCTCATACCATCCCTACCGTGAAACATGGAGGTGGGAATATAATGCTATGGGGCTGTTTCTCTTCCTCCAGTCCTGGTGAGCTTGTCCGTGTGCAAGGGATTATGAATAGTGCAAAATACATCAACATCCTGGAGGAAAACGTCTTCAAATCTGCAAAAAGCCTGAAGCTTGGGAGGAAGTTCACCTTTCAACAGGATAATGATCCAAAACATACGGCTCGAGTGACACAAGAATGGTTCAGGAAGAAGAAAGTGAAGGTTCTAGACTGGCCCAGTCAAAACCCAGATCTCAACCCAATAGAAAACCTGTGGAGGGATCTGAAGATTGCTGTCCACCGAAGGTCACCAAGTAACCTGACTCAGCTGGAGCAGTATTGCAAAGAGGAGTGGGCGAAACTGTCCAAGGACCATTGCACAAAACTCATTGCTGGCTATCCAAAGCGATTGGTAGCTGTTATTGCTGCCAAAGGAGCTGCAACCAAGTACTGATTGTGACTTAATGACTTAGTGTGAATACTTTTGCAACAATGACATACAAACTTATGCAATTATTCATAGTAAAGAGCGCTTACGAACAAGAACATTGATGGATTGTTGAGTTTGTGCCATTTCCTTTCATATAAAAAGGTGAAACCCACTTTTGCTTTGTTCTTTTCTGAGCAATTTAGTTTTGGTCATTGGTATGAATACTTTTGCAAGCCACTGTATTGTCAGCGCCATGCCTTTAAAATGCTGAGAATTAGTTTCACATGGACAATGCCAACATTTGCCTCCTCCACAAAACAGCAGCGGTAGAATACAAATGCTCTGCACGTGAATGCAGCATGCAGAGTGTGGCGACAGGAAGAAAAGCGGGCCTAATCAACCTACATTAGTCACGCCCACAGGCAGGCAAACTTCCATCCATCACTGATGTCTTTCCCAAGACTTTTCCTGTCCCCCATTTAAATTCCCTGTTCCTGGTTCTGATGGAGATTTTCCTCTCCACTGTCTCCTGGTACAGCTCAGGGTGGAGAATGGAATCAAAGAAAAGATCTGATCCAATCTGTGGGTTTCCTTAGCTGGGTAATTATTTTATGAACTTGTTTATATGAACACATTTGTTATAAAATGGACCAATGTGGATCATATGACAGGGATGTGTACTCGGGCTGCACAATCTATTGTTAAAAAACTATGATCTCAATTCACACATACATGTGATCTCATTTCTACCCACAAAGATTCTGGAGCATTTTTAAACACGAGCTGCATCACAAATAAAAGTTTCCATTCTTCCCAGATTTTTTTTCAAGCGCCCTCAAATGCTAGCTTGGTACACCAGCCTGACCAACGCCATGTATGAGATACACGGCAAGTCCGTCTGGATTCCCTCCGCTGGAGACTGATTTCCAATGCGAGACGAGAGGCGGGACTAACAGGAGGAAAGTGAACTGGAGAGAACCAATCAGAAGTGACTGTAGCTGGCGTAGCTCGGCACTCTGTTGCTATGTTGCTATGGCGACGCCGGAAGTCAGCATTTACACGTTGTTTTTCCCTCTCTATTTAATGTAGTTTTCTTGCGTATATTAACATAAAATGTTTGGTTTTATTATTATAAATACTCTGTTACATGTCAGCATTGTTTATTGCTGAACTACTAATATGAGAAAGCGTTTGTGTCGCACGTCATGTGACTATGACCCGGAAGCTGTTAGTTACGCACCAAAACAGAGCAAAAACAGCGGTGGAGACGTCGGAGTTTAATGTTCATCTGTTAATAATTCTACTGCTGCACTGTGATTGGTCCGGTCAATTTTTTACCGGAGTGGAATCATTCTCCAATGGAGGGAATCCAGACTGACTTGCCGTGTATCTCATACATGGCGTTAGTCAGGCTGGTGTACCAGGCTACTCAAATGCAGCATTGCCGTTGCCTCCCCACCCCCTAACCAATGGTAAAGAACTACAACTATGCATCTGCCAAAGAGGTGCTCCAACAAAGCTCTTATACAGTATAAACACATGCTTTATTTTGAACTACCTTTTTAATAGGCTGTTTTGTTTGTTTTGTTGAAGTTTATTTGTGCATTGCGCAGCCCTAACATTAAGTACCGTTCACATTTGATCCAATGCGGTAGTGACTTCCGGTACCTGGGAATCGGTATTTGTACCCATCTCAATTTTGAACTAAAATCCAACTGTTTACATGGTGTCTGCGCCATCTGGGTGCACAGAGGGCAAAAAAAGACGATGAAGAAAAAAGATGGACTGTTTTCAGACGCTTAACTGACCCTGAAGCACCCTTTAACGCAGAGGCAGGATGGAGGCTGTGAGCCTGCTGCAATGACCAAACCCAGCATCTCGTTCATTACTTACTTGATGTACAGTTTTAGAGGATCCACTAAACAAGCTTCTTCAGAGACGCAGACCTGATGACAGCTTTAAGTATTGTTGCTTGTGGAGCAGCTGGTGTGGGATATAATTTGTGTGGGATGCGTCATTACACTCTTTTGTTTGTGATGCTACATTCATTTCCAGTAGGGGTGGGAAAAAATATCGATACACTGAAATATTGCGATATTTTCATATGCCGATACCATATCTATATTTAAAAATGCGGTATCAATCTATTTTACTAATGAAATCTCACAAAATATCATCATTTTGTTACAAAATCTTGCGGTATTTTGTGAAATCACATGAGATTTCGTAACAAAACGATAATATCTTGCGAGATTTCATTGGTAAAATGGATTGATACCGCATTTTTAAATATAGATATGGTATCGGCATATGAAAATATCACAACATTTCAGTGTGTCGATATTTTTTCCCACCCTTAATTTCCAGCATAGAAATCAAATCACCAACTCTTCCACTCTCTCACAGTCAAAAAGATGCATTTAGGTACCGAAACACAGTACCATTTGATTTTTTGTGAATCAGTACTCAGTAGTACCGATGGAATTCACTATGTACCAATCAAAGCACCGAATTCGGCACCCATCCCTAATGATGGAATTGTTTAACTGGACTAGTAAAATCTCCTATTTTGGTGTGTACGTACTTTCTCTGTGATGTCAAGGTCGCAGGAATCGATGCTGTCAGCAAACAGATCCTCAGTGCTGCTACCCTGGCTGGAGCCGAAAACACTGTGGTTGGCCTGGAACAGCTGACTACACACACACACAAACACACATTTAGACAGTGATGACACTGACATGCAATTTTATTATAATAATTTTCACTTTAATACCAGAACCATCATCATCATCAAATATAGATGAAGGTCAGATAACTCACCGACCGAATGCTGTGCTGGAAATCTTTCTGTTAGGACTGAAACATAAGAGACAAACTGAGTCAGACACATGGAAAAGGTCGTCATCATCATCCTCATCTTCATCTAACCAAACAGTCCCATTTCCATCTACAACTGTGATGACTCCACCATCACTGTTCTGAGTTTCTGCAGATGGAGGATTTGAACTGTTGAAATCCCTCACATCATTGGAGTCCTTCGACCTCTGTGCCCCATTTGTGCAGCATATTTCATGTACAAAAATATTTGAAGGGATTTAAAAAATTTATTAAAACCATTACAGCATCAAAAAGTACATTAAAAATATACCGGGAGTGCAGAATTATTAGGCAAATGAGTATTTTGACCACAGCATCCACTTTATACATGTAGCCTTACTCCAAGCTGTATAGGCCCAAAGCTTACTATCAATTAAGCATATCGGGTGATTTGCATCTCTGGAATGAGAAGGGGTGTGGTCTAATGACATCAACACCCTATATCAGGTGTATTAGGCAAACAGAATTATAAGGCAACTTCCTTTCCTTTGGCAAAATGGGTCAGAAGAGGGACTTGACAGGCTCCAAAATGTCAAAAATAGTGAGATATCTTGCAGAGGGATGCAGCACTCTTAAAATTGCCAAGCTTCTGAAGCGTGATCATCGAACAGTCAAGCGTTTCATTCAAAATAGTCAACAGGGTCGCAAAAACATGTGGAAAAACCAAGGCGCAAAATAACTGCCCATGAACAGAGAAAACTCAAGTGTATAGCTGCCAAGATGCCACTTGCCAGCAGTTTTGCCATATTTCAGAGCTGCAACATCACTGGAGTGTCCAAAAGCACAAGGTGTGCAATACTCAGAGACATGGCCAAGGTAAGAAAGGCTGAAAAATGACCACCACTGAACAAGACACACAAGCTGAAACGTCAAGACTGGGCCAAGAAATATCTCAGACTGATTTTTCTAAGGTTTTATGGACTGATGAAATGAGAGTGAGTCTTGATGGGCCAGATGGATGGGCCCGAGGCTGGATCAGTAAAGGGGCAGAGAGCTCCAGTCCGAATCACGCCAGCAAGGTGGAGGTGGGGTACTGGTATGGGCTGATATCATCAAAGATGAGCTTGTGGGGCCTTTTCGGGTTGAGGATGGAGTCAAGCTCAACTCCAAGTCATACTGCCAGTTTCTGGAAGACACCTTCTTCAAGCAGTGGTACAGGAAGAAGTCTGCATCCTTCAAGAAAAACATGATTTTCATGCAGGACAATGCTCCATCACACGCATCCAAGTACTCCACAGCGTGGCTGCAAGAAAGGGGCTAAAAGAAGAAAAACTAATGACATGGCCTCCTTGTTCACCTGATCTGAACCCCATAGAGAACCTGTGGTCCCTCATCAAATGTGAGATTTACAAAGAGGGAAAACAGTCCACCTCTCTGAACAGTGTCTGGGAGGCTGTGGTTGCTGCTGCACGCAATGTTGATGGTGAACAGATTAAAACACTGACAGGATCCATGGATGGCAGGATTGCAAAGAAAGGTGGCTATATTGGTCACTGATTTGTTTTTGTTTTGTTTTTGAATAAAAAAGGGGAAATTGGTAAAAAAATAAGTGTAAATCCTCAAATATCATGAAAAAAACAAAAGAAAAAATAAAAAAAATCAACACTATCAAAAAAATTCAATAAAAAAAATTTACTAATTAAATAAATTAAATAGTCAGAAATGTATAATTGTGAATGTTGAGCTGTTTCATGTGTTTCCCTGGTGAAAATGAATAATTGAAATGGATATATATTTGTTTATTGTTCAGTTGCCTAATAATTATGTTTACATGGTAAACCTGATATAGGGTGTTGATGTCATTAGACCACACCCCTTCTGATTACAGGGATGCACATCACCTGATATGCTTAATTGGTAGTAGGCTTTGGGCCTATACAGCTTGGAGTAAGACAACATGCATAAAGAGGATGATGTGGTCAAAATACTCATTTGCCTAATAATTCTGCACTCCCTGTATATTCCTGTGTGAGGAATTAATCATTATTTTGAGTATGGCAGCAAATAAAGTTTTAACCTTGATTTAAAGCAGCTGAGTATGTCATCAGACCTGCAGTTTACTGGGAGCTTGTTCCTCTTGTGAGGATCATAAAAACTAAACGCTGCCTCTCCATGTTTCATTCTGGCTGTTCAATGTTCAGTGACACTATGTAATTTTCAGTCCAACAGTAACAGAATATTTACATATGAACTGAAGTTATTTAGTGAACAGAGTAAAACTAAATATGACTAAACATGCTGCATGTCTCTCTGTCTGGTACAATATCAACTATGTTAACAGACAGAAACAAAAAAGATGAAAAAAAGAATAATAGGGGATTATCACGCTTCCGTGTTCCGAACTTCCGGTTTTAAACAGTTAGACGGCTCACTTCCGGTCCAGTTCAATGCAACCAGTTCGTAGATAACGTGAATAAACGCCAACCCTACTGAAATTTTCACGGATTCCAGACTGAAGTGATGCTAAGGAGGAAGTGGATCAAAGCGATTCTCCAGAGTGAAGGGCCGAACTTTATAATAAAACAACGTAGCATGCAGCCGGTGGGGCACAACACCGGCATGCTAGCATTAGCAGCTAGCGTTAACTACGTGCTTAACTTTGTGAGTCTTAAAACACACATACATCTGAAAATCGGGTCTGTACCCCCCAAGGGGCAAACTCCGCCTCAGAACAGTGAAGCTCTCTTCCGCGTTGTAAATAGTGTAATGCTCCCTTCATCCGCTAGGGGCTGGCTCCAAGAGCGAGCAAATCCCCATAGACTCCCATGTTAAAAACGCCGACTTCACAGCAGAAATAAACAGGTTTACAGCCTGGTTCAAAAAATCATTTTAGGTTTATTAGGTCACGTTTACCTTCATGTCAACTGTGAGGGGGGTGAATTTTTTTATAACTCATTCGTTTAGATGTTATTTATTCTTCAAATTACACATAATTAAGGGCGTATCCTTATGATTGACATGCGGCAGACCGGAAGCTCCGCCTGCCGACCGGAGGCTCCTAGTTAGCTCCTTCTTTGCTCTTAATAAGGTCTCAGTTTGTTACAGAGTCGCACAACGGCGGTGTTTAGTCAGCGAATTGCAAGTCTAAGCATGTCTTACCTTAACCATGCCGCTTAGGGGGCTTATCTTTGTTAGCTCCTCTTAGTTTCGTGTTAGCTCAGTTAGCGTTTAGCCCACAGTACGTCAGCTGTCAATCATTTGCCCCGCGGCCGCGCTGTGCCCATTTTAGGATTTTCCTGGAGTGACGACGTACGTGACACGGCAAGATGGCGACGGTAAGACACGCCCACCTGGCTTCACATTTCTCTATTCAGAAGAGACCGGAAGCTACGTCCAGTAATTATATACAGTCTATGGTACCCCCCCATTTCCAGTGGAACAACTGGGGACTGCCAAGAAAGGAGACGCTTTCAGATGCTTGTGTGTTTTCAGCCGTTAGGCACGTCATCAAGCTGGCTAATGCTAACCTGCTAACAGTAGTCCGTCAGCTACTACTCTGTTAAACTTTGTAAATCGGATAAACGCCAATGCCAAGTTTTCATTCCAGACTGAGTGATGCTAAGGAAGAAGTGGATCAAAACGACCGATTCGCCGCAGTGGAGGACCGAACTTTATAATAAAACAACACACGTTTGTTTGTGGCCGGCAGACTGCGCAGTCGTGTTAGCAGGTTAGCATTAGCCAGCTCGATAACGTGCCTAACTTTGTGCGGCTGAAAACACACAAGCATCTGAAAGCGTCTCCTTTCTTGGCAGTCCCCAGTTGTTCCACTGGAAACGGGGAGGTACAGACCTGATTTTCAGATGTTTGTGTGTTTTAAGACACACAATGTTAAGCACGTCAGTAAACGCTAGCTGGCTAATGCTAGCATGCTGTGAAGTGCCGGTGTTGTGCCCCACCGGCGACAAACAAACGTGTGTTTTATTATAAAGTTCGGCCCTTCACCGCGGCGAATCGATCGCTTTGATCCAGCTTTTGATCCAGTATCACTTCGGTCTGGAATGAAAACTTAAGTATGTTTGGAGTTTATCCGATTTAAACAGTATAACAGAGCAGAAACGGCTGTCGTTAACATGGCCCGGAAGAGGAAGTGTCCAAAACCCGGGAACTTCCGGTAAGCGTGATAATCCCCTATTAGAGCTATTAACAAACTCAAGATCTTACAACATCATGTTTTCGCCATGTTTAGACTTCAGCGTTTTAGTAACTAGTGCTTTTTCAATGTAAAATACATTTAAATAATGGTTGTGCTCGAATAACATACATAAATTTATAATCAATGTATTCAATATTTTTTCCATTTTGGGTTTAAATCTGTAGCTACAATTAAATTTCAGGGTCTCTGTGTGAGTATGAATTTGTGACTGAATTGAAGAATAAATTCTTTTTTTTTTTTTTTTTTTGAATGAAGCAAACGTGAAATTTGTAATGATTTTAAAGTCTGAATTTGTTCAATTTGAATTTTCATCCACAGAGTATCTATTTTATAGAGAAAAATGTTAATCCAGGTTTACATTGTTAGTGGAAATAATGTTTTCAGTCTCAGCAGCAGTAACAGGGACGTAGGTGGAAGCAGCAGCACAGTCTGTCTTTATAATACGATTTAATCTGAGTAATGGGGGAACGACCCGGACCCCAGCATAGTACTACCTAGCAGTACCCGTCTCACACATAAAAATGTAAGAACAGTCAAGCCATCTCACTGGGATATGGTTGCTATAGCAACGGCTCAGGCTCCATGTTTGATGTGGGTGCATCATCTGGTGCCAAGAATGCAGAAAAGGACAACTGCATGTTTCAGAGAGCTGGATGGACCCGTTTGTTTGTTTTTTTTTTTTTAATGATTATTTACATTATGATTATAATGTCAAGTAGCACCCATCATCATTATCATCACAGGCTCTGAACATGTGTGTCACCCCATTAATGATTTTTCTTTAGTGCATTGTGAATAAATCTGTTCCCATCATGAGGATTTGCCCACATTTTGAGAATTAACAGAAGGATTCAGAGAATGTGTCCTCTCAGATACTCCACCTTCAATAAACCAAATAAATGCTCATGGAAAAAGGAAAAAAGAGGGAAAAGGAGAGTTTAAGCATCAGTAAAGTTGAGGGTTTATCCAGCAGTGGTACCGGTCAGAACTGGACCTGATTCAGATCTGTGTCTGGTCATCATCCTAATTTACTCCTGAATATCTGCAGCTACGTTTTTACCACTTCCAGCATACGCAGTTTAGTCCTTCAGTTACTCATGAATCACTCAGCTGGAAAAAGATCAGATACACAACTGGAGTCTGTACGCAAGTCTTGATAGAAATCATAGAAAACACCAACCTGGAACTGGTTGTACAATTTCTCGGATAACCCCTAATGGTCGGTTAAATACTTGAAAGAGTCATAGCCATGTATTTTACTTGCACAATCCTTCTAAAATGATCTTCAAATTCATTATTAATTTTTAATCATAACGGGTGTGTGTGTGTAGATCAAGCTCAATTTGACTTCTTTTCATACCCCTCTTTTTTTCTCGCAAGGGTACGCACGAGAATTAAGGCCTTTTCACACCGGGACCGATGCAAATAAACGGCACAAAATTGCGAATAATATCGGAATGCATTTGTCTATACACACCTGCTCCGACGAGAAATTACGAAGATGCAAAAACAAACTTGCATTTGTTATTCCGGAGGAACGTGAGCACATGCAGCAGTAATGGAGGGAGAGGCAGCTGCAGGTAAACTCCTGGATGCTGAAAACAGCTGATCTCACCGTGGAGATGCCAAATGGGGATTTTTCATAGAGCACATGTAGCTAATAACCTGAAATGGCCACAAAATGTAGGGAAAACATTGCTTCTTCAGCTGTGACACCCCCAAACCCCCGTTTGCCAAACGAGAGTGCTGGGACACAAAGGTGATAAAACCTGAGCCATAATGATATAGTAGCAGCGACCAAGCGACACCTCTCTCTTTTTCCTTTCTCTTTTTGCTTGAGACCAGCTCTGTGACGGTCGGAGCGCCTTCTCTGATTGGTGGATTGAGTATCTGTCGGATGCGAATATTAAGAAAATCGACCTCAATTAAAAAAAATAAGCGTCGCAAAATCGCAAGACGGAATTTTGTCACTGATGTGAACGCTCCCATTGACTTGTTATTAATTTGATTCAAGCTTTTGCCGTGCGAATCTTTCGGACGAAATATTCAGAGTAGGTGTGTAAAGGCCTTTAGACTTATGAAAAGAAAAAATAGAAAAAAAAATTAGACTTATAATTAGACTCTGTGCATTCACGTGCAACTATGAAGGAACGATTCTGGTGTGATCCAAGAGCCCACATGCAAAAACGAAGCAACTTCAACGCTCTCGAGTTTCCGGCATGACATTTGCGGGTGATGATACGTAATTCAATTGCTCCAATAAGAGCACACTATCAAGCAAACAGCCCCCCCGCTGCGCTCTCAGCCCGTCCCTCGCTGATTCAACTGCGCAAGTGGAGCTGAGTAGGCTAACTGCTGAGCCGTCAGGTCTGGGTTTTCAAAAAAATGGATTAAAAAGAAAACTTCTGCAGGAACACTGAGGGAGGCGACCACAACCTTGTTTTTACCTGTAAATTTATTTATTTTCTAACTGCTGTCTTGCCTGATAAACATAGCTCACTGTCTGAAATGCACTTGCTGCTAACAGATAGCCTTTAGCAAAGTCAGCTTTACCTACTTTCTCTAAATAAGGTTATAGCCAAATAAGGTGTAGCCAATCAAAATGAAGTCAACTTGGTCTCCGGGTACAGCTGCATATCATTACCGCACCCAGCTGCATTACTGAGGAAGGGAGGTCTAGCGTGCCAAAACAATCCCCTGCTGTAAAAAGTGACGTTTTTTTCTTTGGAGTACTTGCATTTGCAGTAATGTCAACTACATGAACCAGTTTTTACTGCTATGTCATCACTCCTTTAACGTCCAATTAATGCAGGCACGGTCTGTGCCCTACCCGTCTCTGTAGCTTTAGGAAGTAGCACCAAAAATCCAGTGCAGTTGCAGAATATTTTCATGACTGGGTGAGGAAGACCCAAATGAAGATGTGGAACACCGGAGATTTAAATTGTATATTTGAGAAAGAAAGAGCAGTATATTTGTTGCTGTGAAGCACACAGTGAGGGCAGCGGTGGCAGGGGAACAGGCGGGGAACGGGAGTTCGGAATACCAGCAGAGATCTCTAAGCTGAGGGAATATGGATAAGTACTTGTAGACAGCAAGAACAGACTAAAGCCTAATTTATAGTCGTCCGTAAAGTGCTCTATGTAGGTTACAGAGAACTCTGAAGGCTGGAGGGGTCTCCGCCGTTACGCAGTTGCGCAACGCATTACGCAGTCGGGGAAGTACAGTATACTTTAGCCCTAAGAGTATAACACAGGCTTGATGTTTACCACACTGGCGAGAACAATGATCCGGTGAAGACCGATGGTCAAACCGGCGTAGAAATACTGAGGAGTTGACAAGATGATTGATGACAGCTGCTGCTCCCATCAGAGACCTCCAACAGGTCGGGTACCCGGGGGTACCTGTCGGGTTCAGGTCTACAAGTTTTTGCGGACACCTAACAGGGTATCTTGTTGTTTTGAAGTTGATGCAGGAGCACTCTGCTCGTGGGGGAGGGGCAATGCATGGTCTGCGCGTGCACTGCAGCATCTCCAACAACATGGAGCTGCCTGTGTACACCTGTGTGTAAATCATGCCAGGAAAAAAATACACCGGCCAACGCACCCGTGGATTGAACGATGCCGACACAAGTAACAGATGTCGCAGAGCCTCCTGCTGCTTCACAGATCATAACCTTTTACCCACTTACCCATCATCTGCTGGAAACTGTGATGCCACTAATCCTTGCTTAATCCAAGTTAAATCAATGAACATCTTTGGTAACTTTCCCTTTCTGACTTAGTCTCTTAGATGCCTTTGCAACCAGATACGCTCAGTGCGGGTGTGATGTGTAGAAAGTATTTCTCCACCTGTTGGCCTTCAGGTTTCTGAGTCGAGCCTCCAGGTCGTTCAGCAAATTAACTTTCTTGCAGCACTGAGAACAGTAGATGTCCAGCAGGTCACTGTTGTAGAGCTGTCGCATCTTCTGAGGGGTCTGTCCTGCACTGTAGCCAAAAACCACATGACCAGAAATAACAGTTAGTCACACCTGCAGCCATGAACAGATGTTCCACGTGTGCACAGTGAGCATTTTAACATTTAACTTCTGAAGCTAAACAATGTCTGAGTGAGAGGAAGAAAGCTTTTCATAGCTGGTGCACAGCTCATACTGTATGTTTCAGTCTGAAAAGTTCACAAAAGTTCATTACTACATGATGGCTCCGTCATGTTGATTTAAGACTCAAGAATAACTTCATAACAAGGGAATTTTGTCTTGAATGCCTCCTGCAGTCTCAGAGTGATTGCAAATCCACACATACAAGTAAAACTCAACCACACACATAACAGATAAGGACAGATGGATGTTTGGATGGAGGGATAGAAGAAAGATTGAATGGGTGGACAGATAGATGATAAATGGAGGATAGATTTTTGGATGGGCAGCAGGATAGGAGATGTTTTGAAATATAAAGAGAAGGATGTTTGGATAGATTATTGAATGGATGGAGTGATGATATATGGGTTGATGGGTGGTAGGGCTGGGCGACTAATCCAATTTTAATCTAAATTACAATCTGAGTTTTCAACGCTCAAAAAAACAAAGAAAACAAAATAAATGATTTTTTTGCTCCATCACATTTTTCTCGTGTTTTCAGTTGGAAAGCGAGAGCCAGGGTTTTGTGTGTTGCGCTATCTTGCGGCGCCTCCATTGCTTGGGGAACGAGTCTCAATTACCTCCTGGCAACATGGAAAGCAGTGTGAATATCTGGGTTTACGTTTTTTTTTGTTTGTTTGTTTTTACATCGGAGCATTAATTTAAACTATTATTAATCTCCGGAAACTGGCTTTAATGACAAGCCACACTGGAATAACACGCACATCTCGTGATTACTAATTAAAGTTTAAAAAACTAAACTCTTTCAAAGGTGGATACTTTTCTATTTTATCACATATTTGGCTTTTGGTATTGTTTCAGTACTGTACAGACCACGTAGCCTTCACATGTCCTGCAGATGAAACTAAAGGCTGCAGAACACCGTCCTCCTGATCCGTTTGTGTTTGCGACTTAACTGTTTTTATTTTCTGGTCCCAACGTTGCCTTGATTAGAGCAAATAACGTTATATTTCACAATATCTTCCAGATTAGTCATTAACTCACAGCAACACACAGCTGTCTCTGTTAGCATTAGCTAGCATGATAACGTTATGCAGTGCGTCATTTTTGAGAGCATTGATACATGAAATAAAGTGTCAGATTAATGAGTGTTCACCATAATTTTCCATGTTTTTGTTGCTGGGGATTAAATCCAGTGCTTTCTCCGCTGTGGCAGCAAGTTATTCCTTTTCTGCTCTGTGTGTAGATATTCCTCCCCGATACATACACACTGACATCAGTGGACTGAACAGCAGCATCTTCGTGAAATAAATGTCTGTGATCTTCTTATTCACTTCTTACCACATTAAAGTTTTCCTCTGCTGTTCCAACATCCAGGAATGCGACAGTCCTTCCAGATTTCCGCCATGTTGTTAAGAAAAAAGTCAGATTCTCATCAGCTCTAATTACACATGTATAGAAAGGCTCCCCAGATAATGGTGGAAGGTCTAGTTGTGGCGTTTGACCGAATTGGTCTATAATTTTTTTTGTGTGTGTTTTTTTCAATATTAACATCTTTAACAATGCCCAGGAAATTAGAATATGAACTCGCTGCATCAGCAGCCCCCCCCCCCCCCGCATCACCCCAACTTGTGCGAGCAATTAAAGGTCCCCCCAAATTAAAATTAAAATTAAAATTAACAAACATTTAATGCTCCGAGCAAGCTGTAATAAACATGGAACAACTTGAAACAGTCGGCCTATAATCAAACCAGTGTAGTAAATATAGGCCCAATGCAATAGGTTATTTTTCCCACTGTTTATTTAATATTCAAATTTTAATTTTCACATCTGTATCTCAGGTTTTTATTAATGTTCGAATATGTATTTTAATTTAGAATATTTGTTAACAGCCCTAGCCTCCTCTTCATGAGCCAGACTGGAAATTTGACATGCAGAACTACCGCTGGCTGGTCCCACCCTGATATTACAGTAATGCCTATTAATGAAGAGTGTGGCCAAAAACATGTTAAAAGTTAAAAGTAAAGCAACATGTTGTAGACTTTTGATTTAAAACCAAAATAAACTTTATAAAATAAAACTAAAAATGAAATATTTACAGGAATTAATTTTTTTTTTTGCTGTTCTGAACATATTTAAGTTGCAATAGTGAGTACACTTTGCTATAACGGCACCGCAGAGAAACACTACCAATTTATCAATAGAAAAATCTCTTTTTCTACCAAGGGAGGAATTAGTCTGTTTTCTAAAATGTCTGACATCCAAAAGACAACACTGTTTAAAAGTGACTATTAATGTTAAATAATTTTATGTTATTAAAGTTAATAAATCACTGTGTTAAATAACCAAGATCTCAATTTCAATCTCTTTTTTTTTATATAATCAAGCAGCCCTAATGGGTGGATGCGTTGATGGATGGATGGATGGATGGATGGATGGATGGATGGATGGACGGACGGATGGATGTTAAATCAGACAACAAACCTGGAGGGAAGTGAAGATCCCAGGTCTGAGAAGCCATTTGTTCGGGTGTCTTCTTCAGGACAGGGACTGCTGGGAGTCAGATCCACATCCACCCCCTCTCCATAATCCTCAAACTGCTCCTCCCCAGAGATGACAGACGCAGATGCTGATCCAATCAGGTGGCTGGGATTGAAAAGGAACTTATTATGTGTTGTTTGTTTAAAGGTGCCATGGCAGCAAATTTCACTTTTCTGGGGTTTTTGGGGTACAATATGATCAGTTGTGCACTGATGACGCCATGTGAATGTCAAGAGTGAGAATCAAAGTCCCTGTTCATGGGTGGTCAGCTTTGTGTCTTTGCTCAAAAATGGTTGAATCAGACAGCAGCTTATCATTCTATGCAATTCAATTTCTCCAATTAGAGCACACTACCAAGCGAACAGCCTCTTCCCCCAGCTGATGCACCAGCGTGAGTCACACTAACATGTCTGACTGCATTCCTGAACATGGGTGGGTCAATGGTTTAGGCTTTCGAACAAATGGGTTGAAAAGAAAAACTTCTGTAGCAACACTGAAGGAGGCAACCACAACGTTGTCATTACCCATAAGTTTATTTATTTTCTAAATGCAGTCTTGTCTGATAAATATCTTCACTGTCTGAAATGCCCATGATGCTAACAAATAGCCTCTTAGCAAACAAACCTAGCAGCCAGCCACTTGACCTAGTTTTTCTAAACAAGTTTGTAGCCAAACAAAGATGTAACCAATCAAAAATAAGTCAGCTTGGTCTCTGGGCAGATCATATCATTACCGCACCCAACTCTTTCAGTGGCAAGGGAAATCTGGTGTGCCAAAGCAAAACTCGCCGGAAAAAAAGTGATATTATTTTTCTTTTGAGAATTGACATACAAAGCAATATCAACTACATGGAATAATTTATACTGCTATGTCATCACTCCTTTAAAATGCAATATTTTTCTCAAACTAGGATAAATGGAAAAGAAGCAGTTCAATCACAATGAAAAGGCAGATTAATATCTGATTTTTATACATCATGATCAGACCCTCTACAGTAACATTCCTTGTGTCTAGACTTCCTGACCCGGAGCTCCAGCCTGGATCCATCTTAGGAACCCACCCACGCTAAACCCACCCAGTAAACTGACCTGTCCGAGCGTGATGTGTCCAGAGTGTCGGAGCTGTTGGTGTTTTCTGTACTGCTGTCCATGTCACATTCTGCATCAGCACCACAACCCTCACTGAATGCACTGCATTCTGGGTAGGAGTGTGTACACATGATGATAGGAGGACTCAGCTTCGCCTCCCCGTTCTGAAAACAACACAACATCAGAGGGAGAAGAGCCAAGAATGAAGAAATTGAAGTGAACTGGCTCTGGTGGGAGGGAGGGAAGGAAGGAAGGAATGAATACAAATTTATTATCATGCAAATAAATTAATTAATCAACGGCAACAATTATTCTATTGTGCGTCAATGCAGTTCTTTCAAAGTCTGATTCTGAATACACACACACAGACCAGCCACAGAGGAGGGCGGTATTGGACTGGGATGGATATCATGGAAATGTCTCAGCCGTTTGGACTTGGACTGGTGGCTGTCCACATCTCCACATAAGCCAACATCCCATGAAAACTCCCTCCCAACGTTCTATGCTTGTTTCACACAAATACTACAGAAAGTGTGAAGCCAAAACATTTTTTATTCCCTTTCTTTTTACAGTATTTTAAGGTTTTGATTTTCAAAAAGTTGTTAAATAACTTTTGTTCAGGACAAATGAATGGAAGAAAATGATGAATTTTTGGATTGATTGAATATTTCCACAAGTTCTGGGTCATTATCTTTATTTTCTCTTAAAACCTCACTTCCTTCCTCGCAGTCTAGAAGATCTGAATATCTGTAGATGTTAAATGCAAGGATACCAGAGAGAGACAGACTTTGAAAAAATTGCATGAATGCACAATGAAATAATTGCACAAAGATTCAGATCCATGAGCTTATTCTGAATAAGACAACAATCTGATTACACTGTTTAGTCTGATTGATCCATCATGCCTACATGATGCCAGCCTACACAACAATATTGTACAAATGTACAGTACAATATTGTGATTACGGCGGCGTATTTGTGATCTGTTCAGTGATCATCGTGGTCACTGATGAGGTTTCCTGCTACAGAAGAAGACGATACCTGGTAAATATATCCGTTGTCTGTGACAGACTGATGACGGGACGCCAGGCTGCGAGGACCCACGGCCATTTTTAGTATCTCCTCACAACCTGCAAAGTCAAAATGACGAATAATGAAGGAAAGAGAGACGGAGTGAAGAATTAAAAATGAAGAAAATGACAAGACAGGGAAAGCAGATGAGTCCACTGGGGCCAAACCCACTACGGACTACTTCCAGCCAGAGCTGGATAAACGCAAAGGCAAACTAGGCAAATGCCCAGGGCCCGATTATCTGGGCCCCACCCTGCCAGAGGGACAAAAAAAAAGAAAAAAAAAAGAAAAGAAAAAGAAAAAAACACTACCGCACACTTTCTCTTACTGCAAATGTATTGATCTTTGTATATTTGAATACTTATCTATTCAATTTAATCAACATATTTAATTAAGATTTTCTGTAAAATGTAAAAGCTTAAACAGTGATGTTGATAGATGCGCGTCTTAAAAGGACGGAGTAAACTCACCATCCATGTCCCATGGACGCACCACATTGTCCCATGAAAAACGACGCAGTGTGAACAATTGCGGTGAAACTTTATTTATTTTAAAATCAGGGACCCATTGAATTTCCCAGGGGCCCACTCAAATCGTCACCTGTGGGTCCCGGGGACTCACTTCATTGAAAACCCATCAACATCACCGCTTAAAACATTCATCTTATTTGCTCCATTTACATAGTTTACTGATACATATTGGTTATTTACTGGTACTCCTGCATTAACAATGACACTCCCAATGGATAAGATGAGGATTATTTAATAGTGTTTAATAGGAAGGGGGCCCAAAATATATAGTCTGCCTAGTATTGTCCATTTATTTAATCTGGCTCTGCTTCCAGTGGCTGCACGGTGGTGTGGTGGTTAGCACCGCAGCCTCACAGTAAGAAGGTCGCTGGTTCGATTCCCGGGTGGGGAGGGGGTTCGAACAATTCCAACTGTGGCCTTCCTGTGTGGAGTTTGCATGTTCTTCCCGTGTATCCGTGGGTTCTCTCCGGGTACTCCGGCTTCCTCCCACAGTCCAAAGACATGCATGTTAGGTTAGTTGATCACTCTAAATTGCCCCTAGGTATGAATGTGAGCGATAATGGTTGTCTGTCTCTCTATGTTGGCCCTGCAACAGACTGGCGACCTGTCCAGGGTGTACCCCGCCTCTCGCCTGATAATAGCTGGGATAGGCTCCCGCGACCCTGAACTGGATAAGCGGTGCAGAAAATGACTGATGACTGTCTGCTTCCAGCGTGTCACACGCAGCAAATCTTCAAGAACATGAGGAAAGGGGCGGTGATTAGCTCACTTGGTTGAGCAGCCGCCCCATGAACAGAGGCTACAGTTCCTCAACGCAGTCGGCCCCGGTTCGATTCCCGGTCCAGGTCCCTGTGCTGCATGTCACTCCCCACTCTCTCTGCCCCTTTCCTGTCACTATACACTGTCGCATAAAGGCCACTAGTGCCCAAAAATCCTTTAAAAAAAAAAAAAAAAAAAAGAACATGAGGAAAAAAAACAACAGACAACTAGACAGAAAATGTCTTACCTTTGATAGCAAACACTGCATGACAGAAGTCTTTAAAGTTGATTTTTCCATGAGCGTTTGGATACAGATGTCTAGTCAGCTTCTTCACCTGCAACAATCAGAAGTCCAGTTAGTTCTGTCAGTAAAACATCAGATGGAAACAACCGTTTTTAACTCACTGATACACATTTTATACATTTATGCTGAATTCATCTACCAAGATAAAAGTTGGGTTTTTTGTGTTTTTTAAAATGCAAATTTAAAAAAAAGACTGTGATAAAATAAATTTGAATTAAATATTAATTAAATACGAATAAATTATATGTTAAAACTAAATACATAACTGTAAATAAACCAAAAAAAGTAATTATTTGTCAAACTGTTAATACATTTGAAAAAAAAATTTTTTTTTTTGGGCTGGAGGTTCTGCAGATGTCAGTTGTTTGTACCTTTACCAAGACCAACATGTAGAAAAATATTCTTTCCCCAAAGTAAACCTGTTGATGGTCCTCGCTGTCTCCAAGAAAACATTTCTTCTTCTTCTCTGAAGAAACAACGCGCATGTCAAAAATCAGCTTCTCTCATCAAGATAATTCCAAATAGGGATTTTTAAATTTAACCCTGTAATAACTTTGTTTCTGGACACCTGATGGTAAAAATACTAAATGTAAGGCTTTAAAGATATCAGAGAAAAAAATAGAAAAATCACGCACATCCCCCAAAAAACTCAAACCAGGTGCTGGACAACAAAAAAAACTCAGACGAAAAGGAAAAAACGGATCCGCACAAGCTGGATGTAGCTTCCATGAATACGCCCTTCTTCAGACCTCAGTGAATCTGACGAAGGGCGTACGCCCGAAACGTCACTCTTTCTGCTCTGCAATAAATATTCATGGGAGCTACATCTAGCTTATGCGGATCCGTTTTTTTCCTTTTCGTTTAAAGATATCAGAAACTTCATAATTGGGGACCTGAATAAAAATCTTTATCTAACAAATAATAACTTATCTTTGTATGTTTTGTGGATTTAGTTATTCACAGTATAAAGTTATCTAATAATGTATCATAGAAGGATTAGATCGGGACTCGGTCGATTTTCAAAATCAAATGACTCGGACTCTAGAGGCAAAAAAAAAAAAAAAAAAGCCTGGTCTGGACATCTCTAATGAAGATTATTTAATAAATAAATAAATAAATGAGAGAAGAGCTGATTTCAGCTGCAGCTGTCAACGATCCATGAAACTTCTGAAGTGCTGTTTTCCAGTTTGGAAAAGCAGCAGACCTGCAAAGCAGAGGCTGCTTCCAGCTGCTGAGCAGATCAACGATCAACCAATCCGCTCCCATCCTCCTCAACACAGCAAGGAGAACCAAGAGACACCTTTTTAGTCTGCGGGAGTTATTTTTAGGACTCTTCAGTCACGATGGTAGCTAAGAGGAACATCCTCTCCCTTGGATGTGAATCCAGGATTTAACAAGGCATTAATTTCCAGTTTTCCACAAACCCCCATTTTCTTCTCATTTTTACTCACACCATCTGTCTCATTTATTCAGTTATTTATATCACGTGAAGCTGCTGTATTCTTTAGACGTTATTTCTGCAACATTTATCCTGCACAGCAACTCTGCAGTGTTTTCTGATACCATTTACAATCTATGGGAACAAATTCTGTCCTGGTTAGGCAATCAGTACTAATATAA
Source organism: Atherinomorus stipes (assembly GCA_023101725.1). NCBI lineage: Eukaryota > Metazoa > Chordata > Actinopteri > Atheriniformes > Atherinidae > Atherinomorus > Atherinomorus stipes. Next base: position 450,181 of record JALJCO010007303.1, read on the forward strand.
TGTTTACTTTTTCACTTAAATGGATTCAGTGGATCAGATTCAGCCTAAACCAGTTCTGTCCTGTGGGACAGTTTTCTAGCCACTGTTGTTGAATTAATGATGATAAAAAAAAAAAGATAGATTTGATATAAAAGTAGCATAACGATAATCCAGAATAAAGCACAGAATCAGCTGGTTAAATGAGGAGTTCATGAAAGATGGACCAAAATGGTGGAGAACAACCAAACAAAGAAGATCACTAAGATCACAGGGGGAGGACATGAAGTTGTCACCACACCGGGGTGAAAATAATAAAATATGCACTTGTGTGCTTATTCTATTCTGTGGCCGCGTCTTTGAAGATGAATTTACACTGCTCTGCACTGGACAATAAAGTTTTTTCAAGTCCAGTATTTTTCCAACACTGACTTTGTTGTGGCGGGACACAATTGCTACTGTTAGTGCCTCGCTTTCAAAGTCCTGAGAGTCATCATCTTCTCCATCATCTTCTCCAGGACAGCCTCCAGTGTAGCTCCATCACCTGTGTTGGTCTGATGGAGGCTGCTCTGGCTTCCTATTCATAGTCCAGGTTTTACAGACTATTCCTGATTCCATGATTCTCATTTCTGTTGTTCTCCTTTATTCTGCATGTGTGATTCATCAGTCATTATTTCAAAGGAACACAGTTGTACAGCTGCTGATCAGAGGGGAGAATCATCCTCTGTGCCATTCTTCTCTGAGCTTAGTAAGGAGGAGATGAACACTGGATACACTGACAGATAAAAGTCCTGCAGGCTTGGGGGGGTGTCAACCTTCAGTTAGTGTTCACCATCAACAAGATAAACCTTGCAAACAAGGTGGGCTCTGCCATGGAGGATCTGCATGGGCTCTGCTGAGCTGAAGATATTTCAGACTCAGCCGAAATCCTGAAAAAAGGAGCTGTTCCTCAAGAGTACGTGACAGGTAAAACATTCATTTCTCTCAGTTCTCGGGATAATTTCCAAGCTTCCTGACCAACATATTGACTGCAGGGTGACTCCAAACTTTGAAGCTGTACAGCATTTCCGAGGCGCCATGGTACATGAAATCACACAAGGAACAGGACGCCTCGCATCTCACAAAGTTCCATTTTGAACTGTTACGTTCTTGTATGACATTGCAGAAATTAGGGTTCCACAATGTTGTAAAAAACTGGCAGTGCGATTTTTTTTCTGATCCTATATTGTGATACAAAAAATACAGGAATTTTCAGCAGATGACGTAAATAACACTTTAAGTTTTGCTGCCAATAAACCCGTATTGATGTTACTGATGTTCAAGTATGGACTTTGTCTTAGTACATTTTTTGTTTTATTATGTTCACACGTGAACTGCGTGTTACCACAAAGATGTGCTCTTTGGCATACTGATTAAGAACAGTGGTGATTGGTGGATCGTTGCATGCAGTGTGTGTCAGATACCCTTGAAATTAGATGACAACACATTGAGTTCATTTGTCTCCGACATTAAAGGACCTGCAATGTGACTACAGCACACAAGTACATTGCTGCACAATGCTGATGCTCAAACAACAGTCCATTGTCCAGCCGGAGCGGAGATGTTTGGAAAGTCTAAGACGACCGCCAGGAAACTGCTTAAACAGTGTAGCTACTCTGAGCTCTATACAGCTGAATACATGAATCAATAAATACATCATGGATCAATGAAATATAAATATATATGTAATACTGCCACATATTTGACTGGCTCTGCCGTGATTGATTCTTGGAGATTGGTTTGTGGTGACGTGCTGAGCAGAGTAACCAATCAGATGTTTAAAAGGTTTCATGGGAAACATGAAATAGGCCTAATGATGTTTTTATAATAAATTATTTAATATTCTAATTACTAAAAAAAACACTTATGTATCAAATTGTTTCACATAATTTAAATAACCATTGGTATTTATACCACTGTTGGTATACATTTCTCATTTTAATCGATTAATTCGGATAAATAATAAATAAATACATTTTCTGAATTGTGTCACTTTTCTTCCTCCATAGCAACCAGTAGCCTACCTCTACAGGCGGTTCTGGTCCTGATGGGTCGACCTGCTGCAGCTAACGTCAGAGTGGGACATGCTAGCTAATGTCTCGCGCACCTGTGACCGTGACAATAACGCGCAGGCTGTCTGGAGATGTCAGCAGCAGACCGACTAGACTTGAAGGAGATGTTGGAGACGAACCACAGCCCCGGACATACATGGACACATCCCGCGGTCCATGTCCAGCCCGTCCTCTCCCGGGTCTCACCTCGTCTCCTTGACCGAACTGAAGACCGAGGTCCACCAAGTGCTCCACCCGGATGAAGCCGTCCGCGTCCTCGTCGCAGACATCGAAGACCTCCTTGAGCCTCCTCAGAAACAGCAGGAGCTGCTCCTGGTCGGGAAAAACCTGTCCTTCCATCCCGGCCTGGTTCCAGCACCCAGATCCAGATTCGCCTTCAAACGAAGCGGGACAGAACCGGGTCGACGGTCGCTATCATCGTCCTCAGCTGTACCGGACCGACTGGTGCCGCCGCCGCTGCTGGTGTTGTGACATCAGCAGCATCGCGCGCTCCTCAGCCGCGCGAGGAGTTCCGGAAAAGGACGAAGATTTACGAACTAAACACGAAGCATGACATCACAGGAAAGCTGCTCCAGGTGTTCCTTCATAGCTACAGTCGTCCTCAAAATTATTCATACCCTCCAATTAAAGAAAAGGCTAAATTAACAATAGTAATTCAAATAACAAGAAACTAATAATAAATAAAAAATTACAAAATTTTGATTTAGTGAAATAAAATATTGCTTTAAAATTGTGGTTGAAAATAATTATTTTAAAAAACAAACAAAACTGTCCCAGACACATTAGAGCACCTTTCCCATGAACAGTGGACCAACATACCTGTCAGCAGGCACAGAAGTCTTTTTGAACATTACAAAAAACACCTGATTGCAGTGATTGCTTCAGTGTTGCTCAACAAAATTTTAGCTTCAGAGCCCCATCATGCTTATTTGTCTTATTTTTTGTTTGCTTTTAATATTTCTGTTGAACCACAATTCAAAATCAATGTCATGATTTTCATAAATTTTTCATTTATAAGTTTTGTCAATTTTAACTTATTTCACTGACAGCTGATTTTTCTTCCATCTTTTATTGGAGGGAATGCATAATTTTGAGGACGACTGTATCTATGCTTGTACCTGTCCAACACAACTGAGACCAAGAGACCATTTCCACTGAAGATAAATAGATGAAAAAATAAATAATTTCTGGAGACGATGAAACCACCACACTGTCTGAAATCTGTTACATTTCTCCATGGAAACATCAATAACATTAGTGATAATGTTTGGTTTAGGCAATCAGTTGTGATGGTTAGGGGATAGGGAATGCATTGTGTCAATGAATGTCCTCACAAAGATAGAGGTACAAGGATGTGTGTATGTTTGTAGGTATGTGTGCTGTTACGTACCTGGGTGTGTGAAGGCTTGTTTGTATCGTAATATGCATTTGTTTTTATTATTATGTTAAGCCCTCTGTGTTGCCTTTAGCAGGAAAAGCGCTTTATAAATAAAGTTTGATTTGTTATAGAGGAAGAATCCCAGCCTTCATGGGTTTTCGCTTTCTACTCCTGTTAAAATTCAACCAGCTCTGCGAGCTTGACAGTTTGTGAGCATCCATCGTGTCGTAGGACTTTAAAGAATAGAAATAAGAAATAGAGTAATACAGTAAAAGAAATAGAAATAATTTCCCAGTAGCAAATTGATACAGACAGTAATACATAACTATGTAAATAAGGAAAACTGTCCTGCTGTGAGGAGATGCAGCCGGAACCGAAGAAAACTGGATCAAACTGTTTGTGAAATCCTGATAAAGGATTTAACTGTATGACACATCCAGAAAGAGCTTAAAATAGAAGATTTTATTAGAAAAACACTGAAAATAAAAACAGGTCACATTACTAGAAAAACTAACAGCATGAGGTCCTGGTCCAGGTCAGAGAGGTGGATCCTCATAAAGTTCATTTCATCACACCTGAACCCGAACGAGCAGCATGGAAAGCACTCAGCATAGCTGAGATTTAGAGGATGAGTCGTGGCTCCAGCAGAGACTCCCATCGCTCCGTCACCTGGGGGAGGACATGAAGACGTTACCTGGGCAACCCACATCATTCTGCTGGTGCTCAGACAGAAACAACCAGCTTGTTAAACCCGCAGACAGAAACACAATGCAGACTTCATCCAGATACGCCAGGAAGGAAAAACTAGATTATTTTATTGTGGACTCTGAAACAAGAACTCCAGCAGCTTACCCAGCATCCTCTGGACACAGCGTACTCCACCCTCTCTGAGCCATCTGGGTTCTGATAGACCAGGTCGAACTTTCCGGGTTCTGCAGGAGCTGTTGGAGAAACGTTGAGGAAAGAATCAGACGTATCAGACACAAGCAACTAAAACTGGACCTGCAGCGTCGTCATGACTCCAAGCAGGTTGGAATCATTTAGAAATTTCTGTTGCAGGAAGATTGTCCTGGTTGGTAGAATCAGAACATCTGGTGTCCAGTTTTCTACGTTCAAACCAAAACTGGATCCAAGCGACAACAAAGATTCCAACAGGATGTCTCTTTTGTTAAATCTGATCATCAGCTGCAACATGTTCCTCATCCTGGTTCGAGTTTTCTGTAACCTCCATGTTGTCATGTGCAGATGTTTGTTCCCCGAGCCCATGCAGCTGATGGCTTTTCTTTCACACAATTTATTCAGTTATCATTTAACAATAATAAATTGTTGAAAAAAAAAAACACGATAAATACATTTTTCTGTAATTACTAGGGATGTTTTACATTGGCTTTTTTTTTTTTTTTTTACCGATACCCAATGTACCGATACTGTCCAACTCTTAATTTACGATACCTGATATTAACCAGTACAGATGCAGACAACTGTGAGGTTGTATCTCTCATATTTTGAGAAATACATACAACTATATTCTACTCCCATAGCAAAGATCCCAAAATAGCTTTAACTCAGCCAGAGGTGTTCATTTTGGACATCTGGCTGCCAGATACCAGATACTAGCAGATATTAGCCAACATGTGGCTAATTATAATGTTTCTTAACCAACAACTTAAACCAGACATATTATAAGCAGCTTCAAATCCAATCACATCCTTTTTGTCACATGACTAATGGGGATGTTGATAGGTACGCGTCCTGCGTCTCTGACGCATTCAAATCTGAAAGGACGCAGTAAACTCAGGGACTCACCCATTAAAAACGACATATTCTGAACAACGCCTGTTTAAAATCACAGTAACTGCCTAAAGCAACATTACTTTTACCCATGGACGTTGTTCGTTTAGAGGGCCCTGATAAAATATCATAACTTCTTTGTAATGAGCCAACGTGGACTCAGTCTTGTATTATACTGATGCTGAATAGTTATTTTCGAGATGCCCCTGAAGGCAGCAACTGCGTGCGTCTCACCTTAAGTTTTGTTTTCCTGTACTTGGTAACGAGACCGTTTTAAATCTCTTTCTTCTGCCGGTTTAGTGTTCATGGACGTGGTTAGGCCTGTTAGAGTTTAATGTTTGCTTGGAGCACGATGCACGACTGCACATCCCAGCAGCTGGATCAGTTTTTCATCCCGATGTGATACTACAGCTGCACATGCGCACATCGTGAGTCTGCTCGTGGTTGAAATGGATGTAAGGAGGTTTTTTTGCTCTCAAAAGAAAGTAATTCATCTTTCCTGCTGGTTGTACAATTTAGATAAATTCAGCTAATTAATAAATGAAAAAAAGGCTGGTTATTGATAAAAAAAAAAAAAAGACCATGACAATGACCTTGGGGCAGATGTCATTGTTAGCATGATGCTAAGTTCTGGTTCCGGTTGTGTAGCTGTGAAAACATGAACCTTTTTCACCACCACTTTCAGTAAAATCATATTCTTTCTGAACCAAAACAAAGTGCAGTAACTGGAGTAATTAATATTCTCCATTAGGCTGAGTGATGGTGTCGTAACTACTGGTAGAATATTAACTCTGATCTTTGCAGGATTTTTATTTTCTTTTATTCTTTGTTCAGTATGACTTTCTTCAACGAAACCAAATAAACACATTTTTATAAAGGTACCCAATTAGTTACTGTGGAGAGAAAATTCCTGGCTGGATATTTCTGCATCTATATGATGGAATAACATGTGGCCTCCTGCAGTTCTGATAAAAGTTTAGCATTTACATTATTGCATACAGATTATTTCAGCAAGAGCACAGTGGTCATGGTAGTTCATGCCACACAGGTTTGATGTGTTTAAAAGAACTTTAAAATAATGCTTTTTTAATAGAAAAGAATTGAAAGATCAAGTCTGGCTTTTAACTGGCTTCATGACTTCTCCACGACCTGATGGACAAAATATTATATTACAGGAGAGCTAAGCTCCTCCTGTAATTTAATCCTAGAGGCCTTTGAATTTGATATGTCATGACTCTGATAGTTGTTTTGTAATAAACTTTTCATATTTTAAACATTAAATTCATGTTCATACATGAATATGCGCGTTAATTATAACCATGTCATACCATACCACCATCAACAGAATTAAACACTACAATTGAAAAAATAGAAGAATGTAAGAAATAGATGGAAATACCCTTTTTTTTAAAAAAAACAAAACATCAAGGACCCATTGAATTTCCCAGGGACCCACTTAAATCGTTACCTATGGGTCCCAGGGACTCACCACATTGACAATCTAAACACATCACTGTATCGGTATGATAAAAACCGATATTAATATTTTCCGATATCGCATTTTAAAGCCAATTTCGGCTGACAATATCAGTAGGCCGATAACATCAGACATCTTTAATAATGACCTTTTTTCAATTTCTATATTCTTTTAAAATACCAGTATTCCAAATATTCATCAGCATTTCATTTTGGAGTCTACAAGTTCAGAAAGTAACTTTGCATGGAAGCTAGTGCTGAAAGATATACCGTTATCGTATCTATATCGAGATATGAACATTTAAGATATCAATATCGAAAAGCAACTATATAAAAGATATAGATTCTCCTGTGCTTGTCCTGCATGTAAAGCTCTGGAAGTCACAAACAAAATTGCACTTTCCACAAAAGAGCTTGGTTTTCAACGAACATGTAGTCATATCGTATCGTATCGATATCGAGATGACTGGCATGAATATTGAGATATGAAATTTTGTCCATATCGTTCAGCCCTAATGGAAGCATCTGTTAGAGTTTGAGGTTGTAACGGCAGCGAGGTGTCGGTGCTGGAATGATTCCTACCCTGAGACATGCTGAGAAGCTCCAGCTCGATCTGTTTGGTGGTCGGGTCAAAGTTCAAGATCTTTCCCTCCTGGAACATACAGAAACTTGGCAGGTGAGTACCAGGATTCGGAGTTGGGAGCTTCCTTATGGGATATGAGATATGTAGACATGAGATAAAGATTTCAGAAGACATGAGTCCTCTCACCTTATATTCAGATACCTCTGGGGTGTAGTTCTCTGTGAGTTCCAGCAGCTGTAAACGGTGAAATCTGATCAGAAATCTCAGCTTATCGTCATTACTGGGTTCATTAAGTCTCTGATTTATTTCACAAGAATCTCTTAAAATGGTTCTTTTACCGCTTTTAAGGCATTTTCAGTATCACAGTCCATAAAAAGAAATCATGAGATTTTCAGCCTGCATATAGCCCTTATTTATTAAACAATCGCTACATTTCCCATCAGGTGGTGCTTCAGATCAGCTTCTGGATGCAGGGATTTTGTAAAGGGGAGATGGGATGCCTGGTGAAGGTCTGCACTCTCCAAGTGCTCCTCTAGTTTCTTCTGGGTCAGGCTCAGATCCCACCAGCCTCCACCTGTCAGTGCTGCTGCTGAACATCAGGTAAGAAACACGTTTCTGGTGCCGAGTTTCATATCGGATCACTTTTTCTTGACCTATAGGCTAAAAAATGGTGACATTTTACCAGATATGGGCTATATTATTAAACTTAAAAACTAATAAAACAAATAAATCATACAAGCTGCCGTGCTTATAGGTTAGATAAATAACTCAGATAAATCTACTTATTAAGAATTTTCTTCATATCTCTACCGTAGTCCGTTCAACACCGGCGAGGCCGACTGATCCTCTTCTTTGTAGCGTTCATGTCCATGTTTTTTTTACTGCGGTTTTTAAGCACCTCTTTATTCTTTCCCACCTCACAAATCAGGGTTTCAATCTCGACCCCAATAAGTGTCTTTTTATGTTAGAGTCTGTCCTCTCCATGGTTTAACCTCACTGGGCGAAGCCTCTGGACCGTGAATATTCAAGGGCGTAACATGTAAATGATGATGGATTTCAGTCGCTGGATTAATCAAGACTCAAACATTCATATGATAAAATTGGTCAGATACGAATGTGTAATGAATCACACGTGGGTCTAATCGTAAGATCAGTTTTACAAATCAGATGTGCGCTTATTTCCACGCTTGTTTGATAAATGAGGGCCAGAGTATCCAGAATTATGAGCTGTAATAACAGCGAGCGGCTCCCCCGCAGCGGAAGCAGGATGTGAATACTGGATCAGACAGTTCAAGGCTTCTTTGACCAGACTGACCTTGAAGGCGATCTTCTGCCCCACCGGTGGGGGGGCAGCTAACAGCGGCATAGAGCTGTAGTCCTGTTTAGGAACGCTGTCACCTTCGTTCTGCAGAGACACGAACAGCAGCAAAGCAAAAGAGAGACATCAATACAAAGTTCCATTGAAACTGTTGAAAATAAGAGCAGAAATATAAATGCATGCCACAGAGTTAAAATTAAAACTAAATCTTTATTTAATTTTTAACATTAAAATTTTTTTAATCACTGAATGGAAAAACTTTTCAGAAAATATTTCTGTATACCGTATTTTCTGGAAAATAAGTCACTTCGGAGTAAAAGTTGCACCAGTCAATAAATGCGTCATGAAGAGAAAATAAATTTAAGTCGCAACGGACTATAAGTCATATTTATTCATTTAAAATGGGGCAATTTTCAGATTTTTTACAACCTATTTTTTAACTACTAGAATTCCCCAATTACTTCGATTCCAAAGTTAATGCCTGTAAATGATCATAAACATCATAACTAAGAAGGATAAACATGTTTTTTAAGGATTTGGTCCACCACACAGGCAGTACAGCCAGATGGCCAAATAAACTCCTCTCACTGAGATATGGCTATTTTGGGATTTTTGCCCTCAGAGCTGAATTTAGTTGTCACAAACCTAGAGCGCCCTCTTTTGACATTAGACGGTAATATTTACTCCTTGGCTCATGTCAGTCAATACAAATTGATACTTAAAAATATGTTAAATTGTATATATTTTGATATATAAGTCGCACTGGACTATAGGTAGCAGGAACAGCCAAACTGAAAAAAGTGTGACTTATAGTCCGGAAAATACGGTAATTAATTGTCATGTAAATAACTTCATTAGGAGTTTTTGATATTTCTGTATTTATCAGTTTTTTTTGGCACTTTTAGTCCGTCATAGTTTTACGGGTTATGACATAATAAATGACTGAAGAACAGCAGCTTCGTCCTGCTCAGATCAGAAGAGACTCAGTAAGAGACATGGCTCCACGTTCACCAGTCCAGATGTAGAAAACACTGAAATGACTCCAATCTCAGACAAGACTCAACTCCTGGAAGTTTTTAGTCTTCGTTTTGATTTTTTTTTTTTTAATAGATCTTTGACGTTGTGTAAATTTTTCAGGAAATGTAGTTTGTGCAGCCATTCAAAACAGAAAACAATTACTAAACCTCATAGCATAATTCATCCCAGTAGAACATTAACAACATAAGATGATGAAACTGAGACATTTTATATTTATGGAAAATATTCTGATTGTGATTGATGGAGCAACACGTCTGTAAAAAGTTGGAACAGGAGCAACAAAAGCTGGAAAAGTAACAACTGGAGGAGACTTTGACAACTAATCAGGTTAACTGGCAACAGATTAGTAACTTGACTGGGTATAAAAGGAGCGTTTCAGAGAGGCAGAGTCTCTCAGATGGAAAGATGGACAGAGGTTCACCAATCTGAGACAAACTGGCTCTAAAAGTTGTGGAACAAGTTCAGAAAAATGCTGCTCAGACTTTGATGATCCTCCATCTTCAGTGTAGAATATCATCAGAAGATGGAGAGAATCAGGAGGAATCTCTGTGTGCATGGGACAAGGCTGCACGCTGGTGATCTTCTGCATTAAAAGCAGACATGATTCTCTACTGGAAATCGCTGCATGGACTCAGGACTTCCAGAAATCTGTGTCTGTGAACAAGTTCACCCTGAAATCCAAAATGAGCTTAAAGCTCCGTCATGAGAGAAGAAGCCATAGTGAACAGGATCCGGAAACACCACCATCCATCTTCTCTGGACCAAAGCTATTTAAAATGCTCTGAGGCAAAGTGGAAACTGTTCTGTGGTAGATGAATGAAAATGTGAGGATGTTTCTGGAAGCATGGAGGCCGTGTCCTGCAGACTAAAGAGGAGAGGGAGCATCCAGCTTGTTATCAGCTGCTCTCTGATGGGATGGGGTTGCATTCCAGCTTCCCATCTGTGAAGCTCCATCAATGCTGGAAAGTACACGGAGGTTTTAGAGCAACATCTGCTCCCATCCAGACAACGTCTCTTTCAGGAAGCTGCACAATGATGAACATCATCCTGGACTGCTTTATACAGACGTGTTGCTGCCAGAAATCGTGTTATTTTCAATGTTTTGTGGGAAAGTTTAAACATCAGGTCCATGAAGCTGATGAAGATGATGCTGCAGAGCAACTTTTTGACTCTAATTTTCAACAAAACCATTTTGACAGTTGCTTAGCTGGCGTAGTTAATTAGATGTTAACCAAACTAAGGAGCAGCAGCTTAAACTCTGGGGAACGTGTCATCTATAGCTGTCAAGTCTTCCATTTTTCCCGGAAATTCCCATATTTTAACTCATTTTCCCGCCGACATCCCATTTTAGAATTTTCCCGTAAATTCTCCGTATTAGAAAATAGCCTATTAAAAAAAAAAATCCTCCGCAGAGCTCTGGCAGCAGCTTCATGACAACTGCCACCTGCAGGAATCTGTGTGGCAGTTGTCATGTGGTTCGTGCCGACAGCAACAACAAACAAACCCACACTTTGTCAATTACTCATCCATCATTAAAAAAAAAATCGCAATTTGACACTTTTTCATTTAGAGATGCAGATTTTGGACATGAGGGTGCTTTGATCGGGTGAAACAAATCCACTAAAAAACTCTTTCTCCTCATTAGAATGGAAAAGAAAGCCTTTATTGTCATTGAAATATGATATAGTTTATATTAATATCTAAAAAGCTTTTTATCGCGATTCACAGCAGGTGTATGTGCGTCCTCTCTATATGCTGCGTTTGAGTGCAGAGCCGATGTTGGACAGCAGAGTACTATCCAACCGCTGGCGCTTCTGGATTTTGACGTTGTCCCTGTGAAACAATTATTTTCCGTATTTTAACACTAAAAATATAGACGTGGCGGCCCACCATGACAGTCAGTGTTGGGAAACACTGTTGTTGGTGAATGCCAGAGAGCCACATGAACATGAGAAATTAGGAAAAATGTAATAAAAATATAAAGTGTTAGTGTTTAACTTGCAGACCAGTAGCCTCAAGTGAAATAAACAGTAAATATATAAATTAATGAAAAAAAAAAAACTGATATGTCAAATAAATTAAATGTACTTCATGTACCCTTTTATGTTTTTATTTAATTGTAATATAATGTAGGAATATTCACAGCATCTCAATGTCAACAAAGATGATCAGAATCTGATTGTCTTAATTGTTCGGAAGTGGTTATTTTAAATTTATTGACAAGTCTCAAAATGTAAAGGCTCATGGCGGGTGCCGGGAAATTTCCCTTATTTTCAAATCCAAAACTTGACAGGTATGATGTCATCATAAACTGCATCAGCTTTGACCGAACCTGCAGACTCACCTGGAGGACCACGGACTTGTTGGTCAGAGAGTCTGTCCTGTAGGACGGCTCCTGGTCTTTATCACCGCTGGACCCGAAGCCTCTCTGATCCCCGACAGACCTGCCACGCCCTGCTGGACCACCACGCTCTGCAGGACCACCACGCTCTGCAGGACCACCCTGCCCTGCAGGACTAGCCCACCCTGCTGGACCACCACGCTCTGCAGGACCACCACGCCCTGAAGGACCAGCCCACCCTGCAGGACCACCCCGCCCTGCCGGACCACCACGCTCTGCAGGACCACCCTGCCCTGAAGGACCAGCCCACCCTGCTGGACCACCACGCTCTGCAGGACCACCACGCCCTGAAGGACCAGCCCACCCTGCAGGACCACCCCGCCCTGCCGGACCACCACGCTCTGCAGGACCACCCTGCCCTGCAGGACCAGCCCACCCTGCAGGACCACCCAGCCCTGCAGGATCACCACGCCCTGCAGGACCACCCCGCCGGCCTCTCCCCCTGCCGTGGCCTCGGGCGGGCAGCTGTGGGCGTCGGATAACCAGCTGAATCTCCTCTTCGCTGTCGGAACTCTGGGGTTCTGTAACTTTGTCGCGTGGGGGCGCTCCCACATCGGCAGACTGGTTCTGGGTCCGGTCTACAGACTGGTTCTTCCCACCTGAAGGAGCCTGCTGAGACACCGAGGTGGTGGTGGTTCTGGTTTTTGGTGGGATTTTAGCAGTCTGAGTCTCGTCTGAGGAAGAGTCTGTAGAAGATGAAGAGACGGGGTTGGGGTTGGGGTTCTGGGAGGGTTTGGAGCTGGAACCTGGTCTTGGAGCTGCAGGGGTGGAGGAGGGGGTTTTCCTTGGAGCTTCATCCTCATCGCTGCTGCTGGAATCTGACGAGGCCGGTTTCTGGGATTTAGCCTGGGTTGTCTGGGGTTTCTTGCTGTTTTTACCTGGTAGACTAACTTTAACTGGGAGTTCTGGTGGAGCAGCAGCTGGTTTCGGACCAGATGCTGGTTTAGAAGCGGCAGCAGCACAGCTGTTCTCCGCTTTCTTTTTCTTTTTCTTTAACTTTGTCCTCTTATCCTCATCATCAGCTGAAGCCTGCTTGGAACTCTCCGACGTGCTCTTCTCACGTCTTTTCTTCTTCTTCCTCTGTTTCTTCTTCACCTTCGCTCCCTCGTTTTCCTGCCCATCCTCTTCCAAGTCTCTGCATCTCTTTCTGCCCTTTGTTGTATCTGAACCACTGCAGAGTCCGTTCACCTGGGTCACACACTCCACCTTCACCCTGCAAACAAAACACACTTAAATCAAAGATCTCAGAGGAAGATAACATCAGAATTTCACCTTCTCCGTCCGTCCAGCGAGGAGAAATCATCGATGGTGGGGTTGCAGCCTTCTGCTGCACGGCGGAGTTCAGTCAGATAATTTAGAAATCAGTTACTGTTGTGCAAAAAAGTGCTTTCCCCCTTCCTGATTTCTTAGTTTTTCATGTTTGTCACACTTAAATGTTTCAGATCATCAAACAAATTTAAATACTAGACAAAGATAACACAAGTTAACACAATATGCAGTTTTTAAATGAAGATTTTTATTAGTAAGGGAGGAAAAAATCCAAACCTCCATGGTCCTGTGTGAGAAAGTGATTGCCCCCTAAACCTAATTACTGGTTGTTCCACCCTTAGCAGCGACAACTGCAATCAAGCGTTTGTGATAACTGGCAATGAGTCTTCGACAGCACTGTGGAGGAATTTTGTCCCACTCATTTTTGCAGAATTGTTGTAATTCAGCCACATTGGAGGGATTTTCCAGCATGAACCACCTTTTTAAGGTCATGAAGGAAAGGGGGAAGAGGGGGGGAAAAGAGGGGGGACAGGAGGAACAGAAAAATGGGCCTTTATAACAAATATAAGGCAGGCTCACACCCCGAGAGCCCCCCGCCCCAGGCCGGAAAATCCCCCGGCCCCCCGGGGGAAATAAAAACCACCAAAAAAAAACCTCCCACCACACCCCCCCCCCCAAAAAAAACACCCAAAACCCCCCGCACCAAACAACCCCCCCCCCCCGCCCCGGAAGCACCGAACCCCGAGCGGAGGGGAGAAACAAACCACAATCAAAAAGAAAAAAAATTTAAAAAAAAAAAAAATAAAAGGCATTTCATTTTACCCCCCCCACAGCATCTCAATGGGATTCAGGTCAAGACTTTGACTAGGCCACTCCAAAGTCTTCATTTTGTTTTCCTTAAAGCTAGGGTTGGCAATGTTGGAAAAATGGTTTGAGCAAGTGAAATTTAAAAAAAAAAATCCCTCCACCCAAAACCACGCCTTCAGACCGCAGGGTCATGTGCACCAATGTTTTATGAACAGATTAACTAACAGCCGAGTAAATAGCTTGTTAGCTTGATGGTAAACAGCTGACCAACCATGTTTTAAAAGCTTGAATCCACTCACCTCCAACTCCTTCTGCGGTGTAAAACGTCCACACTCCAAACGTCAACGCCTCAGAGACTTAATCCTTATCTGTTGTTTTGTTTTGTTTTGTATTTTTGGCGCAGCAGCAGTTAGCAGTCTGTTAGCTATATTTGTTTACAGCAAGCAGCGCACATGGGGGTCACATGGGGGACGGTGAGAGGGGAGGGACAGAGACGAGACATACAGGCATCCATTTGTTCTTTCTATAAGTTGCAAATTACCAATTCCTGCCTTTCAGTGTGAATGACAGGGGTTGGTCAGAGTTTTTACAGAACTGCAGCTCTCACAGAGGTCTGACAGTTTTCCTTCCTTTTTATGACTATGATGTATTGACTACTGTCAGGATGGAAGGACCATTTCACCCAGTATAACAAAAAGTGTTTCTGAACAGGATTACCAACTCTTGTTTTAAGCCATTCAGAGGTGGACTTGCTGGTGTGTTTTGGATCATTGTTCTGCTGCAGAACCCAAGTGCGCTTCAGCTTGAGGTCATGAACAGATGGCCGGACATTCTCCTTCAGGATTTTTTGGTAGACAGCAGAATTCATGGTTCCATTTACCACAGCAAGTCTTCAAAGTCCTGAAGCAGCAAAACAGCCCCAGACCATCACACTACCACCACCATATTTTACTGTTGCTATGATGTTCCTTTTCTGAAATGCTGCATTACTTTTACGCCAGATGTAATGGGACCTACACCTTCCAAAAAGTTCAACTTTTGTCTCGTCAGTCCACAGAGTATTTTCCCAAAAGTCTTGGGGATCATAAAGATTCTTTCTGGCTAAACTGAGACGAGCCTTTATGTTCTTTTTGCTCAGCAGTGGTTTTGGTCTTGGAACTCTGCCACGCAGGCCATTTTTGCCCCCTTAGTCTCTTTCTTATGGTGGAGTCATGAACACTGACCTTAATTGAGGCAAGTGAGGCCTGCAGTTCTTGGATGTTGTTCTGGGGTCTTTTGTGACCTCTTGGATGAGTTTTGGCTGTGCTCTTGGGGTAATTTTGGTCGGCCAGCTACTCCTGGGAAGGTTCACCACTGTTCCATGTTTCCGCTATTTGTGGATAATGGCTCTCACTGTGGTTCGCTGGAGTCCCAAAACTTTAGAAATTGGCTTTGTAACCTTTTCCAGACTGATAGATCTCAATTTCTTTGCTTCTCATTTTTCCCTGAATTTCTTTGGATCGCAGAATGATGTCTAGCTTTTGAGGATCTTTTGGTTTACTTAACTTCATCAGGCAGGTCCTATTTAAGTGATTTCTTGATTGAAAACAGGTGTGGCAGTAATCAGACCTGGGTGTGGCTAGAGAAATTGAACTCAGCTTTCCAAAGATGTGATAAACCACAGTTAATTTATGTTTTACAGGGGGTGGGTCAATCACTTTTTCCACACAGGACCATGTAGGTTTGGATTTTTTTCCTCCCTTACTAAACAATATCTTAATTTAAAAATTGCATTTTGTGTTTACTTGAGTTATCTCTAATATTTAAATTTGTTTGGTGATCTGAAACATATAAGTGTGACAAACATGCAGAAAAAAAAAAAAAAATCAGAGGGGGGGGGGGGGGGGCAAACACGTCACACAACTGTACATGCCGATGCTGAACGCTTCTTCTGCAGAGGAATCTTCTTTTCCAGCTGCTCCAACAGCCTCCTCACACCTCCTGGTGAAAATTATTCAGGAGGTACGAGCAGACGACCGGTTTCCATGAACCGGTCTGAAGTGAATAAACTCAGCTGTGTAGACTCACCACTGGGGGGCAGCATAGGCTCCATTAATATCTGGAAAATTCAGGAAACGAAATAGTCCTGAATAAAGATTAAACAATAACTATGGTGGATAACCATTTGGGGGGGGGGGGTCTTGTAAACCCAAAATGCAAGGGAGAAAAACTTAAAACAAAGAAACCTGCCTTTCTTCCAGCACCTGCTCTGCGTGTCATGCACTGAGCTTCCCGTGTATCATCAACAAGATGAAGATGGGAGTTTTTGCTGTAGTTTGTCAGGGAATTTTAGTTTTTTTCTTTTTCTAGCTTTACCAGATCCTGGACACTCAGATCTAAAACTCCTGGACAGCTTCATCCCCAAACCATCAAAGCCGCCAGTCCAAACATGAACCTAGTCTTCAGTTCTTCTCATCAAGGTGAAAACTTAAAGGGAGGAAATTGAAACCTCCGAGCGGTAAGGGTTTGAATGACTCTTCATCACACCCTGGATGGGAGGCCCATCTGAGACTGTCAGTTTTCCATCCTCTCTGCACTGCAGCTTCCTCCTCTTCCTCCCTCTCTGAGAGAATGGATACCACCACCACTTTGCTCAGGGTCCCTTCATCCAAACTGGACCAGGTTGTGAGGCCGACCTAGTTTCATGACATCATCACCATCATTTGAAGAGTTTTACAGATCGTATAAGTCACTTTTTTAAAAATATATTCTCCGCAATGCCAAAAAGAAAATGGTTGTTTCGGGTCGGGTCGTGGTGGCCCCGGGTGGAGGAGTATTTCATGAGAAAGGGAAGAATGGAGCGGGAGATTGATTGACAGGCAGATCGATGCAGCGTCTGCAGTGATGCGAACTCTGCATCAGTCTGTCATGGTGAAGGAGCTGAGCAAGAAGGTGAAACTCTTGATTTACTGTTGGATCCTGAGCGATGGTCACGAGCTGTGGGTCATGGGTACAAGCGGCCACACTGACATTCCTCTGCAGGGTGGCCGGGCTCTCCCTTAGAGGTCGGGTGAGAAGCTCGGTCATCCGGGAGGGGCTCAAAGTAGAGCTAGGGCTCGATTATGGAAAAAGTCATTATAACAATTATGTTGGTTAATATTGAAACCACGATTTTTCAAATGATTATTTTTTAGTTACACGTTGCATTTATTTAGCATTTCACTCATCAAAAACACTTTATTGATAATTTGCGCAAAACTTAAAAATTGAAACAAATGTAGGCTACAAATACGTACCTTACAGCTGTTTTGCAATGAATAAAGATTAATTGAATAAAATAAATACACTTTAAATATTAAATAAGGCACAGAAAAACAAGAAAATGGATAGACTTTTAAGAAATGAAAAGCTGCTCACTGCATCAGATTAGGGAGATTATCATCCATGCACGAATTATCCAGTGGGACGCTTCTACCTGTTTGCACAGCTTTATCCAGGTGGCCACATTTATTTATTTTTTGGCCAGACAGTGTAGTCCAGTTACAGAAAAAGACAAAGATCTACTTCATCCAGCTTCTACTCCTCCAGAAAATATCTTTTTTGTGTAAACTGCAATGGACCAACAAACCAGAACTTTCTCAGTACAATTCCACAATCAAATAATCAAAAAATAAAAAGATGTTTAATACAAACTGTTTCTGATGTACTGAATGTGAATCTGTGATTTAGGATTATGAACATGTACCTGCGTGTATGTGGATATATAATGCACATCGTCTGCCTGTTGTCATTCATTTTACCGTATTTATGTCTCCCACATTTTCTGATTATTCTCTTTAATCTGGTATTTCGATGTTCCGCATAAAGGCCTACTGTAATTTTCTAACATTCAATAGTTATGCGCGCGCGTACACACATACATAGCGTGTACTATACAGTAGTAAACTACTGTATGTAAACAAACTAATTTAAACTTGACGCGCAGTCTAAAGGAAACTCTGCTGCTTTTCTACGTCATCATCAGCCTGTAAAGACCAGACCCGTTTATGTTTATAATAGAAACGCACGCGCACCTGACGCTGTCGTTGTCGCGCACCACGTAGATGCTCTCGGTGTGCGGAAGGTAGCAGTCCTCTACGAACAGGTGGAAGATGCTCCTGCGGCTGAAGCCAAACTTCTCCCTGATCGTGCTCTCCAGATCCGCCACCACGCGGCACGCGCTCAGGTCCACCAGCAGCCAGCACATCCTGCAGCCGGCGGAGGTCGGTGGAGGATAGTCGAAGAGGAGCCGCAGGCGGATGAAGCTGATGCTGCTGGAAGCGGCCATGTTGGAGACCCACGTGATCTCTGTCCCACCACAAACACACTTCCGCTTCCGTTTTTACAACACTGACCCCTGTTGGCCTGGAGGTTCTGGGTCAGAGCAGACTGCTTCTGCACCAATGACTGGTCTGGTTCTGCGTCTGTTCTGGGGGCATATCTGCATCCGGGGACTGATGTGGGTCTGATCATTTTTTTGCGATAAATATTTTCACTTACTTTCTGAACTATAACTGCTTTATAAAGTTTTTTGTTGTTGTTAGGCCCATATTCACCAGTTATTTATTTATTTAATTTTATTTATCTATTTGAATAACTTTACTGACCTTTTTTTTCCCCCAAAAAACTTTCCAAACTACAATCCAATAGTCCTTCATATCATGTTTAATTTAGTTCCTTGTTATAAAATTTCCATTTGTCAAAATGAACACTTTAAGTCCGTAATCTTCAACACATAAAATAGTATTTTTTCAGCCATATTGTTTTGTGGATATGGTATTGAGCTTGTAATTGATAAAAGCAATAAGAAAGATTTCATCAGCAGAGAGGTTGTCGGTAGGGATGGGGGATATGGACTAAAAAATGTATCACAATAATTTATGTTTTTTTTTATCATGGTAACGATAAGAGACGATAAAAAATTTCAGCCAAATTATTTGTATTATAAAACTCACTACATTCTGTCTTGAGAGCCCTAAAAGAATAATAAAATGCACTAAACAACATCAACTAAGTTCAAGTAGTACACCTGTATTGTAAAACTGTAGTGACACCAAACAAAGGTGTATGAAATATGTGAACAAATTAAACATTTATCTAAACAGTGCAAACAGCAAACCATATATGAATAAAAAAGCAACTATTCATAAATGACTGTAAATATTCCCCATGGTAATAATTTATCATCTCATTTTTATCCTGAGATGACAAATTATTACCATGGGGAATTTCTTTGACAATATATCACACACAATAACATATTGCCCAGCCCTAGTTTTCAGCATTGAAATAAAGTATAATTGTGGAGACATTTTTTTGTTATTTAACTTTTTTCTTTCTTTTTTTTTTTTTTAAATCAGATGTAGACTCCGTCAATGGCTGGGTATGGATCCACTCTCAACCAGCTTCACCAAATGTGGAGAAGAAATTATATAAAAACCAGGTCAAATTCAGAAGAAAGAATGTGGAAGCTGGATTTCCCCAGAAAAAAAAAAGTAGAACTCACCAGCAATACAAGATGGATCTCAGTGAAAATGTTGTTCACAAAGCAGTCATGTAAGTATAAAAATGATTTCTGTCTAAAATGTAAGTTTTGTTCGATGCAGCTGTGGGGTGAGAAATGTTTGTAAAGAAGTCCAACAAAATCAAACCTTCTGGTGAAATTTAGATAATCTTACAGGTAGTTTTCAGACATTTATGATGGATGACCGTTGTATGAAGCTTTCAATTAAAAAAGGTGATTTGGGAAAATATATTGATTAATGAATGAATAAAATTTATTTATGAAGCACTTAAAATCAGCAACATTTCAATAAAATGACAATTAGACCATTAGGCCTACTTTTGCAATTTTTTTCAGAAGTCTTTTCGTTCCATTTATTATTATAATTTGATTAATAGTAAAGACTTAAACCGTTCAGTCTTTCCTTAGTTAGTTTATTTGTTTACTAGCTCACTCTGCGTCGGGAACTCCCGCATCAGTCAGCTGATCCAGGGTATGGTCACGTGACCCCGAGTGTGTTCACGTGATCTGTCGCTTAAATCAGCGGAATCGCAGCAGATCTTCTTCCATCAACAATGGGTCGGTTCCAGTCCATCTTCGGTCTGTTTCTTCTGGCAGTTTCCGTCAGTAAAGGTATGAACATAGTCTCTGGATAAAAACATTTTTTTTTCTGATTTCCTGGTTCTAACCTTAAATCGAAAGTCCTGTTGTTCCTCGTCATGTGTCTGTGTTGCGTTCAGGGCTCTCCAGGGTCCTGGCAGAGGGGAAAGAAGCGTGGGACTATGTGGAAGTGAGGGACGGGGCCCACATGTTCTGGTGGCTGTATTATGCGGACAGTCCGGCCGCTTCCTACGCCGACCTGCCGCTGGTCATGTGGCTCCAGGTACCACCGGAAGTTAGAATATTCTTTGTAGTCCAGAGGTCCTTCATTCATTAGATCCAGTCTGAGACTGTGGTTCTGTCTGGGTTCTGTTTTCCGCCAGCCGGTTAATCACCATGAAGCCACCTGCAGTTTTTCCCCCACTTCATTTCCTGTTTTTAGGTATTTTAAGATGCATGACTGGTGTGACCAAATCACACATGGCTTCTATTTCTGCCATCAGAACAGGAACAATCCATTCATGACACCAACATTTTTCTTTTAGTTGTGAAACAATCATTTGTGGCACTGCTTTATTGATACACGATTTTTGGCCCTTTTAGGCCACTGTTTGCATTAATATCTCAAGGGCAAGATAAACATGAAAAAACATTAAAGGTACAGTATGTAAAAAAATTAAAGGTCAATGGAAAGAAAATTTAAAATATGATTCAAAACTGTGTTTCTATGATGTGTAATCTCTTCACTAGGACAGCTGTTATGTTTATTTTCTTAGAATTAGGCATTTTTATCTACTTGCTGCGGGTGCACATACATGGAGGCTGCCATATTTGTGCCACCTTTTTAACTTCGGTGTCCCTAAATGGACAAAACAACGTGAGTAAAGTGAGAACCTTCTGAACTTTATAACTGCTGTACCAGCTTTGTTTAATGGGACTTATAGCACTGTCTAGGATAAGTAATGCCTTAGGGCTGGAATATACTTGCTGTTGGCGATGTGTCCGCGTACACATCATGGCGCCCACGCGTTCCCAGCATACCTATGGCACACAGGTTGCTCGCATTGACGCGAGGTAACGTGCCGCATGCGCGTGGTGCAATATCGACTTGAACACTAGAGGTGCTCGTGTGACTTTCTCCGTGACTTTGGTTAAGTGGCCGCACATACCGCCTCCACTGGCGACGAGACCTCTTTTTCTTTTGCAGCAGCAAAAGTAACTTCTTCCATGAAGAAGTTGTCCACATTGTCCATTTTCCACATACACCTGGGTCGTTCACGTATGCCCCGGATATACAATCTGACCGTCAGATTGACCTTTTCACAATATCAGTGTCCAAGTGCTGTGTTCTGCTACTAGCGATGGCGGTAGCGTTTTGGCCACGACATGCTGCAGCAAGTATATGCACACACGACGCAAACCGCTTGCATGAACGTTTGCGTCCACAGCAAGTATATCCCAGGCCTTAAAAGGCGTCAACAGTGAAGCCGTGTCTCAAACCGCACACTTGCCCGAGTGCAATGGAATTCAGTGCGTTGTGCGCACTGTGTACTTCATCTGTGGTGCACACTATCGTCGCTAAATGCTGACCCAAACAGAGCACTGCACTTATCGGATGTGATGGACTAGCATTGCCCGCTAATGTGAGCTAACTCTACTGAGCCGGTATAACCGTGGCCTCAAACACACGACCAGATCATAACTGTCAGCTGGGAGTGAACAGATCGGTAGCATGCCATCATATACACTATTAATTGTGTCTAAATCATTTCATAAACATTACTTAAATCGGTACAATACCACCTCCGATGCAGCAGGGGTCGCCACCCCTTCGTTCACCCCCATTATTCAGCTCTGAAGGCAGTTCGAAAGTCCCGCCTCTCCCCCTACAAATGGCGTCCGTTTACTACGTTTTGCACTTCGTTTTTGGTCATTATTAGGGCAACATCCTGGTACTTTCAGTGCTCTGAATTTTCGCTTAAATGACACCATGAACGCACTACACACTCAAAAAGAGTGTTTGAAGTGCTCAAGTGCACAGTTTTAGACACGGCCTGACTCATACAGTTATAGCTACACCTGAGACCACTGGATCCACACACAGATGAAAACATATTTATGTCTGGGAGAATTTTGGCCACTAACAGCCACCAGTGCTTGGGATATGAAGTTATCTGACAGAAAACATCTCTTCTTTCAAATACCCATCCTTACCACTACATGTCAGTAATTCTTACATACTGTACCTTTAACACATTTTACTTGGGGGGTAAAAATGCTTGAGATTATAGTAAATTATTGAGTAAATCAAATAGAAGTAAGATGAACATTTTTTTTAAATCATATACTTTTACCAAAACTTGATATAAAATTTGTTTGGATTTCTAAAACTGATTTAAGTTAAATATATAATTGTTATATAGTTAATATGATAAACACAAAAACATGCATAAACCAGTTAAATAGAAAGCAACATCATCATCAACAGTAACACTAGCATCATCCTCATCATCATCATCCTGAAACCATAGACTATGATGATCACATGACACCATCGCTGGTTTCAATTTTGATTTTATTACCTAAAACTCTCCAAAGTGAAACGCAGTATGTTTTGTATCAACACTGTGGTATCTAGATATCTAAAAAGTATTTAAATTGTTACTTTGACTGGTAAATGTCCAAGTATCTCCATGTTAGCATGCACGGTCAGATTGCTGGTTCAGTCTTCAGCCACTCCACTTGTTAGGATGACTTAACAAATTCCTTATTCTTCGTCTTTGAAGGGAGGACCAGGAGGATCAGGAAGTGGCTTTGGGAACTTTGAGGAAATTGGACCGTTGGACAGGGACCTCCAGCCCAGGAAGACCACCTGGGTAAGATGCTTTTTTACTTTTTAAAGTCATTTGGTTCAGTCCTCTCAGACTGATAAGGACATTAAGAGAAACAACTTTAAAAAGACCAACAAAATCAAACTGAGATTTAATGTCTAGATTGTTTTAAAAAACTATTAGACTGAATGAACATGGACACCAAAGGATTTATTTAATTGAATATTGATAGATAAGTGACTCTCTTTTCTATATATTTGTGTATTCATTTATCTTTAAATTTCAAATAATTGTTTTCAAATAATTATTGTTGCATATTTTTGAAAAAATGCCCTAATGAAATGTGGACATGTCCCAGATAATTGTGTTGCTTACACAAGATATATGAAGAACTTTTATCTTCATCTTTATTTAAGGGAACTTCTTTAAAATCATTATTTTAGTAAAATTTCCCTTCATTTAACCAAATCTGGGTCCAGTTAAAGCTCCAAAGAAAACCAAAGAAATCTCCCAGCGAGCTGAGTTACCTTTTTAATCAGTTTTATAGCAACAAAACGTTTTGGTGACATCATCTTTACCAATCAGTATGCTGATGAATAGTGGGCCATAAGAATTGACCAGTAAGTGACGAACAATCAGTGTTTTAGTTTAATGGTGGTTCAGTACGGGTTCCTCCCATCTTGGCTCAGAAGCTCATTTCCTGTTTTGTTTCTTCTTCTGATGTGTGATAACAGGAAGTGAAGTAGAGATTGAAGGTTAAACAGAAAACTGCTGCATGAAACTTCCTCTTCAATAAATATGAAGATATTTCCAGATAAACTAGATTTTCTCAGAGAGAATTAACCTTTACTGCAACAAAAAACTGACCTGTTGCAACATTCCAGATATTCCAGCTCATTAAATGTACAAATGGTAAAACCAGTTTAATCTAGTTACCTGCAGCTCACATGATAATTTACATTGTTTAAATCACTGTCCTAGCTTAATAATGGAAATGTATAGCAACTGTTATTATCTAGTTCTTATTATGATTAACTAGTAGTCATTAATACTAACTAGTAATTACTATGCTTCAATAATACTCATTAAGATCATTTAGTAATCCCTATAATTAACCAGTACTCACTACAATAAACTCGTAAGATTAACTAATATTAATTTAGATGAACTTGTACTTATGATTAACCGGAACATTTTAAGATGAATTAGTGATACTGATGAACTAGTACTCATTAAGGTAAGTTAGTGATTATGATGGACTAGTTGTGCTCTTTAAGATTAACTAGTAAGATTTATATTACTGATAAAGGATGATTTGGTCATTGGACTAGTCCTTACAATTAACTTGTACTCATTTAGATGAGCTAGTAGTTATAATTAACTAGTTCTCACTCAGGTAAACTACTGATCCTTAAGACTAACTAGTGCTAATGATGAGCTAAGAATCATTTAGATAAAGTAGTAAGATTAACTATCACTCATAGAGATTATCTAGTAATTGAACTGGTACTCACAATTAACCAATACGATTTAATTAGCTAGTACTAATGATTAACTAGTATTGGGTACTAGTTAATCATTAGTACGAACTAATAGAGCTGAAACAATTAATCGAATTATTCCAATTAATCGATTAGAAAAAATAATCGATTAATATTTTAGTAATCGATGCTTCATTTAACTTTTTAAGTCCTGTTTCACGCATTGCTTCCGTTCTGTATAAACTGCTTCCGGACAATCCCTACCAGTGGGTGGCAGTAATGCACCTACTGGTTGCGTGTTAACCAGTCTTTGGTGCTAATTTGGACTCATTATTACTCCATTCCATCAAACA
Source organism: Atherinomorus stipes (assembly GCA_023101725.1). Taxonomy (NCBI): domain Eukaryota; kingdom Metazoa; phylum Chordata; class Actinopteri; order Atheriniformes; family Atherinidae; genus Atherinomorus; species Atherinomorus stipes. Next base: position 475,115 of record JALJCO010007303.1, read on the forward strand.
GTCGCATCTTTTAAAAACATAGAAAGAGCTTATCCGATTAATCGATCGATTACAGGGGTAGATTAATAGACTATTAAAATAATCGCTAGCTGCAGCTCTACTAACTAATCTAAATCAGTAGGTAAACTATTGATCACTAAGACTAACTCGTACTCATGATCAACTAGTAATCATTTATATAAAGTTGTAAGATTCATTAACACTCATAAGTTATCTAGTAATTGAACTTGTCCTCAAAATTAACTTGTACTAATTTAGATGAGCTAGTACTTAATATTAACTAGTACTCCTTTTAAGATGAGCTGGTAATTATGATGAACTAGTACTCATTAAGACTAACTAGTACTTATGATGACCTAGTAATCACTAAGTTAACTAGTAAGATTAACTATTTCTTATAAAGATCTATTATTTACTAGTACTCACTAAGGTACACTAGTGATCACTAAGATTAACTAGTACTCATGATGAACTAGCAATCACTTAGATAAAGTAGTAAGATTAACTACTTTTGATTAAGATTGAACTAGTTCTACTTTACATGAGCTACTATGTATGACAAACTAGTATTGGTGTGTATTACAAAACCTGATTATTATTTTGTAACTAAGTTGTGATTGGTTATTATGATGTTATGAAGGAATATGTGAGATCAGTGACATCACGTCAGATGACTATCCAGCCGTTTGATTGGCCGACAGCATAGAACATCCTACAGATGGTCTGATCAGCTTGAGTCTGCTAACAACCACAAACGTGTTAAGAAAAAGGCGAAGAAGTTTGGTGTGAATGGGATCAGTTTGCAGCATCAGCTGATACCAACATCGATCTAATGATATTGTGCATCCCTGTCCCAGAATGGGAATGTTGTTTGGATTTAGAGATTATGTCTAAAGTATGTGTGTGTTTGTGTGTGTGTCCTTCAGGTCCAGGCAGCCAGTGTGTTATTCGTGGACAATCCAGTAGGAACTGGTTTCAGCTACTCTGACAGAGATGACGGCTTCGCCACCGACGTGGCCATGGTGGCCTCAGACATGCTAGTGCTGCTCAAACACTTCTTCACACAGAAACCTGAATTCCAGGTCGGTCACCCCTCACCTGAAGTCAGCTGATTCTCACCTGTTTCTCTTCTGAGAAATCAGAGTGACTAAAACTTTGATTATAATATAACAAAGCTGATTAATGTTTATTTTTTATGAAGAGGGACAGGTTTACAAACTGATGGTGGTCCAGGGATTAACATCCTTTTAGAATATGATAACTGACCTGATGGTTTATCTTCACAGAGGACCCCCTTCTACATCTTCTCTGAGTCGTACGGAGGGAAGATGGCGGCAGCCATCTCCTTGGAGCTCACCAAGGTGAGTAACCTGCTGTCAGAGTCCAACAGAAGACAACTGAAAGGTTTTTATTTATTCAATTTTATTGATGGGACCTGGGTCTACTAGCTGTCATGGTCAGGTCCAGAAATATTGGGACATCGACCCAATTCTCATTTTTGGGCTCAACACACCACCACAGTGGATTTGAAATTAAACAAGCAACATATGGTGTAACTGCACACCTTTAGCTTTCATTTGAGGGTATTTTCGTATGTGTTTCCCACTTTTCAAGGGACCAAAAGTAATGGAACATACTAAACAATCATAAATCAAACTTTCATTTGTTTATACGATGGGCTATATGCACAAATCCACTACTTCCTGAACTTAAACCAGCTTCTTTGTTTCCTGCCTTTCATTACTGGACAAATTGATTACTCCAGGTGTGCCTGACCTCAGTAACCACAATGACAATGGCCAGACACACCTGGATTATTCAGTTTGTCATGTAATGAAAGACAGGAAGCAAAGGAGCTGTATTAAGTTCAGGAAGTAGTGGAGTTGTGCATATAGCCTAATCAGCCCCGTTTCCACCCGTGGGTCTGCGTGGGGTCGGGCCAGACTGGGTAAGTGTTGGTACGGATATGTTGATTTCACGTTGCGTCCCCACAGCAACCTGTGCCTTTATCCTAGAGGTGGAGTATTAATCGGATAGTGCTGCTACGTGATCGTGTGACATCATTGCAGTGAAACACCTTTTAACCAAAGCACTAGACCACACGAGACAGCTCGTGTGGTCATCCCTGCTTTGTTTTTATGCCGGGTCACGAGGGAAGTGACATATTTTTTCAACCAATCAATGGATTGCAGTGTGTTAAGCTCCACCTCTTTGGTCCAGATTGGTTAGATCAGTACTCCTATGGAAAGGTGCCAAAAACAGTAGGATGGGTCAGATCACATATAAGGGTACTTGTCCGAGTTTTTTCCTGTGGAGACGCAAAAAAATATGGACCAACCCCACCCAGACCTGCTGGTGGAAACGGGGCTCTAGATATCACCAGATTCTGGGTTTTGTCCCTGGTGAAGCTCTGACAGGCTTCTATTTAACTGTCTTCAGTTCCTGCCTGTTCTCGGGGCATTTTCTCTTCAGTTTTTTCTTTGAGTAAAATTCATGCTCAATTAGATTCAGGTCAGGTGATTGACTCTGCAATTGCATAAGGTTCCACTTATTTGCTTTAAAAAAATGCTTTGGTTTCTTTTGCTATATACATCAGGTCCTTGTCCTCTGCACTGTGAACCTCCGTAATGAGTTCTAAAGCATTTGACTGAATATGACCAGAAAATGTTCCCTGAAATACTTCAGTATTCATCTTGCCGTTTTTGTCAGCAGTCACATCAATAAATTCAAGGGAACCAGTTTCAGCGGCAGCCATACATGCCCACACCATGACACTACCACCATGCTTCACTGATGAGGTCGCATGTTTTGGATCATGAGCAGTTTCTTTACTTCTCCAAACTCTTCTCTTCCCATCACTCTAGTAACTCGCTCTTTGCCGCCTCAGTAAATCCTCCCTACAGCGTCTTCAGGCTGTTCAGAATGCTGCAGCCCGTCTTCTCTCCGGCTCTCGACGCTATGAGCACATCTCCCCCGTCCTAGCTGGTCTTCACTGGCTCCCTGTTTGCTACAGGGTTCAGTTCAAAATTTTGTTGTTGACCTTTAAAGCGTTGCACGGTTCTGTTCCCAGTTACCTCTCTGAGTTATTGTCCCGCCACATCCCTACCAGATCTCTTAGGTCTTCCTCCTTATCCCTTCTGGAGGTACCAAGACACAGGTGCAATTCCAGGGGTGCTAGGACTTTCTCTGTAGCTGCCCCGCGCCTCTGGAACGCACTCCCCCTCGAACTCAGGTCAACGCAGTCTATTACGTCTTTTAAAACCATGCTCAGATCCCATCTTTTGGCGCAGGCTTTTCCTTCTTAATCTTTTTTCTCTCTTATTATTGTCTTATTAATTCTTCTCTTTTTAAGTTAAATGTTTATGTTTTTAGCCATGTTTAGCCATGTTTTTTGATGTCCTGCTCTATAAAGCACTTTGGGCATCCAGCTGGATGTAGATATATGTGCTATATAAATTAAATGAAATGAAATGAAATCTTCCTGTTTCTGAAGCTCACCAGTGGTTTACATCTGGTGGTGAACCCTCTGTATTCACTCTGGTGAAGTCTTCCCTTGATTGTTGACTTTGGCATACAGTATGTACACCGACCTCCTGGAGAGTCTTCTTGTTCTAGTCAACTGTCATAAAGGGGTTTTTCTTCTCCAGGGTGAGAATTCTTGTCGTCCACCACAGTTGTTTTCTGTGGTCTTCCAGGTCTTTTGGTGCTGAGCTCACCAGTACGTTCTTTCTTTTTAAGAATGTTCCAAACATTGTTCTAATCTCTCTGATGGGTTTGTTTGAATTTTTCCTCCTAATGATTGCTTGCTTTGCTGATGGTGACAACTCTTTGAATCTTACATTGAAAGTTGACATCAACAGATTCCAAATGCAAACGTCACATCCATTTATGATGACACGACAAACGACAAGGGAATAGCCCACACCTGTCCATGGAATATCCTTTGAGTCAATTGTCTCATTACTTTTGGTCCCTTAAAAGTGGGAGGGTCGTAAATAAACTGTTGTAATTCCTACACCGTTCGCCTGATTGGATGTAAATACCCTAAAATTAAAGTTGAAAGTCTGCAGTTAAAGCACATCTTATTTGTCTAATTTCAAATCCATTGTGGTGTAATGAGCCCAAAAGATGAGAATCATCCAATTATTTGTGGACCTGACTGTATATCGTGCAGCAGTTTGTTTTCTTAGTGCAGGTGCGTCCAGCTCTGGCCCTTGAGGGCCACAATCCTGCAGGTTTTTGATGTGTCCCCGCTCCAAGACACCCGACTCAAATGAAATGGTTGTTTTGCAGAACTTCGATTCATTTAATATGAGCCAGGTGTGTTGCAGTAGGAAACATTGACAACCTGCAGTACTACTACTCTTGAGGACCAACTTTGTCCACCCCTTCTTAGTAAAATTGAACCTTTATCAAAGCTTCATATCTCTGCTCTAAATCTACCAGATTTCTCTCCATTATTTATTTGCATGTTTGTTTGCTGTCTGTCTGCAGGCCGTAGCCAAAGGATCAATCAAATGTAACTTTGCTGGCGTGGCGCTGGGGGACTCGTGGATTTCACCTTTGGGTTGGTATCAGCTTGTTTCCTAACTTGTAGGTCACTTGTTAATCCTCCTTTTTGTTATCAGAACCGATACAACATTTAGATTTTGGACCATACGTTATATCCTGACGAACCAGTCCATGTAGGTCTGTTAGTGGATCCGGTTCTGAATGAACCTGAGTTAATCCCAGATGGTGCCATCAGTGACAAGGCCCTCTTCTCCCTTGTGTCTATATTAAAGCGGGTCTTTAGCGGCACCTGAGCTTTCTGTTGGTGAATCCTGACTCTTGTCTCTCCTCTCAGACTCTGTGATGACGTGGGGACCGTACCTCTACACCACCGTAAGTAAAGAAGCTAAATGTCTGAAGCTGCTGGAGCAGAGCCTGTGTGTTGAGGACTGGACTGGTTCCTGTAGACTGGGCTGGACTGGGTCAGGAACTAGTCTGCAGACTGAACTCTGAGTGCTTATGTTGATGGAGGGAAATCAATTGTTTTGAAGATTTCTACAAGGTTCTGTTATGGCCCCAGTCTTATTTTCTGTCTTTATACCTACACTGAGATTGATGTACGGCATTGCGATGGACTGGTAACCTGCCCAGGTGTGCCCTGCCTCTCACCTGTTAACTGCTGGAATAGACTCTAGCTTCTCTGCTACCCTGAGTTGAAACATAAAATGGATGGATGGAATGATATATCCTGAGCTAAAGTGCACTTGTGTGCAGATATCAACCTCTACTCAGGTGTTAACCCTAACCCTGCCTTAGTGTAGTTATTGATCATTTACAGATTCCATTTGATCAGTTCCAGGTTTTTCTTTGAGACCTAAATCTGGTATTCATGGTCTTTTCTAGAGCTCACTTTCAGCTCACATCCTATAACTTTACACTGCCTGACCACAAGAAGTCTTCACCTGGATTTAACTAAGCAAACAGGTAGGAGGTAATTTCAAATGATTGTGATCGGTGAGCTCTTAAACGTTTTGGTGAGATCAGATGGAAGAAAAACAACAGTAGAACTCAGGGCTATGTTTAATAGTAAAAGTAAGAACTTTGGTTCAGTCAGGTCCAAGTTCAGGGTAGGTTCAGCAACATAATGTGTAAAGGATGAGGTCAGCTGACTACCTGAATATAGTGAATGAGCAAGTTATTCCATCTTCCCTGATGGCGCAGCCAAATTCCATGATGACAACACCGGGAGCCAAAGGGCTCAGATTGTGGAAGGGTTGTTCAGAGTCCAGACCTGAACTATATGGAGAATCTTTGAGATGTGCTGGAGAAGGCTTTGTGCAGTGGTTGGATTCTCCATCATCAATACAAGATGTTGGAGAAAAAAATGGTGCAACTCTGGATGGAAATTAATCCTATGACGCTGTAGAAGCTGATGGAAACGATGCCACAGACAATGCAACTACAATCAAAGCTAAAGGTGGTCTATTTTAGTGTGTTTGTTTTCTTTTGGCCAGGTAATTTATCTGGAGATGAGATTGAAAAGTTCTATACTCAGGCATCTGGGTGGACAGTAAGCTCTTTCAGAGTGAATATTGAGCACCTGATATCTAGGAAAGCACAGATACAGTTTTTTGCGATCCAGTCTGATACCGATTCCAGGGCTGAGCGTATCAGCCAATACCCGATACCGATCCAATACTACTTTTGAATGAACTGTATATCTTGCCATGTGAGTGAAGGTATAAGACTTGACATGAACCTTTAGCCATGTAACAAATTAACATGGATATAAATGTACATAATTTTATCTATTCACAGATAAAGAGCACATTCATTACAATATCAATAAAAACAGAAATGACTGGATTGGAATGCTGGATCGGCCACATTCATCCGATATCCAATCCAGCTAATTTATCAATATCAGAGCCAATATCCGATCTGGTTATTGGATCAGTGCATCTCTGCTGATAACCAGGACTGGGCTTGGGTTATATTACCTAACTGGGTTTTGTTTTTAACTTTGCTGCAAGGAAATTACTTGTAGTTGCAACTTCTAGGTGTTTTGACCATGCTGACACTATATGGATACATCATCACCTGATTGTTCATCATTGATCTTTGAGTTTTATCTCTTATTCCTTACCCAGTACACATTGTTTTCTATAAACTGGTTTCCTGGCCTTCACTGACCCACTGGTTAATTTTAGTCGAAAAATCTATCCTGGGCAAACTCCCATTATATTTGAGAAGTTTCTTTATAACAATGATTAACTATTGAGTGTTTACCCAGACTGCTGCTGTTTCACAGGCTAATCTTTTATTTCTACTGAAATCAGTAGATCTGCATTTTCTTACTGTATGTTTGACCTCCAGAACCTCTTAAAGCTCAGTAACTTGGTCCCTTTTGATCAATTTAAAGCAGGGGTGTAAAACTCTGATTCCTGGAGGACCGTTGTCCTGAAGATTTTGCATGTTTCTCAGCTTTAACACACCTGACTGAAATGAATGGGTCATTGTGCAAAAGTTGAGAAGCTGTTGGATCCATTTGATTTAAAATAAGCTACACTGGAGCAGGAAACATCTAAAACCTGCAGGACAGGGGCCCCCCAGGACCAGAGTTTGACACTGATTTAAAACTTTATCAGATACTGGTTTTACTGATGTCTGTAATTGGTACTCTCAATATGACTTCACGTGTTTCCCTTGTGTTTTGTAGTTGTGTTTTTTTTTTGTGTGTGTGTGCTGCATTTTATTCATGTTGACTGGTGCAACATGCTTTTTTGGGCAGGTCTCCCTTGATAAAGAGACGGTAGTTTAAGGGACTTTGTGGTTAAATAGAGCTGAATAAATGGAGTGTCCATCTGACCCATTGTGTGCAGTCTCTGCTGGACGACTTCGGCCTGGCTGATGTGAACAGTGCGGCGGAGAAGGTGAAGCAGGCTGTGGAGCAGCAGCAGTTCCAGAAGGCCACTGAGCTGTGGTCGGTGGCGGAGACGGTGGTGGAGCAGGTTGGTACTGCTGCAGAGGATTCCTCACAGTACAGAGATGTACAGTATATCTCACAAAAAACAAACTTTCTCTGCAGAACACAAACGGAGTCAACTTCTACAACATCCTGACCCAGGAACCGGACGAAGAACTGGTTTCTTCTGCAGGACTGGACTTCATCTGTATGTCACAAATATCCTCCAGCCAACAGATGTGGATTTGGTAAAGTTTCTCTGGTCAGCTGACCTCTTCTTCTGTCTCCATCAGCTCTGCAGGCTCGTCGCCACATCCGGCCTCTTCACAGACAGTCACTCAGCCAGCTCATGAATGGACCAATCAGGAAGAAGCTGGCCATTATCCCTCAGAACGTCACCTGGGGAGGTACCTGATCCGAGAATGCTTCAGACTGGCACGACCTGACCTCCTAAATGACAGTTTTCTGTTTGTGCCGAACCTTCAGGTCAGGCTGAGGATGTCTTCAGCAACATGGCAGGAGACTTCATGAAGCCGGTGGTGGACGTTGTGGACCAGCTGCTGGCCGGCGGAGTCAACGTCACTGTCTACAACGGACAGTTGGACCTCATCGTGGACACCATGGGTACGTCTCTGCACCAGGACTGATGGAGACAGGTGTTTGGTCTTGGTGGACGTGAGCTTTGTCACAAAGATCTGTTTCTCTTCACAGGTCAGGAGATGTGGGTCAAACGGCTGAAGTGGGAAGGACTTCCTGGTTTCAACAATCTGAGGTGGACCCCCCTGGATGATCCGGCCTCTCAAGGTGTTACTGGAGCCTTCTACAAGACTTACAAGAACTTTGCTTTCTACTGGATCCTCAAAGCCGGTCACATGGTAAGACATCAGCTGGGAAGAACCCCTCAACTCCAGAGTTCCTCCTGTTGGCCTGCCGCTTGGTTCTGTAGGAGCAAGAAGCAGCTGGGTTAGATGATCCGGCCTCGTTATCCAGCTGGGTTAGGGTCATCCAGCTGGATTAGATGATCCAGCCTGGTCATCTGGCTGGGTAAAGGCCCATTAATGCTTCCTTGCTTAATTTTTGACAGTAAAGTGGCAAAGTTGGATGTAAATAGGTCCTCCTGTTTGTATGTAATGAGAAGTCCAAAGTAGGTAAAACTATCATTTGTTACTTTAAATGGGAAGTCCTGTAGAGGGAAGGTATTGGCAGCTCTACTGATAGGAAACAACTCACTTTTACTCAAATTCAGCCTATACCCCGAAAAGTTGCTCTAATTCTGAAAGAAAAACTGCCAGAACAGAGTTTTGTAGGTTCGAGACAATAAAAAGTAGGTCATCGGCATACAATGAAGTCTGCCACCATACCATATTGGGCTATACCCATCAGAATTGTGTTTGAACGGATTGCAATGGCAAGCGGTTCAATGGTTTGTGCAAATAATAGAGGACTTCAGGGATCCCATTTATGATGCCGTACGCACGTAAATAGGTACGTCTGTTTCTAATGTCATACGTTGCCGTCCTCATACTTCTAAGCATCTTTCACGTTGCTGTGGTTGTTAAGTTGGTTCATCCACTGGTTGGCAGTGCTCAGTTCAGAGTTCATTTCCACGATCTGATGTCGGTTTCGGACGCTGGTTGGTGGCGATAATGCATAACTAAAATTGTTTACAACCACCTGACACACCCGATACATTCACACAGTCCTTCTTCAAAAGCTACAGTCATCTCTACGGCGTTTCTTTGGCTCTTCTTCTTCTCTGGTTTTTCTTTTCTCTGGTCACATTATCTATACAGCTCATATAGTTGCACCGTTTTCTGAGTCACGTAGTGGATACACAAGCTCCTATAAACAGACCAACTTATGTGCGTAACTAACTTAGAAGATGGACGAAACTGTCCATTTGCATTGAGCATAAATGGGCCTTAAGATGATCCTGCCTGGCCACTCAGCTGGGCTAGATCCTGACCTGTGGTTTCCTGAGGTCACTTCTGGTCCAGGTCCTGTGGTTTAGGAGGTCAGGGAGCTGGTGGAGCTCCAGTAGTTTGTGTCTATCCTGGTAACCTGGATTTTTCATGCAACATTTCTTTAATGAAACATGTCTGAGAAACAGCGCAGCGCAGATGATTCATCACAAGCCAAAGAAAGGGAGGGAGGGAGGGGATGGGGGGGGGGGAGTAAGGCTACATGTTGATAGCTACTCTGACTTCAGTTTTCATCGAGGAACAGGACTAGGCCAAAGTTAATAGCCAGAAACTACCTAATGAAAGAATAAAGCAAGCATTGTTTCTTCCCAGGGTGGGGCAGGGGTTCACAATGTTTTGCTAGTTCCATGAAGGGGGTGTTTGAAGAAAAGAAGTTGGGAACCACCGAGTTAGATTATCACTGCACCTTGATCCTCACAGGAAAAGTTTTGCAGGGGTTGTTATCAGAATGTAAACTGGGAAGATTGTGTTTTTCAGAATATGCATCATCTAATGTGTGAACCTGATTATCTGGTTGTTTCCACAGATTCCCTCTGACCAGGGTCCCATGGCCCTGCAGATGCTGAAGATGATCACCCAGCAGCACTGATCCTGCTGAAGCTGGAGCGCTCTGACAATCACTGTGATCACATGACCCTTCCACGTTTTCTCTGCTTTCTCAGAACTTGGATCACCTGCCAGCTTTACTCTATTAAGTTTTGCCGCTGAATCAATAAAGATGTTTTTTGTAAATATGTCTGGTTTGTTCTGAGGTTCAGCATCAAAAGCATCATTTTAACGAAAGGTTGAAAAGATGGTTGAAGGTTTTCCAGGACACTCCTTTTAAAACCTGCATACAAAGTTGAAGTAAAACCAGAACCCTTGAGCCAACTACAAAGTCAACTCAACTTTTAAAGCACATTTGAGACCAAAGTACTGCACACATTTAAGATAAATAACAATACAAAAAACTATAGCTTTAACTTCGGACCCCCATCATGCTTGTTTACTTTTTTATTTTTGTGTTTGTTTTTAATATTTCTGTTGAACCACAATTCAAAATTAGTCATGATTTTCATAGAATTGTTTTCATTATTACTTTGGTCAATTTCAACTTATTTCACTGACAGCTGAGTTTATTCAGTCTGTAATTGGAGGGTATGAATAATTTTGAGGACGACTGTTCTATAGTCCGCTTGACTCTGTACGATCCACACCAGGATAGTATGATACAGTACGAATGGAGACTCGGTTAATTTTTTCACATCTGACTGGGAGACATTTCTCCCGTCCAGACACATACATACACACATTTGTGTTTTGGTTGTGTTCACCCACAATGCACTTTGCTTTGTAGTCCGCTTCCTGTGTTTGGTCCACTTGAAGCAGAATGAGGCCAACTGGAACCTTTGATTTGGCTCCAGATCGGACAGAAATCACAGAGCACAAGATGATTCTAGGTTCTCCCAACTGAAATCTGACTGAAAATAAAAGTCCAGCTCCAAAAACAAGCTGTAATCTGGTGAAAATGTACATCAAAGACAAAATGCAAGATATCAATATTTTATTCACGACATTTAAAAAAAAAAAAAAAAACTGTTCAAAGCGAGACATTTTTCTGGCTTGGTAATCCTTGTCTGTTAAAAACTGTCGAGACACGTTTCCATCAGCTCATAACTCATTTTACTTTTCTGAGAAAGTCGAATAATTATTCCTGACTTCAAATATTCTTCATCTGAAAACAACGGCAGGAACCTGGATCATACTCTAAAGTTTCTTGCTTCTCTTGCTGCTCCAGGTTTCATCCAACTGGAGATTTCTTCCCCTGAAGTTTGAAGAACAAACAAACTTTGCAGCTCATTCCGGTTTCCAGCTTCAGTACAAAACATGAGCGTGAACATATCTTAACACCTTTAACCTGTTTTCCATGATTTATGGAGATCAACATTCAGTCATCACACCTGTTGGACAGTCCTGTGTTTTTCTGAGGGGACGGATTTAAAGCAGCTTTTTAAACTTACTGGAAACTGATTCTGGAAACGATCCTTCAATCATCTAAAAGCTCAACTGTCTGCGGAGGATTTTCCTCAGAGACTGATTTTCTTCAGCTCTGTCAGCTTTGGGTTTACAGAAGCTTCCCAACTCCTGGAAGCAGCTCCGGACCACTTCTGCTTTATGAGGAAACAATGAACATTCATAACACATTTCATATCAGCTTTTCAGCGAGTGCAAAGCCACGATGAAGCTCAGGTGTCCTCAAACAAAAACAAAGAATAAAGACGAGACAGAAAAGTCTGATCACACCTCGAAGCCCTTTGTTAGATTGACTTTAAGCTTTCTAGAGAAATCATCTCCAGATCCTCTATGAGGGATCACAGAGCAGAGTCCTCTATGTAGCTCAGCTGTCTTCTCCCCCAGTGGCTCTCAGGAACCAGGACGCCCTTCCTGAGGACCGGTTCCACCACCAGCTCCAGCAGGCTGGGCGGGTCGGGCACGACCAGCTCTGTTACCCTGAACAGACTGGAGTAAGCCCGGCCCACCAGCACCAGCTGACCCGAAGGGATTCGTGGATCAGGTCCTCTCAGCCGTCGCCAGTACACCCTGAAATGGCGCACCAGTTTCAGGGGGTAGTCCCAGCGCAGGGTGGCATTAAGGTGCAGGTAAGAAGACCTGGTCTCAGGGGAGAAACCAGCACCACGCAGCCAAACCACGTCATTAACGCACAAGCCTTTAACAGCTGGTGGAGGCACCTGGAGATCAGCCACGTCCAACACCTGAGAGAAGAAAGAAAACCCTCTCAGTCTTTCACAGAATCACTGATGGGTGTGGAAGAAAAAATAACAACGACAATAATAACTTATTTATACATCATTCATCTAAACAAATGCAACATCAATAAAAATGACCACAGATAAAACAACTAATGCTCTATTGTTGCCCCGGGGATGTTTATTTGTGTTAAACATGTCAGGAGTAAAAATCATCCATTAGCTCTGCAGAAAACCTCCAGTCTGAAGAAGACCAAGTCAGATTGGAGGGAAGTGCTCTAACGTGCTCTACAAATAAAGTTGGATTGGACTGGAGACAATCTGGATGTTTTCATGGTTCCATTAACGTTGACTCAGCTGCCGAAAAGCATGTCCCAATCATGACATCCCCACCACCATGCCTGCCCATAGGGACTTTGATCTTTGTATCCGATGCGTAACGGGCCTAACAGTACAGATTTTTGCGCTTACAAATTTAGTATCCAATCAGGCGCCTATGCATTTTCACCAGACCCAAAGTCAGCAGTGATTTCACTCCCAACTACTTGTGTCACCCGTGTTTAGTTGACGCCCCCTTGTCTATCTTGTGCATGCGCTCGGTTGTATTGACAACACACCAAATCCCCCTTGTTCCTTGCGCGTGCACCTGGAATGAAACCCAACCCGTCCCCTACCCTCGTTTCTTTTGTGTGTGTGTGTTCTTCCTTGAGCTCCTCTGCATGCAACCCAATAATCAGATAACTCAAGAAATCTTATTATAATCAAATTGTTGGTGTGCATGTGAACGGGTTCATTGACACACGATGCCCTGGCTTCCCAACGTCCTTCACAATGCGTCTTCATCTCCTGCCAACATGCAGATCGATCTTCATATTGCTTGTTCCAGATGTTAATTTTGGAAGAAGTTTTTATTTTAGAAATGGACTGAATTCTCTACATTTTACATCCCACTTCCTGCCATACAATACAAATTCGGCTGCACCAAGCACAGAAATTAGACCCGATGCCGAAATGATCGCTGCACAAGCTGATTCATGCACTGTCAGGCCTCCTAAAGTAAAATCTTGCATCTGTACTTAGTACTTGGTTGGGGCCCCTTTTGCTTGAATGACTGCCTTAACCCGGCGTGGCATGGATGCAACCAGCTTCTGGCATATCTCAGGTGTTATGGAAGACGAACATGCTTCAATCACAGCCTTGAGCTCTTCTTTATTTTTTGGTCTCTTCCCGTTCAGCTTTCTCTTGACAATGCCCCACATGTTTTCGATGGGGTTCAGGTCAGGTGAGTTTGCGGGCCAATCAAGCATGGTTGTTAAACCAAGATTTTGTACTTTTGGCAGTGTGGGCAGGTGCCAAGTCTTGCTGGAAGATGAAGTCTGCATCCTCATACAGCTGGTCTGCTGAGGCAAGCATGAAGTGCTCCAAAATGTCCTGTAGACGGCTGCATTTATGCTGGACTTAATGAAGCTCACAGGTCCATTCCTTATGAAGTCCTCCACACTTTTGAATGGCCCTTTCCTGACCATCTTCTTCAGGCTGCTGTCAGCCCTCCGGCTTGTACACCGTTTTCTTCCACACGTCTTTCTTCCACTTTACTGTCCATTAATGTGCTTTGAGACAGCACTCAGAGAACATCCAGCTTCTTTTGCTATCACTTTTTGTGTCTTCCCCACCTTGTGCAGGGAGTCAATGATGTTTTTCTGCACACCTGTCGGATCATTAGTCTTCCCCATGATTGTGAATTCTTCTAAACCAAGACAGGGACTTTTTTAAAGGCTTGGGGCACTTATGGAGGTGTTTTGGATTACTTACCTGATTAGAATGTGACACTCAGAACCTACAATACTGGAGCTTTTCAAGGTATTATAATTATTTGAGTTTTAGAATTTGAGCTTTTCTAAAGCTGCAAGTCCCAATCAGCAACATCCAAACAAACAAAAGCTTGAAATATGTTGATTCACATATTTCCTGTCTAAACAATATGTAAATTGCACCTTTTAAGATGAATGACAGAAATACATGAACTTTCTCAGGATATTCTAACTTTTTAGGTAGTACCTGTACATATCACAGACTGGCAGTCCTATATGTGCATGTGCGTGTGTGTGTACCCCTGCAGCTATCAACGTGAGGACAGTTTTGCGTGTTTAACAAAGTGATGACATTTTTGCAGTCAGGACATTGTGGCCGATCCTCACAAAAAACCCCTTTTTGAGGGTCAAGATTAGGTTTTAGAGTTTAGGTTACAATTAGGTTTAGGCTAGGGTTAGGGCAAGGGCTAGGTTTAGGCAATTAGTTGTAGTGGTTAGTGTTAGGGTAAGGGGGCGAATGCATTATGTCAATGAATGTCCTCACTTTGATAGATGTACAAGAATGTGTGTGTATGTGTGTTAAAACTGTGCTTGTTTGCTGTTTTCCCCACAAAACAGCAAAGGTAAGAGCTGATCTCTGATTGGCTTCTTGCTCCAAAAGTTTTTGTCCCACAGTGTTGAGACGGACATCTTTGTAATCAGCAGAGTCTCTACTTTCATATGACACTTTGATTGTGTGGAAATGATCAGAAGTTCTGAAGTGGACAGTGCTCTTCTCCTGCTTTTCTTACATTCCCATATAATCGTCGGGGGTTTGAACTGTGTTTGGTTTGGATGCTCATGCTTGGTAGAGTCTTTTAGCTGAGTTTTTATGCTACATGTTGGCATTGATGCTCTCTGGTGTCTGCGAACATCTTCTGGACTGGAGCATCTCATGCTGTCTCCTGTACAGTGGTCTATGATGAAGATGTTGAAAGAGGAAACAGGGTGAACTTGACCTGATTTTGTTCCTGAGCTGCCAGGATGACCATGAAGACTATATGTTTGTATGGAAGTGCCAGCTCACCATCAGCTCTCCCAGCCTGCAGCTGAAAGGTGTGTCCTGAGGCTGTCCAACCCGATGGATGACGACACAAACCTCCCGGAGGACGCAGCTGTGAAGCTCCAGCTGTGAACATCTGTTCAAACAGGGACATTAAGACCTCAGGAAGACTATCAACTCTTAAATGAGACTGAGGTAAATAGTGACTGTCCCTCACCTGAGAGTCCAACCAGCTGGATTCAGATCCCCACACAGCTGAGAGAACTGGTTCATTAACTGGTTATCCCCAGTAACTACACACAAGACAACACAAGACAACCGTCATCACATTTCATCTGATCACAAGTTTTCAGGCATGATCGAAGCTTCATCTCCATTTACCTGCTGAGGAATTTGTTTTGTAAGCAACCAGTTTTTATTCTATTTAATATTAAACAACCATTAAAGGTTGAATATGGAACACGGACAGAACAACGACATCACGTGTGTCTAGGTTGTAGCTGCAACGGCAGAAAAACAACTCCAGCCAGTGGGCTGCCAGGCTCACTGCCGATGTGCAAGTGACGAGCAGCCTGCAGCATGTCCAACATGTACCGCAGAGTTTATAACAGACAGCTAACATTAGCTACGTTAGCAAACAACTTAGCTAACTGGTCCAGGAGAAAAGTCGCCATTTCCGGGTTTTGCTGCCATGAAAAACGTTTATGTGGGTCCATTTAGTGTAGTCTTCACCTAAATTTACTCCAGTTTTTGCTCTTCTCAGGTCACTCCTCTGAAGAGCACGGATAGAGACGGATAACAATATCTCCGGGGCTCTGAGGAAGCTGCTTGACTCGCCAACTCCACTGTTTCCCCCTGTACCAGCCTAACTGTGCCCAACATACTATTGCCACACAGAGATTGCATTTGGCATTCTGCAATGGCGGTGTTTATTGGCTTGTAGATGTGAACATAATGCCATTGTCAAATCCGTATTTTTTATTTTAGTATTATTTTCAGGCTAAATGTAATTTTTTAGGAAATGTTGTACTTTCATTCTGCACCCCCCCCAAACGAATCATGGAGGTATTTTTTTTAAAAATATAGCTTTAAATAAAAATGTTTCATATTCAACCATTAAAATGTTTAATTACCGTAAATCACATGATTAATCACAATCCTATGATTTTTTGTTGTTGTTTTGCTGTTGTTTTTAAAATGCTTTAGAAATAAAATGGTAAAATTCAATAACAAATTCAAAAATAGTGTTTTTTTTAATTGAATGTACAGTGATGTGAAAAATGTAAAAGCTCAGAAACATTTGTTTTCAAACACTTCATAAACTCTAATATGAAAACAAATACATATCTGCAGTAATTCCATAAAAACGAGTGCAGGATAAATAGTTCATATTGTTTTTGTTTTTGAGTAAAAGGAGGGTAAAATTTGCACAAGAATGATCTGAAAAAAAAAAAAGGAATTTGAACAAACTTACATCCGACCTCCTGAACATCGATGTGAGTGCAGCGATTTGCATCCGTCGTCTTCAGCTGCAGAGAGATGGTGATCCCAGCTGAGGCCTTGTAGATTATGGACACCAGCGTCTTCAGAGGCAGAGGGACATGAAGGGAGAAGATCCTGACAGGTGGAGGAAAACAGAAAACAATTACTGTTGTAGCCCGCTGAGGTGCCATATACCTCACCCTAAAACCAAGTCTTCATCCTGAGAAGGCTGCTGGCTACATCCCATGATGCACTGGGCTCCTCTCCATGCAGAAATGTCTGACATTGCTGTCATTCATTTGTGTTTCTCTTCTTCTTCCTCAGCAGGTATCGCTGGCAAACAGTTCCTCTTTCCTGTCCTCTCCACCCCCAACCAGTCCAGGAAGATGGACCTCCTTCCTGGTTCTGCTTCTGATTGAGGTTTTCCTTGGCTAGCTAATCATCTTTATAACCTGGTTTACATGCACACAGATATTATAAACTGAACAAGAATCCACACCTACTTGGCACAAACTGGAGTCCTGAGTGCTGCAGGGATGAGTCCCTCCAGCAGCAGAGAGCAGCCTCCATTCCAGGCATCTTCTGGGCAGCCTCGGGTCCTCAGCCAGCCCGGAGCCTGCAGGTCCTGGTGGTAGTAGAGGGGTTGGATCTCCTGAGCAGTCAGGTTGAACCAGCTCCTCCTCGCCTCTACCTGCACACACAACACTTTTTATTCACATTTGCATTCTAGTGCTCATCATCCTACCTGTGTCACAGATTTTTAGGTGAGCATAATTTACTGCTACACCAGAACTGAGGCAGGATGTGATTTCAGAAAAATAAAAAAAGATCATTTATGCATAAACACCAGCTTTTTCTTCCTTTACTCTCCTGCTTTCAGGTTAAAGACAGTTTCTTTCAGTTGAGGCCTTTAGCTAAAGCAAAACCTTTCTTATCGAGACATGACTTTGAAATAGTGATACATGCTTTTATTACTTCAAAGCTCGATTATTGTAATGCTCTGTTGATTGGTGTACCCCAAAAACATTTGTCCCGTCTTCAGTTGATGCAAAATGCTGTGGCTCGCTTGCTGACTAGTGCTCCAAGGAGAGCACATATCCCCAGTTTTAGCTTCACTGCTCTGGCTGCCTGTTGTTTTTAGGATTCATTTTAAGATTCTTTTGTTTGTTTTTAAGTCTTTAAATGCCCTGCCCCTGTCCATCCCATATCAACGGGAGAGTTGTTTACTCTGCACAGCAGCATATTTAACTCTGCAGCTGTAGAAACCTCCAGAATCATTCCCAAAATGAAGATAAGATGAAGAAAAGTTGTGGAATGTGGCGCGGAAGCAAACGGAAGGAAGTCCAAAACACTCGGAACGCCGCATCATCGGGAAATAAAGCAGATAAACTTGTGGCGCTGGCAGGGACACATCAGAACGTTCGTCCCACGTGTTTCATGGCGTAAACTTGCCTTCACCTGCAGCTGGAGCTGAGACGCCACGGATGAATCCTGGACATGTTCCTGCAGAGAGGAGTCCACACACCTCACACACTGAAGCTGCCGTCATCAGTTCAGCTGTTGCTAGGCAACAAACACAACATCCTAACACTGTCATAGTCATCCATAAAGCTTCCAACCACACCTTTTACCAGTACCAGGGGGGCCACACACGACTCCAGATTAACTTTCTGCTGTGGTTGATCGTTAAGTTTGGTCAAACTTAACGATTGAAAATTAACAGATTAAACAATGAATAAAAGTTTAAATGAAAAATTTCCTTCTTCATTTGGATCAAGAACCATGAAAAACCCTTAGCTCGGTGGAGATAACAGATCAAACTCACAGTTTCCACAATATTCCAGGTTTTACGGGCAATTCCTGTTTCATTGCCCATTTCCGTGATTCTCTCCTGTCTTATTCTTTATTGTACTGGATGTTTAATGAGCACTGGTTTCAGTTTCAGGCCAACACGACGTACAGCTGTGAGCCACCTCTTCTCTGGCTTTTATCATGTTGCCACTAAGAACTCAGACAGAGATGAAAATTCTACATCTAGACCTGGAAATGTGACACACTGATGCCACCCAGTAAATGGGTTAGATATACTAAAAAACTTATACCATATTTTCCTGAGTATAAGTCGTATCAGTCAAAAATGCATCATGAACAGGAAAAAAAAAAAAAAAGTTGCACCGGACAATAAGTTATTAATAAATTTAAAATAAGGTGATTTTTTTTTTCGGATTTTTCATATCTAAAAATGACCCAATCAGTCCAATTCAAAAGGTAATGCTTGTAAATGATCAAAAACGTCATAACTAAGAAGGATAAACATGTTTTTTGAGGATTTGTTCCACTGTACAGGCAGTACAGCCAGATGTCCAAAATGAACTCCTCTCACTGAGATAAGGCTATTTTGGAATTTTTACCCTAAGAGCAAAATATAGTTGTCACAAGCCTAGAGCGCCCTCTTTTGACATTAGATGGTAATATTTACTCCTTGGCTCATGTCAGTCAATATGAATTGATACTGAAAAATATGTTAAACTGTATATATTTTTATATATAAGTCGCACAAGCTGCCAAACTATGGAAAAAAGTGTGACATAGTCTGGAAAATACGGTAGTTGCATGTGCAACTAAAATGACCCCTGAGGGGTATAGATGGTGTTTCAGATGAGATGATTCAGTGTAGATGTGAGTGGGAGGAGGAAGAGTCTGTGGTGCATCCCTCCTCTTCCTCCGCTGGCCAGTACCTGTCCTCTCGAGTAGACAACCTTTCCAAAGCCCTGGCAGAAGGAGGAGATGAAGGGGAGTGGTGCAGCAGGCCGGTGGACGTACAGGTAGTCTGACAGAAGAGACCAGAACCTGCAGGATGGGGGGGGGGACACATGAGCCTCCGTTACACCGGGTGCACTCCATTTTTCACCATGTAAATGTTGGGAATGTCTCACTTGTCTTGGTTCTTGCGGAATTCGCTCTTATCGCTGTGGGTTTCATAAACCCAGCCTGGTGCAAAGATGGCTGCAGAGAAGTTGTGCTTCCGGATGATTTCCAGAGCCTGGCGGTCGTAAGGATGCATGCAGATTATTAATTAATGATCTGAAACATCATAATTCTGACTCTGACAAACTGACTCTGACCTTATTTGTTTCAAACATTCCTCCCACCACATTCCCTCTAGCAAACACATCCACCCCGACGTAGACGTCAGCCTGGCGGCCTTGGATCCCGCTGTACCCCTTCATCCACTCCAGGTTCTGCTCAGTCCAGTTGTAGTTGGTGAAAAAACCATCACATGCATCAAAAAACATCCTGTAACAAAGCAAATGAAACATCTGAAAGAGTCTCTTTACTGATATTCTGGAGATCACACATTAAATGATCTCTAACATTTACTATTTTTCATAATTTCCACATTTATAAGCAATCCAGTCAGTGGCAGGCGGAGCAGGCTGGTTTCCTCCACCTGTTGGACTGGTTCAGCTCATTCTGCCACTTCAGCTGCCCGTCCTCGACCACGCTGTCGTACCACAGGACCTGGCTGCTGGACACTCGCTCGTGCATCTGTTCTGTCAGGTAACGCAGGAACAAAGGTGTGTTCTTCACGGCAGCTTCCTGCAAACACAGAGAACCACATATGAGCTTCTAATCTTCCTGGGAAAGGACGTCCCAGCAAGTCCAGACCCTGATCTCCATCTCAGCCTCTCCAGACCTCAGTCAGCAGGTTAGATGTTAAAGTTCAGTCCAGTTAGAAAAAGACTGAACCAGTATGAACCAGTATGGCTTGTTGGAAAGGGTGTAGGAGAAAAAAAGAACATGGCAGCACAGCTTTGGATGGTAAAGATGGATCTGGACAAAGCAGCAGACTTCTGGAACAATGTTGGACAGACCAAACCAAAGTGGACATGTTTGGTCCTTAAACGCCTCATAGCTGCTGTCAGCACGGTGGTGGAGGATGATGATCTGGACCATGAACTCCTCTGGACACCAAAGTTTTTAAGGAGTCAGAGGTGAATCCATCTGTCCGACAGATCGCTGAAACTGTCCCACCAACAGGACGATGGTCCCAAACACAGCAGCAGGTCTGCAGCAGAACCAAGCTGTTGACATGGGCCAGTCAAAGTCTGACACCATCTGGACCAGCAGCCGGGTTCTGGTCCAGACTCTCAAGCTGCTTCTTTAACTGAGTGCAGGAGACAGACAGGCTGGAGGGGGACGAGGTCTCATGGTGGTCTGGTCAGAGTCCAGACCTCATCCGGACTGCAGGAGACAGACAGGCTGGGGGGGTGACGAGGTCTTAGTGTGGTCTAGTCAGAGTCCAGACCTCATCCCGACAGCAGGAGACAGACAGGCTGGAGGGGGACGAGGTTTCATGGTGGTCTAGTCAGAGTCCAGACCTCATCCCAACTGCAGGAGACAGACAGGCTGGAGGGGGACGAGGTCTCATGGTGGTCTAGTCAGAGTCCAGACCTCATCCCAACTGCAGGAGACAGACAGGCTGGAGGGGGACGAGGTCTCATGGTGGTCTAGTCAGAGTCCAGACCTCATCCCGACTGCAGGAGACAGACAGGCTGGAGGGGGACGAGGTCTCATGGTGGTCTAGTCAGAGTCCAGACCTCATCCCAACTGCAGGAGACAGACAGGCTGGAGGGGGACGAGGTCTCAGTGTGGTCTAGTCAGAGTCCAGACCTCATCCCGACTGCAGGAGACAGACAGGCTGGAGGGGGACGAGGTCTCAGTGTGGTCTAGTCAGAGTCCAGACCTCATCCCGACTGCAGGAGACAGACAGGCTGGGGGGGACGAGGTCTCATGGTGGTCTAGTCAGAGTCCAGACCTCATCCCAACTGCAGGAGACAGACAGGCTGGAGGGGGACGAGGTCTCATGGTGGTCTAGTCAGAGTCCAGACCTCATCCCGACTGCAGGAGACAGACAGGCTGGAGGGGGACGAGGTCTCATGGTGGTCTAGTCAGAGTCCAGACCTCATCCCAACTGCAGGAGACAGACAGGCTGGAGGGGGACGAGGTCTCAGTGTGGTCTAGTCAGAGTCCAGACCTCATCCCGACTGCAGGAGACAGACAGGCTGGAGGGGGACGAGGTCTCAGTGTGGTAAATATGTGTTTCTAGCTTGTTTAGATGTATGTTTTGACACTATAAGTTTTATCCGGGACACGGCGGTGATGTTGCAGCTGACTATTGGCTGAGCACGGAATGGTTCATTAATAAGCAGGGTTAAGTGGGTTTTAGTGGATTCTGTTTACCACTGTAAGAAGGTTCCTACATACCCAGAATTCACTCCTCTGACCAAGATGATACAAAATTCAGATTCTGAATAGTGCATGAGTAATTATCTTCTTGTTAATGCATAAATGTGTAAAAACAAATAAGAAAATGGGTTAATTCAATCTCTTTTTATTAATGCATCCATTTTGACAAATCTAATTAAAATTTAAAGACCTGTGATTCATGTGATTTTACACTTTTATGGTGTTTGGAAATTAAGATATAATCGTGATAATCGTAAAATCGTGATTAATGAATAATCGAACCAAGTAAATCTGTAATCGTGACATCCCTAATCCTGACTGCAGAAACTAGACAGCCTGGAGGGGAGGGGGTCTCAGTGTGAAACAGAATTCCTCCTCAACCATGAGGGACGGGTGAGGTTTGTCCACGGACAGACAGAAAGACCTCACTTTCACTGGGGTGTGATCTCGAAGAGTTTGAAGTTTCATGTTTTTGTTGTGATTTCAGAACAAATGAAGTTTGACTCACCGTGAGGACATTCTCTATGTTAACGAGCCAGCCATCGAAGCCGTAGCACTGACTGATCTGGACCAGTTTATCAGCCACTGCCCGGTACGACTCCTCGTCTTTCAGGAAGGCCTCGCACATCGCGGCTCCGTCAGTCCACTCTGTGATAAATGTCCCTGAAAAAAACAAAACAAAACAGAATGGTGTTTAAAATGTTAAAACCAACATGACATCTGATCAGAAACAGAATCTGTTGCACTATTAAATGTTGACCGAACTCTTTTTGATACAATCCAAACAGAAGCTTTACCAAACAGTATAGCTTCAGGTGAGGAAAAACCATCATCCCTCAGTAACAGCATTAAACTGGACCCGTTTCTGTTATCCAGCTGCTTCCTGCTCACCAAGAACAACAACTCCATGTTTATGTGCAGCATTGGTCCAAACAGCTGGAGGAACAGTGACCAGCTGATGAGTGAAGTAGTTGAAAATATCGATGTAGTGCCAGTGGTAGAAGGCGTACGGAGTCTCTGACCTGGTTCCCTGAACAAACCTGAAGAAGACAGAGCATCTTCTCATGAAACACGGATGTAAATGCACGAATGAGAGAAACATCATGGTCAGAGCCGGACATGTTCACACCTGTCGTCAAGGTATCCGCCCATCATGTCATGGGACACCAAGGTCCGGCGGGGAGAGCTAGCCAGAGGGGGCTCCCGAGGCGCCAGAGGGACGACTGCAACATTGAAGGGGTTTGCGTCACTTCGTCTCCATGACAACAACTCCTCCATTGTGCGAAGACCACAGCTGATTGGTTCGGTGGTGTCTACATCATAATGTTTGGCTGGAAGACAACAGGAAGGAAAAGCTGTAGAAAAAAAGATGAAGACACACACTGATGGTTTCCATGACAACGCAGCCAGCTGACCTGGAAGAGAGGAAGGTGCGAAGTTGATGACCTCCAGGATGCCCGAATCCATGGGCTGATCCAGACAAGACTCCAACCTGAAGATGGACACAGAGGCTGTAAGAGCCGAAGCAGGTTTTCTGACTTGCTTTTTATCTACAACCTCAACTCCAACAAAGTCAGGTCTCTGTGTAAAACGTAAATAAAAGCAGAATCTCATCAACATTTTTTTATTACAAGAACATAACATATCAGATGATGAAACTGAACTGAACTCTTCTCCTGTTTTCAAACATGCTGTTGTAAGATGAGTTTGCAAATCCCCCTCAAAAATGAAATGGCTCATCTCAAGCGGCTTATCCATGTAAAGAAATATCAGTTCAGCCTGCTATTTCAGGGTGAACTGTGTTACAGACAGAGATTTCTGGGAGGCTTCCTGAGTCCATGCAGTGATTTCCAGTAGAGAATCATGTCTGCTTTTCATGCAGAAGATCACCAGCATGCAGCCTTGTCCCATGCACACAGAGATTTCTCCTGATAGTGGATCTTCAAAGTTTGAGAACATTTTTCTGGAATTATTCCACAACTTTTAGAGCCAGTTTGTCTGAGATATGTAAACCTCTGCCCATCTTTCCATCTGAGAGACTCTGCCTCTCTGGAATGCTCCTTTTATACCCAGTCATGTTACTGACCTGTTGCCAGTTAAACCAGTTAGTTGTCAAAGTCTCATCCAGTTGTTACTTTTCCAGCCTTTTGCTGCTCCGGTTCCAACTTTTTACAGACCTGTTGCTGCCATTAGATTCGCAATCAGAATGTTTCACATGAAACAGTAAAATATCTCAGTTTCATCATCTGATATGCTGTTTTTGTTACACTGGGAATAAAATATACTGTTGCATTATTACATTTACATTTTACACAGCATCCCACTTTTTCTACCTTTGGGGTTGTAAGTAAAAAATTCTTGTGTCCAGCAGAAGTTTTTTTTTTTTTTTTTTTTTTTGTAATGAAGCAGAAGAAAACGTCCATTTGCAATAAATATGAAACAGAGTTAAGCAAGATGGTTGGACAAAGCGTTGCAGAAAATGAATGAAAGAATATATAAAATGGTAAGCATTGCATCAAAAACAATAATCTGTGAGGTTCCACCACAAGCAGAAATCCAGCAGTTTAAACTAAAAATAAATAAATAAAATAGATTTTAAGGGTCCCAGTCTTACTTTAAATTTCTTCTGATTAAAATAAATAAATAAATAACACCACATGAATTGCCTAAGAATACATTTGGGGTTGTCAAGTTAATCTGCAGAGTGGACCACGTCACAGCATATTTATGCACAGGCAGGAAAGTCATGGGTGAGTCAGTTCTTCCAGATGTTCCAGCAGGAATCAGATGAGTCAGAGGACTCAAGGATCCTGGACCCGCTCACCCTGAATGCAATGCATGTTTCATACTGGGAGTAACATTCCAAGTTAAAAAAAAAAGAAAAAATAAGTCTTCTAGAAAGTATATCAGAAAGTAAGAAGCATTTTAAGCAATTGAAATGGTTATTTGACATGTGTTACAAGATTAAAACAACATGTAAACGTCGGTAGAAATCATTAAATAAAATAAACTAGTTCCACTTTAGTTTAGTTCGCAAATTTAAGTCAACAATATTCAACTAATCGTGAACTTAAGTCTAGAATATGTGTCCAGGTGAAGTTAACTGACACTAAACTTCTGCAAACAGGCTGCAAACTGAGACAGAAGTTCTGTCAGATAAAATTTAAAACAAAGAAGGTGGATTTATCTGTTTACGGTACCGGCTCGGTTCGGGTTCTCCCTCTCTGTTTCCTCCTCCAGCGACAATCTCGCTGTTAAAGCTAGCTAACGCCATTTCTTTACATTTGTGACAGAGGACCACCAGCAGAGAAAAAGCCGACCAGGAAGTTGGAAGGAGAGTTCAGTGACGTCATTTTCTAACAACTTCCGGCTTCAGTCCTTCAGGATTAAAGAAATTGAAATATTTGGACAAAACAAACAAATAAGAATAAATGAACAGTATACTACTGGACTGTAATTCATTATGTCACTATCACATAGTTTAAAAACAAAATCATTCAGGACAAAAGCAAACATGTTTTAATTTATTCCATTCTGGTATTTTTATTTTGTGCTTAAATTTTAAACAAACCGTGTAGTGAGTGCCAACACAACAGTTAGGGGGATTTCAAGGATAATTAAGCAGAAAACAGATTAAAAGCTTTGTCTAACTCACTCAAGTTTTTTTTCCTCCACCATTTCCGCCAATTTTGAAATAATTTTAATGATTATTTCACAATTCAACGAAGGGTCAGTTATAAAGCACTTTACAACAACCATGGTTGCCCAAAGTGCTGCGCACAGAAAGAGGGCAATAATAAATAAAAACAGTAAAACAAATTGCATAAAGTGATAATAATGACCTCTCATAATAAACTATAACACATTATACATTATTTTAATTAAGCCTCTTTTTGACAAGCCTGTCTTTGTTTTCAATGACCAAATAACTTGCTAAACTACCACTTCCTTTTTATGGGAAACTTGTTTTAGTCATTTATAGATAATATAAGGAAACATTGTGTTTTAGGACAGTATGTTCAGACTTAACTAAAATAAAAAAGATCAAATCTATGTGAAATTTTAGCCATGTTACACTGCACTCCACTGATTACAATGTATTTTGTTTGTTTAGATTAATTGTCTGTAGCTCACTCCATGGGAGAAGACTGACCGAAGTAAAACGAGTTGGACAAAGGAAACAATCTTTTGTTGTTGTCCCGTGAAGACTCTAAATTACAGAAGACTGGTCACTGGCACAAATCTATAAGAGCGACAACAAAGAAAACAAGGGAGCTTAAAGATGGCGGCCATCTAACACTCGGCTATGATTTTCATTAAGATTTTTGTTGTTATTAACGTAGCTGCACAGAAGTTGTTTTCTTGAAAAATAAAGTAAAAAAAAATAATATATATATATATATATATATATATATATATATATATATATATATATATATATATATATATATATATATATATATATAATTTTCCCCCCAAAACTGCTAAAGGTTTATGCTGGTTTCAAAATAGCTTAAATAATAGCTTTAAAAAGTTGCATTTTCTATTTTCTGATAGAAAAGTCACAAATAAATTAATCAAAATCTTATTGACAAACGAAATTTCCCCTCAATCAGACCAGAAAACATATTCTCTCAAAATTTTTAAATTGGAACTGTGATGTATAATTCTGCAAAGATGATGTGGTCTAAACAAAACAAAACAAAAAAACCCCACCTTAACACAAATATTTAAACATTTTTCATGAATGTTTATATATCATTCAGAATGAAATCCTTAAAATATCAGATAATGTCAGATTCTGTTATTTTCCTGTTACATGACATACATCAATTTAAAGTGTGTGGTTCTGAACTGGTTGATGCAAAGGTACGACAACGGCCAGAGATTTGCTTTTTATTGTTACGATAGTGGTGTTTGTTGGCGTATCTTTAACAAAACGCTCTCTGAAAGCCGTTTCTATCCCGGAAGTGACGTCTCACGCACCCCCAGGCTGATGAACGACGTTCCTACTACAGCAGCAGCAGTTTAGACAGAATACCCGACCTAAATCGCTGATGGAGCCTCTTAAAATCCATCTTCATCCTTGGACAGCTGACCAGTATCGACATTAAAAACAACAAGAGCAGAAACTACACACTTCGACCTCTCCAACAAGCTCCGTATTGTCACAATATGACGTTAGTAGTATTTTAAAACAAGAGGCGAAAGATTGTCGAACCGACCTTATCCGGAGACAACACAGAGAAGAGCAATTTATTCGCTTCAGTAGCTTCTTGGTGTCGGGTTTTTCTGCCCATTCTGTTATTTAAACAAGCAAGAGCTTTAAACCTGAACATAATTTGGATATTTTGGAGCTAGCGAGCCAGCTTGCTAGCCAACCACAGATTGCATACAATGGAGTTGAGAGTAGGAAACCGATACAGACTGGGCAGGAAAATTGGAAGTGGATCGTTTGGAGACATCTATCTGGGTATGTTGCTGTCACTTAAACTTGCTTTACTATTTGGTTTTGTTTCCATGTATTTAAAAGTAGAATAAATGTAGAAGTTTGTCTGTTTGAGATGAGTGAGAGGCGACAGTACAATCAGCTGTTCAGTGATAGATGTTAGCTAACGGGCTAGTAGTCTGTTGCAAATCAGCTAGCAGTGACATCTCTTATCAGGAAATATTTATCAGTCAACGATGGGAAGTAATTCTTTTGTTTTTGTTTTGATATTTTCTTGGACTTACGTATTTCCTGTTATTTATAAAGTGGCGATGTTGACAAAACTGGGACCCGATGGTTTCTGTAAAACTGAGCAATCAGCAGGGTTATATTTGTTTCCAGTTTGAACTACATGGGAGCAGTTGCAGTCTGAGACCAGGGTGGCTGACCAGGCCACAGTTTTATTTTTAAGCTTCTAAAGTACCAGATGAGAGATTTCACCTAAAACTGGTTCAAAGATAGATTTTATAAAAATGTCAAATTGGTTCTACTGTGAGATATTCATCATGAAAATGACAGTTGCACAGCTAACTGGTTAAGTAATTAAATCGGAGGGTGTCTGTTATTTGATCGGGGAAAGCTCAGTGTCTTGCCGAGATCAAGCTGTCAGCAGGTTTAATAAATCAAACAAGAGCTTTATTAGCTGACTGGACATGGTATTATAAAGATTTTACCTCCAGCTTGTCTTACTGTGTTAGAGCTTTACAAATCTTGGCTCAAGTTGAGAACAGCTCATCCCATTTCTGAGCTTAAAACCTGGTAATCTGGCGAGGAAACGGTTAAAGGTTTCCTCGCAATTTCAACATGTAGAGAAATTGCAACTAGCATGAAAATCTGGTCAAACGAAAATGATTTATAAACGTATTTTCCTGAAAATGTTCTTTGTCAGTCATTCTAGCTACTATTTTTGATGAAGTTGAGTTGCTGTGGGAAGATCCAGTATGCTCATGAGCAACCAGCATCAGACTTTTAGATCTCCATGAGCTTTATGTGCATGCACATCTCATATCAGCTGTTGGTTCACTTGAAAACTCATTTACATGCACTGTAAACCTTTTTTTTCTCACTGTGGGAAATTAAATGGGGCTCACCGTCTCCTGTTTTAGGTCAGTTGGGATTACCAAAAATATTTCTATTGCTAAATGCTGCAGTAATTGAAAAGAAAATATTTCAATGAACCTTTTATCACTTTCTTTAAAGTCAAAAGTTGTGTTTCCTTTAAACTGAATGACTTGGGTTGAGTGTTTTGGGTTCTCTGACACTAACTTTTCATCATTGTTTACTGGAATCCTTGCCCAGTCCTCCTGCTGTCAGGTTGCTGTCTACCTACAAATTTTCTCTTGGATGAGATGAGGTCTTTGTGATGGCCATCCCAAAATATGGACTCATTTTGTCCCGAAGCCACTTGTGACGACTTTGGCTGTGTCCATTGTCCATCTGGAACACCTATTTACACCCAAACGTAAACGTCCTGGCTGATGACTACAGACAATGCTTCACTTTTTCCAAGTAATGTTCTTTCTTCATGATGCTATCTACTTTATGAAGAGCACCAGTTCCTCCTGCTGCAAAACAGCCCCAAACATAATGCTGCCACCCCCGTACTTCCCAGAATGGTGTTCTCAGGTTTAAAAGCTTCCCTCTTTTTCCTCCAAATGCCACCATGGTCATTATGGCCAAACACTTCCTCTTTAGTTCCATCAGATCACAGGACATGTCTCCAAAAATGAGGTCTGTCCCTGTGTGCCTTTGCAAACTGTAATCTGGCTTTTTTATGTTGCCTCAAGAGTAACGGCTTCTTCCTGGCCGAGTGGCCTTTAGTGCATGTTGGTATGGAACTTGTTTGATTGTGGATAATGACTCTTACCAGCTTCAGCCATCATCTTCACAAGGTGGTGGCTGTGAAGGTTAGTTCTGGTTCTGGGCTTGAGTTGCACATTTCAGACCAAGCTAGGCTGCAGAGCGCACCCACCCCGCGCGTGCTCTCCCCTGCTCCAAGAGGAAGCCCCGCGGTGCGGCTTTGCCAGCTTTCCTCCTGGTTATTTAGCCAGACCGACCTGCGTGCAACGCGTTTGCTCTTTGTTTCATTACTTTTTTTGGTTGTTGTGCATCTACTGGTGAATTAAACTACAGCCCATGAACGTCTCGTCATCCAGGTGTCACGTAGTGTAACGTGAGATTCTCTTTGCTGACGGCTTGGTGCAGCAGGTTTGGACGTAACGCTGATGTTTCAGAATAAAACGTGATCCAGATTCTGCGCAGTGTTTTATTTTAAAAATTGGCCGGATCGACTTTGCTTTCTATCGACTTACTTACTTCCATCCGCTCTGCTCCGGATGGACGCGGCTTCAAAGCAGCAGAATGCAGAACAGAGGAATTTCCCCATGATTATTAGCCTGTGTGTCTGCCTGGTGATCTAACCCGGACATATGTTTCCTATGGTCTGTGGTGTGGACCACCATCTGTAAATTAGTACCGATCTAAATTATGAATTATTTATTATTGGCATTTTCTTTTTTTGTTTGTTTAAACTTGTTTTTGCCTTAAATGTGTTTAAAAGCGTGAAAGCATTCAAGTTAGTAATTATAACAGCAATAATTGGCTAAATAGAATTGTTTTATACACTGTATTGGTGTTAAATTTGTGTAAAATTGATAAAAACGGAATTCTCAAAAATTAAAAATGGAAAAACACCGAAAATGGGAAAAGTTAAAACGGAATTTTAGGAAAAATAAAACTGATTTCCTAGGGTTCTACTTGTGTTGTGGATAATTGTTTGAACCTCAAGTAAATCTAACAAATGACTAAAGTACCTTGTTCCAGTGGTTCCCAGACTTTTTTGCAGCCCCCTCTACACCCCAACCAGGTTGACACACCCCCCATCCCCACTTTATTTTATTGCCATATAAAGATTCATGTTTAGCCATGCACAAATAATCACATGAATGACAATAACATCAAAAAGACCTGAGAAAATTAACAATTAATACTAGCAAATTTTAGTAATATAAAACTAATTCTCTTTCCCGGGACAGGTGCTGGTAAGGTTGCTTGAGAGCTGAATATAACTGCATTGTTAATCAATTAATAATTTAATTAAATACTTAAAACAAAACACAGAAACTCAAACACTTTATTCACATTGAAAAATCCGGGCGAGCCGACAAGGAATGTAACGATATGAAAATTTCTTAGCACAGTGATTGTTTCCAAAATGATCACAGTTATTATTGTTATCTTAGTATTGTTATTATACTCCCCCAGCATCTTTAAAAATATCCAAAATGGGTCTAGACGTCTACTTTGTCCTTTTTAAGAGGGGAAAAATCTCCAGAGCACTGTCCACGTGGGTGCCTTCGTTACCTTCCGCCATGTTTTCATCAATTAAACATTGCAAACTGGGACTGCTGCTGCTCTTCCAGGCAATAAGCAGCATCACTGTGAGTTTTTCAAAGTGCAGTAATCAATCACGGTTTTAACAATAATTGAAAATTGAAATGGGATTACTAATCATTGGGAATTTTATCACGGTTAAATCATTTTACCGGTAATCATAACATCCCTAGAGGTGACACAGCAAAACACAGCACTCTGACCACGATGCTTCAATCACTCAGCCAGTTTCATTACAGTGTCTTGGTGTGTGTAGAACACATTGATGCAGCGCTGATCCTCCTCTGTATGAATTACCAGCATTTCACCTCTGATACGACCCTCATGCTGGTTGGAGAGTCTTGCGTTCGACGCTCAGCACAGAAAGGTTGGTAAATTGGATCCTGCCTGGCTTCCACATGACCTGTTCAGTGTGGTGGGGAGAGCTGCCAGCTGCTTACATAATCTCTGGGTGTTTTTTGTCCTGTCTCAGCTCTCCATCCATTCCCAAGTGGCTGTTAAATAATAATGATGTAACTCCCTAAGTCAGCCAGAACAGTGCAGGTTTTTATTTTTTTTTTAATTTGCCACCTGTTCTTGTTTTTCGAAGTCACACAGGAAAGAACAGTTTTTATTTTATTTTTTAAATTCTACTGTTTAAAAAGCTTCTGTTTTTTTTTTTTTTTTTTTTTTAAAGAAGTAACATCTTAAAGGTGTTAGAAAATTCAAATGTGCAGAAAATAGCAAGGCAAATTTGTGCATTATTTCATGTACAAGAGTCAATTCAAGTTCTTTACATAGAGCATTAAAAGCATCACAGCAGGGTGCAGAGGAAGCATTCAAGTACATTAAAGAATATCTAAAAATCAAATTAAGATGTAGCGTGGTGTGCTAAAATCTTAATGAAATAATAAAATAATTAAAATGATGAAAAGCAAGCACCAGTCTAGATAAGTTTGAAAAAAGGAAAACGTAACAGGACTTGAATTGATGCTGCATGTTACTGTCACACTGTGTGCTGATAACATGAATGTTCCTGTGACAGAGGAGGAAGTTGTCAGCTGATGGAGTGTAACCTGCTCCTTTGTGTGTTTTATCGGTGAAACTCAAATGTTCAGAGATGATCGGCGGACTGGTGACAGAGGTGGGAGGAGCTAAAGCTGTTGATGTGGCCAAGTAGTTTTTGTTTACAGAGACATCCTGCTGAATCTCCTGCTTTACTGTATGAGCCATATTTGTTGTCGCTGTCATACTCAGGTGAACATGAGTAGGGCTGCCATCATTTCAGCTCGGCCTCGTTTTATTCCATCAACAATACTGTTTCTCCACCAGTGTTGATACTTAGCTGAAAATAATTGCAGCCACGTTTAAGATTTTTGCACACATGTATAAAGAGCTTTTGGTCTCATCTACAAACAGTTTGAGCAGGGGATTCTCATCCGGCCCTTTTCTCCCATATGACAACGGTTCAGTCAGGGCTTTTCCTGTTGTTGGTACATGTTTGTTTCACAGTGGAAACTTTCAGTGGGACATCTAACGTGAGTGAATCAGGGCATGAAGCAGAAAACAGGCTGTGGAAATGAAAGTTTCATCACAAGTTGAGAACTGCAGCTGAGGTGTGGGTTTGTATAGTAATCAGCTTACAGGTTAGCAAGGGGAGTATGGAGGATTGACTCGTACCAGCATCCCTGTTGACCCACTCCCACAGTAAATGATGTGGAATATTTGCTGCTACTTCCACTCATCGTTTCATTTGCTGATGTTTCAGATGGCTAGTTTAAAATCTGGGTTAAGTCTGGAACAATGGTCAGACTTCACGCGGCTGTTGACTCAGTAATCAGATTGTTGTCATGTTTTCTGCTGCATTTCTCTTCTTGTGGTTAGAGTGGGAGGGTTTGACGTCATTTCTGGTTCATGTGGTGTTCTTTTGCTGAGAGTGGCTGTGGGAAATATTTTGTGCATCATTAAAAATGCACCTTGGTGTGGTGTAGTCCCTGGTAGGGCAGGGCGATATGGCCCAAAATATTTATCACGATATAAATGATAAAATTTGCGATAACGGTATATCTGGCGATATGATTGACACGAGGCAAAATACTTGAAAATTGCACAATTTTATTTGTGCAAATGAAAATTTACAATTTCTTTTTACTTTAGCATGCAGCTGTTTCTGATGTGCATTAAAGTTATAACTTTTTATGAAATCAGCTGTGCAGATGTTGTAAATCCCTTACTGTCAATTAAAAGGCCCTGTACCTGATTTTATTTTGATCTCTCTAAGAAAAATGCTTTCTACATGGTATATTGTGTGTTAAGAGGTTATTTCATAAAAATAAAATCACTCATTGATTGCGTATATGCATGAATCCAGGCCTTTCTCATTTAGGTTTTTAATGCTGGCTTGATGCTCTTTTTATGCCAATGCGGTTCATTCTACACAAGTTTCAGTTTCGTATCAGCCACTCAGTGTTTTCCTCACGATGAGCGCCCTCCCCTCACGCGTGCACGGCAGCACTTGTAAACAGAACCGCATGGCGTCTACCGAAGGGAAAGTCGCGATACCTTAGCAAAACAGCCTGCAAGGAAGGCAGAGAGCAGCTGGACGCCTCGGACTGATTGTGGACTGGAAGTCCGCCTGGACAGGTATTTTTTCAATAACTTTCTTCTTAGCAACATTTTATATGTCCTCAGGTGCTGGCGCTGCCTCAGCTGGTCTACCGTGTATAATACATAGTGAATTCACTGGAAGATGCAAGTTTTCTCTGGAGAGTTTCTTTGTGCACGAGTATGATATTGTGCACGTTGTTTCATACGTGTTGAGTGGGAGGAGAGAAAAAGAAGGGAAGGAGCGTTTCTCACGGGGAGAAACAGTTAGGGGCGGGACTTACAGTTCAAACTACACTGTTCACTTCGCTCATGGTTCGAAAATGTGCAAAATCGGGTATAGCGCCTTTCAGCAAAAAGCGTCTCCAGTGGAAATGGGCTGCATATCCTGAGCAGAACCATGTATAGCAGAGCTGGAGAACCTAACCCTAGTCCTGCATTTATTCAATGTTTCCTTGTTCTAGCACACCTTATTCAAAATAATGAGTCTTTGAGCAGAACGTGATCATATTTATGAGCACAGTGTTCATCTGAGGCGGCTATGAGAAGTATTGAGTGATCACTCTGACATTCAAGGCGGGTGGGGTTAACTAAGACAAGCTGGATGTTACGTCCCAGCTCTGCTAGGGGTTACAGACACAAACAAAAGACTGGTTTCAGATGGTAAGAAGTGCAGTAAAGATGTTAGTAACTAGGGTTAGTAACTAGGTGGCCGTAACACTGGACATGGAAAACGTTGATGCGCTGATGCGAAGTTAAACGAGTAGCTTTAATAAACAGCTGATCGTAGGGGTGAATAAGTATGAAATATATACAGCACGTGGCATTTAGATACACGGACAGCGCCGTGTGCGTAACTCCGCTCGCCTACGACAAACGGAGCTTTTCACAGTCATACCCCCGCATTAATAACCACCCTGCTGTGGAAGAAGCTTCACGTGGAGGATGACATGACCAACACAAACCTTTTTCTTGTTCTTCCGGCCTTGAGAACAAGAAGAAAGTTCTCGCTTCTCATGGAGGATGTAACAAGCTTCAAGTCAATGCGCTGCTTTGACTTTACTCTTCCTCGTTTGCTACTAGACTGGCTGCATGCGTGTTTGACAGTATCAGAACAACGGTGGTGCGCATGCGTGTTTCACCCATATTATATCATGATATTTCATTTTCTTATCATTCCCTAACGTTACACCGGTAATACAGTGAACGATATGATATGACCCAGCCCTAGTCCCTGGCCTGCGCCATGACCCAGTAGCCGAAAGGGCAACTGTAAAACGTTTCATAATTATTTACTCTGTGTGGAGAAGAAACTTGTGACTGATTCCCACACTTTAAAAAATTCCCAGTGATGTTGCTCATTGGCTGGAAAAGCAGTAGTAGTCGCAGTTTGCAATGTTAAATTTATGAAAACATGGCAGAAGGCAACGAAGGCACCCACGTGGACAGTTCTCTTGAGATTTTTCCTCTTTTATGAAGGACAAAGAAGACATTTAGACCCATTTTGGATATTTTTAAAGATGCTGGGGGGTATTTTTATAATACCGCGATAAAAAAACGTGATTATTTTGGTTACAATAATTGTGATATTAAATTTTCGTATTGTTACATCCCTACTCCAGACTAACTTTTTCAGCACTGGTTGCACTAGTGCACCTAACCTTTTAATTTGGGAGCACCATTAAAAAAATTCAGGTACACCACAATTTTCACAGCATTGCTGTCAGCAGCTCATTTAGTCCCTTTTAAGGAATGTTTTTTTTATAATTTCACATTGACATTGATGATTATTGAAGTAATTGTGAACAATGATGAGGTTTAGAAAACCGTTCGTCTTTAAAATTTATTTTTTAGAAAAATCAAAACGTTTTGGAGGAAATAAAACCTTAAAAGGTCTAGTTTTACTGAACGTAATGAATCAAAACATTTCAAACTTGAACAGCACATTAGTGGTTCAGATAAATACAATATTTATTTTCTACAGATGTTCTCCAGGAGCGCCTCCAGGTGCAGCTCATGAGTCTGATGGAGACTGTTCTGGTTTTCTGGTCGATAATTCTCACTCTGATGATTCAATGTGAATTTATGAAGCTCTTTCTGATTTTCTAGTGCTCCGTAGCGTTGGGTTTTCTTCATTAAAAAAACAACTTAAATATTAGAACAATATTAGATAATAGAAGAAATAAAGAAAAGTAATGAAGTGAGGGATAGGGTGTATTTACAGTTAGCTACTTGATGTTAAAAATGCGCTGACCCACTTATTTCTGATCCAATCCAATACCTGGGCCGAGCGTATCGGCTGATACTGATCCAATACCTCCTATTGAAAGAATGACCTGTATACCTTGCCATGTGAGTGAAGGCATTAGGCTTGACATAAACATTTAGCTTTGTTAAAAAAGGTAACAAATGAACACAGGTATAATAATTATTTATTAACAAACAAGTGTACATTAGCAACAAAAAGAAATAACACTGCTCTGCATGATGATGAAACCGGCATTGCAAACAGAATTGAAGTGACTAGATCGCTTTAACTGTATATATATGATATTGACTCATTCACTGCCATTGACGTCTATAGCCGTATACAGCGGGGGGGGAGTATTGAACACGTCAACATTTTTCTCCGAAAATATATTTCTAGTAGAGCTATGAACATGAACACAATCTGGCGACATCTGGTGAAAATTTCAATACCTTTTTTCTCCCGCTGTATACGGCTATAGAAGTCAATAGCAGTGAATGATTTTAATTTTTCAAAAAAAGATGAGGGAGAAATGGCTGGATCGGCGTCATTCATCTGATATCGATCCTGCTATTAGTCAATATCAGAGCCAACTGGATCGATCGGTGCATCTCTACTTAATGTTTTTCACGTGTGGGTCACGTTGCGGCGTTATAGCTTACATCAACGGGTCAGATCCAGATTTTGACTGACAGAAATCTGTGACAAACTGGATGGGTTTGGCAATCGTCAGGTGGAGGTTTGTAAAACTGGTCCCATGCAGGACTCTGCTGGATCTCCATCATTGTAGATGATGTCACGGAGACGGAAGGCTGCAGTGGTCAAAATGCATCAACTCTCAACCAGCTTTTCTGCTTCATTTTGCTCAGAAATGCTGAAAAACTCTTAAATTAGCAAAGAAAGTAGATGACAACCACATATGAGCAAATTCCTCCATATTCTACATTTTACAATCAATCCCAGTTCCCATGGTTCTTGTCTGTGTCGACTCACCCTTTCTGTGGTCTTTTATCTGCTATTCTTCAACAAGCAGACCCTACACCTGAAAAAAATGCTAGGCACACCTGTATGACCAAGAAAAGGCGGCCACTATTTCCAGTCAGAGTTGACAATCTATCCGTCATCTTCCAGGAAAGTTGGAATGTGTGTCATTTATTTAAATACATATAAAATGACTATTGAGGTTGGTAGATTAAAAAAAGGAAAAAAGATACATGAGCTGTACTCACTACTGCTCAGAAGTTTAGGATAATTTTCTCCTTAAACTCAATGGAGACAATGATCCCAAACTTTTTAGCACTAGTGTAAAGCACTTTTCCAATCACACAACCATTCAAAGCACTGTACACTACATATCACATTCACCGATTCTCACACACACACTCATACCCCGATAGGCACATTTAGAGGCAACGTCAACTCCAGTTGACGGACAACTCCCTTTCCACCAGAGCTACAGCCTCCCCAAGAAAAATGCACAAAATTGATATTTCTGTCATGTTATTCCCAGTACAACTGGATAAATGCAGTATAACCAAATGTTGGTTTGAAGCAGTGGTCACGAGGAGTTGTGGGATGGGATTATGTCCTTTATTGAAATGATGATTCAATATTTCTGTTGCAGAAGGACAAGAGAAAAGAGGCATTAGAGCACCCTTCTTAGTGTTTTAGAGGATTCAAGCAGCTCTTACCATGCATACTGCTCACATATTTCAGTATGTTAGGAATCTTTATAACAAAAATCTTATGTGGACAGTTTATTAGTTTTAATTCTGTAACAAGAAATGTGTTTTTTTTTTTTTTTTTTTTTTTTTGTGGCTAGAGAATTAAATCCCGCCATATAACAGGTATTCGAGGATCATGCCACAGCTGTATGTTCTTGCGCTGTGTGTTAATTGCCATTTTTAATAAAACAGTGCTGTAATGGAAACAATCTATTTACTGTTGCTACAGTAGGCTACACAACTACTTGGTGTCTATGTTTGCACAGAACCTAAAGTTGAAAGACACTGCATATGCATGGGTTTTATTAATTGTGAATCATATTATTGTCACAAGTCTCAACAGTGTTTTGGCATATTGCAGGTTTTCTTATATCATGCAGCCCTAGTTTCAACATTCCTTCACGTCGTCGTTTAGCTTGTTCCACAGGCTCACCCCGCGTATATACACAAAAGCCTTTCATTGTAGTTCTCATTTTTGCTTTTTAAAAGTTAAGTAAAACAACCCCTTAAATTTTATTTTATTAAATCAAAGCCCACAGAAAAGGTCTTTTAACAGGTTTTCATACTTAAAATTGGATACTGTATGATCTCAGTCTCAGTGAAATTATTAAACTCTGTGTAAAATAACCAATTTTAGAATTTAGTTATGAAGTAAGATGATAAAACACATTCTGCTTTTGAAAAATATTCCACTCTTAAAAAGATTAAAAAGATGTTTGGCTGAATATATGATGTAAAGCTTGGTTAGTTGAGTTTTAAAATGTAAAGGGAGCAGCTGAGCATTATTCTAGAGCCCTGTTATGTAAGGTTTTCCTCCTGGTAGTGAAGGTGTTTCACTGTCAGTGAAATGTAGAGGGATGTGTTTGAACATGTTTTAGTAGCACAAAGAAACATGCCTAACACACAGTTCCAACACAAACACACGAGTCTGCATTCCCCCCAAAAAATCTGTTCAGACAGATCGCATTCCTCAAACACAACACGACAAACACAGCTACTCACGTTATAAGTGCAGTGTTTACTCTATCAAATTTATTAACCCACTATAAACTAAAAGTCATCATGACTCAGCTGTGTGTTGTTGTCCTGAAACGTTTTTACTGTAGGCAAACGCATCAACCTGTTACTCATCATTTCCTACACCTCAATTTTAATTGGTGACAGCAGTTTTTCTCAGTTGGAAAGCAGTAATGTGTGGCGCTCCCCCTGGTCACAGTGAGGGGATAAAGTAAGATCAAGAGAGCAGAAACTTCTGAGTGTCTGAAAAAGACATAAATAATGGTCCTCTGAGGCAAGATTAAAGCCAAGAAGACCTTTTTGATGCACGGCTGAGTTGGCGTTGGTTTTGTGAGGATAGCAGGTAAATAGTAGCATAAATAACTGGACATGAGGAAAAGGTGTAAATATGTAAATAGTTTCTGTTGTTTGTTTCAGTGCCAATAATTTCTCTCCTGAAAGCCAAAACTTGAGAGAATAATATGCAGATGAGAAAAGGCCTGATCACTGTTGATCTGTGTGTTTTTTCTACAAAGTACTGTTAGAAATAAATCCTGTTTTCTTGTTCTGGTTGGCCTTTATGGCGTTTCATCTATTGATAAATTCATATGCATCATTTTAGCCTCATAATCTGACAACTGGGGCTTCCTGGAACATAATGTCTGGATGCTGACTGGGAGAGAAGGGTGATATTGAGTATTACATGGTGAGAAAAAACTGGGAGATCAAAAACAGCAACAAAATGTCTCAGTTTTAAGGTTAAACGAATGGTTACTTTCTCAACGTGCTTGTTGCCACACGACTTCCAGAGAAATCAATGATGCGCCATCAGGGCTGTTATTAGTGAACATAGTTGAACAGCCTGTTTTATCGTGTGTGTGAGTGAGTAATGGCATTATGTAACCTGGTGTCCAGTTACCGGTGCTCATGTTATCTACTTCAGAGTCCTTACACGCTGAAGCATCGGTGTTCAGTCAGCACTTATGATCAAGATTATCAAGATTGAAAACATTATCCTGAGATTATTTTTTCCCCAATGACGGAGCCATAGCAGTCAATCCCGTAGATTAATGATAAACTGAACCATGACGGTGTGTGATGTTTTTTTAATTTATACAGCGTTGTGTTGTGAAAGATTTTCATGATTTTTCTGTACTGAACAGCCAATCAGAACGAGCGCTCATTAATGTGAGTGATGCCAACTCTAAATGTTTAACAGTGAAATAAATCATTCGGATTCAACTGAAAAATTTGCTTAAACTTGAACTGAGAAGAAATTTTCCAGTGTGATTTGGATCTACCTGGCTAGTCGGTGAGCAGGTGCTGCTGCGCATGGAGTCACTTTTCTGTGTTTACAGCCAAAAACTGATTCTTCTTTGTTTTCCTTTTTTATCCAACTCATACGCCATCTCTTGTTTCTCTGGGTTGATGCAAATATATTGATCTTGTTGTCTGATGAGAAAATAACCTCCTTTTCACAGCCAATTGGAGACTGTGGTTTATTTATGTGTAAACTATTGGAAATTTTGACCTTTAAATGTTTGGTAACACCCTGTTTGCTTTATTGCAAGCCCAAGCTCAGTCTATTTCGCAATGGCTTCAAGGTGTTTCTCTTTGTTTAAAGTGGAAAAATTAACAATGAAATAAAGGATTGTGCTGATTCATGTTTTGGCAAGAGGTAAACTTAGATTACTTTGCTGAAGGTCGTGCTGCCATGTTAACTTTATATAT
The DNA here is from genome assembly GCA_023101725.1 of Atherinomorus stipes. Taxonomy (NCBI): domain Eukaryota; kingdom Metazoa; phylum Chordata; class Actinopteri; order Atheriniformes; family Atherinidae; genus Atherinomorus; species Atherinomorus stipes. The sequence continues at coordinate 515,048 of JALJCO010007303.1, forward strand.
AAATATATTTTTTCTTACGTTTCCTATTTTATTGTACTTTTTACTTAATTTTACCTTTTAAAGGGGACACTTTCCAAAAATGTAAAACTTGCCATGTTTCATCAGTGGAAATAATTCTAGAAAGAAACCCAACAGAAAACGGTGAATAATCGATTATAAATCAAATGCACCATGTGATGAATGTTTCCAGAGATCAGACACAAGTAATCATGAAGCACCGTTAACTGTTACATACTCAACTGGTAAAAGTCTGAGGGGTGTTAATATATTTTCTCTGTCTCTGTGTGAAGGTACGGATATTTCTGTTGGAGAGGAGGTCGCCATCAAACTGGAATGTGTGAAGACCAAACACCCACAGCTCCACATAGAGAGCAAAATCTACAAGATGATGCAGGGAGGAGGTACCACACACTGTACAAACCACACTCATTCAGTTATTCCTTTGTATTTACAGCCATGATAACTTCACAGACCGTCTCATTTCAGAAGACAGTCTAGTGCAAATTTAGATTTAGTTAAGTTTAAATGTTGCTACTGGTTCAAAACCATTAAACATGAGTTAATTTAGTGTTTATTCTGAGACTGACATCACTCAACTGTCAGAGGTGGTAGTGACTTTTCATTTAAAGTAGTCCTGAGAGTAGTTTGACTGCACTATACTTGCATACGAATAAGTCTGTGAAGAAGAATTGCTTCTTTTACTCCGCTGCGTCGTACAGCACTCGTCTCCATACTTTTTTTCATCTTTCATTTAATTAAATTTGCTTTATTTTTGCCAGAGAAGCTGCCAGTTCCACCAGATGCAGGAACATTCGTGACTCAGTTCCATCACTTGGACATAGAAACGATCCTCACTCCTCCTCTTAACGCTGCATGTGTCCCGTTCTTCCATCAGTGGGCATCCCAACGATAAAGTGGTGCGGAGCCGAGGGGGATTACAACGTGATGGTGATGGAGCTTCTGGGACCCAGTCTGGAGGATTTGTTTAACTTCTGCTCCCGGAAGTTCAGTCTGAAGACGGTCCTGCTGCTGGCTGACCAGATGGTGAGAGCCAAGACTTTGGATCCTCTTCACATGTGAATGTGCAGGACTAGGGCTGCACGATATCAGGGAAACATCCCATAATGATGTTGAAAGTTGCAATGGCGATAAATTAGCAATAAGTAAAACTGAAATGTTTTCTTATAGAGATGAGTCATGCACGGACATCTGTTAATCTCTATAGGTTTTACTATGATAGCGTTCTTTTAGCTAACGCTAGAATTTAGTAACTCCCTTTTTTACCACGGGAGTCATAACGTCCGTAGCACAAACAGATCAAGTAAAGTTCAGACCAAAGACCAGTTAAAATAGTATTCCAGTTTGGATTGGTATTAAAGTAGTTGCTGTCAAATGAATCATAGTTTACAATCATGCACTGATGTCTAACTAATATGAAAATAAAATATAGATTACTGTCTAACGTCGTCAGTCCAGAAATCCACGTCCTTGTCCATCCAGCATGTCGTTACCATCACAACCGTTACATGCTAGTTACCGTGTTTGTAGTGTGTCATTTCTCTTGTCACGTTCTGTTCTTTTTACCTACATGTTCTTCTTTTGTCGTTCCTCCGGTTACCTTCCATTATCAAGACTCTTGCCTCGTGTTCTGTTGCCCCATCCGTTCGTCTATTTGACTCTGTAAAAGGTTGAAGCTAGGGATGTAACGATGTGAAAATTTCATGTCAGTTATTGTGACCAAAATGATCACGGTTATCATTTTTATCACGGTATTATAGAAATCTTTGAAAATATCCAAAATGGGTCTGAATGTCTACTTTGTCCTTTTTAAAAGGGGGAAAAGTCTCAAGAGAACTGTCCATGTGGGTGCCCTCGTTGTCTTGCACCATGTTTTCATAAATTAAACATTGCAAACTGCGACTGCTGCTGCTTTTCCAGCCAATGAGCAGCATCACTGGAAGTTTTTCAAAGTGCAGTAATCAGTCACGGTTTTAACGATAATTAAATTTTTAAACGGTATTACTAATCGTTGGTCATTCTATCACGGTTAACCATTTTACCAGTAATCGTTACATCCCTAGTTGGAGCTGGATGGATGTGGGACCCCATGTCTGCTCTCTGCAGCTGATTCATGCTGGTTTGTCTCTGCTTCTCCATCCAGATCAGTCGCATCGAGTACATCCACTCCAAGAACTTCATCCACAGAGATGTGAAGCCCGACAACTTCCTGATGGGGCTCGGCAAGAAGGGCAACCTGGTCTACATCATCGACTTTGGTCTGGCCAAGAAGTACCGCGACGCCCGCACACACCAGCACATCCCATACCGCGAGAACAAAAATCTGACCGGCACAGCCCGCTATGCCTCCATAAACACACACCTGGGCATCGGTAAGACCGGGTCCTGCACAAAGACTCGACCCTTGATGGTCTCTCAGACCCTCACCTCTGTTTTATGCGTCTACAGAACAGTCCAGAAGGGACGACCTGGAGTCTCTGGGTTACGTCCTCATGTACTTCAACCTGGGCTCTCTTCCCTGGCAAGGCCTCAAAGCTGCGACCAAGAGGCAGAAATACGAACGCATCAGTGAGAAGAAGATGTCCACGCCCATTGAGGTCCTCTGCAAAGGCTACCCCTGTAGGTTTGACTGCTGACACGGAAACAGGCCGTAGATGTCAGTGTTCATACTGAACTGTGTAAACCTTCTCTCCTCACAGCCGAGTTCGCCACCTACCTGAACTTCTGCCGCTCTCTGCGGTTTGACGATAAACCCGACTACTCGTACCTCCGCCAGCTCTTCAGGAACCTTTTCCACAGGCAGGGCTTCTCCTACGACTACGTCTTCGACTGGAACATGCTCAAATTTGTAAGTTTTGTTGAAGCTGAAAGGGAAAGCTGTCAGTTTTCAGAAATCACTTTCAGCTTGGATTACAGTTGTTTGTTTCCTCTGGTTTTATATTCTCTAAACCAGTTCAGTCCTAAAGCAAAGCTAGATGAAATGTAACTGCCCCAGACTCTTGTCCTGGACATCAGATTAGGCTTATATATTCTGAAATCATGACAAGCAATCTGGACTTATCTTTGTTTTTTAAATGTGTCCGAAAATGTCCAGTGTATAAATAATTCTGCCCTTTTCTCAGGATGAATTTAACTTTAGAAATATGACAATTATTTGACATCATTATGTTGTAAATGATTAAACAATCATGTGTAATAACCAAAAAGTTCAGAAACAGATTTTTGTGGTGAAAAATTTTTCATTTAATAGGACTAGAGGCAGGAATTACGAAAGAATAAACAAGCACGTCCAGTTTTTTTTAATACTTATGGTTGATGAAGCGTTAAAAACCAAAAGAATGAGCTCACCCACGTCTCTCTCCATTGCCTAGAACAGGCTGTGTGCTGCATAAAGCGCTGCAATTCGGTGGCTGAATTTCCCGCGCTGTCCTGCGGATGTGACGTCAAATGACGCTGCATCCGCATCCCCGATAGTTTTGATACGGGAAGGAGACGGTCGCAGTAAATTCAAACACTGTAAGCGATAGTTATGGATTCTTCTGCCATCAGCAAACGATCCAGATCAACTGAAAGACACTAAAAAGTGTAACTACTAAGAAAAAGCGTAGTAAACAACATTATAGCTTCAGTTTGTGCATGCTCCCGTGACGGCTTGGCTCGTTACCTGAAGCGCCGGTCGTGGCAGTCGCAAGTTTCATTTCCTAATCCTGCCTCTTGTCCCTTTAACCTATTTAACATCTTAAACAGTTTTGCATGCCAGGAGCTTGCATCATTCAGCTTGTTATATCTGTCCAGGTTGCAGGTAGGGGTGGGTGATATTGCCAAAAAATATCACGATATATTTTCCAGAATACCTCTAATAATATCACAGATGATATTGGTGTCTTATTGAGAAGTCAGAGTTCTGAAAAATCCTTCCACTGTTGACCCACTTCAATAAAACCTCTACAGTTCCATACCGCGTTATAGTAACATTATTACACATATGTGTTAATATTAGTGCTGCTTGTGGCATTTTACAGATAAAATGTTTCAAGTTTAGCTGTTTTAACTACTTTTATTATTTCATGTAATTTTTTATGTACTGAGCAACGCAAACTGGGTAATAAAAATGCAACCTGAATAACATTTACAAACATCAGCCCACGCTAGCAGTTCTAGTTCTTCCTTTCCGTCATCTTCACATGTAAGCTAGCTCCACTCACTTCTTGGATGCTGCGAACGTTAACATGAACATAACGTGCTGCAGTGCTGCTGAACGTTTTGCAGGATTTAGTCGCCTCATCCACCAGTTCCCACCCAGCCTGTGTGGTGTGGCCTCTAGACATAATCACGACCTTTTTTGTCATTTTTTATCTCGTTGATCCACCACACTAACGGGTGCTCTGCATCTGACTCGTTATATTGAAGACTGGTGAAAGTTGACGTGCTGTGGAGGTCTGGATAAAACCACGACGCTGCTGAAACTAAGCACGAGACCTGGTTGGATGCCGACCATCCTGAAGTACCGGGCGTTCCGTGATTCTTCGTGACACACAGATGGCCAGTCCTCCTGGACTCCACACTAGATGAGCTTGTCAGGTGCTTGAAGTTTACCTGCCTGTGAGCCCTGCCTCTCCCCATCGCTGCTGCGTTCACGTGCAGCGCAGATGACTGCTTAGCATCCTCCCGCTGACGCAGCACTGCACCTTCAGTTAAGAAATTCTGACGTCCATGTAAAAAGATTTATTTTTTCGCGATAGTGAAGTTGTGGCACTAACAATATAACCGTGGCCGCCTTCCACGACTGAGTCAGTGAAGAGAAACGGATGCTGCAGGGTTGAGGTGCAATCGAAGCCATCGTGTCGCAAATGTGTGATCATGTTATCGCAGTATTACATTTAAAACCTGTTTTAAAAAAAAAAAACAAAAAAAAACTACCTATTTTATCAGAAATGATACGATTTTGCCCACCAATAGTTGCAGGTCGTTGGATTTGTCTAGAGTTTTTTTTTTTTTTTTTAAGATTTTCCTGTCCTGGTTGAGGCTCCAAACTTTCCTGCCTCCAGGGTTTGCTGCTTTTGCTGAACGGTGAAGAATCTTGTAAAATAAAATGATGCATCGAGAAGAGAATTTTTATCCAAAAGAATCTTCTGTTTCCAGATAAAATGTTGGAACAGTGTAAGAATAGCAAAAAGTAAAAAGATGTAACACAGGAAAAAGAAAATGAAGAAGCAATCTGACACAGAGCCGATCAGTGAAAATACATGTTAAAAAACGTTGTGCTAATAAAGCTGCGTATAAGCATCCTGAGGGGGCGTTTACTGAAGGTAAATCTTGTGTGTGTCAGGGTGCCAACAGAGCCGTGGAGGATGCTGAGAGGGAGCGTCGGGAGCGGGAGGAGAGGCTGAGGCACAGCAGGAACCCCGGAGCCAGGGGCATGGCGTCCGCCTCAGGAAGAGCCAGGGCAGCCCAGGACGCTGCAGCCCCCTCCCCCCTCAACCCTGCCTCACACACAGGTACCCACACACACATTTTCAACCCCCACAGCTGCAGAATGTAGCATTTCATGTGATCTACCTTCCGTAATGGTTCCAGTCCTGGGACCAGGGATGAGGTGTGAGTTGCCAGAACTGGGATCTTTTTCTTCCTGATACTAAAACCGTGACCTCCAGCAGCAGCTTCTGAAAATGGCGGCCGTACGCCACCGGATCATCATGTCTGACTGCAGATGTTTCTGTGCTGTAGGTATGGAGAAGGAGAGGAAGGTGAGCATGCGTCTTCATCGTGGAGCACCTGTCAACATCTCATCCTCAGACCTGACCGGACGGCAAGACACATCCCGCATGTCCACCTCACAGGTGAGACACACAGATGTGAGGAAGTTGGATAACATACAGCGTGAGACTATCAGGGAGGAACTAAGAGAGGAAGAGTTGGTTTGAGGAAGAACATGAACCATCTGTTAGAAGCTCAGAGAGGAGGAAGGAAACATGAACACACTGAATCAGCACAAACACTCGTCCTCGTCTGTTACGCCATCTTTATCTTCCCCTTTTCCCTCCGATCACATTGAAGCGTCATCCTCAGCAGAACTGAGCGTCATCCTCAGCCAGTCAGTGTAGTTGTAGGTGTTTCTGCTTCCATGTCTGGAGGAGGAACAGCTGCTGTTAATGGCTCCAGCAGCTCCTTTGTTCTCCTACGCTGGTTTTGGGGGTCTAGAGCTCCCCCCAGAGGTCAGAAGGATCCGCTACAGTTTAGTGGAGTGACTCTTGCTGCTTTCACTGCAGCCCAATTCTGAGTTTTTGTCCATATGTGACTTATATCAGATTTTTTAATTACAGGGCGCAAATCACAGTATTTTCATATGGTCACTTACATATGTGGTCATGAATCTGATACATATCCGATTTGTGTGGAAGCGGCTGCAGTCTGAACGGTTACACCGCATTTCATCTGACTTTGACGTCACGGATGTGAGACAGATGTCTTTTTTTCTGTGTTGCATGAGACGGGATTTGCAAGATCGAATGTAAACAATGAGCAGAACAATGTTACCATATTTTTTACGGCTCTTACTGCAGATCAACTTTGGAACTTATGCATACATGCTAACAAGCGTAGCACCGACATTTTCCTCCGTTAACACAGCGTGCGGCATATGATGTCGCGTCTTTCTCCTCAGTTCAAACTGAAGTCTGGTGGAGGTCGCTTTAAGTGATAGTATGAAAGACCGCGTGTGCGCCAAAAAAAAAAAAAGGATTTCAGTGAAAAATCAAGACCTGCAGTGTGAACGTAGCTTACCTGTCCTGGTCCCAGAGGGCCACAGGCCTGCAGGTTTTAAGGCAGAGACACACCGGGCCGATTTTTGGCCGTCTGGTGTTGTCGTGGAGCCTTCTGAAGTCGGGGTCGTGAGTCAGTTTGGTGTGTTCTGTGCCATCGGCCGTCCGCAGCCGTCGGCAATACCGTCGCCGTTCTTTTCAGCCGACTGAACATGTGTAATCGGCGTTGGCCAGTCATTCAGTCGGTGATGGACTGACCAGTCAGATTGGAGGAGGCTTGACCTTGCAGGCGGATCAGCAAACAAGAAGACCTGAAATGAAGGTAAACAGACCAGATGAGGAGCGGACATAATGCAAACTCTCCACATCATTTGGCATCGTATTAGGACCTTAGCTAGCAGTCTTCGCTAACAACAGCAGCAGCTTTCACGTGTTTTCGTCTTGAGAAATGGTCCGTAATTTCTGGTTTTTGGGGCCACAATATAGATCAGCGCCGCCTGTTGTCGTGGCAACTTTTTTTTGTGCATGCGCAGAAGGTACACCCAGGTCTGGATTCGACCCGGTGTGCTCTTGGGCACGTTTCTCACCGTGTTGGCGAGACTGAAGCCCATTGATTGGCCCCACCCCGTTTTCTGGCGACGACCGCGACGGTCGGCAGTTTGTCCGATGTGTCCTCATCTCTGTCCTTAGATGTTTCCTTCCTCCAGCACACCTGTTCAGAAATCACCTAGAAATTGATTGTGTTCATCCTCGGGGTGATGGAGAAGAAGAAAAGAGGAGTTTAAAGCCAGACAAACATCTGTTTGGTTCACTCATCCAGATTCAACTAAGATTTATTCATCAGGAGTTTTACACAGATGGAGATAAAACAGGAGAATTTAACAACCCTCTCAACCAGGGATCCCCAACGCCGGACCTCAGGCCGGTGTCCTGCAGGTTGTAGATGTTTCCTTCTGCAACACACCCGACTCAGACTAACGGGTCAGCTGGTCCCGGACTTCAAAGCTGTTGGAGAATGATTGCATTTTTCTGATCAGGTGTTGCAGCAGGAAACGTGTAAAACCTGCAGGACTCTGGCCTTTGTTCGTAATGGATCATGAAGGTCCTGCTGGTTTCCATGGCAATGAGGGGTTTCAGTTGGTCACCAGTGAGCTGATTGTTCGCCGTCTCTTTCAGGCTCTGTCCCGGGTCACGCCCAGTGGCCTCCAGTCTGCAGCTCCTCGGTGAAACCCTTCATCCACCTGTCCACCACGGAGGCCTCGACACACACCACCTCCACCTGCGGCACACACACCACCTCTTCATCAGATCGATGGGACTCTGAGACGACTCTGAACTACCAACCAGAGTCTGGCTGAGCTTCACAGCAAGGAGACTGAGTGTGTGTGCGTGCACGTGTGTGTGTGATGGGCAGGTAGAGCTCAGTTTGGTTGCCTTAACAACCATCTTGGCAAAGTAGCAGCCACAGCAAGCTTTCTTCTTCTGTATGGAAGATGTGGAAACACCCTCCTCCTCCTCCTCACTGATGAAGCCATGGATTCTCTTCACCTTTCTGATTTCACTCGTTACTTTGAGCATTAATTGTGTGCAGCAGCTGGTGGACATGAACTCCTGTCAGATATTCAGCAAGTCAAACTACGGTCTTAATTTGTTTTCGTTTTGGTGTGTTTGAGGTGTCGTTGCCAGTAGGAAAAGTTGGGAAAAGGTTTTCCGAGGTGATCCCATCCTGTGGGATCCGACTGCAGCGGGAAGCTGTGAACGGAGGTCAGTCAATGTGTGTGTTTCTTTGGTCCAGCGGGGTTTTCTTTACGTTTTTAACTCCTCTGTGTCCTCAGCCTCTGTCTGCTTCCATGTCGGGTACAAATGCAGCCTTTTTTTTTTTTTTTTTTTTTTTTTGTTAACAGGATTCGTTGAGTTTCTACCAGATTAGGTGTGAAGACATGAAACCGGAGCATCCTCTGGTTTCTGTCTGTCGTCAGGAACAGAAGACGAGCTCAGAGTTGTTTTAATCATCTCTGCTTCCTGCAGTTTAACGTCCTGTTTGCTTTCAGTTTGAGTTCATGGGAACGTGAACACGAGCACTGATGAGAAATGTGACCTGTTTACAGCTTTGAGGGGAAATTTGAGCACCTTTTTAAAGATTCTGGTGATGGCGTGTGAAATTTCCCAGCTGAGCGGCGAGCTGGGATGGATGTGGGAGGTAGAAAATGGGCAGATTGTGGTAGCATCTGGTGGGCGATTGTGTGCGGGAGGCTGAGTCCTGCAGATTTTACGTAGAAACGTCTCTGTGTGATAGACTGATGAAACGTGTTGTAGTTGACGGGGGAGTGGGTTGTAGCTGTGATTTGTACATGTTCTGTTGTTGTGTAAACTCCACGTCCACACCATGACGTGTACAGAGGGACGGGGGATGCCTCACTCCATTAGACTTCCTGCTAAGATGTTTTTTTTTTTTCCTGAGTATAGTTGATGTGTGGGCTTGAAAAACAAAGTAATGGATTAACTTGTATGTCTCACTGATGATGGCAGTGTACACTGTACATGAGATGGGTTTTTATTTAGTCACCACCCGTCAGATTCTGCTTTTAACGGTGCAGATGGTGACTCACGTCCCACAATGCATCTGTGGATTCATGGGAAATTGTTCTTTTCACTCCCATCTTAAGACTTTTGCTCCTCATTTGTAATGCCACTGCATTTGTGTATTTTAAAACTGTGTAAATAAATTAATAAGTACTTGTAAGTGTTGCTGTTTATTGACTGTTTTACACCCATATTCAGCAGCGTCGGAGGAAAATAGGCACTTTTATTACCAACATGGCCGGATTTCAGCACCACAGTCTAATCTTAGTCCAATACAGCCACATCTAACTGGTACTCACACTCACACTGGTATGTTGACCAACTTTCCAATATCAACCAGTTAGAATAAAATATGAATTGTGGATAAATATTTTTATGTTATATAATAGAAGCCATTAAATTACTATATGTATATATATATTACACACACACAAATGTATATAAGAAAACCAATAAATCATAGCTAAATATTTTCCTTCTACTTAATGTGCACCTGAGGACATTTTAATTTCCTACACCGCATGCTTCATTCTGCATAACTTACAATTATCAGGTGTGACTGATGTTCAAGAAGAAGAAACGGATCATAAATATTTCTCATGCTGCAGTCAGCGTGATATCTGCAAAACGATTCCTGAGGTAAAGATAAAAAGGGAAAGTTGAAATTCTGCTAAACCCAAAATCTAACAATCATCACAAAAATGGAAAAAAGGGTAATAAATCTCACTTTCCTTCATTCAAGTATCGAAATGTCCATTTTTTTGTCTGGTTCGAGTTGAATGAGTAAATGAGAGAACTCCTGACCACTCCTGTAGCCATTTTCTGGTTTGGCAGCTAGCTTTAGCCCTAAACCTCTCTGTGAAATACTATGGAGTCTTAAATTTGAAGGCTGGCGCGCCCACTTTTTTCTACAAGTTACTCGTAATAATTAAACAGGTTAAAAGCAACTTTTAGACTTAACACTTTTGTGAATACGCCCCCTGATTTCCACATCTCTAATAAAAACCATTAAATTACAGGCTTATATTTGTTGTGATAAACTTTTTAAAATTCAGATTTGATGATTTTTGTGCCTCTTTTTGGCTCATTTTTATAAAGTGGATTGTAAAATGTAAGAAGTTTGAGAACCACTGTGATGGAGCACCTCTGGGATATGGGTGGTGAAACAGGAGAATCCTCATCATGGACAAATCTGCAGCAACTGTGTGATGCCGTCATGTCAGAATGAAGCAGAACCTCCTCTGGGATGTTTCTGACACCCTGTGAGATCTTTGACACCACGAGTGAAAAAGGGCACCAGTGATGGAGCTGATGGCATGGATGGTGAGTAGTGGATGGAATAACTGTAGAGATGGTGGTCTGATGACAGGGAGGTCCTAGAACAGGCTGCCTTTAAAGATCAACATTCATCAAACAAAAAAAATCAGAATAATCTCATCAGCTAAACTTTATTTGAAATTAACATGAAACTGAAAACAATTCTGGAATATCAAAAATGTATCAGAGGACATGAAAAAGTCCACATCAACATGCACAGACCTGTAACTCCCCCTGAACCAGACATTATTGCTTTTTAATTATACTTTACATAACATGTAAGATGTGGAAATAAAACAGAGGTCAACCTTTTATTCTGAGTCGGGAAGATGTTCCTGTGCTATAAAACATCCCAACCAGCTGAACTGAAGGTCCAGTGAGTAGAATTACTGCCATCTACTGGTAAAAATGGATACTGCAAACAGTGTATGGCGGTCAAACTCCAGCATAAAGATGTTTTCATGTGTGAGTGGATCCAGTAAAATCAGGTGCAGCGATGACTGCACTCCAGGTAACTACAGCTGTACTGTCTTCTTCTATTGTGCTTTTAAAGGTGTTACTTATCCCTATAAGGATACTTACAAACAAAACCTTACATTAATGGAGAAAAAAACTGCCCTCTCCTGGTTAACTTTGTATCTTGCAGACCAGAAACAATTCATCTCCATCAACAGCCCTCCTCCTTAAGTGCATCAATCTTCTCATTCTTACACTATCTAGTTATTCAACACAAAGTCTGAGGTCTGTAGATGGTGATCAATAGATTTTATTGGGCATGATGCATCATACCATAAAAGTATTGGTTCAGGTCTAGTCTAGATCTGAACCTGATCCAATCTCAGTAACTCAAGTAATTAGCTTGTAATATTTTCCAGCTAATTCAGAAGTGATAAACATATGGACCCTCAAGAATATGGTTAAATTTTTCCATCAGACTATTTCCAAGGTCAGAACACAATTCACAACGTTTGATTTTGGATGCAGTTGATGCCTTTAAGTCGGAATGTTCTATAGTGGCTTTTTACCGATATCCGATATACTGATATTGTCCAACTCTTAATTTCCGATATCAACCGATACTAATCTATGCAAAGAACTGTGAGATTGTGTCTCTCATATTTTCAGAGATACAGCTATGTTCTGCTCCAGAGCAAAGATCCCAAAATATTCTTTACTCAGCCAAGGGAGTTAATTTTAGGCATCTGGCTGCCAGATATCAGATACTAGCAGGTATTAGCCAACATGTCGCTAATTCTAATGCTTCTGACAACTTGGTAACTTAACCAACAACTTAAAACCAGACATATTATAAACAGCTTCAAAGCACATTGGTCTGTAGCAGCAGCAGCTGCACCGTTGTCACATGACTCTAGGAAGGAATGCTGGGATATGAAGTATTGTGAAGTTCTTCCACAATAACATGCTGGACCAGTGCTAATTGAACAAGATCTTGCGGGATGTCATAATTTAATACCGAAATATGACCGTTTCGGTAGTTAAAGACACACAACGGAACTTAGAAGAGTTTTAAATGAAGGGCCCCCAACGGAGGGGAAAATAAAAAACCAATTATATTGTATCCAACCAGTAAAATCACCCCAAACCAGAAAAAAAAAAATAATATTATCTTTTCTTTTCTTTTCTCCCTTTCTTTTTTTTTCTTTCTCCCTCCAGTGATAATTCATTTTCTTTCATACCTAAAGGAAGAGGAGAAAAAACAAAAGCGACGAGATGATAAATTTAATACATGTGTAAATGGGAGTAGGATGGAGGCAAAACGAAAGTAAAAGTAAGGACAGGGCGGGGGCGGGAAGGGAATAATATATAGTGCTGTATCTGAGGGGCGGGAGCTCCGGGGACAGATAGAAAGAAAAAAAGAAGAATGAAGGATGGTGAGACAACAAAAGAAGGAAAAAAAAAGAATTTTGGGTAGTTGTTTAAAATATTGGCTCAAAACACCAATACCATTGTCCAATTTCACATTTTAATCCTGATATCAGCTGAAAACATGGGTAGGTCAATAATATTGGACAACTCTACCTTTAAGTCATGGTTAGTTTTCAAAGGACCAGACTATAGCAGATCCTATTAGATGTGCAGTACTGTGACCTTAGTTCTGTTTAATTTTATTTTGCTTGTTTGCTCACGCTGGCTCTGTAAAAGGAAGCAATCGTAAATTAAAACATTTAAACTAATGCAACCATTACAATTAATCAGCTTTCAGTACACGAGTGTTAATTGAACAACAACCCAAACAGATTAAACCTGAGTGAAAACTACTCCAAGGGTTTACCTGTTTTAAAATCAAAAGGGCAAAAGCCTCTCTAAACAACAGAGGTGGACATCCCTGATCCAGAGAGTAAAAATCCTGTCCAGCAGTTGTTCCAACTAATCACTAAAGCAGCTGAATTTAATTACCACAGCTCCTCTGCAGGTAGATGAGCTCGTTAGTGAAAACACCTGTTTTACATCTACAGGCAGATCCAAAAACATGGCAGGGCTTTTACTTTCTCACACCTATTTTCCACCTCTGTAAGCTTATATCAAAATAAAACAAAATTAAATAATAGTTTAAAGGGATATGTTACGCGAATAAACAAATAAATAAACAAATAACACTACAAACAAGCAAATGTCCACAGTATATTTCTCCTATTGCTAACCTGGTAACGCCAGAGTGAGATGCACTAAGTTAACATTATCATCATGTATTTACATGATGGAAATAGGCATGTTCTTTCTCTGAAGTCACCAGACAATTTAATTCTGAAATTCTGACAGTTAGAAGCTTGATAAACTAGTTAGCTAGCTATTACATCCATCTACTTGCACCCTGGTGGCTTTTTTTTCTTCTCTTTTTTTTCTTTGTGTGCACTCACTGACTTGGACGTGAACCAGTGACAAGTAGACAGACAATAAGATGGTAAAATCAGTTTCAGGAGTGTCTGACAATCTAAGCGTACAAGTTTCAATCCCCCCTAGTCAAAAAACCACCAGTAACCCAGCCACTTAAATTACAGCTAAAAACGCACCTGTTTTAATCTGCCTTCAGCATATCTACTTAATGATAATAGTAATAATAATAATAAAATGGGTCCTCTCCCTATCTTTATAATTGTGTATTAATGGGCCTCATGCACGACTCCACTACTTCCTGATCTTAAGTCGACTCTGTTTCCTGTTTATTGGACAAACTGATTAATCCAGGTGTCTCTGGCCATTGTCGTCATGGTTACTGAGTAGTAAAGTTGTGCATATAGCCCATTCAACTTCTAAATCGCTGGAATCACGTTGCCATGACAACTGTCTGACAGCTGCTCCAGGTGGAGGAGACAGGTAGAAACTCAGGGTCTCTTTATGGTGAACCTGCCAGCAGAGAGGTTTACTTTATGGAGTCAGTTACCATGGTAACAAATTTGGGGTAAGAAAGTTTCTACATAACAGGCTTTTCTTTAAAACCGAAATGAGTTAGTTTTGGTGAGGAAGTTCTTTTAAAACATGCAGAGTTCAGGTTGGTTTTTGCTTCCTCACATTTTCAACAGAGAAGGAGAAAAGATCAGAAAATAAAATGAAACAAGGTGTAGAACCAGTTCTACCATCTAGATCTGTGAATACAATATTTCACCTAGTTACAAACCACTTCTAGCCATTAGTTATTCATTTAAATTTTATTATGAAGCTTTGTCTCCCTCCTGTGGTGTGTTTAGGTATTTTCTGGTATGAGATATCTGTCATTACATTGACCCTCTACTCTCTGTAGAGGCTGTTTTTTTTTCCCTGACTAGTTAGATTTGGATGAATCCAAAGAAAAATCATCCTGAAATTTCTCATTGATGGAGAGGTGGAACTGGCTCAAGAAATTTCTGACACACTCACTTGATGCTGAGCACACACACTCACAAAAAGTGCAGTGAGGATCAAAAAGTTCCAAAGTAATGAGATATATAAATAAATCCACCTCAGGTAGGTGATTTTTCCTTTTTCTTAATTTTTTAGCTTTAAGGTTTTGCACTGGAAACGAATGAATGAATGAATAAATGAAAAACAAGAACACGTATTGACCATGGTGTTGACAGGAGAGACGTTTAGAGAAACAGTGACCTCTAGTGGACGTAAGAGGTACTGGAGGTGAAGAAAACCAGCATCCACGGCTCAGAGGGTCAGAAATACCAGTATGAAGATAAATAAGTGTGTTTCGAAACATTTAATTAAAAGTATATTATAACAAAATTAATCTGAATAAATAATAATTCAAATGATTAATTTTTCAATTTGTAACTGCCCCTTTGAAAGTGTTGTAATTTCCATTTGTTTGTTTGTTTCTTTCTTCTGGGTCAGTTTCCAGATAAAACTCAATCTCTGCTTGTTTGCTGTCCATCTGTTAACTGGAAATTGGTTGGTTGTAAAGCAGGATTGGATCCTTGAGAAAAGCTTCAGGTTAATCCTGTTTTAAGACAAGAATTGTCCCCCTTATTAACAAAGAACACAAAGAAAATACATAAATATGGCAATAAATAAATATATAACTGAATAAATGTTGAAATACAATCTATAATAAATAAGTTTAAAAAATGATAGGAAATTAATAAGCAAATACATTTAAAGCAAATACTGATGCAAAAAATTAAAAACAAAACATTAATGACTAAACATAAAAATTTAGATTTATTTAATCATTCATTCAGCTCATACAATTTAGACTTTGTATTATTCTGCTTTTCTACCCTTTAACAGCTATCCATCCAGTCAGCAGCTCCTCACCTCTCATGAACCTGAACACATCCCCCAGCCTCCGGTCTAACCTGAACTTCACACGAACCCCAAACTTTTACTCTCCCCCAAATAAACCTGCGACTATGAAACCACCTGCAAGAAAAAACCTAATCATTGTACCATTCATTCACAACAACGGTACCAAGACAGAACCGGGGAACAAGGTATTCCAGTTCATAAGGTCTTGGCTGTATTCAGAGATGCCAATCACACCAAACATCTCAGAGACTGAGACAATCCAACATTCCAAAAGTCTGAAGACTCATGTTAGTTTAATGGAAATCTTCTTCTCACAGAAAACTCTTAGTGACCAAACTTCATTAAAGATCCCAGAGTTCCAGATTTTCCCATCAGGCTTCTAGTCTCAGACTGCAGGTTTACCTTGCTGGTTCCTCTAAGTTCTAGACGGAGACTGGGAAGCAGATCCTTCAGTTATAGACCCAAGGAGACTTTTCTCTGCAGAACCAGGTCTCCCAGTCTGGCTTTGGGAAGCAGAACCTGCAGTTTCTCTTCTTCTTCCTCAGCAGTTTTCCCCTGGATTAGAGTTCTGATGCTAGCTGTCCTCCTCGGTCCTGGTCCTCCCCCACCCCTGGTCAACCGGTCCAGGAAGATGGACCTCTCGCCTGGTTCTGGTCCTGATGGAGGTTTTCCTTCCTGGTCCTGGTCCTAATGAAGGTCTTCCTTCCTGGTCCTGGTCTAACGGTGGTCTTCCTTCCTGGTTCTGGTCCTAATGGAGATTTTCCTTCCTGGTCCTGGTCCTGATGGAGGTTTTCCTTCCTGGTCCTGGTCCTGGTCTAATGGAGGTCTTCCTTCCTGGTTCTGGTCTTAATGGAGGTTTTCCTTCTTGGTCCTGGTCCTGGTCCTAATGGAGATTTTCCTTCCTGGTCTGGTCCTAATGGAGGTTTTCCTTCCTGGTTCTGGTCCTGATGGAGATTTTCCTTCCTGGTCCTGGTCCTAATGGAGGTTTTCCTTCCTGGTCCTGGTCTAATGGAGGTTTTCCTTCCTGGTTCTGGTCTTAATGGAGGTTTTCCTTCCTGGTCCTGGTTCTGGTCCTGATGGAGGTTTTCCTTCCTGGTCCTGGTCCTAATGGAGGTCTTCCTTCCTGGTTCTGGTCCTAATGGAGGTTTTCCCTCCTGGTTCTGGTCCTAATGGAGGTTTTCCTTCCTGGTTCTGGTCCTGATGGAGTTTTCCTTCCTGGTTCTGGTCCTAATGGAGATTTTCCTTCCTGGTTCCGGTCCTGATGGAGTTTTCCGTCCTGGTTCTGGTCCTAATGGAGATTTTCCTTCCTGGTTCTGGTCCTAATGGAGATTTTCCTTCCTGGTTCTGGTCCTGATGGAGTTTTCCTTCCTGGTCCTGGTCCTAATGGAGGTTTTCCTTCTTGGTCCTGGTCCTAATGGAGGTTTTCCTTCCTGGTTCTGGTCCTAATGGAGGTTTTCCTTCCTGGTCCTGGTCCTTCTGGAGGTTTTCCTTCCTGGTTCTGGTCCTAATGGAGGTTTTCCTTCCTGGTCCTGGTCCTAATGGAGGTTTTCCTTCTTGGTCCTGGTCCTAATGGTGGTCTTCCTTCCTGGTCCTGGTCCTAATGGAGATTTTCCTTCCTGGTCCTGGTCCTAATGGTGGTCTTCCTTCCTGGTTCTGGTCCTAATGGAGGTTTTCCTTTCTGGTTCTGGTCCTAATGGTGGTCTTCCTTCCTGGTCCTGGTCCTAATGGAGGTTTTCCTTCCTGGTCCTGGTCCTAATGGAGGTCTTCCTTCCTGGTTCTGGTCCTAATGGAGGTTTTCCTTCCTGGTTCTGGTCCTAATGGAGGCTTTCCTTCCTGGTCCTGGTCCTAATGGAGGTTTTCCTTCTTGGTCCTGGTCCTAATGGTGGTCTTCCTTCCTGGTCCTGGTCCTAATGGAGATTTTCCTTCCTGGTCCTGGTCCTAATGGTGGTCTTCCTTCCTGGTCCTGGTCCTAATGGTGGTCTTCCTTCCTGGTCCTGGTCCTAATGGAGGTTTTCCTTTCTGGTTCTGGTCCTAATGGTGGTCTTCCTTCCTGGTCCTGGTCCTAATGAAGGTCTTCCTTCCTGGTCCTGGTCCTAACGGTGGTCTTCCTTCCTGGTTCTGGTCCTAATGGAGATTTTCCTTCCTGGTCCTGGTCCTAATGGAGGTTTTCCTTCCTGGTCCTGGTCCTGGTCTAATGGAGGTCTTCCTTCCTGGTTCTGGTCTTAATGGAGATTTTCCTTCTTGGTCCTGGTTCTGGTCCTAATGGAGATTTTACTTCCTGGTCTGGTCCTAATGAAGGTCTTCCTTCCTGGTCCTGGTCCTAATGAAGGTCTTCCTTCCTGGTCCTGGTCCTAATGGAGGTTTTCCTTCCTGGTCCTGGTCTAATGGAGGTCTTCCTTCCTGGTTCTGGTCCTAATGGAGATTTTACTTCCTGGTCCTGGTCCTAATGAAGGTCTTCCGTCCTGGTTCTGGTCCTAATGGAGGTTTTCCCTCCTGGTTCTGGTCCTAATGGAGGTTTTCCTTCCTGGTTCTGGTCCTAATGGAGATTTTCCTTCCTGGTCCTGGTCCTAATGGAGATTTTCCTTCCTGGTTCCGGTCCTGATGGAGTTTTCCGTCCTGGTTCTGGTCCTAATGGAGATTTTCCTTCCTGGTTCTGGTCCTAATGGAGATTTTCCTTCCTGGTTCCGGTCCTGATGGAGTTTTCCTTCCTGGTCCTGGTTCTGATGGAGGTTTTCCTTCCTGGTCCTGGTCCTGGTCTAATGGAGGTCTTCCTTCCTGGTTCTGGTCTTAATGGAGATTTTCCTTCTTGGTCCTGGTTCTGGTCCTAATGGAGATTTTCCTTCCTGGTCCTGGTCCTAATGGAGGTTTTCCTTTCTGGTTCTGGTCCTAATGGTGGTCTTCCTTCCTGGTCCTGGTCCTAATGAAGGTCTTCCTTCCTGGTCCTGGTCCTAACGGTGGTCTTCCTTCCTGGTTCTGGTCCTAATGGAGATTTTCCTTCCTGGTCCTGGTCCTAATGGAGGTTTTCCTTCCTGGTCCTGGTCCTGGTCTAATGGAGGTCTTCCTTCCTGGTTCTGGTCTTAATGGAGATTTTCCTTCTTGGTCCTGGTTCTGGTCCTAATGGAGATTTTCTTCCTGGTCTGGTCCTAATGAAGGTCTTCCTTCCTGGTCCTGGTCCTAACGGTGGTCTTCCTTCCTGGTTCTGGTCCTGATGGAGATTTTCCTTCCTGGTCCTGGTCCTAATGGAGGTTTTCCTTCCTGGTCCTGGTCTAATGGAGGTCTTCCTTCCTGGTTCTGGTGTTAATGGAGATTTTCCTTCCTGGTCCTGGTTCTGGTCCTAATGGAGATTTTCTTCCTGGTCCTGGTCCTAATGAAGGTCTTCCGTCCTGGTTCTGGTCCTAATGGAGGTTTTCCCTCCTGGTTCTGGTCCTAATGGAGGTTTTCCCTCCTGGTTCTGGTCCTAATGGAGGTTTTCCTTCCTGGTTCCGGTCCTGATGGAGTTTTCCTTCCTGGTTCTGGTCCTAATGGAGATTTTCCTTCCTGGTTCCGGTCCTGACGGAGTTTTCCGTCCTGGTTCTGGTCCTAATGGAGATTTTCCTTCCTGGTTCTGGTCCTAATGGAGATTTTCCTTCCTGGTTCCGGTCCTGATGGAGTTTCCTTCCTGGTCCTGGTCCTAATGGAGGTTTTCCTTCCTGGTCCTGGTCCTGGTCTAATGGAGGTCTTCCTTCCTGGTTCTGGTCTTATGGATATTTTCCTTCTTGGTCCTGGTTCTGGTCCTAATGGAGGTTTTCCTTCCTGGTCCTGGTCCTAATGGAGGTTTTCCTTTCTGGTTCTGGTCCTAATGGTGGTCTTCCTTCCTGGTCCTGGTCCTGATGAAGGTCTTCCTTCCTGGTCCTGGTCCTAACGGTGGTCTTCCTTCCTGGTTCTGGTCCTAATGGAGATTTTCCTTCCTGGTCCTGGTCCTAATGGAGGTTTTCCTTCCTGGTCCTGGTCCTGGTCTAATGGAGGTCTTCCTTCCTGGTTCTGGTCTTAATGGAGATTTTCCTTCTTGGTCCTGGTTCTGGTCCTAATGGAGATTTTCTTCCTGGTCTGGTCTAATGAAGGTCTTCCTTCCTGGTCCTGGTCCTAACGGTGGTCTTCCTTCCTGGTTCTGGTCCTGATGGAGATTTTCCTTCCTGGTCCTGGTCCTAATGGAGGTTTTCCTTCCTGGTCCTGGTCTAATGGAGGTCTTCCTTCCTGGTTCTGGTCTTAATGGAGATTTTCCTTCCTGGTCCTGGTTCTGGTCCTAATGGAGATTTTACTTCCTGGTCCTGGTCCTAATGAAGGTCTTCCGTCCTGGTTCTGGTCCTAATGGAGGTTTTCCCTCCTGGTTCTGGTCCTAATGGAGGTTTTCCTTCCTGGTTCCGGTCCTGATGGAGTTTTCCTTCCTGGTTCTGGTCCTAATGGAGATTTTCCTTCCTGGTTCCGGTCCTGATGGAGTTTTCCGTCCTGGTTCTGGTCCTAATGGAGATTTTCCTTCCTGGTTCTGGTCCTAATGGAGATTTTCCTTCCTGGTTCCGGTCCTGATGGAGTTTTCCTTCCTGGTCCTGGTCCTAATGGAGGTTTTCCTTCTTGGTCCTGGTCCTAATGGAGGTTTTCCTTCCTGGTTTTGGTCCTAATGGAGGTTTTCCTTCCTGGTCCTGGTCCTTCTGGAGGTTTTCCTTCCTGGTTCTGGTCCTAATGGAGGTTTTCCTTCCTGGTCCTGGTCCTAATGGAGGTTTTCCTTCTTGGTCCTGGTCCTAATGGAGATTTTCCTTCCTGGTCCTGGTCCTAATGGTGGTCTTCCTTCCTGGTCCTGGTCCTAATGGAGGTTTTCCTTCCTGGTCCTGGTCCTTCTGGAGGTTTTCCTTCCTGGTTCTGGTCCTACTGGAGGTTTTCCTTCCTGGTCCTGGTCCTAATGGAGGTTTTCCTTCTTGGTCCTGGTCCTAATGGAGATTTTCCTTCCTGGTCCTGGTCCTAATGGTGGTCTTCCTTCCTGGTCCTGGTCCTAATGGAGGTTTTCCTCTCCACTGTGTCCTGGTGCCGCTCAGGACGAAGCCTTGTATCAAAGATCTGATCCAGTCCGGTGGTCTCCTCGGTTACTATCTTATAAAAAACAGTTTTTATGAGCACTTCAAATCTGTCATTACTGAGGCAACTCTGGACTTCTTGCTTATTGAAAAATGTTTCAATTCAACAAATTTTCTTTAGATATAAAGAAAACTAAGATTTTTGCTGGCAGGAAGAAATTTGATGATTACGTTATTTATACCTGGGGGGTAAAGCTTGTTGACTTTGTGTCAAAGAAGATGTCCAAATCTGTGGAAATAATCAGAAAAGTCCATAAATACCTTAATAGATCTGCTTTATTAACGTTATATTATAGTCTTGTTTATTAATGTCTAATATTGTATGGACCAGTACTTACCCTTCATACCCCCATAAACTACATTTAATTCAGGAATATTTTATTCGGATAGTTATGAATCTACAGTTTTATCCACCCCATTGTTTTCTAAATTAAAAGTATTGACTGTCTATAACATTAATCCTGTGAAAACATAAATTTCTTCTCAATGTTTAGTATCAGGTCACTTATTTCTACATTTTCAATACTATTTTTAACAGTGAGTCCAACATTTGCTCCAGAACTAATCAAAGCTCCTGCATATTTCCTTATGTTGTACCACCAGAGGTCAGTTCTCCATCAAATATAAAGGTGTTGTTCTCTGGAACAAGTACATCTACTCAAGACGGCTCTCTCTCCTTACCCGTCTATAAAAGGAAACTGAAAGAACGTCTATGTTTACTGGGATAGAGCTAATTCCCCTCCTCTGATGTTCTGCTTTATTATTAAGTTTGTGACTTTTATTTTATTTTACATTATTTATGTAATATGATTTGTACTTTTTCCTTAGCTGTTATTAATATGCAATTTATTTTCAAGAATATGGAGAGGTTCTTGAAAAGCCCTGCCAGGGTTTCTTACTGATGTGGATCATGTGATGGTTTTGTTTTAACTGGTTTTTATAACTGGACCATAATGAACTGGAATGAATTCGACTCTTAAAAGAGACTGGAAATGACTTTGTTGTGAATTGGTTCTTTATAAATAAAGCTTGTTTGAAGTGAATAAGTTTGTGTACTGTCAGGTTCTGATCACCATGTAAATGCGAGCACACACACACACCTACACACATGCACACACACACACACGTAGGTAGATGTATTATCTGCAAACACTGCACACTACTGTGTATTTTACATGTACACACATTGTAAAAGACAAAGGTGTAAGGGCACACACACATGCTCACGCATACACACACACACCAGGCAACACTATGACAGGGAAGGATCCATTTGTCACCGTGGTAACGCTTGGCTGTGTCAGAGGAAACAACGGGTGAAAGTGTGCAAATGGAAAAATTGTTAAAGGAAGGAAGGATGGAGTGATGAAGGAAAAGGAGAGAGAGGGAGGGGAGAGAGAGAGAGGCAGTAACAAAGGGAGGGTCAGAGAGTTAAGGATGGAAATGTGGAAATGAGGAAGGAGAGGGGAGTGCTGGGAGGACTGGGAGGAGCAGAGAGAAGGTGCCATTAGTTCTCTTTAACCGTCATTATGAAGATTAAAGTGGAGGCTGCTGGACAGGTTAACCCTTTCCTCGCCGTCCGGCTGGTCCTCCAGCTCTGCTACCACCGTTTGGTGACACTGAGCGTGTTTAAGATCACATAAAACCACTGCAAACATGAAACTGTTGTCCGTGCAGGACTAAAATGAGAGTTTGGACACTTTGAAACTGTTGTGTTGGCATCGACAGCATGAGGAATGAAGCATTATGTGATGGTTTGAATGCCACGGACACTGTATGTTATAGTGCAGAATCCAGCCACCTCCACACAGTTACAATGCGAGACGGCATAGAGTCAAGTCAGTCTGTTAAGCTGTGATAGAACCAGTGTGACCACACCAGTATCACTTCACCAGTATCACTACACCAGTATCACTACAACAGAAACACCTTACTAGAATGACTACACCAGTATCACAACACCAGTATCACTATTCCAGTTTCACTATACAGTACCAGTATCACTACACCAGTATCACTTCACCAGTATCACTATACCAGTATCACTACACAAGTATCACAACACCAGTATCACTTCACCAGTATCACAACACCAGTATCACAACACCAGTATCACTACACCAGTATCACTATACCAGTATCACTTCACCAGTATCACTAACTACCAGTATCACTACACCAGTAACACTACACCAGTAACACTACACCAGTATCACTATACCAGTATCACTTCACCAGTATCACTATACCAGTATCACTACACAAGTATCACAACACCAGTATCACTTCACCAGTATCACAACACCAGTATCACAACACCAGTATCACTACACCAGTATCACTATACCAGTATCACTTCACCAGTATCACTATACCAGTATCACTACACCAGTATCACTACAACAGTATCACTACACTAGTATCACTATACCAGTATCACAACACCAGTATCACTACACTAGTATCACTATACCAGTATCACTATACCAGTATCACTACACAAGTATCACTACACTAGTATCACTATACCAGTATCACTACACCACTACTAGTAATAGTACTAGTACTGCAGTTGATTTTAGAACATTCTTCTACAGAAATATTTGCATACACACACACGGTTTAAACATTTATCTTTCACAAAAAGTCAACATATGCACTGCAGATATTTATTTGCATTGCAGCAAACAAATATCTGCACAAAAAAGGTAAACCAATGAAAAACTAGAAGATGACACACGACCACCTTCCAGCTCCTGCTGGCCGTCGCTGCCACTAACAGCTACATCCTCCACTGGGAGCTTGGCATGACACCGCAGCAGAAGCCTTTCACACGCCAAGACTTTCAGGATCAGCTGTGTAGGAAGCTGCTCCGTGTGCCACGAGCTGGACCACGTCAGTCCCCTCCCCGCGCAGGGCCACTTTCCTGCCCCCATCAGCAGAGGGCATGACATACTGTAGAAAAACAGACAGAAGCGAGCCAGAATGCTCTCTGTGCAGAAGGAGCCCCCCCCCCCTTGGATGCCTGCGGAGTGTTGAAGTGGACTCTTCCTTTTGGATCTTTATCTGGACAGAATCTACTTTACAGAATATCATCCTTGATTAAACCAAACCAAAACAAAAATGCATGGATATTACTGGACTTTAACAAGCAAATAAAGGTTCCAAAACTACTTTTGTTGACATATTATAGATAAAATGGTTTTTTTCCGTCATCTCAAAACATTTTTAGACCTGTATATCTACACTATTTATAAACTGTTTATAACTGTTCATAAACTTTACGCATGCTCATAATTGGTCATGATGGTCCCTGCAGTCCACTGAAATATAACTACCTGTAGTGAGTTACTTTATTGAGAGAATTTAAACTATGCCAAGGCAAGGCAAGTTTATTTGTATAGCACATTTCATGTACAGAACAATTCAAAGTGCTTTACATAAAACATTATGCCAGACACTTTTCACAGTTTTGACTGCTTTAATCAACTAAGGGAGAACTCCTCTGAATGGGGAATAAGTTTTTACTGGTTTCCCGTGAAAAAAACACCAGCAATCAGCCTGGATTTGTGCAGCATCCGTGTAAACTGGACGCCTTTGCCACGACACCCACTCTGCAGAGTACATTTAACCTCCAGTTGGCGTCTGATGTCTGCAAAGACATGGACTATATTCTTTCTAAATAAGATTGTTGAAATCTGCCCTATTTGGTGCAAGTTTGATATTGAAAATGAAATGTTGTGATTTGGCTCCAGTGCTTCCTTTTTCAGGATCTATGAAGTCTTTTGCAGTTTGGGTGTGTGATTTCTGGAATTGTGTTTAATATTTTGATATACTGAAAGAATAGGGACACCAGAGAATGCTCCTCAGAAAAACTGAATCTCGTGTGACGTTTCGGGCTTTGTCAGACAAAATTTTGTCCGAAGAAGGGCAGAAGCCCGAAACGTCACACAAGATTACATTTTTCTGAGAAACATTCTCTGGTGTGTAGAACTCTATTCTTTTAGTTTGCACTCCACTCGCATCCAGCACCCAGTTCATATTTCTTCCTGGATGTGCGTGAGACTATTGTCTTTGATATTTTGATAAAACCGCACTAGTTTCCAAAATAATTTTGTTTTGGTTATTGGAAAAAAAAAACTGCAATTCAATCAATATGTGACTCTTTAGGCTTGTTCTGATTGACTGCGTCTGTCTACCGTCTGGCTTCATGGTCTGATAAGAGCTTGGTGAGTCATCAGGGACAGACCATAAAAGCAGTGCAGCTCAGGCAGATAAGTTCGGCAAGGTGAAGACTGCAAGGATGGATGATCTCGTGGCATTTGCTTTTATTTGGCTAAAAGTTACTGAACTTTGTGCAGATCTGCTTAAGTCATCTAATTTCAGAGTATGAGACAGCATCGTTGTTGGTATTAATTACATGAACTTGTGCAGTGCTGCAGTAGAAACGTCCGCCAGACAAAATGTTATTTACCTGTTAAGGTCAGATGCAACGTAAAGGACAGCAATCTGGTAAATGTCCAACCTCAAATATACTAAACTTTAAAGTTTTGCCTTGTCAGAAATTCAAAACACATAAAAGAAATAAATCTTTATTTTTCTTTAGACAGGGGGCAGAAATAAAAATTACAACCTACTCATTAATGCTGTCCTTCCAGGACAGGAGTTGGACGTCTATACTGTGGCTTCTCACTTTTTAAATTTTTAAAAATTCTTTCTTATTATTTGTTTATGTGTGTTGAGAGTCTGAAAGGCACCTATAAATGCAATGTATTATCATTATTGTTGTTGTTAGCTATTATTGTTAAAGGGACTTGAGGCAAGATTAAGAAATGAGACTCGCGAGTGCCGCAACTGATGCTGCGGGTAACTTCCTCTCACGTCACCCGTTGGTTTCTTAACAGCTAAAAGTGAAGCCAGTTGTCCCACCTTTGCCATCTTGCCGTGTCACGTGAGTCGTCGCTCCCCGAAAATACTAAAATGGGCAAAGGCAAGGCTGCTGTGAGCCGTGGGCCAAATGATTGACAGCTGACGTACTCTGGGCTAATCGCTACCTGAGCTAACTCGAAACTAACAGGAGCTAACAAAGATTTGCCCCCTAAGCAGCGGGGTAAAGGTAAGACATGACTAGACTAAAAGCTGCCGTTGTGCTACTCTGCTACAAACTGAGACCTTACTGAGAGCAAAGATGGAGCTAACTAGGAGCCACTGGTCGGCAGGTCGTCTGCCGCATGTCAGTCAAAAGGACACACCCTCAATTATGTGTAATTTCAAGATTAGATAACATCTGAACAGATGAGTTATAAAATAATTCACCCCCTCACAGTTGACATGAAAGTAAACTTGACCTATTAAACCTAAAGTGATGTTTTGAACCAGGCTGTAAACATGTTTATTTTTGTTGTGAAGTTGGCGTTTTTAACATGGGAGTCTATGGGGATTTGCTCTGTTTTGCAGCCCCTAGTGAAACAAGGGAAAACTACAAAAAATGACTTCTTCTACATAGCCTTATAGTTTGACACCGGAGGTTGCCGCTTGGTTTGAATTCATCGCGATCGTCTTCTTCCTGTATCAAAACTGTCAGAGATGCGGATGCAGCGTCAGTTGACGTCACATCTGCAGGACTGTGCGGAAATTCAGCCACCGAATCACAGCGCATTATGCAGCACACAGCCTGTTCAAGGCAACAGAGAGAGAAGTGGGTGGGCTCATTCTTTTTGTTTTTTAATGCTTCATCACCCATTAGCATTAAAAACAACTGGACATGCATGTTTATTCTTTCACAATTCCTGCCTCTAGTCCCTTTAAGGGTTTGGGTGGTTGTGGATAACATGTGAGGTGAGTGAAAACATGGCATCCATAAAGGTATAGATACACACCAATAAGTTCAGTGTCTTTGAATAAAAGAAATGCTCATTTTGATGAGAACTTGTGAAATTTTTGCCCGTTTGTTGACATAACCTACAGTTATGCTTCATATTTATTGAGTGGAATAACTGTGGCCTACAACACATTTTGTGTTACTTTGTTGAAGCAGCCAAATGGTTTAATTAGCCTATTTCATTATGAAATATCAGCTGTTTGAAATAACTTTGTTGCCTGTTAAAAACACCAAAATGGATTTATCACAGGGAACATTACATGTAAGTCCCGTCAGAAAATCAGAGTTTGCGTCACTCAGAGGATAAACCAATCAGGACCAGGTTCTGTCATCGGCGGAGGCAGGTCCTCAAGTTGCAGTTGCTGAACTCCGACTGCAGTCAAAAGGCTCCAGCGATGTTTTATGATCATGTGGTATGGTCAAGTGTTCCGGTGCAGTGCAGTCTGAAGTCGGACAAAATTTCTAACTGGCATGCAATATTGCTGGGTTACGCTGCAGACAGCCAAAGTTGAACGAGCCCATTGAATATTTATCCTCCATGTAACCCAGCAGAAACCAGCCAATCAACAAGCAGAAAAGGTCATGGGTACTTCCTGTTAGCAATCAACACCAATAATGATGAATCTCTCTCCCATCAGCAGGTTTTCTTCACTGAATCTGAAGGTCCTTTTCATTCATGGTCTTGTCTTCTTAAGAAGTTTTTAAGGATGAATTCTCCTTCCTCTGTGTCACATTTTCTTCAGGTTCATAATTTGTAGATATGCAAATATCATTTCCTCCACACACAAACCAGCATGATGAGGAAAGAAAATGTTTGATCAAGTATAAATGTGGGGCTCATCAGTGAAACAGACTTCTTGGTTCAACCTTGCAGACGTGAAGCAGAAAGATGAAACATGATGGGAGAACAGACGAGGAACAACCTGAAGCAGATGAGCGCACCACTCAGCTGAGACCAAAGAAACATGGTCGTGGTCCATTCCTACTCTGAAACAACTTTATGTATCACTGAAGTTAACAGTTTATCATCTGTAACATTGTGAAATGTACTGTATATGTAGTAGTCTTTAATCAGGTTGCTATCTAAGATAGCATTTATTAAAGATTCTTTAAAAAATTAGATAAACTTTGGAGAACAAAATGTTGAATAAAAGACGAAACGGTGGAAATGAGAATGCAAAGATGGTGAGATCAGTGCACTATGCTGCAAACTTTTACCTAAAAGCAACTAGATTTAACTCATTATATGAAGCTGTGTCTGTTATTTCAGAAGCTTGATAATTGCTTAAATTACCCCGTAACTTTTGAAAAAATTATAAACAAATTTGAAATAACTCATAGCCGCTTTCACACTTGCATTGCGGAACATGAGTGGTAAAGTCCATCTGCTCTTTAACTGGACTCGTCTTTTCAAACATGCCACTTCCTCGTGGACATCGCATCCCAGGCGCTTTCAGATGTCAGGATATGTTGCGGATAAATCAGCACAGCCACACTCTCCCTTCTACCCTGTCCACAACATTTTCTTGTGCGTTCAGCCAAAACGACGTGCTGCAACATTTCAGCTTATATGACATAAGGACCTACATGTCTGCTACATCTCCAAGGTAAAAGACTGGTATATATGTTTGAATGCAAGCAGTATAAAGGACAAAGTCTGCAATATTACCCCTTTTCTGCTATAATTTTTCTGCTCAACTCGCCTCGCCTCGGTCAGTGGACTTTTCTACTAAGGGTTTTCCGAGCTGAGGTGATACATTTTCTGTACCTACTCTGGCGAGGTTCTGAGCGTGCTGAGGCGAGCTATGTCCGACATCATCTCACAGCATGCCACCTATTGGCCAAGGGGTTAGCCAATCAGATGTCAGGGTCAGAGAGTGACATCATTAAAAGAGCGACAGTTCACACTCCCTACCAGTAAGTGGCGGTAACGCACCTCATAAATTGTTTGCCAGCTGCTAGTAAAAACAGCAACAGAGGAAGATGAGGAGAAGGAAGATGGGAGATACTGGTGATATTGTTGCTTGCGATAGCTTAGATAGGGTACAGATAGCTCAGATGGTAGAACATTAATGATTTAATCCAAGGGTCCCGGATTCAAGTCCCCTTCCAAATGAACACTGGGGCATAAATTTGTCACTGTCACAAATGATTGCGTCACACATGGTCCTTTTCAAGATCCTCCCTCATGCGCGAATGCAAACTGATGGGGAAGGGTAGTTCTTATAACTAAACTCGAGACAGGTAGTTCTAGGAACGCATTTCCTAGAACTTCTCTGTCCAAATGCGCAGATTGTCATCATTACATCTCCTACGGTGTTTCTTAACTCAGGTCCTCAGGACCCAGTGCCCTTCATTTCTGCGATGTGCCCCACACAAATACAGGGAGTGCAGAATCATTAGGCAAATGAGTATTTTGACCACATTATCCTCTTTGTGCATGTTGTCTTACTCCAAGCTGTATAGGTCGAAAGCCTACTACCAATTAAGCATATCAGGTGATGTGCATCTCTGTAATGAGAAGGGGTGTGGTCTAATGACATCAACACCCTATATCAGGTGCATTGTGTGAATCCTTGATGCATGAATAACACGTGGCCATGAGTCATTTTTTTTTTGGTTCATGACACCAGACTGGCTCCGTACAGAGCAGAAGAGAGCCACCATCACCCAAAGTGCTTCCCTTGCCATGATTGATCGACATCTCCTTGTCCCGCCTTCCAGTCTTGTGCCCTCTGAGGATGCTCTTGGCGATGGCACCCATTCTTGTAGTGTGGTCACTTGCCAGTACAAGATCCTGAACAAATTTATGATGCCATGTCTGTTAAACTGACATAGCAACCATTGTGAACTAAAAAAAATCATATATACTGATAAGCATAAGTCTGATAGGCATAAGATGAACTTTGTTTAGGCCGTCTATGAAATTAAAGGCGCTATAGAAGATGTTTCGGCATTTCAGAAAGCAGAGACTGTTAGCAAGTTTTTGAATAATGCGCAATGCGCAAGACCAACCTGCTAGTTTCACAGCTCCCTCCTCTGGCCACAGAATAACGTTCCCGAGCCACTCCGGTCTTTATCAGACAGCAGGTCCAGATTCTCCCATCATGTCACAAACGCAAATGTAAACGGAATGTCGTCGTATGAACGTCGCTAACTGCTAGCAGAATGATGTAAGCTATCTGCTGCACGCAACTTCTGGGTCGCACTATTACTCTCGCCAATCAATCACTGTCATTGATCAGTCTCGCCTATTACCTGTTGAATTGAGCATCAATCTCTCTTACTACGGTAGTAAAAGTGATTGACGAGCCAGTAGACAAATGAAGAAGTTAAGGAATTGCAGAGATGATTGTCGGATGTTTTTTTCAGCCCCATTACTTTCACAGCTGATGTATAATAATATTCATATTTTCAAAGCTTTTAATTAATTATAGCGTATGGGGTAGTGAACCCAGTTTTACAGAATATTGAAAAAATTGTTGAAAGAAACATCTTTTATAACACCTTTAAAGCTAGTTAAAACAGGTGTAATAGCACAGATCACAAGCTTTATGATTACCCTGAATGTGACATAATTGGCAACATGGTTTCAGCTGTGCATGAGGTACCATCACAAGAGATCATGCAAACCTAGTATGCAAGGTATCGATTCAGAAAGGACGACATTTCATACTTGTGCAAAGTTCTTCGCCCTCATCTACAAAGAAGCAGCAAGAGTGCTGATTTGACAGTAGAATAGGTGCTGATTGCTTTTGTTTGTTTGTTTGTTTGTTTTTAGCTTGTGACTGATTTTATGAAGTAATTGCAGATGAAATAGCAGCAGCAAAATCCACAGTGAGATCCACTCTGGTATCCTGAACAGCTACTGTATGTAAAATTCCCATAAATAACAGGGAAATATCAGACATCAGGAGAAGATTCTTCTCCATGGCCAGAAGACCAAACATAATCAGTTGATTGTACACACATCCACATTCAGGCCCCACACGAGAGATTGGGAATATGTCAACAGGAAGGGGCTCCACAGCATTAATGTGCAGCTCACTGGGAATGCTGACCTCCAAATCATCAACTGTGTTGTTGGACGGCCAGGTTGAGTACAAGATTCTCGGATTCTGAGATAAAGTCACATATACCAGAGATTCCAAGACACTCTACCACACAGCATACCTCTTGGTGACAATGGATCCCCCCGCTCTCTTGGTTAATGATGCTATTTTGGCAAGATACTCAACGAGGGCCCGGGCGGGATTTGACCCCACAGACTCCCAGGTGAGAGTCATGCATGCCTACCAGTCAGCCAAAGAGATATCCTTGTGTCCAAGTAGCCAGAGCGCATGATCTATCGGAGGCATCGTGACAGGACGCCACACAGTCACATCTCTCCCCCACTTTCCACAAACACGTCCTCAGGCTTCTCGCAGGCTGCCACCTATTTTGATTCCATGAACTGTTTACCAGCGTCACATGGATGCTGCCGACAACGCCAGAATGTGGCAAGGTATGCAACGGAGGGCCCGGGTGGGATTAAATCCCACAGACTCCCTGGTTAGAGTCAAGCGTGCTTACCAGTCAGCCTAAGGGAAATCTCTCTGGAAGGCAGAGTAGCCAGGGCGCACAATCTATCGGAGGCATAGTGTCAGCACCCCACGCTGTCACACTATTTTGAAATATGACAAATAATAAAATAATGTAACAAATGCACTCTACATATCTTTATCAATTTTGTACTGTTTTCAAGTACAAGTAGGCCAGCCCCACACCAGCCTCATGCCATATCATAGTTACAACCTTAACTTCCATACAGGCTTAACAAATCGGATGGAACAACAACCTTAAAATCAGTGCTGCCAAATCATGTAGCAAATCCTGAATTGGGTAACCTCCCTGTTACACTATTACAGTGTTAAACTGACATATGTGATGGTGAATGAATAATTTAAACATCATATGACAAATACACTGTGAAGTCACATCACAATTCCTATCCCATCACAGATTAATTTACCATAAATGACCATCTGCTTTCAGTTTAGTTTCAATCTGGCTTCCATCTGGTTTCAGTCTGGTTTCAGTCAGATTTCCATATGGTTTCCATCTAGATTTCCATCCATCTGGTTTCAGTCTGGTTTTAGTCTGGTTTCCATGAGGTTTCCATCTGGTTTTAGTCTGGTTTCCAACAGTATACATCTGGTTTCAGCCTGTTTTCAGTCTGGTTTTTGTCTGGTTTCCATCAGATTTCCATCTGGTTTTAGTTTGGTTTCCATTTGGTTTTAGTCTGGTTTCCATCAGGTTTCATTCAGGTTTGTAACTGGTTTCCATCTGGACTCCATCTGGTTTCTGTATAGTTTCTATCTATTTTCAGTCTAGTTTCCATCCAGTTTCCATCTTACTGTATTTCAGTCTAGTTCTGGATTCCATCTGGTTTTCATCTGGCTTCAGTCTTGTTTTCATCTGTTTCCATCTGGTTTCAGTCAGGTTTCTAACTGGTTTCCATCTGGACTCCATCTGGTTTCAGTCTGGTTTCCATTCGGTTTCCATCTTGTTTCAGTCTAGTTTCCACCTGGATTCCATCTACTTTCAGTCTTGTTTTCATCTGTTTCCATTTGGTTTCCATCTGGTTTCCATCTGGTTTCATGTGTTTCCATCTGGTTTCAGTCTGGTTCAATAGGTTTTCAGTCTCGTTTCCATCTGATTTTCATCTGGTTTCCCTTTGGATTCCATCTGGTTTGAGTCTTTTTTTTTATCTGTTTCCATCTGTTTTCAGTTTGTTGTCCGTCTGGTTTGATTTTGGATCCTAAGGTGTTCTAAGATCATCGGCCCACAACTCAGAAATCTCTCTGCAAGCAGCTAACAGGATCCTCCAGTCTCCTGACCAACACCAGATGTGGACAACTGTGGGCCAATGAGCATGTGTACTGCACGGCTGCTTGTGTTTTCTGACTTGTTTCTTTTTTTTGTTTGTTTGTTTTATTTCTTGTACTATAAAACCTGAGAGCTACTCTGCCACAATTGGTTCTGCGAGGACAAATCAAGTTTTTAAAAAAAAATTGAATTGGACTGAATCCTGCATGCAAGTCATGCTTCTGCTGTAGAAAATGGATCCATTATTTGTTCTCAAACTGGAGAGATAAATATATATTTTGAGGTGTGTGTGTAGAAGTGGTGATGCTTTTAGGCGTAGCAGCTGGTGTGTGCGTGGAAGCGGTGAGTGATTAGTCCGTGTGGAGAGCAGATAACAGCCTCCTGCTGCACTGATATCATTAGTATGGGCTTATATTAAAATGGTAGCTGCGTATTTTAATATCTTCTTTCTTTGTGACGGTGAAGGTGGCGTCGGGGGGGGGGGTAGTGGGGGAGGTGCTGGTGGTGGGGGCTGGGGCTGTTAACACTGTGAACCAGTGAATGAAACGGCGCATGGAGTCGGTGAGTGCAGATAAAGCCCTGCTCATGTATCAGCCTGCTCACCTGTCTGCAGCCGGACCGCCGTAATGGATCGACACCAGCTCAGACCATCACTCATCCTCACCGCCTGCACGGGTGTGTGTGAGGGAGAAACCACGGAGGGAGAGAGTGTGTGTTTTGTGCATATGGTGGTGGTGGGAGTGATTATATGTCTGCATGGATGCATGACAGAGAAAGACAGAGACAAAGTGTGTGTGGGTACATGTGTGTAAATGTGTGTGTGTAGATATCTCATTTTTGATTGATATGTCTCACATCAACACCACTTTCATCGGAGTCTCTCCTTCTATCTGTTTTCCTTTTGTGTGTCTCTGGCTCTGTGTGGGAGGAAGGGGTTATGGGAAAGGGTCATCACTGGGAACTGGTGTGATGGACAGCTGGCAGGACGCAGGGCTGAAACTGAAGGGGTGAAGAAACACTGTCAATCCAAACGAAATACACAGAAGCTTCGCAGCAGACTGAAATGCTGACATGAATCATTAGTGTAACATTTTCACACAGTTCTGTACGTGGAGTCTGGAGGGCCTGCACGAGAGAACAGAAACTGAATCATCTCCAGAAAATGACCATGTGAGATTTGTAAATACAAACATTTAATGTAATTCTCTTCTGACTCACTTTCACAGACACAGTCCAGTTGTAATCCAGTTAAAACAAAAACATAATCCACCACATCAGTCCAGTTTATTACTGTTAAACTGTTATCATTGTCATCATTAATTAGCTTTAATACAGAAGCTTTATGTTGATTAATACGTATTGTACGGGGTTTGGCAAAATAATTTTAACTTCAACCTAAAGCCTTTCGGTCACCAATTTTAAGAATTTATGTTGTCTTATAGACATAATTAACTTGATTGTAACAATTATTCCCTTGTATTCTTGACTGAATGAACTATTACTTAAAGGGACTAGAGGCAGGAATTTAAAAAAACCCAAACATACATGTCCAATTTTTTTTCATACTAATGGGTGATGAAGAGCTAAATACCAAGAAGAAGGTTTCCACTCACGTTTCTCTCCGTTGCCTTGAACAGGCTGTGTGCTGCAAAAAGCGCTGCAATTCGATGGCCGAATTTCCCGTGCTGCCCTGCGGACGTTACGTCAAATGACGCTACATTCGCAGTTTTGATACAGGAAGAAGACGGTCGCGGTAAATTCAAACACTGTAAGTGATAGTTATGGATTCTTCTCCCGTCAGCAAACGATCCAGATCAACTGAAAGACACTAAAAAGTGGAACTATGAAGAAAAAGTGTAGTAAACAACATTATAGCTTCAGTTTGTGCACGCTCCTGTGACGGTTTGGCTCGTGGCTGCAGTTACCTGAAGCGCCAGTTGCGGAGGTCACGAGTTTCGTTTCTTAATCTTGCCTCTAGTCCCCTTAACACTTACTTACTTACTGTTTAAATAAGATAATGAAATAATAACAAAACCAACAATCAAACCCTCTCTTTGATTCAGACGAGTTACTTCATCCTGCTCCTTTTCTGACTTTATAATAAATGATTTAAAAAAAGAAAAGAAAAGTAACCTATTGTTTAATTTACGTGATTTTTGTTTGAAAATGATAAGGCATACCAAAGAGAAAAGAAATGAATAAGAAAAAAATGAAAGAAATCCTCCATCGTGAGCTGCATGAGGAGACAGCGGTGAGGAAAACTTCCATCAGAACAATGACCAGGAGGAAAAACCTCCATCAGGAGGTCCATCTTCCTGGACCGGTTGGGGGTGGAGAGGACAGGAAAGAGGGGTCAACCAGCTACAGAACTTTAGCGAGGTATACCTGCTGAGGAAGAAGAGAAACACAAATGACTGATGTCAGATATTTCTATATGGAAAGTAAAGAGAGCAGAGGTTCAAGTACCCCCGCTTGCGGGTTGCAGGAGACAGATATTAGGCGGCGCGGACATCCGATGGGTGTGACTAGATAGTGAGGTTAGGGTTAGGGTTTATGGATAGGGGGAAGGGTTAAAATAAATGACTCAAAACAGTAATGTGGGCGGAGTTGGATGTCCAACCCCGCCAAATATCCGACTCCGCCTCGTCCTGCAAGCTGCAGGCGGGACCTTCTTGAGAGGTTAGGGTTAACCCTAACCCTAACCTGACTAAGATTTATCAGGAAGGAAAGTTTGAAGGTGATCTGAAGGTAGAGAATAGATCCACGTCCTACAGTCAGACTGGGAGCTGGTTCCAAAGAGAGCAGTCTGATGGAGGTTCTGCATCCCATTTCAGTTTTAGAACCACAAGTAAAACCTCTTTAGGTTGAAAATGTCCCTCCTATAGCAGATAAAATTGTCTCTCTGTGAACAGACTTCAAATATTGTCTGAAAAAAATAATCTGAGTCTCACATACAGTATGACAGGCATATTCAGTATTTACTGGCCTGTATTTATTTCTGAGTTTTATACAAACACAAAGAACCTGCTGTACTGATGCAGGAACTGGGATTTTTCACCATTTTTAGTGTAGACATGCAGCAAAGGGGGTCAGGCTAGGAACCGAACCTGGGCTGGCTGCATTGAGGACCAGTAGCCTCACCCAGTTGAGCTAAACACTCACTCATGACATCACACACCATCTCTCTGTGTTATTTGTTTACAAGGGTGGTCTGCCCTTGCGTGCACGTTCGTGCATATGAATCTCCACCTCCTCCCTGCACTGATAGTAGGCCAGATAGAATTTGCCGCTATAGCTAACTATAGCCAGGAGCACTGGCTCCCCAGCAGCCATCAGCAACTGGAATATAAGCTACTACAACTCAGAAGCAAAAACTTTGTTCTTATTTTCAGTTTGCTTTAAAAAAAAGTTAATTCAGCTCATTTATAACTTTTTGCTTGAAAGTTTACACACATTTCCATTAAAGACAGGAAAATCTGCTGTCGGTAAAATAAGTTGAAACTGACAAAAGTGATAGTAAATAAAGATTTTATGAAAACCATGACATTGATTTTGAATTGTGGTTCAACAGAAATATTAAAAACAAACAAACAAACAAAACAAGCAAACAAGCATGATGGGGCTCCTGAGCTAAAACTTTGAGCAACACTTTGAGGCAATCACTGCACTCAGGTGTTTTCTGTAATGTTCAATCAGACATCTACACCTGTTGACAGGTATTTTGGTCCCTTGTTCACGAGCAAGGTGGTCTAATTGGTCTGTGACAGTTTTGTTCGTTTTTTCAATTAATTTTTCAAAACAAAATTTAAAATAAATATTTCAGTGCACTAAATTATAATTTTGTAAATTTGCATTTATTATTACTTTTTCAGTTTCTTGTTATTTGAATTACTGTTGTGAATTTAGCCTTTTCTTTATGTGTGAACTTTCAAGCACAACTGTACATGCTTCACAAGCAGCTTTTTGATCGGCAGGGGAGGGGGGACAGTGAGGGAGGCATATGTGTATGCGCATTGAAAAGTTGACCCGGTAATTTCACATTTATTTTGAGTCTTTGTCTGTGGCCTGGAGGCAGTGTACAGTCAGCGGTATCCTCATTTTTACGTACCTCGTGTTTGTGTATATTGTGGTTGTTTGTCTCCACTTCCATCATTCAAACGGATCAAATGTCTGACCAGTCAGTCAATCAGGTCTGCGAGTTGCCTCAAGAACCAGAGAACAAATGCTCGCTTTTTGTGGAGTATGAAACTAACAAAAACTGTCAGTCATGGCACACTTTGGTTTGGTTGCTACACAGGTGTGCAACAGCACACCTAGCGGTGAAAATTTAATACTCTTTTAAAGGAGTGATGACATTACAGTTAAAAACTAGTTTATGTTGTTGGCATTACTGCATATGTAAATAATCCAAAGAAAAAACAGCATTTTTTACAGCGGGGTATTGTTTTGAAATGCCAGACCTCACTTCCTCAGTCATACAGTTGGGTCCGGTGATGATATGGAGCTTTACCCGGAGACCACGTTGACTTCATTTTGATTGGCTACACCTTATTTGGCTATGACCTTATTTGGAGACTTAGGTCAAGCTGCGGTCGGAGATTGCTAAAGGCTAACTGCTAGCAACATGGGCAGTTCAGATAGTGAGCTGCGTTTATCAGACAAGACAGATTTAGAAAATAAATAAACTTACAGGTAATGACAAGGTTGTGGCCCCTCCCTCAGTGTTGCTGCAGAAGTTTGCTTTAAAATCCATTTGTTTGAAAATCCAGACCTGACTGCAGCGAAGTTTCTACTAGCTCCATACATGCAGCTGAATCAGGGAGGGAGGGGGGGGGGAGCGGACGGTGCATAAACCGTTAGGAGAGAGAGAGGGGGGCGCTGTTACTTGATAGTGTGCTTTATTGGAGCAATTAAATTACGTAGAATGATGGAACTACGTAGAATGATAGCCTGCTGTCTGATTCAACTGTTTCTGAGCAGAGAGACAAAGCTGACAGACCATAAACAGGAACTTTGATTCTCACTCTGGACATTCACATGGCCTCATCAGTGCACAACAGATCATATTATACACCCAAAACCCCAGAAAAGTGAAATTTGATGTCATGGCACCTTTAATACTCACTCCAGCTGCCTTGAAAGGTATCATGGATGCTGGAGGTTACTGTGCCATAGTTAAATTATTTATTGAAAGATAATCACATTTGGAAGTGTTTCATTTGTACCCAGAAGTAACACTAAATGAGTCTAAAACTGAAAGAATAAATGGGACACTTGATCGAGGATCACTTACATACAGAAGGAGATCATCGGCATTAAAACGAAACCTGGTGTCCCACCTCTTATCTTTATATACCCCTAAGTCCACCCTCAATGACAAGGGGCTCGATGAACGGTCACTTAATTTAATCTATGAAACAAAGGGTGCACTAAATCTGAATTCCTGTAAAGACAAAAGGAGATATCAGCCATTCTACTCTATCAAAGGCATAGAGAGAAATCACAAGCTTGGGATCTACATGTATAGAGGAGGATTAAGTATAAATGACATCAAGAAGCTTCCTGACATTAAAGAAAGAATACCTCCCCTAATAAACCCAGTTTGGTCCTCCGAGATGAGTAAAAGTATAATGGGTTACAACAAATGGACTAATACTTTTGCTAAAATTTCTACATCCAAGAATAATCAAGAAATTGGCCTGGATGAAACGATCATTGTGTGTGTCTATGTTTTTTTAACGGATCAGAGAAATTGAAGCCTGCATTGAAGAAGCAGGTAGAGAGCCATGACAATATGAGCAGTTAAACATAGTAAGGGGGCCAGCTGGCTTGAAAACTGCTTACAAATCCCAACGGGAAACTCATCCGGACCAAGGGACTCTCCCTTCCTCGGAACCAGTCTGAGCCATAGCTCAGGTTAGTTTTGAGTTCATAACTGCATCCGTTAAAGTTTGATTGTATTTCCTGCTGAGGCCCGTAGAGGTTTGGTTCATCCTGCATCCGCTGCAGAACTTACAGCACAATACGTACATAAATGCACGTTTACACTCACACCTAGACCCTCTTTAACCTTTCTTACTCTCTCATGTCGAGTCCTTAACCCACAGGTCTGCTGAAGCTATGCAGTCTCCAGAAGACCAGGTAGTCCTGACCAGACTTCAGATGTGGATCATTAACCTTTACATTTCTGTTACGTGCATGTGGTCACATCATTATACAAATACTCCTTTGGTTAAAGATAAATTCCACTTTTGTGTAAGATTAGTTTCTTTGTCAGTCTGACTCATTATTGAGAAGAAGTACATTAAAAGATTGTAATTAGTGTTACAACCTTCATTTTACCAGTAGAAATATAAATTAAATGGGATGTTTCTTTACATGTGTCTTCACCAGGTCGATATGTCCAGATTAGATCACGGTCAGTGTAAATTTATAATACATACAGCCAAACCAAAGTCTGAGCACTTTTCTCTGTAATGTCATTCTGTCCTAAAGCACGACTTCATGATGTGACAGTAATTTAAAAAGAAGAGTTTGTGGAGAACAGGAGCAGCATGTTGTATAAAGCTTAGAAGTGGTGTGGACAGACCCTCCTTGTTTTCAACCAGATGCCTGCATGTCTTCCTTCACCAACAGCCCTGCTGACCCCTGGGAACTGACCCCTCCAAAGGTCAGAGGTCAGCCTCCAGGCCTGCTGCTGCTGATGAATGGCATCCTGAAACGTGTGCGTGAGAGTGTGTGGTTCATTGTAAATGAGAGCGGGAGCATTTATCTGCCGGGGTTCATGTGCTCGTGTTTCTGTGGGTTTGACAACACATAGATTTAAGAGCAACCAGGACAGATAGAAAATCCCATTGTCCCTCTGCATGTGTGGGACAGAGAGACCGTGTTCTGCATCATCCATAATCTGGAATGGAGTTCTGATAATTTAATTAGGAATGAAGCAATCTGATTACGGAGCAGCAGGTCCTGTGTGGAGATGGGCCACACACAGAGCTCAGCAAAACACAGCCAGGACAACAGAGGGTGTTTGTGTACCTGCCTCCTCATCTGCCTCCAGCCCAAGAAGCAGGTCAGAGTTCATGAGGAGGGGGTTGCAGGTATATGTATGTGTGTGTACCACAGAGAATGAGTTAAAAAGAGTCTTCAGAGGTTGAGCTGGAGCACCTTTGCAGCACATTTCCAAAAGAGATTTTGTCCCTGTGCAAATACAACTAGCCTATTGATGTTATGTAAGACTATTTTAACCAGATATTTGCATGAAGCTACGTAGCAGTGCTAATCTAGTTCTATGCTTTGAATTAGTTTAAAGATAATGTGGGGAAACCAGCTCATATTAAGTTTTCAGTCAGTTAATCAAAATTTTCACATTGTACCTGAAAATGAACTGTAAAGATGCTCAATCAGAATGTTAGTATATAGCTAGCGCTGACTAGCGATACATGATTCGGTTTTATTCTAACAGAAGGCTAGCAAGGTGGCTAGTGGGTTTTAACGTAGCAAACGTGGACATTTCTTTATTTTGTATAGCACCTTTCAAACAAAAATGTAACACAAAATACATCACACAAAGAAAAACATTTTAAAAAATCCAATTATAGAACAGTTAATTCAAAGCCAAGCAATTTGACTGGCCAAGAGGCAATCAAAACGTGGCGATATTGGAGTACAACATCAAGGTTTGTGTACTCTGTGTATCACTCTGAGCGATAACTTTACAGTTAAACTGTCAAATTGCCATAGCAACGTTGCATCTGCTGCTCTGCCCTAACCACTGCCGGTTTAAACTGTTCCATAAATGAGCTTCCTGTTTGCCGGTCATGGAGCGTAATTCAGAATGCAGAGTTTACACAGGAAAATAATGTGTTTCATGGGGTGCTTGAAACAGATTAGGGGAGGGACAGAACAACACAACATCCCGCTGTTACACATGAGGATCAGCTGATCCGATTGACACGCTAACTGGTAGAAGCATCCATGACGACCAGGACATGATAGAGTTACACACGTGTGATCAGCTGTCAAGCAACAATCAGCTAGACCTGCGTTTGCACTCACATGTTTCACTGGCTGCGCAATCAACGGAAATGTCCCGATCAATGCCAACAGGAAGTAGTGTAGGGGCTTACCTGCTGTGTTTCCTGCAACGTCTTGGCTACAGCAAATGTTAAATGAAGGAATCTGTTTTTGTTGGCAAAAGATGGTAAAATGCTTGAGAAATCTATTTTGTCACTTTTTTAAAAAGCATTTTCTTTGCTATTGTAAATGTTTAACTATTGTATTAAAGCAATATCACAATCAAGGTCATGACGCTGTTCTATGAAATCGTCACAGCTGTGATTAGGTCGAAAGCATGAGACCGCAGGCCGAGTGCAAAAGACAATCAGAGCCGTAACAATATTACAGCATAACATCATGACTTAGGGTGTGATATTGCTTTATTAACATTACAATACAACAGAACAATCTTTTTTTTTTTTTTTTTTTTTTTTTTTTCTTACTTGTCCTGTCCAGCATTGAAGCAAGCAGAATGGAAATCTGATTGCTTTATTCTGTTGAACAGTTTTGCTTTACCAAGCGGGAGCTTTATGAACATAAGGCTCCACTTGATATCATGTTTATTCATTTTATTTCTTTATTTAAACATTTGTCTATTACACCATTCCATTTCATACTGCTGGGCCTGACAAGGGAGAAATGAAAGTTAACAGAGGTAATGATAGAAAGTGAAACAGAGAGAAAGGAGTAAGGAAGAGGAGAGAGAGAGAGGAGAGAAAACATGAATCCACTTACACAGTTCACTGGTACATCTGTACCGCGATCCCTAAACAACCAAGGTCTCTGTTGGAAAACAAAATCATACAAACACACACAAACACACGCAGAACTACGCAGAGAAGAGGTACAACCTAGTCAGCGCAATGGGAAGTAGAGAAGAGGTACAACCTAGTCATCGCAATGGGAAGTAGAGAAGAGGTACAACCTAGTCATCGCAATGGGAAGCAGTGTCACAGTGTCAACATGCATAATAAAGGGTGCTCCGTGGTGATACAGTCATGCAGATGCAGCCTCGTCTCCGCAAGGAGGAGGAAGCCCGCAAGGCTCACGACCCAGGCCCCCAGCAGCCACCCAGAGGCCCAGATCCCAGCTACCCCCCCCAAAGAGCGGACATGCATCCCCCGAAGGGCGGCAAAAGGCGGCCCCAGCCGGAGCCCCCTGCAGTCTGGGGGCCCAGGCCCCAGCGGACCAAGACCAGCAGCTGCCGACCCCACCGGGCGCCGGGCGTCAACAACAGAACAATCTGATCGGATCAGAATTGCCTGACTGGAAAGTTAACATGAAGCCTTTTATTCTGATCAGGATTTAATCCAAATACTTGTGTATGTTTTCATCCGCCTTCCATGTTTGGTCTAAAAATAAACAAAACCAGCATGAGTTATGTGTACATGGAGAGATATTCCTTTGATCAGATCAGAGATTCCAGCTCACATGTTTACATGGAGGTTTGATAAAGTTGAGTGTTTACATCAGGGATGCTCAAAGTCTGTTCTCCAGGGCCGCTGTCCTGCAGGTTCTGGATGTTTCTACCTCATTATGCACAATGTGGACTAACTGGGAAGATTTTCTCTTCAATAACTCAAGCCTTATAACTGTAGAGATGCTAAACAATCCTGAAATCTCCCAGTCTCCTGATAAAATGTTGCATCCTCCACAGTCCAGTTCTGTTTTCCTACCACCATTTTTCAAGTCTTTCCTGAAACTCTCCACATCTCCCAACCCCCACGTGGTTGGACATGGTTAATTATTCCTGTAAAAAGGTTTAAACCCCCTGGATCACATAGAGAGCTCATTCTGACTGAGGCTGATTGGATCAGCTGAGCTGTTTATATTTCACATTTTCATTCTGATTGGATGTCTGATCAGATGAAAAGTGTTTCATGTAGATGCAGCTAATGATAAACAACAATAAACACCTCACTGTGCACACATTAATAGACGTGCATACACAAGTATGTTCCAGTCTCTACTGACTCATGAGAAAATCTCAATCATTGAAATTCTTTACAAGTAATCTAAGAAAATAAAACTACTTAAATTCAGATTAAATTACGAGGGCCAAAACAGTGAAACTACGGGTTCAAAAACCATTACAAACCCTGATGAAGCTTAATTACTACAGATTTAAGGTTTAATAAAGATTAGAGATGCCTGATTTTATAGGTCTACCGATATTATTGGCCAATATCAATATTGAAATGCAATGTCAAAAAATATCGGTATTGGTTTCATCGTACCATATGAAATCTCGCGAGATCTAATTGTTCTGTACAAGAGGTGTTGTTTCTTTGGTCCAGTATGTAGAAAAATCCCTGTTATTCTGGAAGAACTTCGTATCCCAGCATTCCTTTAAGAGTCATGTGACTGCGGTGCAGCTGCTGCTGCTACAGACTGACTTGCTTTGAAGCTGCTTATAATATGTCTGGTTTTAAGTTGTTGGTTAAGTTACCAAGTTGTCAGAAACATTACAGTTCGCCACATGTTGGCTAATTCCTGCAAGTATCTGATATACGGCAGCTAAAGAAGTTCATTTTGCGTAGGTGGCCGAGTTAAAGCTATTTTGGAATCTTTGCTTTTGGAGCAGAATATAGTTACATTTCCCAAAATACTGTATGAAAGATGCTCTCATATTTTGGATCGTTCATATTTTGTGAGGTTGCATTTTTCAAAAATTAGAGCAATGACCTCACAGTTGTCCGGAAAGATTGGTATCGGTTGATATAAGAAACGATATAGATAAGAGTTGGACAATATCAGTATGTCGGATATTGGTAAAAAAAAAAAAAGCCAATATCAAACATCCCTAATAAAGATTGTTGTTTTAGTAAAAAGAAAAACAGATGATAGAGAAAAGCAATGAGAACACACATCTGTCCATTAAAATCAGCTGAACCTCATCATCCTGCAGCCATTTTTAATGTCAAACTGCAGAAATGAAACAATAAATGTGTAAGAGGAGGACTGGAAACAGCAGTTGGGTCTGCAGAAATACACAGTGGGCTTGTTCTCTAAGAAAATAGATATCATTAGCTAGCTGCCGCACAAGCACACACACACACACACACACACACACACAAAATAGACATCATTAGCTAGCTGCCGCACACACACACACAGACACACGCGCGCACACACAGAAAATAGATATCATTAGCCGGCTGTTTAGTATTCATACCCATCGTCTCTACCTCTGCTGCACACAGGCAGAAATTAGCCAGCAGCACCTGACACTCCATCATGGTGTCACAGCGGGGTTTAGGTGTGTGCACGTCCATCTGTGTGTGCGAAGGGGTGAAAGTGTGTAACGTAGCTGAGGCTGGGAGGAAGAGGAAGAGGAGGCCTCCAGCTATTAGCTTCCTAACACCCACCCACCAGCTTCCCGCAGAGACAAAGACAGACACCATGGATGGACAAACACTCAGAGTTGCCATGTCTGGTTATTACAAGCAACTTTAGGATTTATTTTGTTAAAATAACTTACAAATTCTGGCTGGTTGTTTTTAATGTCTGAATGTATTTACAATAAAATTAAAACAAAAAGATACAGTTAAAAATATTTTTTAAAAAATACCAAAAAGAAGAAGACATTTCTGCAGTGAACACGCTAACAGCTAGCATGTTCACTGCTAACTGTTAGTGCCAGCTAGTTGTTTACAAAGTTATGATGAAATTAAAAACACATCAATAAAACGTGTTTTATCTTCATTTGAGTTTGTTTCCTCGCATACATGAATACTAGGTGATGATGTCAGAGTTTTCAGTTGTACTCACTACTGTAGTTAAGTGGCTGTGCTGACTGGTTAACTGATTGTTCTCACTGGTAAACTGCTGTGTTCATTGGTTGAAAAATCAGATTTTGAATTTAGTTCTTTAATGTCTCCCCGAACTAAATCATCTTATTGAAAGTGAGGAGATAATTTTTATTTATCATTCATCAACATGAACAGTGAGTCAGCAGATTTCTGGTTTTCTTTATCAGCCTATGTTGTTGGTTGTGCGCTGATAGTTGGACAATTTGGGGTCTAAATGTATTAAAGACAGCTTCTGTGCAGGTGTTTATGGACAATAAATGGAAATTAAACACTTTTAAAGGTTTTTTTTTATGTATCTGTTTAACGTAAACATCAGCCCAGATGTTTTATTGATGCAGCTGTTTGTCTTTTTTTAAATCAGAGAATCCAGTAATTCTGGACCTGACTGCATTATTATGTTTAAAAAAAGAAACTCCTTTTACTTTTTAGTTGAACCTGGATCGGATAACATCTCCAGAAGAGAGGAGCAGCAGCAGACACAGAGGCACTGTTTCCAGACTCCATCCAGGACCAGTTTTTATCTGATCCATCTGATTCTTTGTTTTCTTTTTCCATCAATCAAGTAGGATGAAGCTACTCTGATATTCATCACTGTGCCGGGGTGCGTGTTTTTTTTTTTTTTAATCATTAAAATGACACATTTTGGAGTATTTAATG
This sequence comes from Atherinomorus stipes, assembly GCA_023101725.1. NCBI lineage: Eukaryota > Metazoa > Chordata > Actinopteri > Atheriniformes > Atherinidae > Atherinomorus > Atherinomorus stipes. Next base: position 559,860 of record JALJCO010007303.1, read on the forward strand.
GGTCTATTCTCACTGATTCCTGCTGACTCACTGCATGGGTTTAGTGGTTTTGGAGTTGCACATTTGACATTCGGGTTTAAAGGAATAGTTCACCCACAGAATGATTTAACTGCATATATACTAAATGATGTCGTTTTGAGTAAATTCTGGACGCTACCCACTCAGGACACTTGGATTACATTGGACAAGCAGTATGGAGGAATGTTGACAAGTTTTTGTGGACTTTTATGGACCTTTTTGGCTCAGACCCCGGCGAACTCCATTATATGAAAGTTGGGGGAAACAAGAAGCCTTCCTGATCGCTGGCTGCATTTGAGATATTAAAAAAGTGCTCCAGAGTCTTGCTCACCATGAGGGTAAGTGGAAAATAAAGCTAAATTATTCTGTGGGTGAACTATTCCTTTAAGGGAGTGCAAAGACTGATTGGGCCAGTTTGTGCCAAAATGCCAGGGCAAAACTTTTGTCCTGGATTGGTTGCTGAGTCAGATGCCGTTAAATGCTATTAATGTGGTTAATGTTTGACATCTGGGACGTTGTCACTTATGATGACCCATCCAACCGGGGAATTCAGAATAAAAATGAACCTTTTTAGCTTTGGATTAACAGTGAAGTCATGGTGAAAGTCTCAAAGAGAGGAATAGATAAATAGACGTCTGAGTTTTAACACGTTTCCAGATGTTTCACACAGTTCCAGGAACTCATGTTGTGTCAGACTGTTAAATTGTTCACACTATTCCTATTTTCTGATCACAGTTCTCAGCTCAGCGAGCAGATCTGAACGCTCTCCAAATCCACTGTTTGATGTTTCCTTTATTAGATAACGAATACGTATGAAAGGATATGAAAATAAAGAAAAAGCCGGTTTGCAGCAGGAGAAGATAAACTTGACTTGACAAGCATGAAGAAGAGACGATAAAAAGGATGAAAACACCAGGATGCAGAGCGGGAGGGAGGTAGCGCTCCAGGCTTTTTGCTTCCTCTGCATACAAAGATTACAGCCTCACACACATTCGCATACGTTTGCTCTCAGAAAACACACACATCATATGTACGCACACACAACATGCATGTGCACATATGCACACAGCATGAAGAGGCATAAAGTTGGCACAGCTGCAGTCCTGGGTGGGGGTGTAACGCTGTACCGCCTAAGGGGCAAGAGTCTGATGTGTGTGCGTTTTTTTTAAAAAGCTTAACACTGCTGTGTGAGTGTGTACATCTATATGAGTATCTGTGTGAGTTTGTATGGAGGTCCTGACCCCCATCAGTCTCACTCAGGACTCACTTAACAGAACCAGAGGGGTCCCCAGCAACACCAGCTCGCTGTGTGATGGGATGCTGCAGACGCGTGGATGGAGGGACCGCCATGACAGTTTTATGTAATAATCGGACAAAGAAAACCAACATACACATCTCTGTGTCGGTTGGTTTTGCTGCTCAGTTACCTTTCCATCACATGATTCCAATTTTATTTTTTAAAAAATTAATGTTTTCCCTAACTCTGCTCTCAGCTCTGCTGTTTTTATTTTACTCTTATTTATTTATTTTTATTTCAGTTACTCTTATTGCTTGTGTTTTTTACAGATCATGGTTTAAGTTAAAACAAGTACTTTTCTCAAGTTACAGAGCTGCCCAATCCATCTTTTTTTATACAAAACCAGTTACTGTAACAACAATCATCTCCAATTCATTACAATTCATTACCGTCCAGTTACAGTCTTGTAAAAACAAATCTAATATATGATCTAAATCTAGGACAATATCCATTTCTTCCATTTTGATCCTTTTAGGAGTTTTTGAATGCAGATTCTATTTAAATTCTTCGATATTGTTGCTGACATCTTCTTGGTGCAGCCGAGCTGTTGAGGGGATCCGGTTTGGTGGCCTCAGGATTGGGTTTCTGCTTTTTGCAGATGATGTGGTTCTGTTGGCTTCATTGATGTCCAAGTTTCAGTGGAGCAATTTGCAACCGAGTGTGAAGTGGCAGGGAGGAGAATCAGCAACTCCAAATTTGAGACCATGGTCCTCAGCCGGAAAAAGGGGAGTGTCCTCTTCGGGTTGGGGTTGAGATCCTGCCCCAGGTGGAGTTCAAGAAGTTTAAGTGTTCGTTATTCACTTATTATTGTAGTGCTATTTTGGGTTTATCTTATGTTATATCTAAGTTTTCTCCGGTGGTGGCGTGAAGGACACCAGTTTGATAAGTTGCGACTTCTTGGATGTCCTGTACAATGCTGGTTGTGAACCATCAATTATAGATTCTGTGTGGGAAATTGTGAAAATAAACTAAAACTAAACTAAACTTAAGTATCTTGGGGTCTTGTTCATGAGTGAGGGAAGAATGGAATAGGATTGGTCTGTTAAGATTGTTAGAATTTATTAAACATTGCTGTATGGGTAGACAGTTTCTAAATAAATAATTCACAACATTTCTCAGGTTTTAAAAACTAGATATGAAATTTTTAAGCTACGTCTGATGTTGCCTTGCACAAAAGAATGATACCAGTCATTTTCACACAATGAGGCTTGCCGTCTGATTATACAGCAGTTTTTTGCCCTCCTTTTTCTATATCGTTAACAGATTGGTATCAGCCGATACGTCAAATATCAGGATCACATTGGTAGCCAAAAAAAGAGGATCAGTGCATTCCTAGTTTCTATATATACATTTTTTTAAATAAAAATGTATATTTTTAAAAAATATACTTTTTTTTAAAATAAAAATCATGGATGGAAAAATACATAGTTTACTATAAAAAAAAAAAATAACAACTAGTTTCATTGTTACTTTTTTTTTTTTTTTTTTTTTACTAAAAATTGATTGGGGGTGGGGGGACTCTAACCTACAACCTCTTTTTTTTCCTTTTTCTTTTTTTTAAATAAAAAAAAAAAGGAAAAAGAAAGAAGAGGCTCCTAATGACTGGGACTCCAGCTGTAACTAAGATGACTGAGATCTTCTACACATAAGAGAAGAACAACTCTGGTCCATTCAGCGGACAGAACGGGCTGATGGACTGGAGGAGAACCAACAGACCATATTAGATGTGAAGAATGAAGATGAGGCAGAATATCATTTCCCACAACTTCAGAGGGCAACTAAAGACAACACAGGGCAGATCCTCCAACCAGCAGCTCTCTCATCAAATCAGAATCTGACCTTCAAAAATGTGGAACTCATAACAAGAAACTCAGGTCCAAATGCAGGAGAGAACCCTTTTGGTTGTGATGTTTGTGGTTGTTTGTGTTTCCTGGGTCCTGGGTCTTCCCTAGGTCCTCCTCCTGGTGGAATGAGCCTGGAAACCTTCACACTGAGGCTTCCAGGAGGCATTCTGATCTGGCTTCTGTTGATGTGGATCAGCAGAAACTCTTCTCTTCCTGGGAGATCCCAACTTGTCATTCTGTCGCTATAGGAGAACCCAGACACCCCGAGGAGGACACTTGCATCTGTGATCTGGTTCTCTGGTTTATCCAGGACCCTCAAAAAGCCTGGAATGAAAAGGTTTCTCACCCTGGTGGACTAAAAAGGTCGAGAGATGGAATTTTGCATTAATGATGATGGATGTTCTCTGAGGGTCTGATCCCTCTTATGAAAGATGCAAAGAATTTGGTCCATGGAGCTCAGGAAGTGATGGACAGTTAAAGGAGCAGGAGACAGGAAAAAAGTCATGTCATGTCATGTCAGAGGAGTTTTGATGTTCCCTCAGACTTCTTGACTCCGTGGAAGGCCACAGCCTCAGTTGGTTTTTAGATAATGTCAGCAGAAGTCTAACTTATCATCAGTCCAGCTGATGCTGGCTCATTATTGACCAGATTATGAATGTCTACTGACGTATATAAATGATGCTGCACTGTAACATGTAACTGGTTTTAATAGAATATATCTAGTAAATATAATTTCAATTTAGTTGTTTGTAATACTAATCTTAAGAACTTTGGAGAGCAAAATGCTTCTGCAAAGACTGGAAAACAGAAGATATCTTCTATCATTACAGTCTTAGTGGGTTTTATTCTTTTATATTTCCAGTATTATTTCAACCCCAGAGGTGCCTAATGGTTCTTTACAACTGGGAGACTTATTTCCCCCAGTCACACTTGCAATCATCTTTACCCTGTCTGCTGAGCTCATCTGTAAAATACAACAATGCAGATGTTATTGCGATATTTGACAACAACCTTTTATTGCCCCATTGTTAAATTCGACCCACTAAGTGGATACTCGGTAACGAGTTATTATATTAGAGTTGGTAATCCTGTTCTGAAACACTTTTTGTTCTACTGGATGAAATGGTCCTTCAATCCTGACAGTAATCAATACATCATGTATTCATAAAAAGGAAGGAAAAAAGTCAGACCTCTGTGAGAGCTGCAGTTCTGTAAAAACTCTGACCAACCCCTGCCATTGACACTGGAAGGCAGGAATTGGTCATTTGCACCGTATAGAAAGAACCAATCGATGCCTTTATGTCTCGTCTGTTCCTCCCCACATGCACCGCCCTGTGTGGTCTTTCTGTAAACAAACATGGCTCATGAACTGCTAACTACTCTGCGCCAACCCCTGCACACTTCTGCCACAAGGCGACACTCACGCCTCATCAACAACCTTTCCAACATGGCCGATCTCACAATAATAAAGAATCCTTCAAAACATTCCTGGATCCAGAAGGTGATCTGGATCACCACCAGAATTTATTGGCTTCATCCTTGGGCCGAAGCACATGGCTGGTGAAAATTTCAGGTCAATCCGTCCAGTACTTTTTCCATAAAGTTGCTGAAAGATGGACGGACGGACAGACAAACAAACCAACACTCCCGAAAACATTACCTCCGTGGCAGAGGTAACAAAGTAGATAAGGATCAAGTTTTGGAGGCGTTGATGTTTGCAGTGTGAACTTTTTACACCACAGAAGGAGTTGGAGGTGAGTGAATTAAAGCTTTTAGAAACGTGGTTCGTCAGCTGCTTACTAACAAGCTATCCATAGCTGTTGTTGGTTATTCTCACCAAGCTGCTTGTAAACCATCAGTGCACACGTCCCTGTCCTCTGAAGGCGTGGTTTCAGGCGGTGTGTTTTTTGAAAATGCTGCTTGCACGTACCGTTTTTCTAAGATTGCCAATCTTAGCTTTAACAACGTTAATTAATTGATCATTAACATGTTAATATACCCAGCCATACTAAAAATGTAAGTCTTTTCAGTGGTGCGAGTAAACAGATGATGATGAAGCTTTGCTTAGATAAAATCTGGAGTTGGAGACGGTTGTTGGTCAGCTGGCTGGTTAATGGTGCTGACTGGTTAGTTAACATCATGTTGTGAGAGGTGATCAGAGCCCAATCAAGCTGACGTCATTGGCGATGTGAGAAACACACTAAACATTTGAACACACACACACACACACACACACATATATACAGAGTCAGAAAACAATGAGGAAGATTTACTGATGTTGGATGAGTTTAAAAAAACCTGACAAAATAACAAAAGGACCCCTCCTCTCGCTCTCTCTCTTTCTTTCTCTCTTTCTTTGTGCACTGATGGGCGATCAAACTCCACCTCCTCCCATTTAACTTAATCTCTTTCTGCTCTTTGCCATTGGTGGATTCACCTTTCTCCTGGAAGCCGATTGGTTTAAAGCTCTCTCTCTCTTTCATCTCTAACACTTTGTCTCCACCTCTCTCTCTCTCTCCACCCCCTCTCTCTACCTTTATTTCTATCCAATCATTGTCTGGGCGATCAATCAGCTCTGACAGGTCGAGAGGCCCACATGAAAGAGGGAGAGAGAGCATCACCTACTCTCTCTCTCTCTCTCTCTGTTTTGTTTTTTAGTTGGCGTAGAGGGAGGGTGGAGAAAGAGAGGGTGGGGCGAGCATTAATCAAACTAACTCCTTGAAACGGTCTCACACACACAAACAGCAGCTCGTGCACATGAATTGCACACTTATTTCCAACACTCATAGTTCATCACAAAGTGCACAAACATTACAAACATTACCAACATCACAGATATTACAGACATTACATCTGTGGGTTTCACCTCTTTTTGGATCGCTCTCCCCCTCCACCAACCCCCATCCCTCTCTCTCTGAGCTCAGCTGGTGGTAGAAGTGTGTTTAATTCCCTCTGGAGGAGGCGGGCAGCTGGCAGAGCTTCTGGTGTCGAGGGACATGGACCCACTGGAGTCTGGTCTGGCTACGTACCACCTGACACTCACACAGAGATGAATGTGACAGTAAAATGATGTGTGGAGCTGTGGAAGTGATGCACTGCGCTGTGGGGGTGGCATGTTTGTATGTGGGGTTTAGTTTTAGTCTGGTCTGGTTGGAGGTGGGGGTCAGGAAGAATGAAGAGAAAACATCTGGCAACCATTTAATGGAATTCTGCATTTACCAAACGTCCAAGGAAAGTCACCATTTACTGTTTATAATTAAGAAAAGTGTCCTGCTTGCAGAGTACAGAAGACACCATCGATCAACACTATGGGGACATTAGTAGACTTTTTGGATTATGATGTCATCGTAGAATAAGTTATAGAATAGGATTGAGAGAATCAGGAGGAATCTCTGTGTGCGTGGAACAAGCCTGGATGCAGGTGATCTTCTGCAATAAAAGCAGCCATGATTCTCTATTGGAGGTCACTGCATGGACTCAGGAAGACTTCCAGAGATCTCTGTGAACACAGTTCACCCTGAAATCCAGAAATGCAGCTTAAAGCTCCATCATGTAAAGAAGAAGCCTTATGTGAACAGGATCCAGAAACACCACCAGTAACTAGAGGCAGGAATTGTGAAAGAATAAACCAGCATGTCCAGTTTTTTTACTCTAATGGGTGATGAAGTGTTAAAAACAAAAAGAATGAGCCCACCCACATCTCTCTCCGTTGTCTTGAACAGACTGCGTGCTGCATAATGCGCTGCGATTCGGTGGCCGAATTTCCTGTGCCGTCCTGCGGATGTGACGTCAAATGACGCTGGATACGCGTCCCCGACAGTTTTGATACAGGAAGGAGACGTCGCGTTGGATCCAAACACTGCAAGGGAGAGTTATGGACTCTTCTGCTGTCAGCAAGCGATCCAGATCTACTGAAAGACACTAAAAAGTGGAAAAAGATTTTATCAGCGTAGTAAACAACGTTACAGCATCAGTTTGTGTGCACTCCCGTGCCGGCTTGGCTGGTGGCTGCAGTTACCACCAGTGCCAGTCGAGTCACTCGCGAGTCTCATTTCTTAATCCTTCCCCCAGATCATTTAATGCAAAGTGGAAAACTGTTCTCTGGTCAGACGGATGAAAATGTGAGGATGTTTCTGGAAAGCATGGAGGCCGTGTCCTGCAGACGAAAGAGGAGAGGGAGCATCCAGCTTGTTATTTGTGGATGGTTGAAGAGCTGCATCTTTGATGGGATGGTGTTGCTGTTAGTAATGTCACAAATGCATCTTTAAAATGTGATGTGCTGATCTTTGGGGGAAACCTCAGACCAGGGTGCAGACCCATGTTTTTATCATACAGCTGACTCAGATTGTATAAAAATGGTCTTAAACACACACAAAAAAGAGGAGTTTCGGTCTTTATTCATACACACACATGCAAAATGAAAGTTAGCATGCACAGCACAGACAGGCAGAAGGCTGCCAATGTAATTATCAGTTAATTGTCAGAATGCCGTCTGTTTGGGAGCATCCTCCCAGGAAACAGGCTGGCCTCTCTGCTTCCTCAGCACTGTGTTCGCTCTCCTTCTGTCTCATTTAATGGAAATGTAGTTGGCAGTGATATAATCATGCAGATTGCACGAGATAGTTGATAGTAGACATCGTACTTACCAGCAGAGCAGTTAAATGGGAAATAGACTAAAAAAAAAAACATAGTTTCAATAAGATAAATCTACATGCATGATGTGGATATAAGAGAATAAGTCTGCAGTAGGTGTGAGATGAATGTGAGTTTCCATCACATCAGCTGCTTACTGTGGATTAGTTGCCATGACGACGTTGTTCTTAAATAATCTGCAGAATTTCAAACAGCTGAGGATTTCTAGCTGATTCTCCGGAACTCTGATTTTCCACAAGGCTGCTATAAGATATCCACTGTGCGGTATTTTGGGCATGTTACACATCAGATCTGCATATTTCTCTAAATGTTTATGTTCTGATAAAAGAATCCACAATGACAAATCACAGTTTAGAAAATACACAAGTAAATACAGACCTTCAATAAAAGATCATAAAACGAATGACTAGGTTGTTAATGGACATTTTAAAGTGATAAATAAAACATTTAACTCATTCTAAACTTTATAAAAATCAAAAGTGCCATGGACATTTTAGAGGTTTATTCAGTAAAATTATGTTTACCAAATGTTCAACAGCTTGTTAGTGGTAGTGACCCAAAAAACTCATCAGGTGAACACTACAAAACCACAAAATAACTTCCATCCAAATCAGAAGCCTTAATTTAGTGAGACAGAGTTTAAAAACTGAACTAAATCTAAATATTCTGGGTCAAGTTGACGTGTCTGTATCTGCCTGGGTGAATATATAAACCAGGATCCGACTGGATTTGCTTAAACTAGGATGATTGGAGGAAAAGATACTTAATCTAATAGTTATTTTTTGTAATAAAACAATTACATGAATTAATTGCTCTGATCAAACTAAGTTCGGTGTTTTAATCAGCAATGTCATTTGATCTTGTTTTTAGCTGGTGAAGCTAATTTCCATGTCCTGGTTGGTGAACCAGACCTTTGACCAGGTGACATTGGATATGTCGGAGGTATAGGTTTTTACCAGCGATCAAGTCTTTCAGAACTCGAATGTCTTAATTGAGCTATCCATTAGGCTCAAAAAGTTAAGGATTTTTTTTCAACTTTCAAAGAGATAAAATTTAAACTGATATAAAATCATGAAAGTCGGACATGTGCGGTGTTGGTCTGATTATGTCAGCGTGACAGCCAAGCGTAATGTCCAATGTCTTCCATTTAACATTAAAAAACTGAAATAAAGCAAATGATCCCATGTCAAAGTAAAACTATAAACTGTGTTTCTATAACTTGACTATAATTTTATGATTTTTTTTGGTGTTATTTCAGGGCATTTTTCTGGCGTTCCAGCTGACAGAATAATAGTGATTTTTTACTTTTCATGTTTTCACACCATAAAGTTTTATTGTCATAAATCCAGCTTCTCTGTTTAACTTCTCCAAACTTGACACCAGTTGGAGATAAAAACATGATTAATTATATTCTGATTAATAAACTTAACTTTTTTTTTCTTGGATCAGAACAAATAACTTATGTAATTGTACTATTGTAATAAGGACAAGTGACTGAGATGGAAATTTCAGTTTCAGTTTCATGAACTTTATTTATCTCCAAAGTATAATTAGCTAGCTTTGCTATAATCTTGCATATTCATATGTTCTATAGTATGCACTGTCCCATTTTTAATAAATAAACTTGGGGATTATTAGATGAAGTAGCTCATCCTCCAATCATTCAAGTTTAAAGGTGCCTTAAGCAGAAATTAATCATGTCTAAAGAATTAAAACTCTCTATGTGAAGACTAGATGTGTAATTTCATCAGGAGTATGACATCACGCACCGTCTCTCTGTATTGATCTCCAGAATCGTATTTATGAGCTGGTCCGGCAGCATGTTTATGTACATGGTTAGAAACAACAAATAATCTCCGTTGAAAATTTAGAAATATGCTGTCAAGCAAAAAAAGAGTTTTCTCCCCAGAAAAAGGAATTGTTTGACATTAATCAGGTGCTAATGAGCGGTTAATGGGGTGTTAACGGTCAGGTAACAAAAGATAAACAAAAAGGAATAAACTGCCTGGTTTCAACTTAATTTTTACAACAAATCTGAAGGAATAAGTGGAAAGAATGCCGTGACTAGATAGCTGTGGAGTCTGCAGTTGCTATGCAACAAGACTGGAGCACTATGGGAAATTCTTGTTGGCTAGGATGTCCCATTTCAGTAGCCTACTGTTTCAGATGGCTGCTTGGAGTGTGAGGACTATGTAGCACACTCCACTACTGCGCACTTCGCAGTGTGCAGACATGATATGATTTGATACACAGCTACAGACCGGTGTCTCAAACCGCACACTTTAGCACGTCAAACACTATTTTTGAGTGTGTAGTGCGTTCAAGTTGTCATCTAAGCTAAAACTCAAAGCTCTGAAATTACCCGGATGCTGCCCTAACACTGGCCAAAAATGCAGTGCAAAACGAAGCACACTTCTCGCACTACACTGACGAAATCTTGCTGACGTAGCGGAAGAGGTGGGACTTTTGAACTGCTGTCAGAGCTGAATGATGGCAGAGAACGAAACGGTGGTGACCCCTGCTGCAGCGGAAGCAATATTGTACTGATTTAACGGTTATGGAAGTATTCAGACTTAATTACTAATGTATATGTAGCATGCTACCAAGCTGCTCACTCCCTGATGATATTTATGATCTGGTCATTTGTTTGAAGTCGCGGTTATACCGGCTCAGTAGAGTTAGCTCACGTTAGCGGGCAATGCTAGTCCGTCGCTTCTGGTGCAGTGCTCTATTCAGGTCAGCATTTTGCGACAATAGTGTGCACTACAGATGAAGTACACAGTGTGCACTATGCACTAAATTCCAGTGCACCCAGGCAAGTGTGCGGTTTGAGACACGGCTCCTGTCTCTCTTCAAAATGTTCCTCAATCTCTGTTGTTTTCTTTTTTTGCTCCTTAAGTTTGTCACACAAGAGCTATACAGCTCAAAACTGCCCCCAGAGGTTCTGGTGGTCCTGCTCAGTTTTGTTGTGTCTGTTCACACAACCGCAGGCTTTGTGAAAACATGTTGAAATATGCATGAGATGAACAGACAGAAGGCTCTGTCTGTATATGTACGTGTATTTCACACTGAGCATACATAGACCCTCAGTAATCTTGAAAACTTGCCATGGTCCCCTGCCTCAGATCCATTTCCTGCTCTCTGGTCAGTCAGACTCCATGAACGCTTCTTTGCCGATCTGCCTCTGATGATTGAAGCGTTGCATAGATCCTACCTGAAAATTAAGTTAAACTTTTCTGATTGCTTAGAATAGTCATAAATTATCATTCAAAAGACTAATTCTGAAGCCTACTCTTGGGTCTGGTGAAAAAAATTGATTTTTGGTAGAAAAGCTGCCTGAGTTTCTTGATCTCTATTATATGTAAACCAGGGGACATGCAGACCAAGGTGGGCTGTGACTCAGGTTCACTGAGATTTGTAAAGAAAGTGTGCGAACAATCAGGTGCATGTGCGGTTTTATTTGGATATTTCTCAGCTTCATGGATCAGATTCAGTAACTTTTATTCATGAGGCTCTTGATGTCTGAAAAAGAGTCATTCTGATAACAGAACATTCACAAAACCAATCTCTTTTTTTATCCATCAGATACTCTAACATAAAACCCTGCAGGGATGGGAAGACACATAGATTTACATGCAGTGGGAACACAAGCTGTGCTGACGTTGATGGATGGATCTGTAACCTACAGCAGCCAATGGAATGACCTCAAAACCATTGAAAAGCAAGTTTGGTGACCTTTAGGCCAATCACAGCACTTCCAGGTCAAATGTGACTGGAGGGCGAGTGCAGAGACAATCTGTAATCTGGGAATGAATAGATTGAGGAGACAATGGAGAAAAGACAGACATGGAGACCGAGCGCTGTCCCTGCTCTTTTCTTAATTATACAGCAGCAAAGACGAGGGTGTCGTCCTTTAATCATCTGTACATCTGCCAGTTATATCACAGACTCATAGAGCGATCAGGGGCCAAAAGATTTTTTGTCAACCTTTTTTAATAAACATCTAATCAATAATTTGATTATTATGAAATTATTTCATGCTCACAAACAATTTACTCTTAGTCCAACGGCTTCATAACATTGTAATAAAAAGTACCACAATTTTCTGCATCTGCCTAGTAAGGGAAATTGGTTGAATTAGGTAAAATCCAGAGAAAATGTCAAATATCATGACTTTTTTAAACCAAATAAAATGCTGACAAACAAATAGTTTTAAACTGGAATGACAGTGTTAAAATATGTAGTTTTAATATAAGAAAATGGAGATTTTTTTTTGTCCGTGAAGGTCCCTCAAGGAAGTATTATTAAATACTGCGGAAAAAAAAGATGAATAGTATGAAATCAGTTTTGTTGCTAAACTTTGACATATCCAAGACTCTAATCATCACCAAAGATTCATCTTCCTAAGGTTTTTTTTTTTTTATTAAAAAACTCATGTTATGTGTTTTTTAAATAAATGCATAAGTAATCATTCAAATTAGCCTGGTACACCAGCCTGACTAACTCCACATATGAGATACATGGCAAGTCAGTAAGGGTTCCCTCCGTTGGAGACTGATTTCCAATGCGAGATGAGAGGCGGGACTAACAGGAACAAATTGAACCAGAGAGAACCAATCAGAGAAACACAGAAGTGACGCAAATGCTTTTTTGTAAGAGGAAAGCCCTCAGAGCAGCAAGTTATTGCAGGTTTAAGGACATGTGCAGCTCATTTAAGACATTAGAAGGGGCATAATTAAATTGTCGCTCCTCTGTCGCCGCCATTTTGACTCTATATGATTAGAGAACTGAGTTTCTGAAAAAGACATAGGCTATTGTAAAGTCCTGCCTTCTACGCTGTGATTGATCAGGTCTAATTTTTACCGGAGTGCAAATCACTTTCCAATGGAGGGAATCCACATTGACTTGCTGTGTATCTCATACATGGCGTTGGTCAGGCTGTATCATGCATTCAAATAGCCAGATTGGCATTTAAAGGAATAAAAGTCTTATAATGATTGGATGTTTGGTAGCTTTTAGCAGGTCTATAATGTTATTCAAGTGATACATAAAAAAATGTAAAAATATTAATGTATTATGATTTTATAATAGTATTTTTGAAGGTATACAGTCATCCTCAAAATTATTCATACCCTCCAATTAAAGAAAAGACTAAATTGACAACACTAATTCAAATAACAAGAAACTAAAGACAATAATAATAAATCAAATTTACACAATTATAATTTAGTGAAATAAAATATTGCTTTTGAATTGTGGTTGGAAATAATAATTTAAAAAACAAGCAAAACTGTCCCAGAGGACCAGAACAGGAAGTACTTGTACATGTGGGGGTACAATGCAGGATGCTCTTGGAATTGGAAGTGTTGATATTCATCCCAACTGCTTCACACTTGACTGTGAATTGCTCCAGTGAGAGTTGGAGATCACGGCCTGGTAAAGCCAACAGAATCATCTGCAGAGACCTGATCCTGAGGCCACCAAACTGGAACCCCTCAATACCTCGGCTGTGTCAAGAAATTCTGTCCATAAAAGTCATGATCAGAATCGCTGGCAGAGTCCAACCCTCATCGGATACAAATTTGACTTTCTCCTGGCATTGTGGACAAAGCCCTGGCACTGGTTGTACAAGAACCAAACAGCTCATACAAGGGGATCTGGTAATCCATACTCCCAGAGCACCCTCTACAGGAGTCCCTTGGGGAAACAGGTTAACGCCTTGTCCAAGTCCACAAAGCACATGTAGATTGGTTGGACAAGCACCCATGTCCTCTCCTGAACCCTGAAGAGGGTGTCGAGCTGGTCTACTGTTCCACAACTGGGATAGAAACCACACTCATCCTCCGCAATCCCAGGTTTGACTATCTTAAGCCTCTTTCATACTTGATATTAATAGTGCGGACTCTGTCCTTTATACGGTTTGCATTCAGATGTGTTGGTCTTTTACCTCGAAGATGTAGCGGACATGTAGCGGCTGGTCCCAATTTCACCCCATGTTGCAGCAGTGGCACGTCGTTTTGGCTGAACGCACAAGGAAATGTCCAAAGACTGTTTGGTGCATAGGCACAAACAACAGTCAGGATCCATCCCTCCACCTTTGGGTGGAAGGAGGCTACACTCTTGTCCACTAAAACCCAAATGTGTAGGCACAAAGTTATGGGGGCAATGAGTATACCCACACCTGCTTGTCACCTCTCATCAGGAGCAACTCCAGAATAGGTTAGGGTTAGCTTCTGCAGTGAAAGATCGTCCCATTGGGGTCTATCTTCAACTGCTGCCCAGCTCATAGTGCACTCAACCCCTACGGCCCCTCCTGCAAGTGGTGAGTCCACAGGAGGGGGAGCCCATTCCCTTTTGGGCTGAGCCCGACCAGGCCCCATGACAAAAGGGGGGAGGGGGGTATCTGGTTACCCATGTCCAGGCAAGGGAAACTTTGCTCCAGTCCTTTTCTTTCCCATATGTGGCAGTTGACGGTCCTGTCACTATGCCTCCGACTGATCATGTGCGCTGGCTACTTGGCCACAGGGATGTCCCTTTGGCTGAATAGTCAGCGCGCATGGCTTTCACCCGGGAGTCTGGGGTTCAAAGCCCACCCGGGCCCTCTATTGCGTACCTTGCCACACATAGGGGTCTTTTGAGCTGCTTTTTGTCTGGTTCTTCTCCAACCTGTTTGCCATGGGTGACTCCACCAGGGGCATGAGGACCCTGACAACCTATCTTCAGGGCGCACAAAGGCTCATTTACCACAACAGTTTTCCATTTGATGTTTTGTCTCCTAAAGCTGGGCTTCAGGCACTGAGCAAGTGTCACATTGCAGAGGGGGCAGGGACTTGTAGTGGGCCCTTTTAGGCCATTTGCCATTTCACTACGCAATTCACATATCCGATTTAGATCAGTGCTGTAGGTCTACAGTATTTGGCCACTACTAAAAAAGGGACTGAATGAATGGCTATAGTTTCAAATTTGAAAAAGAAATTCTCACACTAAGATCCATGAAAAATATCAAACATAGCCTAATCATAGATAAACTAAGAGATTCAATTTATTTGCTCACTAGACAGCAGATATTTTTTAAAATAAAGTAAATGGACACCAGACACTGCGCAGAGACAGTAATGACACAGCTGATCAGTCAGTAGCTTTAAAATGGCAGAGACAGGAGGACAAAAGAGTGTGGATTAGATGAGTTCTGCAGTACAATCTGCGCTATTTAAGCACCACAGACAGCGCCATGGACTTACGGGTGTGCCAGGGTGTGTTGGTGCCACACAGAGGCAGCTCCGCACACCTGGCAGCCTACAGCCACAACAATAAAAAAAAGGCCCCTCCCCTAACAAGAATTACAGGAAGCTGCTAACAGCGATGAAACAGAGTTGTCTGATCCTTGACAGACACCTGGACAAACTGAATAACCGTTTTAAAAGTGACTCTTATGGAAGCTGCTGCCTGGTCAGATGCGTTTTACCAGCTGGACGCATTGCGTGCCCTGAGCAGGTATCAGTCAGTTCCCGTACATTACTGAAGCATTGGACTCATTTCCCAACATGAACTATTTACTGCGCATTCTAGTTACACTGCCTGTTCCAAGTTGCTCTGTGGAGCCTGTTTCCAGTTGTAAACTGGATTAAATCCACCAGCAGAGTGACGATGTTCACAGAGAGACTGGACAGCATCTCGCAGCTCATCTTTGAAAAAGAGCTCGTGGACATACCGGACTCTGATAAAATAATAAATGCGTTTAAGGAAAGCTGCTGTCTTGTCCTTTAAACTGAGAGCTGCAGTGCGCACAGCTGTGTTATTGTGTCCTTTACTCTGCTGTTGAGCGGATGTGATAGATGGTTATATACCTGTTGATATGAGTAATGTAGATACTTTTTGTCTCTATGAGAGTCTATGAGTACACACGGGGGAGTTATATTTCATTATGTTCATCTTATTGGGAGGGCTAAGAGTTTGCGTGCACTGTCTTCATTGTTTGAGGGAAGTAAGATTGCTAAAAAATGAAAAAAGGGGAAAAAAGAGAATCTAAGGAAAAATTATTTACAATATTTTTGAGAGAAAGGGAGAGAGTGTGAAAAAAAAAAAAAATAAAACCAACAAGAAGAGAAAGAGATGGGAGGAGAAAAAAAAAAAAAAAAAGAAAAAAAAAAAATAATTATTATTAAAAAAAAACAACAGCAGAGAATTCTGCTGCGAGGAAAGAAAAAAGTAAAAGAAGGAGTGGAGAAGGGGTGGGAATGAAAAAATAAAATAGATAAAAAAATATTTAAAAACAATAATGAAGAGAAGGTGGGGCAGCCAGCGAAGAGAGGTCCAGAGAGGAGAGAAATGAGAGGATTAAAAAAAAATGGAAAGGGAAAAAGGAAATCATCATCTCGATTTTCCACTTTTTTACACTAATATAATAAAGATAAAGAGTAAGAGAAATATGGGATATAGTTTTTTTTCCTTCGATGAGGATAGGGGGGGGGGGCCTGGGCCGGGGGGCCCTCCCCCCCCCTCCGCCAAGCGCTATAACAAGAATTAATCAAATTCACAAATAAAGAAAAGGGGAAAATTTAATATTTATTATTTCTATATAAAATAAAAAACTATCATTACCAAGGAATTGACAATTGATGGGAAATGTGCAAGTAAAAAAAAGGAAGAGAGCAACCTCTAAATCAAAAAAATTATTTATGAAAATAAAAGAAGTAGGAAAAAAAGGAAAAGAAAACAAAGAAGCCAAACTAATGTTTAGTAACCAAAACATTGAAAAAATGAAGGAGTTTGTGTAAGATAATTCCTTATTTAGAGGCTGCATGCGGTTGCCCCATTACTTCCATTATATTGGACATACGCTGATCTTGAGTGGATCTAAATATCTCCTGAAGGAATTCAAGTTGCACCAAAACTGTCTGGGTGAGTAAATGAACATATTTCATGCTAGAAAATGGGTCCAGATTGAAAAAAAAAGAACTTCCCCTTTAAGACTGAAAGTCTTTAATAAATGTCAGGAGTTTTACTGGTGCACCCCGTGGTCTCAGTCGTTAAGTTTAAGGTGGTAATCTATGCTGTATTATATCAGTCTTTCTGTCTTGGGTTTGTGATAATCTCAAACACGTTTAATATTATCGCAAGCTGCAGCAACGCAACACAATCAACAACCAATTGCTAGATGTGCTCTGAAAATACCCAGACTTGCAAAATATGTTGACTTAGAGCTGTTGAAATACAGAGTTGTGACATACATTGACTTTGCTGTAAAAGCGATCATGTGGCTCATCAGCAGCAATCAGATTACAGATGGTGAATACTAAATAAAATAGGTATACTGAAGGCTGTACAGACATGTTTGTCACTGAATGTTTTAGGGTTAGAGAGAGCATGATGGGAACAAATTGCATGATTGGAAAAATGCTGAAAGAATCTAGTTGTAGTCATGTAAAAAGTAACCCTGTAAGATTCACAGTCTTCCAAATCTCTTCCGAAAAATGTCTTTAGATGTGAGCATGTGTGAGATGGTCTTCCAACAGACTTTTCCAAATATTTTCAGTCTTCTGATGTAAGGGAGCCATAAACAACTCGTGTTCATCTGGAAAGCCTGGAGGCTATATGATACTTGTGACTTGTAAAAATAGTACAGAATATTGTTTCCTGTGAATTTCTCCCCTCTGAATTAGGCAGATCCTTATTTCCAGAAATAAGGACCCATCCAGATTAAAGTCATGAACCATGAATGAATAATCCTTGTACTCTCCTATTGTAGAATGGCCCTTTGAGTGCCACTTTGTCCAGCATATTGAAGATATCAGTTTCTGCAAAAGGCCACTCTCTAGAGTAGCTGAGAAACAGGTTTTTGTCTGAAAAGAGTCTGAAAAGAGTTCATTCAATTTAAACAATTTGAGAATTCACTTGTGCTTCTTTGCGCTAAAACAAAAGGGAAAATGTTAGGTATTTATAATTTATATATTATGCTGTTATTTTACTGGTCTGACACACTGGAGATCAGATTGAGCTAAATGAAGAACCTGAACTAAGATGAGTTTGACATCCTCAGATTTAGATGGAGTGGAGAAGAAATTCAAAGTTTATGGAAAAGGTTTTAGCATCCTTGCTCTTACAGACTAATTAAAGACATAGTTTGCTCTAACACAGTGATATAAGATGCTAATTTTGACTGACTAGCAGGTAATGAACTGCTTGAGGAGGACAGGATTTCTTCATCTGGTTGCTTGCTCCCACTGGCTGTCAGTCAGATCAGTTCGAACAAACAAAAACTGAGTGTGTGCATGTGGGTGGGAAAGGGAGCTTCATCATTACAGCCATGTGTTAAAGATTACAACCAATCAGACAGGCTGGGGAGGAAAATCGTGGCATGTGGATTACGGCTCGGTTAGAGTGATGGATAGATGTTGGAGCTGCTTTCTATTCCACAGCAGCCATATGGAAATCCCACACCAACACACCGTTGTGTTTGTTTACAGCTGGTGTCAGGGACCTGAGATTGATTATAAATTAACTCTGACTCATGATTACCTCCAACATGACGGTGTGTTTCTGTGTGTGTGATATATGCCTCCAAGAGAGTTGTATAATAATTAGCTTTAAATTTTAAATTTACCCAGAGAATAATGACTTGCTATGGATAATGCGTGTGTGAGAGATATGGCATTAGATGAGATGCAGACCTTTAACAAGTGCTTTCAATTAGCTGCAGTATGTTCATTTATCACAGACAGATTTATAGATTTACTCACCATCTGCTGCTTCATAATGTCCTCATTCTCATTCAGATATTTTAATACTCATGTTTACACATAAACACATGAAAAAGATAAAGAATCAGAGAAAAAAATATCTGCAAACAGGTAGTGAACTGGAAACTGTGGAGAAGATCAGAGGTCAGAGTCCTGGTTCTCCAGCATGTCATTGTTGTCTTGCAGCTCACACTGGGAAGAGGTGGTGTAACAAGCCACAATCAAAGATCCTCTCTGCTCTCAAAGGGGCTGCTGTTGGTTGATCTGGGCAGCTTTCAAGCCTTAAAACTCAACTAGATCTATGGCGTCCCCGAGCACTATCTTATATCACCCCCAGTTCCTCAGGAACGGCAGTGTGTAACTCTGCAGGGTAAATTGTGATGGATAGTTTACCCTTCAGGTGATCTACAGAAGTTTTCCAGCATTGATATCCTGTCCCGGAAGTTTCCAGCCAGTAAATATAGTGTTTATTCAGAAACTCTACATGGTAAAAATCCACAATAATCCAGGATAACACCATTATTTATCCTACTATCATTACGATGTTGCTAAGAGACCTCTATTTAGACCTGGAAATGATGATAAAGCCACTTCCGATCAAATCTTCTACCAATCAGAGAGCTTAAATTGATGGTAATGTCCAATCAGGAGCAGCCAAAGATCAACATGTGAGCAGAAAGTTCTATGTGTGTCTGAAAAGAACAAAAATAATGATCCTCTATGGCTGGAATAAAGCCAAGAAGACTTTTTTGATGCACAGTGGCACCAAAAAGCAGCTGAGTTGGAGTTGGTTTTGTGAGTAAAGTAGGTAAATAGTAGCATAAATAACTGGAAATGAAAAAGTGTAAATATGTAAATAGTTTCTCTTGTGTGTTTGTTTCAATGCCAATGTTTTTTCTTCTGAAAGCCAAGACCTGAGAGAATGACATGCAGATGAGAAAAGGCTTGGTCACTGTTGATCTCTGTGTTATTTCTACAAAGTAGTGTTAGTAAAAAATTCTGTTTTCTCATTTTGGTTTGCCTTCATATACATATACAGTGAGGGGAAAAAGTATAGAACACATCAACGTTTTTCGCAGAAAATATATTTCTAGAAGAGCTATTGACATGAAATTTTCACCAGATGTCAGCAACAACCCAAATAATGTGCACATACAAAGAAATCCTAACATTTATATCAGTAAATTAAATTAGGTATTGAACACATGAAAAAATGGAGGGCAAAAAGACCTGGAAAGTCAAGAAAACAGCTGGAGTCTGTCAGTATTTAAAAAGTAATCCTGTCCCCTATCAGTGCAAAGTAATATCATCTGGTTTAGTCCTGATTGATGCCTTTAAAAAGGTTTCTCATCATCAAGGTGTCAGACAGGAAGCATTCCATGATGGTAAAAGCAAAGAGCTGTCTAAAGACCTACATAACCTTATGATTGCAAACACACTGAAGGCATTGGTTCCAGGTGCATTTCTAAACTTCTTAAAAAATTCCAGTGAGCACCATTGGGGCCATCATCCGGAAGTGGAAAGAACACAGCATCATCATAAACCAGCCACAGCCAGGTGCTCCTCGCAAGATTTCAGACAGAGGAGTCAGAACAATAATCAGAAAGATTCTCCAACAGCCCAGAACCACTCGTGGAGAGCTTCAAAAAGACCTGGAATCAGCAGGTACAGTTGTTTCAGAGAAAACAAGAACTAATGCACTCAACTGCACACAAGACTCCATTTTTTAAGAAAAAGCATGTTGATGCTCATTTGAAGTTTGCAACACAACATCTGGACAAACCCATGGCATTCTGGGAAAACAGTCTGGTCAGATGAGACCAAAACTGAACTCTTCGGATGTCATAAGACACAACATGTTTGGAGGAGAAATGGCACAGCACTTGAACCCAAAAACACTATAGCAACAGTGAAGTTTGGAGGTGGGAACATCATGGTGGGGGCTGTTTTTCAGCATGTGGTACTGGCAGACTTCATGTCATTGAAGGAAGAATGAATGCAGAAAAGTAGAGAGACATTCTGGACCAGAATCTGCTGCCAGCTGCTGAAGATGAAAAAAAGGGTGGATCTTTCACCAACACAACCATCCCAAGTACACAGCCAAGGAAACGGTCAACTGGTTTGAGAAAAAGAAAATAAAGCTGCTAGAATGGCCCAGTTAACTGAATCCAATTGAAAATTTTTGGAAAGAACTGAAGATGCAAGTTGACAGAAGAGACCCCCGGAACCTTGAAGATTTGAAGGCAGTTCTTGTGGAAAAATGGGCCAAAATCACACCTAAGCAATGTATTCCAGTGGTTTCTCCATACAGCAGGCGTCTGGAGGCTGGAATCACCAACAAAGGTTTTTGCACTACGGATGAAATAAATTTCAGTGAGTGTGCCCAATACTTATTCCTTGTGTCATTTCACTATACTGTATTACATAACTTAATTTATGGACATAACTGTTAGGATTTCTTTGTATGTGTGCATTACTTGGGTTGTTGACGACATCTGGTGAAAATTTCATTTCAATAGCTCTTCTAGAAATATATTTTCTGAGAAAAATGTTGACGTGTTCATACATATATATGTAGATATACATGTAGACACTGATCTATTCAATGTAATTCTATATTGTACGCTTTGTGTGCATGATGCATGAACAAAACGTCATGTGTCAAGAAGGCAACACATTTGACAGCTATGTGTAATACCTGTGCTGCTGCGTAGATGTTCCAAGGGGAGGCAGTAAAACTTCCTGATATAGCACAACCAATTTAAGCAAGCATCTCCAGAGATCTCGCCCTCAAGAGCACGCTGAGTTAGTTGAAAGGAATAAACAAAAGGGGAACCATTTGAAAGAGGTTTCACTGTTTATTTTTGGATGTTTGACTAAGGTCGTCAACCTGTTGTTGACTGATTGAACCAGGAGAAGTTTTGTTATATTTTCATATTTGACCAAATTTGTGAAGCTTATTCAAGATTGTTGTTTATTAATGACTGCAGTATTTGTGCAGGGTTATCAAATAATTAAGTAATTCAATACATTTATATCTGTTTATTTCTTTCTATAAAATTAGGAAAGAAATTTTTAAGTCAAGTTACATGTTACCTTGCACAAAAAGAGCAAGCCCAGTGTTTTCCATGACACAAGGGGCCGGTCACATGGTTGGAGTGTATCCAGGGTACAAACAGCGGGCGGTAACGTGCTTCACGTTAAAACTTCATTGTGACCGATGGCCATGGCGCAGTGCCCAGACCCACCTCTTAAGGTGCTCTGCAACGGTTGCTGGCTCAGAACAATTGCGTTTTTCACCCACGTGATGAAGATGTAATGATTCCGCTTACGCAGAAGCCCTGTCCCTGCTCAAAAACACAACGGAGAGGAGAAAAACATGGCTTCAAAAGCATGATCAGCAGCTCTTGTTGCAGTCTTTAGCTCAGCAGCTTACACAAGCACACCATCAGGCAGTTGTTGGAAAACTGTGAAGGTGCAAAAGGCTTATCAGCATGTTGGGAGGATGTCAAACAACACAAATGACTATTAGCGCCACCCACTGGACTGGAGTGACGCAGACGCCGTCACTTATAGGCAAATGCGGTCACATGATGTGGTGGCATAGTGGTGCATTTCTAACTTTGCAAGTGTGACTGGAGGCCATTTGTACAAGACTTTTGACACCCGTTGAGTTGAAACGGGATTAAATCAATTGTGCCAAGTGTGACCCTGCCTATAGTTTGTTAGGTGGATTAGTGCTGTATTTCTGTATTGATATCAGATCAGTATTGGCTGATACTGAACCTCAGATGTTGGTATCAGTATCGGAAAGGAAAAAAGTGGCTTGGTCATCCTTAATGTTTTCATTGTCTATGTGATTGATATGTAATATCTAAGTTCAACCTTCATCAATCAGAACATTAAGATCTTAAATAAACTTTTCTTTACTCTTACAATTCTGACACCATCTAGGTC
This sequence comes from Atherinomorus stipes, assembly GCA_023101725.1. Lineage (NCBI taxonomy): Eukaryota > Metazoa > Chordata > Actinopteri > Atheriniformes > Atherinidae > Atherinomorus > Atherinomorus stipes. Next base: position 582,368 of record JALJCO010007303.1, read on the forward strand.
AGTTGTCTGTCCTTTTGTCTTTATTACTGATTATCATGCTATATGTTATTTCTCCCCCAATTATAATAATAATAATTTCTTTTTGTGAAGCTATCTTTCTCCAGTGTTTCCCATTCTTTTTCAACCAGATCTACACCTGCAGATGAAGAAATGTAATTCAATCTGAAAACAGAAGCATTTATTTATTTATTTTTTTAAACTGAACTGTACCTGACATCAGAAGAGCCACGGGGTGATGTTTGAGTCCCGATAAAGATGTCCGTTAATAAATAATTTATCCACCGCGATGACAGCTCGGGATCCCTCCGTAATGGCTTTTTCCTGATAGGAAACAGGACTTTCGCCGGTCCAGGATTTCTTTGGGATACTGGTCGTTTACTCCAAAGTTGGTCCCTTTCAGCTCGCGGCCCTGCTTCTTTACTTGCTCTTTTTGTTTAAAGTGAACAAACTTAGCAACAATCGGTCTTGGTCTGCGTGAATCCGGCATTTTACTTCCCATGCGGTGGACGCGATGAAAGCCGATACCATTGACTGTATCGGAGGGAGTTTTAGCTGTTTATGAATGAAGGCTTTTATTGTTTCCTCGGGGTTTTCGTCTGCCTGCTCTGGGTCCCTGCAAATACCAGATTATCTCTCATGCTCCGAGCCTGCAGATCGATTACTGACTCCCTCATCTTTTTTTTCTCCTGACAGCCGGTTTATTCCCTCAGTGAGGGACTTACCGTGTCTTGTAGGTCGGCGTTTGCGGCCGTAGTGTTTCCACCTGTTTCTGGCTGAACTCCAATGATTCCCGGAGCGCCTGGATTCTTTATGGAGAACCTCCACCAGGTTCAAACGGGCGTCAAAGCTGTCTACCTTCCTCTCTATGGAGAGAAGGATGTCCACCGAGTTTTCTAATGAAGACATTGCACTAGAGGAATCTCCTACCCGAGCTCTCTTGCCTTTTTTTTCCCTCTCCGGAGTAGACGCTGACTTCGGTTTTTTTAAACCTTTTTTCATGGCCTGCTGCTCATGATACAGAAGATCAATGTAATCCGCCGGGCTGATCGAATCTTCCCGCTTCCCTCCAGGTTGTACCCTTCACTTACTGTTTTTTTATTTTTGTTTTGTTTTTTGGAAATAGTTCAGTGGCGTAAATTTCTTAACTCGCCTGGTTTGAATCGCCTACCGTCCCACAGAAGTCACTCGCGTCATCTGCGTCATCTGCGTCAATCTAAAAGCAGAAAGCATTTAAACAGTTTGGACACATAAACAGTATTATTTACATAGAAATGAAGAGTTGTGGCCTGAGGACGGACCCCTGAGGTACACCGCAGATAGACTGATAGACTGATCATAAAGCTGATTTTGTCGGTTACATTTATTGTGTTTCACGGAGTTTCCACAACTACTGAAATGTCTTTGTTGCTGTGTCCATTCTGGCGTTCTCAGTTCTGACAGAACATCACGCTGCCTCCACCCAGCTGCCTTCACATGCCAGTCAGAGTATCTGACGAGCAGTCAGAGATCCGTCAGCCCTTCTTTGTCCTGAACAGCCTGAGGCCGATTCAGAGACCAGCAGAACAAAGTAGCATTCACATGGCTGGATGGATGGATGTGTATGTGTGCAGGAGAAACACTGACTAAAAGGCATCTGTATGTGTGTCTGCGTGTGTGATCAAAGCAAAATGAGGCGCCACAGTTTCGTCAACATCCAGCGTTGTCATGGTAATGTGGCAGCCATGATGATTTTTTTTTCTTTTGCAACCAGTCTTCCACACACAGCCTCCCTCCATGCATGTGTTTACCAAAGACATCATTACCTGGTAACATAACACGGACTGGTGGGATATCTGTAGGATGGACTTTACTTCGCCCAGCTCAGGTCAACTGAGGAAAAAGCACTCAAGCTTCTTCATAACACCAAATATAAGACAACTAGAACAAAGAAACTGTGAACAGACATAACCAGATGTTACACTGATAACCAGCCTTGATCATAATTTGAACTTTCATGTAATTTATCTGGAAAATGATCCAGCTATCTTAAAAAACAGGTTAGATGTTCATTACAAATATCCCTTGTAAAGTAAAGAAGAAAAAAAGGAGTAAGCTGGAAATGTTTGAAGATAGAAGTTTCTGCTGTCTCTGACAGACAGGTCAGAAGGTTCATGATCTCTTTCAGAAATTACTGTTTTATCCTGAGTAGAAAGATAAACACATTTCCATATTTCTGCCTTGTTTCCTGTCTTTTATGATCCCTCTGAGACCAGAATCCAGACCCGAGTTCAAACCAGTCGAGACCAGAAGCCACTCAGCAAAAAAAATGGGAAATGGATGACTGTGCAACCAGTAGAACATCTTCCAGTTTTTCACAACTGCGAATACACATTTCCGTAAACCTTCGCAAATATTCAACTACATTCTCAAAACCACTGACTTTTCCATCAAAAAGAAATAATCACCTTAAAACCAGTCCTCCCATGTTCAAAACCAAACAATGTGTTCAGATCTTACACATAGCAAGTAAAAACATACAGTGTATTCACATAGGGGCATTTGTTAGACACTTGAGCATTTAATTCAGGACACAGCATCCAGGGCATGAAGTTAGCAGAAAATGTTTAATGTGTTCAGCATTTAGTCATCGCAAACTGAAATCTATGTTCAACAAAGAAAAAAAAAAAACAAAATTACTGTAAACTTGCTCTCCAACATCTTGGCAATACTTTCCTTTGTCAGAAAACAGGGATTCCATGGAATCCAGTTCAAACACCCTTTACAAAAACAGATACAAAGTAATACAGCAAGTACAGCATTAATGTACTAGTCAGCAAGTGACTAGTACATTAATGCATTTACAGTGTGCACTCTAGATTGAGACATTACAATATATTTTCCTACAATGTGAAAGTAGCAGCACAGCTATTAGCCCAGAGTTATGCTGAATCATTGTAGGTTACACTTACTTGCACATCTCTGACTCTTGCAGAGTTGCACTCAAGGGTACTCTGTACTACACCTGTTTAATGCTCAGCCAGTTGCGTTGGAGGACATGGTCAATAGTAAACCTCAACTTCTTGTTTCCTTGAAAGTATTACAGTTTTTCAGTTGCCTTCATACTATTATCAGACCATCTGATATGCCGTCTCCCAAAAGACACACCCCAAACTGTAAACTGTATTGACCTGTTTACACGCATGTTTTACATTAGCTGAACTTTCAGTGCAAAACTGTAGCTTAGCTAATGTCCAAAATAAGAAAGCAAGAGTATTTGTGTGTGGCTCTGAGGTGACTGATGAAGACACTGTGAGTGTTGAAACGTTAGTCTATATGCTTGCCCAAAAAAGCTGAAATTTATCAGTGAAGCTCCATCCCTTTTCACCAATATTAGTGTTTTGTCATGTAGTCTCAACTTTCTGTCTTTTTAACTAAATATAACAGGAGATAAACATCTGACCTGATGCTGAGGTGTGGAAACGATAACTTGGGGATTCTCCACCCCAGGAGCCAACCCACCAATGACCACAGAGGAACCGCCCAGATCAGGGCAGACCAGGGTCCACTCCAACGCCCAGAGCCACGGTGCAGGACCACCTCTGACCACCCCGACCGGTGCAGTCCCCACATCAGTGATTCTGCGGTGTAGGTCTTGCCCCGGTGTGGAGGATCACTGTGAGGCAAACACTGCTGTTGAAAAGTTAAAACAGTTACAACAGTATAAGAATAAACCTCAAAACAACGGGAACAAATATGAAAAATAAAAGTAAACATAAAGAATAAGTACGTACATAAATAAGCACATAGTTTAATAAGCTAAAGACAACTATAAAATAAATAAAATTCTGCTCAAAGACTAACTACAAAGGTCTTGAGCCTCTTTTTATATTGTGTTATCATATGCTGTCCAATACAATGCCGTTGTGCTTTCATGTTTTTAATCCATACCTGCCCAGAGACCAGTGATGGAAATTAGCTTTTGGCTGCAATCTTGCATATTTACATACAAATCTACATTTATATGTAAGCTCCCTACTTAAAAAAAAACAACAAAAAACTTATTATAACTTATTGCATCGTACAGATCCGTCCTCATAAACCTGAAACTTCCCTGTTAACATTTCATCCCAGTTTGTTTTAACTGGCAGATTCTTCCTGGCTACCCATGGAAACGCCTCCTTTTCTTTTGTGAAAAAAAGAAGATTTGTGTTCCTCTGCAACCTCAGTGTTGGTCGGTTCCTGTAAATGAGATCTTTTCAGTCATGAGGCCACTTAACCCGAGCAGCACGTACAGATTATCACATCTGTTACAGATGTGTAAATACATGCTGGTTAAATCAGGACTGACCAGGATTAAAGAAATCCTGCAGCGTGTCTGGTACTCGTGTTTTCTGTTAATCTCTGGCTTTCTGCAGCATCTTGTGGTCGGAGGAAGGAACTGCAGAAGTCACAGCAAAGAAACACAAGCAAACCCTGCAATATTTCACCCATAAAATGAGACACATCATCACAAAACAACAGAAATATGAATCAGAAGTAATGTTGCTGAATCTTAAAGATGTAAGTTTGATTATCCAAAGCAGCAAAAATATGTTGACAGAAGAAAAAAACAAAGACAAAATAAAGTGAAATAAAGCAAATGAACGAAATGTGCTTCATTCTAACTCAGATGGATTTACGTGGATTTACATAAATAACCAAATAAAGAAGTGAAATCAAATAAAATCGGTTTTCAGGCTTTTTCTGGGTTGGTATGTGTGCAGAGAGGAGGTCTGCTCTGGTTCATCAGCGGCCTGTCTCTGCATGTTTACCTTCGCACGGCGATAAATGACTTCTCTGCTGCTAATTGCTGCTGCATGTTTTTCTCTTGGCTGGTTTTGTGTTTCTCCAATCAGAGCTCTGGCATCCTGCTCCCAGCCCGTTTGTTTTTCCAGGACCGGGGGCATCATTTATAACCCTACCAGCCTCAGCCAGCCAGCCAGGTACGCATTACATTTCTGAAGCCTAACTGGTTCTTTCTCCTCTAATGACCAGTAAAATCCACAGAAACCAGTTTACAGTGAGGTTGGAAGTCCACATGGGAAATCTCTGGGTCTCATTGGAAGCTTTTTCTTTAATATTTAGTAATTCATCTTGTGGGGAACAGATGAACTTTCTCCAGATGTTGGCACCAGAAGGCCCTCAGCGTGCTCCAGCCAGGACCCGCCATATTTGTTTAGTTTGGATTGATTTGGGCCGGAGCTGTGCAGCCCCGCAAAGTCCAGGCCATGTGTCGGGTTTCTCTTCTCACTGAGTGATGGAGCTTGGTAGATGAGGAACAGGTTCTGGGCTCCCTGACTGGGCTGGGTTTTTACCTCTGCAGGGTTCAAGCCACCATGTGGATGAAGAAAAGCTTCTGTCAGGAGGTGAATATCTTCACCTCTCTGCAGCTTTTCTAACCAATTTCTCCACTTTGCTGCAGATTTTTCTGGATCTGGAGTCATTTTCATAAATTATGGGCTGATTTTTGAGGGTTTTGTACATTTTCAGGCACCAAACAACATCTTGTGTCAGTAGAGTAAATATGTTTGAGATGTTGTGGTGGAGACATCTGCTGGTCTCTGGAGATACTCAGGTTATTGTGAGGTCTCAGTGGAAATCTCTGGAGGCCTCCTTATGGTGACTGAGGCTCAGTGTTTTACATGGTGCTAATTCATTTTTAAAGCTGGAGCCAGCTGGAAAAATATAAATAATTTCATTTGCGTGTGAGAAGAACGTTGAATGTTTGCAGAGGGAACATTTACGACTCTGTGAGCTCACATGACTGCTGCAGGAATAAAGCTGAGACATGAAAATTATTCCTAAAACATTAACTGTTTAAAATCCATTTACAATTGTAGCCTAAAGAAATATACAGGAGAAAGACTGGGATGAAATAAAATAAAATGTTAAATAAAATAGTAGCATAAATGATTAAAATAAGTTCTACACAAATACAAAAACAAATACATAAATAATAGTTAATTTAAAAAAATGATTAAAAAAAAGACTTCTTATTAATTGATTATTGTTACATTCTTTTACTGCTGAGAAAAAAAGCCTACTACGATATTAAATCTCCTTTTTTAATAAAGTATTTTTCATTTAATTTCAAATCAGATTAATTAGCCAAAAAGAAATAAAAACAAATGTAGAGTCAGAAAATATGTGATTTTATTTTAATAGATCATCTCTGATTTATTCATATCTGATTGATATTTCACTTTTTCCTCTGAAACCAGTTAAAACCAGAAAACTGTCACTTTGTTTCGGTCAAAGATTAAAAAAAAAAAAAAAGAAATCCCTGTTTTCACTTGTAGTGCTACGACTCTAGGTTTCTCTATCACTTTTATCCCACCCCTCTCTCTCTCTCTCTCTCTCTCTCTCTCTCTCTCTCTCTCTCTCTCTCTCTCTCTCTCTCTCTCTCTCTCTCTCTCTCTCTCTCTCTCTCTCTCTCTCTCTCTCTCTCCCTCTCTCTCTCCCTCTCTCGCCCAGCCCACAATGAGTGACATCACATTTTAACTAACCAGTCACATAAATCCCAATCCATCACTGTCATCACCCTGGCCAATCAGATCCATACCTTTCCTCTCTCTCTCTCTCTCTCTCTCTCTCTCTCTCTCTCTCTCTCTCTCTCTCTCTCTCTCTGGTGAAAGTGAAGCTGACTTTCCCCTACCTCCATATAAAGGCTGACATCCTGTCTGAGTCTCAGAGGAACACCTGGGAATGAAACCTGAACTGAAAGATTTTGACACGTCGAAGGTTTAACATTTCTGGGAAGAAGAGTTCTTTCTTTCTTTCTTCTTTCTTTCTTTCTTTCTTTCTTTCTTTCTTTCTTTCTTTTTTTTTTTTTTTTTTTTTTTTTTTTTTTTTTCTTCTTTCTTTCTTTCTCTCTCTCTCTCTCTCTCTCTCTCTCTCTCTCTCTCTCTTTCTTTCTTTCCATAAACCACCAACATACTGTAAACAGGGTGAGTAGTCAGACATGACAGCTGCTCCATTAAAAAATAGAACACCTGCACTGATGGATGGATGGATGATGATGATGATCTATTTTTTATGATGAATCAGCACAAAGTTAATGTAAGTTATGACCCTGCAGCCCCCACACAGTGTTTTGGTCTCACCTCATTTCATCTGAACGTTGGTCACACAAACCAAAAGTTGATTATTTATCATACATGATGTTTTTGCTGATTTACACCCAGTTTTCACTCCTAAACAATAATCATCCAGTTGTAGATTCAGTGGATTTAGTTTTCATGCTGTTGAAACTTAAGAATCATCATCTGAGATCATATTTCTCCAGTTTTATCTTCCCTTCATTGACTTCCTGTTAAAACCAGAAGATAATTCAAGTTTCTCCTCACATATAACACTCTTGGTGACCAAGTTCCACTGGCTGTGGAGTGAAGTCTCCTGGTTATTAAAAAAAAAAATTTTAAAAGTTTTTATTATAACAAAGGGTCTATAAATTATGGGGGGGGGGGGGGGGGGGTTGGGGGGGGGGGGTGGATGATGAAAAGACACGAGGGGAGGGAAAGAGCACCTCGAGAGAGACAGAGGGGAGAGGGAGATAAAAAAGATGTATAAAATAAACAAAGAGAGGAAAGAGGAAAAAAGGGGAAGAAAAAAAAAAGACATCGAAGAAAAAAAACAGACGAGGTGAGAAGAACAGTGTACACACATAGAGAGAGGGAATGATATGATATTACTTCGTCGCTATGAAGCAAGGAAGAGAAGAAGAGCGGTCCCACCCCCTTTAAAGATCACTGTGTTCCAGATTTTTCCATCAGAGCTTCATTCTGCTAGCCTCGTGAGACCATCCTGATCTCGCGAGCTTCAGGTTTTCACTTGCAGATCAGTCTGGCTACTTCACGTTGAAGAGAACGTTTGGAACAGTTCGCCAAACAAATGTCCAATCAGCGTTGGCTTTGAGGGCGGGTTGAGGTGTGATGCAACGATAAGCGACTGTTCAGTCTAAACAACATGGCGGCGTCAGCGGATGAAACTAGCGTCAGCGTGGCTATCGCTCAAGTTTTATCGGAATTACTGCCGACATGTTTCTTGTTTGCTGAGCTAATGAGCCATTGCCGGAGGCAGCAAGAGTAGCCTGACTTGGGGTTGTGTTTTCGTCGTCACTCTGTTAGTACGTCATATGATTCGTTGATCTAATTGGTTGATTTGGCCCGTTTATCACCAACATAGGTGGTGATAGACAGATGCCTTATCCAATCAGCTAACCAGTGTTTTCGTCCCATCCCAAAACTACTCTAATGGATGATTCCTGGATATGCGGGAGCAAATCCATCTAGCGGAGTCAGGTTATCACTCTGCAGGTTTACTGGTGGTTCCTAGATGTTCTAAAGGTAGACTGAGAGGCAGAACCTCCAGCTGTCAGACTCCTCTGTGGAACATCAAACTCCAGTTCTCAGATCCCTCTCTGCAGAACAGGCTCCCACTTTGGCTTTGGAAACCAGAACCTTTCTGAGATAACATTGGATAAAACTAAATGTGAATTCATCTTATATGACTTAAAACTTCCCAAGCTCACATTTGAGGATGCTGAGCTCCTCGGCGAACCAATCACTTGCTGAGTTCAGGGATGCTGTAGCTGGAATGAAAAAGGAAGTCACCAGGAACTGGGACGACACTTTTTAGCCATGGTCCATAGAACTACGGAGGTGGGTGATTTTTTATGTTATGAATGCTGCCTTGATAGCTGTGTTGTCCAAACCCACTAAGCATACCTCTAAATGTGACAATTACAGACCGCTTTCTAGCCTCCATGATGAAATTTAGATTTTTTTCCAGGATATTGGCCTCCCAATTAGAACCTATATGACCCCACATAACCATGACCAGACAAGTTTCGTGTGTCTGATGCAGCATCTAGGTTACTTCATGTAATCCACATGGCCAAGGATACATCTTCACCATGTGTGATGTTGAGCCTACAAGCCTTTGATAGGCTAGAATGGCAATATTTGTCGGGGGTCCAGCATCACTTTCAGTTAGGTCCAAACTTCATCAATCTGGTTAAATTGCTGTACACTGTACAATACGATGCTATGCAGAAGGGCCATTCAAATGGCAGCTTGCAGGCCACATGTGGCCCAGAACTGACTTCCATGTGGCCCAGCCTTTGATTCTGCCAAAATAAATAAATGAAAAGAATAAAAATCAAAACATTCATATATTTCCACATTGAGGAAGCTCCTACTATTGTTTGGACTGTGAATGCAGCACTTTTTATCCTAGTAAGCAGAGTGGTTGTGTCGTTGCGTCCACTGTCAGAACGGCTTTAGACCACCTGCTACCACTTTCATAAAGTATTGTTGCATCTGCTACCAGTTTCAGAAAGTTTGCAGCCCCTTCGAAGTTGTCTGATTCGGGTTAGAGCCAGTGTTAATGTTTAATGTCACTGAGTGGTCCCAGTTACTGCCATAGCTGCAAGTGTTCGCCACCAACTTTAGAGCATATTTCATCTGCATCAGCGGCCTGATATGACACAGATACCGTGGAAGTATAAATCCAGCTTAACTCCAGCTTTAGTGTGATACTAGCAGATCTATCTTCACCGAAAATGTAAAATTAACTATGAAAACCACATATTTAACCCACTGACAAATGTTTTTTTCACCATCACATTGTAATGAAAAATCATTGTGTCTAATTTACTGAGTGTGTGGCACACAGTAAATATGTCTTTTTATTCCATCCAAGGTGGACATCCATCCCTTGTCCAGAAAGCAAAAATGCTATGCAGCAATAGTTCCAACCCACCACTAAACCAGCTGAATTTTGTTACCACACCTCCTCTGCAGGTAGATAAGCTGAAAGCTTAGTGAAAACACCTGTTTTAACCCGTTAAAAACATGGTAGGATTTTTACTTTATGGCGCCTGAATTTTCCATCTCTGATCACATCTTACAGCTGGAGCTGTTCTACAGTAGGTTCATACTTAAGATAGGGAAAGGAGCAGCCTCCGTCCACTGTTTAACTGGCAAAAAAATCCTTCTGAAATACGGAGGGTTTCCCCTTGTTTACTTACACATGCTGACTTGCTAGCATTGCATTCCCCCCAGTCTGGCTGTGCTTTCTCATCAGAGAAACAATACGAAGAAAAGAGCGAATCGGGAACAGCCTTGCACTTCTATGTCACATTGCAAATAGCGTATCCCACGTGGGGTTTCTATCTGTCCATTGGAAGGCAGGTAACCCTCCACTACACACTAGAAGTAAAGACGGCACGACTGCAGCTTCAGAGTTGAGAAGCTAATTCGCTAACTGTTTGTTAGCATGGCGGAACAAACTTGTTTGTCGGCTCTATTTCCTGTCTGTAACGAAATAAGAGCGGAGGGCGGAGCTTCCTTCATACACTGATGGGAGGCAGCCAATCAGACGGAAATTCATGAGAAGGACCCGGAAAAGCCTGCCGTTGGACCACAAGCCTCTCTTCTAGTATACAAATACAGCTGGATACTAAGATACCAGAAGGTTTTTTTAAACAGAAACGAATGCAGAATGCATTCAATAATAATGATACTAGATTTTGGTTTTGTGTCCTGTGTGAAATGTAAGAAGATTCAGGGTTCAGGTATCAGACCCCTCTCTGTGGAACCAGCTGTCAGTCTGACTTCAGGAAGCAGACCCCTCTATACCTTCAGATCATCTTCAAACTCTCCTTCCTGATAAATCTTCCTGACCATTGCAGCTACGTCACCTAATCACATGGGACCGCCATGACGGACATTAGAAGTGAAAGATGGGAGTATTGAACAGAAGGAAAAAGTCATGGTGAAGTCAGCGTTCCACTGTGCAAAAGGTCTGCAGGAATGTGACCTTTTGCACTTGCTCTGTCATGTGCAAAAGGTCAGTAATCAGGTCTGGTTGGTGACCCTGATCCATCTCTATAGGCCGAGGCTGCTGAGGGAGCTTCCCATGATGCACTGGGCTCCTCTTTGCTCTCTTGACCCTCCATGTAGAAATATCTGACATTGTTTTTGTCATTCATTTGTGTTTCTCTTCTTCTCCCTCAGCAGGTTTCCCTGTCTCACAGTCCTGTTGCTGAGGTTTTTCCACCTCGTTCTGATTCTGATGGAAGTTTTTTTTTTACTAGTTCTGTTTCTGATGGAGGTTACTTTACCAAGATTAAAAAGTTATTATAAACTGAACTAATGTGGATCAAAGGATGGATTTATTTGACCGGATCATAATAGTTTGGCTGTCTGTTAAAGTATCTTCAATATTAAAGCTCCCCAGATAAAGTTCATAATGAGAGAAGACATTTAAAAGTAAAACCAGAGTAAGGCGAGGACTCTGAGTCAGAAGCAGGTGAGATGTTCTTCAGTGATCCAATGAAGTTTTTCCAACCAAACATTTCTAATCACAGCAGTATCAGGATTCTGAAACTCCAGAACACCTGCCATGTGGGAGACAGTTGGTGTTCCAACAAGCCTGGAAATCAGTGGGATGTGTGCTACAGACCCATCCAGGTCACCGTCCGCTGGAGCGTCTCCCATCCTGAAGAACCATTCTTTCCCACCTGATCGCCGAAGGGATAGGGGGGAATGGGGATGGTTCGGAATATAATAGAAGGAGAACAAGCTGGCGCCGGCGCCCAGGTGGTTTTAAACAGGTTAAAAACAGGTTTTACCTCTAAAAGATATAATCACACCTATTAATGATTAATGAGACTGTGGTTGGGAAGCTGCTGTATTTTTCTATTTGCTCTCATTCTACAATAATATATTTGATGAGCCCGTTGAGTTATTTATTTGATTTATTGGCTTTGCTATTATTAGAATGATCCAGACTAATCTCCAGCTGATGTTTTTACACCTGCATGGTTTATTTTAAATGATATAATAATATATTTCAGTGTTCAGTCTTACTGTACGTTTGTTCTGGCATAGCTGCATAAATCCGAGCTGATATTTTTTCTTTAGTGTGAACTCTTCCTGTAGATTCTTTTTATTTTACAGTTAGATTATCATTATAAACCTAAATAGCCAACAGTAGCCATTACTCTGAGATCTATAGGCTGAAACTTCTGCTGCATCTTTGATAGTTTCACTAACAGAAAGGAGAAGCTCAGTTTCATCAGATCCAAAAATCATCCAAGAGTTTTCCAGAGTTCCCAGTGAGCTTGTTTTTACCCAGTACTGGTGGAAAAGATGGAGTCTGGCTCTGCTTTCTGGAGAGGGAAGTCTAGATCACACATTTCTATGTTTACAGAAGATAGAAAACCTTTCTTCCACAGAAGGAAGTTTGGTGTTTCTACTTTAGTTGGCCTAGAACTGGTTTGAAGTGGTTTGAACAAGATCTAATTGCATCAGAGATATGTTCCTACAGAGTCAACAGGAAAACATTACCTCAAGAAGAAGAGGATAAAAAGGAAGAACAGGAGAGTAGAAAATGATGAAGAAGGAGCAGAGGAAGAAGAAGAGAAGAAAAGGAAGAGGTAACTAGAAAAATAAGGAGAAAAGAGAAAAAAGTTAGACAAGGGAGAAGAAGAAGAAGAAGAAACAGCAGGAAAAGGAGGAGGAAAAATTCCCACACAAATAAAGTGAAACTTGAACTCTTCTATTAATATATTTAATTATTTTAGATTCTGGTTTCAAACAGAAAGATATTTTATTGTCTTTTTTCTTTTAAAACTGATTTGTGAATACATTTAAGTTTCTCAGCTTGTCAAACAGCTGATAACCAACTTCCTCATCCTGTTTCATAAGGAGCATGAAATGTCACATAATCCATGTTGCTGAAATATTCTCCATCATAAATCTGTTTTCCACCACATCAGCCGTTTGTCGTTATTCTGAAATTACAACTGAAGGGAAGCAGTCGAGCCAGCACGCTGCACACTTTCATCTATAAAACTTCTTCATGCTCAATTAATAAACGTATTGGTCTGCAATTACAATGGGAAATAATAAACTGTATCATGAAGCAGTTCTGCATCATTTGATGATGATGATGATCAAGGTTGCTCCTGTAAATTGGACATTTTTGACTTGAATCTGAACTAAAAATGGTTTTCCGCATCAGTTTTAGGCTTCAGCCAATCAAATTACAGGGAAATAAAACCAGAACGAATCATTGGCTGAGGGATCACAGCATGTGATTAATGACATCACTGGTCTTCCGCCAATAACAGCGCTGGCTCCGCCTCCGGCTCAAAGAAGCGTCATGGTGCTCATTAATATTCAGAAGGGCCACAGAGTTCTGCTCTCTGATTGGCTCAGAGGGAAAATAAACTCTTTTCAGATTTCATCCAGTAGAAACCAATCAAAGGTGGAAATAATGAATAATAACGAAACAAAAGCCAAGAAATACATTTTATTATCAGTCTCACAAACAGCAGAGAGCAAATGTCAGTGTAACAACATCCAAATATGTAGAAAATAAAGCTTTGTTTTTTTTTGGTTTGTTTTTACCTAATAAAATATTTACTATGCAGTAACAGCTCTAATTCTCATTGCAAAATAGACATGACACTTCTGTAATGGCAGCAACAAAATCTTCATTTCCATTTATCCACAGTCATTTCTTCTCCTTCATCTCCCCCCGCACGTCCTCCAACCTAAAAACATCCTCACATCCAAACAAGCTTCATGGATCATGTGACTGACGACAGAAAAACAATCCAAATATGTTTTATTCTTCTTTAAACTAAGCAGAAGGCCTGAGCGGGTCATGCGACACGGTTCTGATGGTCACATGATCTGAAACTGACCAATCAGCTCACAGGATCCAAACTTGTAGAAATGTTGGAAAGGATTTAGTTATTGTAGTTTGGGTGAGGCAGGACAGACGGACCTTCGAGAAACTAAAATCATCTCCTCGTCCCTTTGACTCAGTTTGGCCTGGTTCGGCCCGGTTTGACATCTCTACATGTGCACTGGCTTTTAATCACTCCCAAATAAATTAAACACATTCATTCATTCAACACACCCAAACTGAACAATGCCTCAGAGAAAATCCCTAAATCTGTCTGGTTGGTTGCTTTCTGAGGCAGAAGATGGTCATGTGACCACATTCCCTTCCAGAGACATGAAACCACTTTTCCACGTCTTCAATCAGAGCTCATTTCAAGATGGACCATTTGATCTGTTCCTTAGCCGACTGCAGAACCTGAAAACCAGAGAAGAAGAAACAAAGATGTGACGGTTGCTCGTTAACTGTAATGTAATTAATAGCTATATTCAGCCAGTTATGGATGTATGGAAACCAGAGCAGATATCGTCAGTGTTGCATCTTCACACAGCCCTGAACTCCTCTCCAGCCGTCCATCAGCTCAGTTTTCACATATAAAACCAGCCTGAACCCTTTCAGAACTAAATAAAAAAGAGCTATAATTTTCACAAACAATATTTTACTTCTACAGACGTGCACAGCGATGCTTTTTAAAAAAATTTCCTGATCACGTTCAGTCTTTTCTGCCCACGGCCATCAGCTTTTTAACCCATGTAGCACAGTGAGGGAGTAGCCTATAGCCTTCGTATACACCCATGTACCTGCACTTGTTCTCACATTATATCATGGATCACATGATTCTGTTTTTACTGTACCTGTTTTTAATCTCATTCTTAGTTATCATGTTTGTATTTAATCTATCAGTGATGTTTTTCCTTTTTACTTAGTAACTGGAATGAGATGTACAATGGAATGAAAATACCAGCCTCGTTTATCTGATCTACTCTACAAAAATATGTGCACAATGTTCTGTTATATAAAACATACAGCTGTATAGTCATTTCCTTATTGCTGAGCAAAAAATTGTAAATTTCTACATATTCATTCTTCAGTGAGAGACAACTATTGGCTGACTCACTAATATCTAATGAAATGTCTAATTTACAAATGTACCATCGCAACTCATGAATATTCCAGAAAACAGCTTTTAAACAGGCGTCTACTGTATTTGACACAATAGATGCACGGGTTAGAAACTGTCCAGGTAATACATAGAAAGGTGAATTTTATGCTTTAGGCTCTTCAAACCTATTTTGCTTCAAATTGTTCTGACTTTTAAAATATTGTTTTCAATATAAAATTCTTTGCTTTTATTAGTCTGTTTATTTTCTAATTAATCTTCATTCATTGTTATCTGATATTTTATTTTATTCCAGTATTTCTGTTTTTTTTTTTACATATTTTTCTCTGTATTAATTTTGTTTTTCTGATTGTTAAACTTTAAAATTCACTGTTGCAGTTCCACATTTGGACAGCAGAGGTCAGGCTGAGCCCACGGTCCTCCATGCTGGAGACCATCAGCTGAAACCAGACCAGGTTCTGCATGGGTGGAAGGTGTCCAATGTCAGAGGATAGTGGGGTGAGGAGTCCATTCTGCTTTTAAACAGAGATGACTGAAGTCTTCTGTATGACCAGTTTCCTTCTGTACGTCTACTTATCATCAGCGGGAATGCTGTCCCACATTCCAACAGCAGGTGGCGCAGGACATTCATTCAACATTAAACTCTGTTCCGTTCTGTGTCAAAGCCTGAAATACCAGCAGCTGTGATATCTGGTGGAGGCAACTGAAACTGTTCAAACAGCATCATTAAAGGAGGGGGGAGCACCAACATTCAGCGGGGGTCCTGCGTAATGTAAACATGCCTGCTTTCTGTGCCTTGGAGGGGATTTTAAGGTTTAAGGTTGAGCACATACACCACTGTACTCCTGAGACTGGAACAGGAGACACAGCTGACTGTCCATTCAGAGAAACTACATTTGTACCTTTTACCTGAAAAATGACATCTGTCTTAACCCACGTGGGTCGCTGTCACATATCAGCCTGTCGAGTCATTATGGGTCAAAAAAGTTCTCTCTGTAAAAACATCAATATCCTTTTCTGTTTTTGCACCAAATGCTCAAATGGCAGAAATGACAGATTAATAGATGCCAATCTAATTCCATAATGTCACCATCTATAACAAAAAAACAACATAGAAAATTAGTTATTTTCCATAAAATTGGGGAGCTGTTTTTTTTTTTTTTTTAACTTAGTATTAAATGTACGTAAAAATGTCCTGCCACTAAAGCACGTATTCTTGGTGGGAAGGGGTGGGCGTTCTGATTGAAAGTGTGTATTGTGGGCATGAAGGAGTGTGGACAGTGCGTGCTGCAGCAGAACAGATCAGTAGAACCATGTTAGTAGAAACTTACATTAGAGGTGAGAGCCAGTTTCTCTGTTAGCTGCTGTCGGAGTAAAAAGCAGAAACACAATCAGAAACTTAGTAAGAGCACATTCACGGAAGATAAATCTGTTAGAAGCAACACGTGTGTTAGACATGAGCAGGAAGATGGACTTATTCAGCCTTTTAATGCTGTTAATCTGTTGGCAAGACAAGTTACAGTGGTCCAAAAGCTGTCAATCATTGTGTCAGGAACATCGGCCTTGATGTCAAGTGTGTGAATGAGCGGGTGAGTGTTTACACACAGAAACTTTCTGTACCTGAATTATTCCACAACAAGTCTATTGAAACTTCATCCCATTACGTCCAGTCCACATAATATAAAAACCACACAAACACCCAAATGTGAGCTCCAGTCGGAGCAGATCATCAGGTTTTCATGCCCACTACCTCAAGTTGCATTTTCTCATTTTATACAGTATCTCACATGTGGAAATTATTGGTAAATACTGCTGTTGCATCACAACCGCATGTGTCAACAGTTTCACCTTCGGACCAGATCATGGCTTAGACTGGAAACAGTTTCCTGCAGCCAAATGACAGATCATCAGTTCTGTAATCCAATATAAAAAACTCAATCAGCTCATCAGAAGCAGAGAAATGAACTCCTGCCTGATCTGAGTCAGTTAGCAGGTGTTTGCAAAGAATTTATCACAATTTGATTTAATCTCATTCAATCTGATTAAGATTCACATTTTGAGTAACTGAGTCCTGGTCTCTGCATATCCTCCATGATGTCAGCGAAACGTTAGCAGAAGAACCTCTAAGTCCCGAGATGGAGCTGTCACAAATCAGACTTGTTCCACTAAATCTCCAACATGCATCTACAGCTGTGTGAAAAAGTTTTTGCCCCCTTCCTACTTTCTTACTTTTTTGCATGTTTGTCACACTTAAAGACACACAACGTAACTTTTAGACCTTAAAAATCTGTGTTTCTGGGGCGGTGATTAGCTCAGTTGGTTGAGCAGCCGCCCCATGAACAGAGGCTACAGTTCCTCAGCGCAGTCAGCCCCGGTTCGATTCCCGGTCGAGGACCCTTTGCTGCATGTCACTCCCCACTCTCTCTGCCCCTTTCCTGTCACTGTACACTGTTGTATAAAGGCCACTAGTGCCCAAAAAAAAAACAAATCTGTGTTTCTGACTCGTTTTGATGTCACACCAACATTCATTATGCGCATTTTCGAGCCGTCAGTGCCCAGAGGCGTCCCGGGGCTCAGAAACAGCACTATGTAAGATTCCCATCCGGGACGCGACCGTGACGTTGCAGCCAACTATTGGTTGCAGCACCGCGTCACTCACTAGCAACCGGATGTAAACCAGGGATCAACATCGCGGGTGTTTTGAATGCGCATCATGTCGAATTCGGTAAAGAAACGCAAGGAAACATCACCGGAGGAAGAGAGGAAAAGAAACAGAGGAAGGGACAAAACAAGAGTCAAGATAAGACTGTCTTTTACTGGCTGGAGTGAGCTTACAGTACAGGTACGAACAAGATGGATGCTAGTTTAGCCGCCGATAGGGGGCACGTCACTGAGAAAACTGCTAAAAGTTCCGTTGTGTGTCTTTAAATGTTTCAGATTATCAAACAAATTTTAATGCGAGACAAAGATAACACAAGTAAACAGAAAATGCAAATCTTTTTGAATGAAGATTTTTATTGGGGGGGTGGGGATCCAAACCTCCATGGTCCTGTGTGAAAAAGTGATTGCCCCCCTGTGTGATAAACTGGTTTCTTTCGAAACCACAGAAAGCAGAGTTCAATTCCTCTAGCCACACCAAGGTTGGATTACTGCCACACCTGTTCTCGATCAAGAAATCACTTAAATAGGACCTGCCTGACGAATTTAAGTAGACCAAAAGATCCTCCAAAGCAAGACATCATGCTGCGATCCAAAGAAATTCAGGAACAACTGAGAAACAAAGTAATTGAGATCTGTCAGTCTGGAAAAGGTTCCAAAGCCATTTCTAAAGCTTTGGGACTCCAGCAAACCACAGTGAGAGTCATTATCCACAAATGGTGAAAACATGGAACAGTGCTGAACCTTCCCAGGAGTGGCCGGTCGACCAAAATTACCCCAAGAGCACAGCGACGACTCATCCAAGAGGTCACAAAAGACCCCAGAACAACATCCAAGGAACTGCAGGCCTCACTTGCCTCAATTAAGGTCAGTGTTCATGACTCCACCATCAGAAAGAGAATGGGGGGCAAAAATGGCCTGCATGGCAGAGTTCCAAGACCAAAACCACTGCTGAGCAAAAAAACATAAAGGCTCATCTCAGGATGCCAGAAAGCATCTTGATGATCCCCAAGACTTTTGGGAAAATACTCTGTGGACTGGCGAGACAAAAGTTGAACTTTTTGGAAGGTGTAGGTCCAATTACATCTGGCGTAGAATTAACACAGCATTTCAGAAAAGGAACATCATACCAAAAGTAAAATATGGTGGTTTTAGTGTGATGGTCTGGGGCTGTTTTACTGCTTCTGGCCCTGGAAGACTTGCTGTGGTAAATGGAACCATGAATTCTGCTGTCTACCAGAAAAATCCTGAAGGAGAATGTCCGGCCATCTGTTGGTGACCTCAAGCCTCAAGTGGGTTCTGCCGCAGGACAATGATCCAAAACACACCAGCAAGTCCACCTCTGAATGGCTTAAGGACAACAAAATGAAGACTTTGGAGTGGCCTCGTCAAAGTCCTGACCTGAATGCAATAGAGATGCTGTGGCATGACCTTAAAAAAGCGGTTCATGCTGGAAAATCCTCCAATGTGGCTGAATTACAACAATTCTGCAAAGATGAGTGGAACAAAATTCCTCCACAGCGCTGTAGAAGATTCATTGCCAGTTATCACAACGCTTGATTGCAGTTGTTGCTGCTAAGGGTGGAACAACCAGTTATTAGGTTTAGGGGGCAATCGCTTTTTCACACAGGGCCATTTAAGTTTCCCTCCCCTTAAAATAAAAATCTTCATTTAAAAACTGCGTTTTCTGTTTACTTGTGTTATCTTTGTCTCACATTAAAATTTGTTTGATGATCTGAAACATTTAAGTGTGACAAACATGCAAAAATGTAAGAAATTAGGAAGGGGGCAAAAACTTTTTCACACAGCTGTATCTGTACTGTGGGTACAGGTCATCTAAGACCTGTACTCACATCCAGGTCATCAAAAGACCTGAGGAAGCTTGGTTTGGTGGATCAGAGAACAGACGGAGCAGAAGCTGTAGCTCAAACACTTTCAAACAGTTTTCACTCCTTCGTTTGGCCCAGAAGCTGAAAATAAACCTGCTGCAGCTGCTTATCAGAGCTAAACTGTGGAGGGAAGTTCTGATTTAATGGGACTGTCAGCCCATCATCAGTGCAGACTGATGATTCATTTCACAATTATGCACAGCATCAAAACTACTTACTTATATTAATTATCTATTCAATTAATCCTAAAGATCATCATCCTAACATTCCATGTGGGATCATGTGTGAAGATGTGATTAGATCTGCTTTTGTTTCTTTGCTTTCCTTCCATGTTTTCATGGGAAAGTTTGGCAGAGGAAGAGTTATTCCCTCCGAACTAACGGATACAATCATCCTGCTGGGAAAGAAAATGATCACCAGAAGGACATAAAGACTGGAATCCATCCAACATGTTTCACCTCCTGCAGGTGATCAACAGATCGTGCAGCGATCCTTCCATATTGTTCCTGACAGTCACCATTCTGAGAGTGTTTGCAGAATAACCTCCTCCATGCTTCCTGGACGTCCTTCCAGATGTTACAGTAGAAATATATAAAACTTTAACACCTATATGGATGTTCATGTGGTGATGGGAAATTAATTAACGCAGAATAATCTGATTATTTCTGATAGTAATCGTACCAGGAACATCTGGAATCCTGACATCATTAACCGGCCTGCTGCAGGTCATTCAGACATGGCATGTTTAGTGGAAGGCTGCAGGTGTTAAAGGGGGAAATCTTCCTATGTTCAGGCTGAAACAAGCCTCACGTCTGCTCACTTTAACTGGAAACCATTAAAGACACACAACGTAACTTTTAGACCTTAAAAATATGCGTTTCTGACTCGTTTTGATGGAACACCAAAATTCATTATGCGCATTTTCGAGCCGTCACTGCCCAGAGGCGTCCCGGGGCTCAGAAACAGCAGTATGTAAGATTCCCATCCGGGATGCGACTGTGGCGTTGCAGCCGACTATTGTCAAGCTTGTGTCAACATCGCAGGTGTTTTGAATGTGCATCCTGTCAGAATCGGTCAAGAAACGCAAGGAAACATTAAGGGAGGAAGAGAGGAAAAGAAAGAGAGGAAGGGACAGAACAAGAGTCAAAATAAGTGTTTTTACTGGCTGCCCCAGTGTTTTACAATTACTTCCATGTAGTGGTGCGCTAAATATATGCAAACATTGTACGCCAGCGTTTAAATGCGTTATCACCACTACTGAAGCTGTGAAGATTCAGAAATGTGAAAATGTCAGCATTTTGCACAAATACAAGTGTCCTGTCAGGGAATGAGCTACAGAACGACACATAATTCTGCGTCCTTATTGATGCTAATGAGTTAAATCACTGCAAGAAACTGGTATTTTGGTCTATTCTGTCTGGCAAGAGGACATCAACCCCCCTCCTCCTTCCCCGACAACCTGCAGGGATTCACAGCTAAAACTGGTGCGGCTTATAAGTTTGTCCTCTTTTGGCTACCACATTTGAAGATATGGCAGCCTTCAGCTTATAAACAACTCATTCTAAGCTACGAGAACGCTTTCATTGGGATGTGATTGCCATTAGACTTAGGTAAAATACTGTATGTTTTTATGTAAGCAATACTTGATTTTTAAAAAGATCAATTATTTACACACTGGACCTTTCAAGCTAGGGTTGGCAATGTTGGAAAAACCGTTTGAGCAAGCGACAGTTTAAAAAAAACACACCACCCGAAACCACGCCTTCAGAGTGCAGGGACGTGTGCGCCGATGTTTTACAGCAGGTTAACGGTAACAGCTGAGTGGATAGCTTGTTAGCTTGATAGTAAACAGCTGACAAACCATGTTTTTAAAAGCTTTAATCCACTCACCTCCAACTCCTTCTGCAGTGTAAAAAGTCCACACTGCAAATGTCAATGCCTTCGAGACTTAATCCTTATGTGTTGTTCTGTTTTGGGTTTTTGGCACAGTGGCAGTTAGCAGTCCGTCAGCTATATTTGTTTACACTGAGCAGTGCACAGGGGGGACACGTGGGGGACGGAGAGAGGGGAGGGACAGAGACGAGACATAAAGGCATCGATTCATTCTGTCTAGGGACGTTTGATATTGGCTTTTTTACCGATATCCGATATACTGATATTGTCCAACTCTTAAATTCCAATGTCCAATATAAACCGATACCGATATATGCAGGCGACTGTGAGGTTGTATCTCTCATATTTTGAGAGATACAACTATATTCTGCTCTGAGAGCAAAGATCCCAAAATAGCCTTATCTCAGCCAGAGGAGTTCATTTTGAACATCTGGCTGCCAGATATCAGATACTAGCAGGTATTAGCCAACATGTGGCTGATTATAATGTTTATGACAACTTGGTAACTTAACCAACAACTTAAAACCAGACATATTATAAGCAGCTTCAAAGCAAGTCAGTCTGTAGCAGCAGCAGCTGCACCGTAGTCACATGACTCTGAAAGGAATGCTGGGATATGAAGTTCTTCCACAATAAGAGTTTTCTACGTGCTGGAGCGGTGCTGATGGAACAAAATCTCACGAGATCTCGTTAGTAAAAATAGTAATCTGAAAAAAACGTTCCCAATATATTCCGATGTCACATTTTAATGCCAATATCGTCCGATAATATCGGTAGGCTGATAATATCCGACATCCCTAATTATAACATGCAACAGACCTTTTTAAAGGAGTGATGACATAGCAGTAAAAACTAGTTCATGTTGTTGGCATTGCTGCATATGTGAAATCTCCAAAGAAAAAAACTGCATTTTTTACAGCGGGGTATTGTTTTGAAACGCCAGACCTCACTTCCTCAGTAAAACAGGTGGGTCTGGTAATGATATGGAGCTTTACCCAGAGACCAAGTTGACTTCATTTTGATTGGCTACACCTTATTTGGCTATAACCTTATTTAGAGAATGTAGGTCAAGCTGCCCTGCGGTCGGAGTTTGCTAAAGGCTAACTGCTAGCAACATGGGCACTTCAGACAGTGTGAGCTACGTTTATCAGACAAGACAGCATTTAGAAAATAAAAAAAACTTACAGGTAATAACAAGGTTGTGGTCGCCTCCCTCAGTGTTACTGCAGAAGTTTTCTTTTAAATCCATTTGTTTGTTAACCCAGACCTGACTGTTAAGCAGTCACTCTCCCTCTTGCAGTTGAATCAGACGGGGGGGGGGGGGGGGGGGGGGAAGCGGATGGTGCATAGACCGTTAGGAGAGAGGAGGGGGAGGCTGTTTACTTGATCGTGTGCACTTATTGGAGCAATTGAATTACGTAGAATGATAGAACTACGTAGAATGATAGAACTACGTAGAATGATAGCCTGCTGTCTGATTCAACTGTTTCTGAGCAGAGAGACAAAGCTGACAGACCATAAACAGGAACTTTGATTCTCACTCTGGACATTCACATGGCCTCATCAGTGCACAATAGATCATATTATACACCCAAAACCCCAGAAAAGTGAAATTTGATGTCATGGCACCTTTAAAAAGGCTGAAAACTGTAAAATGGGTTTCACATTTTTATGTTTTTAATCGTGCATGTGTGTGTGTGTGTACGTGCGTGTTTACCTGGGTCACGCTTTGTTCTGTCAGTGGGTTTTCATCCGCCTGTGAGAAAAAATGACATAATCATGTCTTGAAGCGAGAAACCTTAAAGTTAAACATAAACCACAGCAGGCGTCGTTAGATGTGTTGGAACAGCATCACATGCTTTAACCCAGCAACATTAAACAGCTGGTAAACAGCTGGTCGGGGCTCCTGCTGGGGTTCAAACATGTCGGTGAGCGGCTGCAGGGTTAAAGTCCACCTCGGTTTCAGTGGAGGATCACTTCAGCGCCAGCAGAGGGTGAAACGATGGAAGGTAGAAAAAGCGGCGTGTTAGTCAGCATGCTCGCTCACCATGCATCTGTCTCACCTACTCCATCCCCACCCGTCTCCCTCTCTCGCCCTGTCTACAGCAGCTGGCTCCTGTCTGTCTGAGCTTCTAGGTTACCGGTGATGTAATCAAACAGGACAAAGCCATAGGCTGGCTCTGACATGAGCTGACGGCAACCAAGAGAAGAGACAGAGGTGATGCGGGAGAGAGGAGGCAGGAAGTCAATCTGAGCGGAGCTGCAGGAGAATCTGACGTTTTCCGTCATTTAAAAGTTTCATTGATCTGGAAGGAGAATGATCGTTGATCGGCTTACCCTGTAGTTGACCTTCTGAAGCACCTGCTGGGGGTCACTCTCCAGAATCACCCTGGCAACGGGATAAAGCACCCAATCAGGGATGACCTCTGCACAAGCAGGACTGGGATAATTACTGGGATTGTTTTATGGCGTTTTATGGTTTAAAAAAAAAACATGCTTTCCAGAATAGTTTTATTGATTTTATAAAGATTTCACAGAAAAACAAACACACGAACAGAAACATAATCACAAAGTAGGAAAAATGAAATTAAATAAATTTAAATGAAACGAAATTTAAATAAATACTTTATTATTCCTTGAAGGAAACTACAATGTTGTAGTAGTTTCATTTTCTTCTAAAGTACAACAAAAAACAACAATAATAACATAAGTAAGCACAAAAATATGAAAAAATACAAATAAAACGTAAAAAAGGGGATTGACTGAATGAAATTATGGGACCGTTTAAAAACCTGCACGTCTCAGTAAAGCCGTGCACCAGATTAAACCTCCTCTTTCATGTAATCTGGGAAGGTTTCCAGGTTTTAAAGAATGTCTTTGAATGAATCATCAGACAGTCCAGCGGTACCAGGTCTAGTCCAGCTGTACCAGGTCTAGTCAGCTGTACAGGACTAGTCCAGCTGTACAGGACTAGTCCAGCTGTCCAGGACTAGTCCAGCTGTACCAGGTCTAGTCAGCTGTCCAGGTCTAGTAGCTGCATAGGTCTAGTCCAGTGTTAGGTCTAGTCAGCTGTATCAGGTCTAGTCCAGCAATACCGGGTCTAGTCCAGCAATACCGGGTCTAGTCCAGCTGTATCAGGTCTAGTCCAGCTGTACCAGGTCTAGTCCAGCTGTACCAGGTCTAGTCCAGCTGTACCAGGTCTAGTCCAGCTGTACCAGGTCTAGTCCAGCTGTACCAGGTCTAGTCCAGCTGTATCAGGTCTAGTCCAGCTGTACCAGGTCTAGTCCAGCTGTACCAGGTCTAGTCCAGCTGTACCAGGTCTAGTCCAGCGTTCCAGGTCTAGTCCAGCGTTCCAGGTCTAGTCCAGCTGTACCAGGTCTAGTCCAGCTGTACCAGGTCTAGTCCAGCTGTACCAGGTCTAGTCCAGCTGTATCAGGTCTAGTCCAGCAGTACCAGGTCTAGTCCAGCTGTATCAGGTCTAGTCCATCGAAACCAGGTCTAGTCCAGCTGTATCAGGTCTAGTCCAGCTGCATCAGGTCTAGTCCAGCTGTATCAGGTCTAGTCCAGCTGTACCAGGTCTAGTCCAGCTGTATCAGGTCTAGTCCAGCTGTATCAGGTCTAGTCCAGCTGTACAGGTCTAGTCCAGCGTTCCGGTCTAGTCCAGCGTTACAGGTCTAGTCCATTCAGGTTAGTCCAGCTGTATCAGGTCTAGTCCAGAGTACCAGGTCTAGTCCAGCTGTATCAGGTCTAGTCCAGCTGTATCAGGTCTAGTCCAGCGGTACCAGGTCTAGTCCAGCTGTACCAGGTCTAGTCCAGCTGTATCAGGTCTAGTCCAGCTGTACCAGGTCTAGTCCAGCTGTACCAGGTCTAGTCCAGCGTTACCAGGTCTAGTCCAGCGTTACCAGGTCTAGTCCAGCTGTATCAGGTCTAGTCCAGCGTTACCAGGTCTAGTCCAGCGTTACCAGGTCTAGTCCAGCGGTCCAGGTCTAGTCCAGCTGTATCAGGTCTAGTCAGCGTACCAGGTCTAGTCCAGCTGTACCAGGTCTAGTACCAGGTCTAGTCAGCTGTACCAGGTCTAGTCCAGCAGTCCAGGTCTAGTCCAGCTGTATAGGTCTAGTCCAGCGTACCAGGTCTAGTCCAGCGTACCAGGTCTAGTCCAGCGATACCAGGTCTAGTCCAGCTGTACCAGGTCTAGTCCAGCTGTACCAGGTCTAGTCCAGCTGTACCAGGTCTAGTCCAGCTGTACCAGGTCTAGTCCAGCTGTATCAGGTCTAGTCCAGCTGTACCAGGTCTAGTCCAGCTGTATCAGGTCTAGTCCAGCTGTATCAGGTCTAGTCCAGCTGTATCAGGTCTAGTCCAGCTGTATCAGGTCTAGTCCAGCAGTATCAGGTCTAGTCCAGCAGTATCAGGTCTAGTCCAGCAGTATCAGGTCTAGTCCAGCGAAACCAGGTCTAGTCCAGCGAAACCAGGTCTAGTCCAGCGAAACCAGGTCTAGTCCAGCTGTATCAGGTCTAGTCCAGCTGCTCCAGCCACCAGCCAGTTGGTGGCCGTCTTCTTGTTGGTCCTCTACAGGAAAACGTTGTTCCTTGCTGCAAAGGTCAAAGGTCAGCAGAGTGCCTCCATTAAAACCTGAGGGTCCTTTTCCAGCAATCAGACCAATATTTCTGCAACTTCAAGTAAATCTACTTAACTAGCAGGTTAATCTGCAGCAACCATCCAGTGATCTTACCCTCCATCAATAATCTCATCAAACACCAGGAAGACCCCGTCCATGTTGTCCAGTAAACATCTCCGCTCCACGTTTTTCCTGCAGCACAAACGCCTGCGTTAGTCCATCATTCTGAAAACTTAAACATCGAGATGCACACCGGCTGCAGGAGAGGAGCATCAATGGTGGCGTAGGACCGGTGGCGGCTTGCCGGAGGTTATATTGACCCTGAAGCAGCTGATCTGATCAATGATCAGTCTGCTGTGTCTGATATGGGATCATATCGTTTCAGAGTTCCTGACATCACAAACCTGCCATGAAATGGACCCGACTGTAGACATTCTGTAGGTTTGCTGCATCTCCGTATTCTCAAACTGAATGTTTGCTGTAAATGTAAAAGCTGCAGATTGAAAGTCAGATTTAAAGGATCAAAGTCTGGAACGTCTCACCATGAGTTGACACATTTGCATTCAGCACTGTCCCACTCAGATTACCTCATAACACAAACTCTGCATGTCCCAGGCTGGATTTCATCTTCACCAGTTCCCATGGCAACTACATCAACCACTGCTTGGCAGTGATGCTGCAGTGAGCAGACACAGCCCTGAATGAACCATCACCTTCATGAATCAGCTGTTTGTCACCGGACTGGTTTCCTAGTTTTACATGTGGTTTATTTCAGACTCAGGACCAATCCTGCCAGAACGGCGGGTCTCTGGTAGAACTGAGGTCTGGATGACATCATCTGGCCTCGTTCTGTCTTTGCTGTTGCCACATTTATATATAACTCATCGAACTTCTTTAATAAAGGCTCCAGGACGTACCTGAGGATGTGACTGAGAGACTCAAACAGACAGTTGAGAACGGCCATCAGCATCAGCTAGCAAGAAAACACAGACAGAAATCAATGAAAGCAGCAAAAACCACGTCTGGAACACAGACACAACGTGGCTGAATCATCAGAGATCACATTTCTCCAGTTTCTCTTCTCTTCATTTTCTTTTCCAGCTTCTATTCATCTCTCTTCTTCCTGGTTCTGGTCCTGACTGGAGGTTTTTCTCTCCATTGTCTCCTGGTACAGCTCAGGATGGAGGACTGAATCATAAATCGGTGGTTTCCTTTGTGAGGTCGTTATTTTATGGTTTACATGAAACAGTTATCATAAACTGGACTGATGTGGATCCCACCATGACCTCGTTTCAACTGGATTGGATTGTCTGGAAAAGTGTCTTCAGGATGACTTTCTTGTGAATTTGTTCTGTATAATTTAAGCTGAAATATACTGAACTGAAATTTGACTAAATTCTACAAAATTCCTGAAATATTTATATTCCCATGTGGTTCCACCTCAACGAAAACTACATCTAAAAGCAGGTGTAGGGATGCTCCATCCTTCATACCACTGATGGTCTGACATCCACATGAAGCATATGAACCAGTGTGTGTTTCATTAGTGATTCAGGTGTTTTGTTCCACAGCCCCACAGAAGTTTTACTTTTCATATTTTCTGCATTTGATGAAAACGTCCATCTCAGTGACGGAACATATAAGCTGAAAACGAACCAAAGCCCAGAATAAGAGGATGTCTCATGAGTTTAATGCAGCTGTTAGGTTCATGTCTTTATTCCCAGATCCACTGATTTACCCAACGATGCATTTTCTTTTTAATTTAATTCACAAATAAGATCAATAACTCATCAAGTCATGCAGTATGTAAATATATAAACAAACATACTGAACTAACATTTTAATCAAAGTTACCTCCTAATGAATTTATTCAGTTTCCCTCACCAGTAAAATATTTGTTCTTTTCACACAATCAACATCTGAACCAGTTGAGCTTTGAATTTTCATCCCCATCACATCACATGCCGTCAACCTCAGATAAACTTTTTTTTTTTTTTACACTTTTTTGATGGATTTCCTGTAAAAAAAAAAAAAAAAAAGAGAGAAAATCTGAATGAATCTCACTTCATTTTCTTGAGCACTTCCCACCACGTAGAAGAAGAGATCTATGCTGCTCTTGTAGACGATGGTCATCCCCTCCAGGAAGGCGATCTCATCTAAACACATGCAGAGAAAAACATGATTCATTCACTTCCTTCTGACCAAAAAAGTCCATGTTGGTCTGGTCTTTCTACGCTGGTCAGGTCCATCCCACGTTGGTCTGGTCCGGTCCGTCCACGTTGTTCTGGTCTTTCTACCCTGGTCTGGTCCGTCCCACGTTAGTCTGGTCCATCCCACATCGGTCTGGTCCATCCCCATCGGTCTGGTCGGTCCGTCCTGGTCTGGTCCGTCCCACGTTGTTCTGGTCTTTCTACCCTGGTCTGGTCCGTCCCACGTTAGTCTGGTCCATCCCACATTGGTCTGGTCCATCCCACGTTGGTCTGGTCCGGTCCGTCCACGTTGTTCTGGTCCGTCCACGTTGTTCTGGTCTTTCTACCCTGGTCTGGTCCGTCCCACGTTAGTCTGGTCCATCCCACGTTGGTCTGGTCCGGTCCGTCCACGTTGTTCTGGTCTTTCTACCCTGGTCTGGTCTGTCCCATGTTAGTCTGGTCCATCCCACATTGGTCTGGTCCATCCCACGTTGGTCTGGTCCGTCCCACATTGGTCTGGTCCGGTCTGTCCACGTTGGTCTGGTCTGTCCACGTTGTTCTGGTCTTTCTACCCTGGTCTGGTCCGTCCCACGTTGGTCTGGTCTATCTATGTTGGTCTAGTCCGTCCATGTTGGTCTGGTCCATCCCCCTTTGTCCCCCGTTGGTCTGGTCAGTCCCACGTTGGTCTGGTCCATTCCCCTTGGTCTCCCGTTGGTCTGGTCTATCTACGTTGGTCTGGTCCGTCCATGTTGGTCTGGTCCTTCCCACATTGGTCTAGTCCATCCCCCTTTGTCCCACGTTGGTCTGGTCCATCCCCCTTTGTGCCCAGTTGGTCTGGTCCATCTATGTTGGTCTGGTCTGTCCCACGTTGGTCTGGTCGATCCCCCTTTGTCCCTCATTGGTCTGGTCAGTCCCATGTTGGTCTGGTCCATCCACATTGCTCTGGTCCATCTATGTTGGTCTTCTCCATCCCCCTTTGTTCCTCATTGGTCTGGTCTGTCCCACATTGATCTAGTCCATCCCCCTTTGTCCCACATTGGTCTGGTCAGTCCCTGCTGGTCTGATCTGGCTTTTCCGCTGGATCATCAAACCAGACTGGTTCAGTCTCTCTCTAACTGGGCTGTTCTGAACATTAACATCTAACATGCTGACTGAGTCTGAGCTGGAGATCTGGGGCTTTCACTGGTCTGGACCTGCCTCTCTCTCTCTGAGGAACGATGGACTACAGTTAATCTGGAAATGACTCGATGACCCAGATGATGGACAGCTAGTGGTGTCTCTGACATCATTGCTGATGTCTTTCCTCCTTGGCATCATGTTAACATACTTGAATGTTTAATAAAGGAGTTCACACCGATGAAGATCCATTTATATAAGTATAGATCAGCTGCTCCTTCCAAAAAGGATGGATTCACAATTCTGGTAGAAGGAATTAAAAATACCTCTGAATTCCAGGGATGACTTGCAATGAGATTCTTTTTAATAAAACATCTTTAAACAAAAACAATATTCCAAAAATTTTTATTTAAAAAAATTAACCGAACATTGTACATTTTGAAATAAGTTCTGATAAAAGATCTGACGATTCTTTTATTTCCTGATGTGTAAAACCTGAAGAGGAGGAAGAGGAGGATATGTAAGTTTTAAAGAACAAGGAAGGAGGAAGATGAGAGGAGATGAAGGGAGGAGGTGAATGACTGAAAGGAAACATGATGAGGTCAGAAACTTGGGAGAAATGAAGGAGAGAAACCAGCACAGCCTGCAGATGTTATGTGGAGAAGAGGAGGAGGAGGAAGAGGAGGGAAGCTGAGAAAGGAGGGATGGAACATGAAAGGGGAGAGAAGAAGTGCAGGAATGGAGGAGGAGTTTGGAACAAAGGGAGGGGAGCTGGGTGGGCCAGATCAGTTGTCAGCCGTGTGAATCCTCCAGAGAACAGAGGGAGACCTGGATCAGGTTTCTGATCCAGGTCTGATCAGGTTTCTCTGACACCAGCTTCCAGATCCCCGTCACCTCAGAACCGGGTCTGGTTCCACACGGGAAACCGGGCTGGTGGAAAAACTGCTCCAGGCTGAGCCGACACTGGAGATGTGTGTGAACGCTCACTACAATAGGAGCGGGGAGGGGGGGGGGGGGGGGGGCACCAGAGAAAGAAAGAAGAGGAACTTACTGTCTGCTTTGTGTGTTTTGTTAAAAACTTTGGATTCAAAGTTCTTCTGCTCCTTCATGGAGGGATAAAGCTCCGGATCGTAGTACTGAAACAGAGACCAGGTTCAGGTTTCCTGTAGACCCGGACTGGTCAGAGAACCAGTCTTCCACAGAAGAGTCATTCCTCACCAGGTAAATGGTTCTGGTTACAGGAAGATCTGAAACTTACCTTCGACACGAGTCTGTTTCCATCGTTGTCCAGAATAAAAACAGCTTTCACCGTGTAGAGGGACGGTTCCTGCAACACAGAGACCACATCCCAGATGAGTTCCCCTCGCTTTTACCCAGAAAACCGCTCCTTTCCCAGCCCAGTCCTCCCAGTATCAATGCCTCAGTGTCGTCATGGAAACAGAGACAGTTTTTCTTCCTCAGCAGTGTCCGTGATCCCGCTGCGTGTTTACACACGTGTGGAGAATCCCGAGCCGGGACAAAGTTCTGTTATGCACTGACTTGCAGAGACTCACAGTCAGAGTGTATCACAGAACTTAGACCAGAAGCTCAGAGGCTCCTCAGCGGAGGAAGAGGATGATGATGATGATGGTGATCCAGATGCAGCAGCTGTTTGTGTGGAAGTCTTCATCCTGCCCAGTTTCCTCCTCATCCTCTGATCTGTGCAGGTCAACAAGCAACGCATGTTTTCCCAGTTTTGAATATCCCGAGGAGACATTTCCAGTAGGACTGGGGAAAAAAATCAATACACTAAAATATATCGCGATATTTTCATATGCAGATTTCATATTGAGATTCAAAAATGCAATATTGATCTCTTTTACCAAAGAAATCTCGCGAGATTTGAAGATAACGGTAGGAAATCTCGCGAGATTTCATTAGTAAAATAGATCGATACCACATTTTTACACATCAATATGATATCAGCCTATGAAAATATTGCGATATTTCAGTGTATCGATTTTTTTCTCAGCCCTAGTTTCCAGGAAGCGGAGGAAGGACGAGTTGCTGGTGCGGGACGAAAGGAGACTCAGACAAACAAGAAATCAGGTGAAAATTTGTTCTCCTTTACCTCAGCTGTCAAATAATCTCAAATATGTGGAGAATTTCCCACAACAGTTTGTTTTCCAGCAGATTCAGCGAGAGCTCCACCTTTATGGCAGGCTGGATGAAAACCAGCCTGAAGAAGAAAAAAATCCAGCTAGCAGACATGAAGTGTGAGGGAAACCGGAGCAACGGCTCTGCCTCCTCACTGCAGATGCAACATGAGTTTCTGCACAGCCTCACGTTCAAGTTTCTCCTCAGAAACCATCAAATCTGCATGTTTGCAAAGCAAGGAGATCTGCAGGACCGGAAACTCCCAAAACCAGGAGGAACATCTTCAAGGAAAACTTTCTGACCAGGATTCATCCTGTTTCCAAAAACAGAAGCGAGTCTGTGAAAGTTAAACTTCAGGAGAAAGAAGAGGCCTGAGAAAGATACATGTAGTTTATCTGAGCCTCAGTTAAACCTGGATCTGGTCCATGTTCCAGCTCAGGATCCGGACCTGCGACCAGACATCATCCAACAGTTACATGCTGCAGTAATCCGACTTGGTCCAGATCTGGTCTGACTGAAGTAAACGGGTAGAAACAGGCGTGTTGACATGGAAATACCCGGAATCTTCTCAGCGATTCATTTCACCTTTCATGAGTTTAACTCCGAGGTGGTTTAACGAAAGAATTTCTAAGTTTTCTTTGTACAGAATCAGCAGTCAGAGCTGGAGGTACATGAAAGCACAACTTTCCTCCCTTCCCTTGTCTGGAAGAACACAGACTTTAATTAAAGGTGCAGTCTGCAGGATTTACAGTCAACAAGTGGCAAAGTGACTGTGGCCAGCCTGGCTCCGCCCACCTCCCCGTCTCCACCTGACCACGTAGGAAACAGATGAAAGATGGTGATGCAGCAGATACACAGTCAGTGATTCATGCAACGTTTGTGTAAACTGTAAATATATTTTATTTGCAGTAGTACAAAAATGTCATATCAGATAATGAAACTGACATTTTATTATTTGATGGAAAATATTCACCAGTAGTGAATCTGCAGCAACACGTCTGTATAAAGCAGTTCCAGGATGATCTTCATCATTATGCAGCATCTCCTCTTCTTTTAACATCTGTCTGCAAACATCTGGGAAGTGAGGAAACCAGCTGCTGGAGTTTTAGAGAGGAATGTTGTCTCATTCTGGTCTGATGCAGGATTCTCGCTGCTCAACAGTCCTGGATCTTGTTTGCTGGATTTCTGCTTTCATGATGCTCCAGATGTTTTCTACTGGTGAAAGTTCTGGACTGCAGGCAGACCAGTTCAGCAGCCGGACTCGTCTCCTGTTTCCAGCCATGCTGTTGTGATGGATGCAGTATGTGGTTCAGCATCGTCTTGCTGAAATCTGCAAGGCTTCCCTGAAAGAGACGTTGTCTGGATGGGAGCAGATGTTGCTCCAAAACCTCCGTGTGCTTTCCAGCATTGATGGAGCTTCACAGATGTGGAAGCTGGAATGCAACCCCATCCCATCAGAGATGCAGCTGATAACAAGCTGGATGCTCCCTCTCCTCTTTAGTCTGCAGGACACGGCCTCCATCCATGCTTTCCAGAAACATCCTCACATTTTCATCCATCAGAACAGTTTTCCACTTTGCCTCAGAGCATTTTAAATGAGCTTTGGTCCAGAGAAGATGGATGGTGGTGTTTCTGGATCCTGTTCACATATGGCTTCTTCTTTGAATGACGGAGCTTTAAGCTGCATTTGTGGATTTCAGGGTGAACTGTGTTCACAGACCGAGATTTCTGGAAGTCTTCCTGAGTCCATGCAGTGATTTCCAGTAGAGAATCATGTCTGCTTTTAATGCAGAAGATCACCAGCATGCAGCCTTGTCCCATTCACACAGAGATTCCTCCTGATTCTCTCCACCTTCTGATGATATTCTACACTGTAGATGGAGGATCTTCAAAGTCTGAGGAACAATTTTATGAAATTGTTCCACAACTTTTAGAGCCAGTTTGTCTCAGATTGGTGAACTTCTGTCCATCTTTCCATCTTAGAGACTCTGCCTCTCTGAAATGCTCCTTTTGTCATGTTACTGACCTGTTGCCAGTTAAGCTGATACGTTGTCCAAGTCTCCTCCAGCTGTTACTTTTCCAGCCTTTTGTTGCTCCTGTTGCAACTTTTTACAGATGTGTTGCTGCCATCAGATTCACAATCAGTGAAGATTTTCCATGAATTGGTAAAATAATCTGATATGTTGTTTATGTTCTACTGGGAATAAAATATGTTGATAAGATTCGGAAATCACTGAATTTGTTTCACATACATTTGCAGAGTCGTGAGGTTTTTTTTTTTCTAATTTTTAGTGTAAACAATAGTTGCACACAGAGTTTAATCAATATTAGAAACGACATGAAGATTTCTCAGATGCAAGATATTGCACCAATCCAAATGATCCACTCTAGATTTCCTTTTATTGCCATTTTCTTCCAGAACATCTGACAGCAGCTTGGTGGAAATCTGGGAACAGCTGCTGGAATTAAAACTTTCTTCTTTTTTTCATTTTAAACTTGCATCAAATCACCGCATTAAAAAGCTCAACTCTGAAAACAGAAGACGAAGAAAAAAAAAGAAAGAGTGAGTGAGGCTGGATACATGGTGCGCGAGGCAGCCCAGCAGAGCGCGAGGGAACGGTGGACGTGGCACCTACCCTGCTGTACACGTCACTACATTTCAGCTCAACACGAGCAGACTCGGGGAGACCTCACGGTGTCTTTCCGCTCCTCACAACTTATCTGTGCACGGACCGATCCGTGGATCCCCGCGTGCGCTCGGTACCGAGCCCACTGCGCGCGGACGGAGGCCGTTTGTCGTGGAGTTAACAACCGGAGAAGTTATCACGCTGAGCGGAAGGATCTGGTTTAAACTCGGGAAAAGTCCGGCTTAAAAACACGCCGACCAGATCCAGTCCGGCCTGCGCGTGGGCATTTCAACACCGTCAGATCCTACCGCTCCACGCGACAAATAAAACCTGTTTTATAGATAATCTGGTGGCAACCCCCCCACCGGCCCACCTCCACAGCTCTCCCCGTCATCTCCACCGAAACTGCCGTAATGCAACAAATGTCCGACCGGCTAGAAATAAATAAATAAAAGCACGCGCTCCTGCCCGGCCTGAAGGACTCATCCAGACCCCCGTCGGACCCCCAGACGCCCCGTGCACTTGAAGCTCACCGGGGACGTGGACTCCATGTCTGCAGCTCCCTCCTGTGTTGACGTGGACTGCCGCGAGCTGTCACACCAAGATCACAGCTTTTTTTTTTTTTTTTCCCTAATGATAGGGCTGTCCAGGCGCGCTCCCGATCCCGCACCAGCCAACCAGAATCCAGGCCACGCGCACGTAGCCACCCAGGACGCGCTGTAGACACGCCTCTCCTCCTCTACTGGAGCCTAACATGATCGAACTGGCTCAACCAGATTCTGCATGAGCGTTAAAATTAAAGGAAACTATTTTGTTTATCTTCTTTTTTTATAATCAGAATTAATTAATTCAAGTCTTGTTTCAACTCAACTTTGCACCAATTTGAGCAGAAAAATCCGTTTTTCAGAGTTTCAGTCGGGATGTAGAGTTCACCATAGCACTGGTGGTCTTCTGGCCACTCATAAAGGACTCCTGTCTGGATTTCAGTCCTGCATCTGACACCATGATAACAACGTTTTGTAACAGAGGCTTGAACATTATTGGATTAAAGGAACTGGATCAGGCTGGATTATACTTCATATTTATCTGATAGATTCCTGTGGACACTTTTAAAAAGCAATTAAAAACTCTGATGTTTACACAGGCCTTTTAGAGCACACAATATACCCACACATGTTAATTTATTTATTGTTTTTACTCGATCCTACCTGTATTTCTATTTTCTGTGTGTATTATGTGAAGGATTTTGTGACGCTTGTCTGTGAAAAGTGCTACAGAAATAAAAGTTACTTACTTACGAAGAGACTTATGAAGAGTCTTCCTCACACACCAGAGTAGGTCATGGAGTTCCTCAGGGTTTTTTATTTGAACCAATGTTTTTCATGGTCTACCTGCTTCTAATAAATGTACATTTCTATGCATAGTCAAAAAGCCAGATGAAACCAGTTGGTCAGGATTAGTTGGTTAAGGATGTCTTAAGGGGTATCCAGCTCCGGTCCTGCAGGTTTTAGATGTCTCCCTGCTCCAACACACCTGATTCAAATTAAATGGCTCTCCTCAACAGCTTGCTGTCAACTTCTGCTCAAGCATGTTGACCCATCAATCTGATTCAGGAGAGCAGCATCAGGAAACATCCAATTCCTGCAGGATAGAAACCCTTGAGTACTGACTTTGGACGCCGCTGTCCGAAAGACACGAAGAACCGGGTGACTGAGTTTTATCCTTTTCTCAGACAGACTGAGGTTGTTGTCTTTGGACCTGAGAACCTCAGGAAGACTGTCTAGTTGTGGAATTATTCCGTCACCTCGGCTTCCAGTTCCACAGTGAGGAACCATGGAGTTATTCTGGACCAGGATCTGTGCTTTGACTCACATATGAAACATGTTTATAAGACCACCTTCTTCCACTTATAGTATTCCCAATATGAGGAACGTCATGTCTCAGAGTGAAAACCAGTTCAGGATTTGTTCCTTCCAGACTGGACGACTACAGCTCCTGACTAGCTCCTGACTGATTAGGTCTCATGCAAGACGCACTTGTAAAATATTTTTCTTCAATGGTTTGTACTACCGATTTAGGAAAAACTGACACATTCACCATGTTTTTTTGTATCTTTTATCTACTCTCAGGCAAGAACAAATTTTCCGAGTGCTCCAGACTTGATGTTGGAGTTTGCGCAGTTAGTCTGCTGTTATCCAAATCTGACTTCTTTTTGACACCATTTGCAGATCAACCCTTTCTACCTTCAGATCATTTTCAAACTTTCTTTCCTGATAAATCTTATATTCAGGTCTGGTTTGGTGACCCTGATCCATCCCTTTAGTCCTGCTGCTATAGGCCGAGGCTGCTAGGAGATGTCCCATGATGCACTGGGGCTGAGGCTGCTCGGGAATGTCCCATGATGCACAGGGCTCCTCTCTGCTGTCTCCACTCTCCATCTGACGTGTTTGTCTTTCATTTGTGTTTCTCTTCTTCTTCCTCAGCAGGCATCCCTGGCTTAGAGTTCTGCTGCTGGTTGATCCCTCTTTCATGTCCTACTAGGGATCGGCATATCGATATCCTGGAGTCGATACTTCAATACCAGAAAGACAAAATATCTGAATTGATACTTTTTTGAGTATTGCAATACCACTATACAGATACAAAACATGTATTTTGTTTCCACCTCTGAGAGTTTTAGGTAATGAAATGATGTGTAAAAGCAGCCAGATTCTAGTTTCTGTTTCACATGATGATGGTAGCCTATCAGATGTCATGATGGTGCTGCTACTGTTAGTGATGATGATGATGTTTTTATATCTTTCAGTGGTTTAATGCAGGTTATTGCACATTATGTTTTGGTAAATTTATAATAGTACCATTACATTTTATATTTGAACATTTTCACTGAATAAATGTAAAGAAATCTTAACCTGTACTTGATCATTAAAAGAAGTTTTTAATCTTATTTTTCTTTAATTTCGTCATCAATATAACTTATTGTTTTAAAAGCTTTTCTTTCTAGTACTCGGTATGGATATCAATTTAAAAAAAAAGTACCATAAACGACTGGTATAATATCAGCATGAAAAATTTGGGTAGCCCTATGTCCTAACCCCCTCCCCCCAAATTGGTCCAGAAAGATAAACCTCCTTCCTGGTTCTGGTCCTGATGGAGGCTTTCTTTCCAGGTTCTGCTGTTGCTTCGACAGCATACAGTTAAAACAAACAAACAAACAAACAAACAAACAACATAAACACATCCAAACAAATATCAGCCAAAGAAGAGTCCATCGGTCCCAGCACTTCCACAGCTGAGACTGGGAGAGTCCTAATCCCACATCAGTTGTGGCGGCAATAAATAAATTAAACAGTGTGAAAAGTCCAGACTTAGGAGGCAGCACTAACTGAACAACACAAGATCTGCTATCAACGCAACATCAAGAATGACCACATCAACCGTCAACTGCCTGGGAAAGAAGGACGGATGAGACCTATTGGGGGGATAAGCATATGTTCGGGCACTCATTTTTCACTTAGTTTTACTTTCAAGATTTACAGGATTAAAACTTTACAAGCATCAATACGAAATAATTGATGAGTTTCTGCCTGTTTTCTTTATTTTAGTTTTTATTTCCTACTTTATCTATAATCTTATTTGTCTTTCTATTGACATTATTTTTTTTTAGATTTATTTTGTTTTTTCTGTCTGTTTTTATATTTAGTTATTACGTTTTGAAATCTCAGTCGGGAGACGACGCGCACTGTTGTTTATCGGGCACACGCCCCCGTCCCTCCTCCCTCCCCGCGTTGTATTCTGGGAGATCAGCTTCATTTCTCGCTGAGAAAAGATGGCAGGCGTGCAGCCGCCTCCCCTCCGGAGTTTGGACGACTTTCTCCTGAGCTCGGCCCGGTTCGCCGCGCCGGACCTGCGGGACTTGGACCGCTGGAACAACCGCATGATCAACAACCTGCTGTACTACCAGAGCAACTACTTCCTGTCTGCGCTGGCCTTCCTGCTCATCGTGGGGTGAGTTCTCCTCCCCAGACCCGGTCTCTCCTCCCCAGACCCGGTCTGTCCCCACATCATCCATCCATCACCGCAGGCTGCGGACCGCGCGCAGTTTTCTGAGTCTTTGCGCAAACCTCTCAGTAACTGGCGCTTTGTGCAGCGGTCACAACGAGCCCCCCCATCTTCCTCCTCCTCCTCCCCCTCCTCCTTCTCCTTGTCATCATCCAGATTGGTGCTGTCTCCATCAGGATGGAGGTTTGAAGAAGTCGGATTTGAGGATCAGATGGTCTCCATTCAGTCTGGCTCTGCCGACACTTCAAATTCAGATCAATATCAGATATAAATATTGCTCAGAAAGATGGAGGAGGATGCGAAGTCATCTTGAGACATGACTGCACATCAAAGGGATTTCCTCCAGTCTGGAATTCCTACAAGTTAAATTCACTCTTCCTGCCTGTTCCCGGTGACAGCAGCAGGTTCAGTTTGACGTCTGGACTACAACTACAGAGGCAGGTCGCTGTGTAAAATGTAAATGAAACCAGAATCCCATCATATTTTATTTACAGTAGAACATAAACAACATATCAGGTGATGAAACTGAGACGTTTTCCCATTTGATGGGAAATCTTCACGTATTGTGAATCTGATGGGAGCAACACGTCTGGAAAAAGTAGTTCCAGGATGATGGACTCGTCTCCTGTTTCCAGCCATGCTGTTGTGATGGATGCAGTATGTGGTTCAGCATCGTCTTGCTGAAATCTGCAAGGCTTCCCTGAAAGAGACGTTGTCTGGATGGGAGCAGATGTTGCTCTAAAACCTCTGTGTACTTTCCAGCTTTGATGGAGCTTCACAGATGTGGAAGCTGGAATGCAACCCCATCCCATCAGAGATGCAGCTTTTCAACTGTCCACTGATAACAAGCTGGATGCTCCCTCTCCTCGTTAGTCTGCGGGACACGGCCTCCATGCTTTCCAGACTTTCGGCACACAGAGATTCCTCGTAATTTTCTGAATCTGTAGATACGGGTTCCCCAATCTGGTCCTATGGAGGGCCGCAATCCTGCAAGTTTTCAATGTGTCCCTGCTCAAACACAGCAAATTAATGAGTCGTCCTGACTCCAGGACATCATGGGTGGGCTGTGAGATCCTTTTCGTTTGAGTCAGGTGTGTTTGAGCAGGAACAGATTGAAAACCTGCAGGATTAAAGCCCCCCATGGGACCGGAATGGAGAACCCTGCTGTAGACAGTGGGAAAGACCCAGTTTGTCTCAGATTAGTGAACCTCTGTCCATATTTCCATCTGAGAGACTCTGCCTCTCTGAAATGCTCCTTTTATACCCACCTGTTGCCAGTTAAACCAGTTAGTTGACAAATGCTCCTCCAGTTGTAACTTCCAGCCTTTTGTTGCTCCTGTTTAAATTTTTAAAAGAGGTGTTGCTGTCATAAGATTCAAAATTTGAGAAGATTTTTAAAAAAAAGGGAAAAATGATATAATATAAAATTAAATTTATCGGTATTATTTTAAAAATTTTGGGAAGTGTTTAGAGTTTGAGTGTTTTTATATTATTTTTTATTTTTCTTTTTTCACATACTCTTGGACTTATAGAGTATTTTAAAAGTAGCTGTAACTAACAACCTTTGTTTTAATTAGGATTATGAAGAAACTATAGCTATTGTCCTTGATTCACTTTAGAAGGTTTTTTTTTATATTTTGGAAAACATTTAAATTGGATCGATTTAGTTTATTAGCTGCTTTGTTGTTAAAAGTTATATGTGGTTAACTACAGCCTAATGGAACCTCAACAATAATAGTAATAATGATCATAATCATAATAATTTTCGTGTAAACTGGTTTGGTATCGGCTGATATTCAGATTTCAGTTATCAGACAGCAGCTGTGTGCATCTCTAGTTCTGGCGGTGTTGGGGTTGGTTGGGATATTTATGCTCTCCCTGTTCCTGGACGTCGTCTCCAGCTCATCACTTCCTGTTTCTCTCCTCTCTCCTCTCAGGTATTTCCAGCCCGTCCAGCTCTTCGTTGGGGCGACAGTGGTCACCTTGTTTTTCCTGGGCTTTGTCTGGGCCGCCGAGAATCAAGCTCCCATACGCCGTTTCCGTAGAAACCATCCATTGGTATCTGTTGCAGCCATTCTCGTAGCCAGTTATTTCTTCATATCGGTGTTGGGAGGAGTGGCCGTGTTCCTGTTTGGGATAGCATTCCCTGTACTGAGTAAGACGGGAGAACACACACACAGATGTACATTAGCCTGCTTAGCAACGCACACAGATTAACAGTGAGGAGATTTTGGCAGATGAGAGGAATCTATAATCAGGGGATCAATAAAACATCCAGACTTTGTTCTCTAAATTGCTCATGCTGTTCCACCTCAGAGGTTTTTGCTGCTGTGGAAATGTTCTCTTCTAATTTTTATTGTTGGAAAGCATCAAGGCAAGACAGGTTTATTTATACGGCACATTTCATATACAGGACAGTTAAAAACGCTTTACATACAACACTGAAAGCGTTACAGCAGGGTGCAGGATAAGCATTAAATAGTGCAAAAAATAATAGAAATAGATTAAGACATTGTAGCAAATCATAAATATATAATGGCTAAATTAATATAATAATAATAATAAATAAAGGCAATATAAAAGGCTAAATTAAATTAAAATTGTTAAAAGCAGCAACAGTCTCCACAAGTTTAAAGATTTTTTTCTTACTTGATTGATTCTGACTTGGTGTCCGGCTGTTAAATAAACTTCCTTCCAAGTTCACATTCTGAGCTTTAATGAGCAAAGATGGCTACAGACAACCCCGGTGGGGGAAATCTGTAATAACGATGGATAAAAATGGCAGATGAACTTGATTCAGATGAGTCTTGTTTTCTAGGTCTTCTCCATTATCGATAACTTTGGTTCTTTGGCTGTGTCTAAAACTGTGCACTTGAGCACTTCAAACACTCTTTTTGGGTGTGTAGTGCGTTCATGGTGTCACTTAAGCAAAAATTCAGTGCAGTGAAAGTACCAGGATGTTTGGATGGCCCAAATAACGGCCAAAAATGTAGTGCAAAACAAAGCACACTACTGGCACTAAATGGACGCCATCTTGCTGACATAAAGGGAGAGGCAGGACTTTCGAACTGCTTTCAGAGCTGAATAATGGCGGAAAACGAAGCGGTGGCGACCCCTGCTGCATCGGAGGCGGTATTGTACTGATTTAAGTAACGTTTATGAAATGATTTAGACATAATTACTAATGTATATTGTAGCATGCTGCCAAGCTGTTCACTCCCTGATGAAAGTTATGATCTGGTCATGTGTTTGCGGCCGCGGTTATACCGGCTCAGTAGAGTTAGCTCACGTTAGCCGGCAATGCTAGTCCGTCACTTCCTGTAAGTGCAGTGCTCTGTGTGGGTCAGCATTTAGCGACAATAGTGTGCACTACAGACGAAGTACACAGTGCGCACTACGCACTGAATTCCAGTGCACCCTGGCAAGTGTGCGGTTTGAGACACGGCTTTTGTCTCCATCCAAAGTAATGGTCCTTCCTTCCTCCATCTTTTGCAGTGATTCTGATCCACGCATCCATGAGGCTGCGCAACCTGAAGAACAAGCTGGAGAACAAACTGGAGAGCATCGGTCTGAAGAGAACACCCATGGGACTGCTACTGGAGGCCCTGGGACAGGAACAGGAGGCTGGATCATAGAGGGAGCCAGGAGGAGGAGGAGGAGGAGGAAGAACAGGGGATATGTTAGGAAGAGAGGGGTGATGGAGGAATGAGAAGGAAAATGGAAACAGATGAAATGTACAAACATGGTTGGGGACATTTCTGATCCATTTTTGATAAATTTGCACTTTAAGCACATGAAGGGGGGGGGGGGGGGGGGCATTTGGTCAGGGTGGGTGGGGAAACTGTTTATTTTTGTTAATTTGTTGTGCCGTGGTCTTCTGGTTGTCCGAGCTACACTACAGTCCCTCTAGTCCCACCAGTTGACCACCTGGATTCAGCCCCCCCCCCCCGACAGACTGGACAGAACCAGAGTTCAGGACAGTCGTTCCTCTGGTCCTCTGACCATGTGACCAAACTTACTCCTTCATTAATTCCAGTCCTCCATGCTCATCATGGTATAAAAACGCGGAGAAACATGTTTTGCTATTTATGATGAAATATTTGTTGCCCTGAATAACTTTAAACTAATAACCTGTTTGTTGTTGACGCAGAATTCAAAACTATTCTCTAAATCCTGTAAAATCCTGCGAAAGGAATTTCTGGGTTTAGTCGTGTGTTGAGAAAGTAAACAACTTAAATCAGGCTAACTCCGTTAGCTTCAGTGACTCAGTGTTAATCGTTTATTTTGTTTTTTTTGGAACAAACCCCAGAATGTTCTGGTTTCATTCAGACTGGATAACATTCCCATTGTATCAGCTGTACTTGGTTATTCTATCCTAGCAGTGTTAGTACGCTAACATGAAGCTAATGTTGCGTTCCATTTACCTCAAAACTGAGAAGTGGGAATTGGGAGGTGACATCACACCCGACCAAGTTGTGTTCCAGTTCACCGGTCAGAAAATAAGATAGCAGCATAACAACGTGTTTGCTAAGGCTGTTGTTATTCGCTGCTGTTAGCACAGCGCGCGTTGTAGTTCATATATACCACTTAAAAAATGTGAATTACACCACAGCAGCTTTCCCCTACATCTATATCAAACAATACCATGTGTATGACTGATTTAAAACAACAACAAATAGTCAGAAGTGTAAATAAATGTAACATCACAGAAGCTTCTACAACTACTTACCCGACTGCTAACACTGGGCGCGGCCATCTTTAAACCTGAACTTGGAGGTTGTAGAATTGTCCAGCTTTCCGAGTGGGAAATCCCACCTGAGGGGGCCGTTCCAGTTGAAACTTCCTCCTCGGAACTGGGAATTCTAAGGTTCCGGGTTCAAATGGAACGCAACTTAAGAACAAACATGGTGTTAGCATGTTGGCATCACGTCTTTAGCACGGACACTGCCGACAACCATTGTGAGACCAACCTAGATGTAGACGGTGGAGGAGCTCCAACCAAACCACCACAAAATCCCGATTTAAAACCTCGATTAAATTCAGTTAAATTTTGTTACAATTACATTCACTTGAATTCAGTTTGAGCTGAAATCAGTTCAGTTCAGTTTAGTTAATTCAGAACACCTAATTTAAGCTGAGTGCATTCAACTTCAGTTCAATACTGTTCAGTCCATTAGTTCCACTTCATTCCAGTTCATTTATGCCGTCTCAGGACATTTTAAACAGAAAATAAAACTCCAGTTCTAATCCAGGACATTGTAAGTAGTCACAATTCCAGAAATTGCCCAGAAATAGTCTTTTCCTACGTTTTCCTATAAATGAGAGCGTGATGAAGATCTGCTCACCTTCTGTGTTGTCAGCTCTGGGGGAAAAAAGTGTTTTTTTAGTAATCACAAACGTTTCTTTGCCTTTACAGAAACTGTGTCAGACCGAAGGTTTTCCAGTAAAGTTGTTTCATTACGTTCAACCTTCCTCTTTTTACGACGGGGTTCTGTTAATGTTGAGGCCCGGTTTAGACCCAGTCTAGGATCTGTGGTGGGAGACTTAAGCTTGTTCCTCCATCCACTGTTATTCTGTTAGAAGCTGGGAACAGATCTTGTTTTTATTTCTGCTTTTTACTGTTAATTATGTTGTTAAAATAATGTGTTTGTGCCAATTCAGTTATCTTTTTGTCCATCTAGCCAGCATACGGTGGGTCTTGGACATGAGACCTTCCAGCTGTCATGTTAACACTGCGTCTGACTCCGCCTCAGTGATGAAGAACACTCTGTTTA
Source organism: Atherinomorus stipes (assembly GCA_023101725.1). NCBI lineage: Eukaryota > Metazoa > Chordata > Actinopteri > Atheriniformes > Atherinidae > Atherinomorus > Atherinomorus stipes. The sequence continues at coordinate 626,163 of JALJCO010007303.1, forward strand.
CGTTCCCATAACTTCATGAATGTTCCACTTCTCAGATGATGAAGACGTGTGTCATTTAACTGTTGTGACAGATGATTTCTGCCTGTTAATTGTTGCCTTCTCTTTACATAAATGTCAGATTTTGCTGTGTCCAGCATCATGACTGTTGATTCAAACGCTGATTATTTACAAATTTTTCCAAATAAAAGACTTGCTGTGCTGCTGCTGAGTGTTGATTATCATGCTAGTAAAAGACAAAACAAAGAAAATTAAACAAAAAAAAAAAAAAAAAATGGCCAAAGCAAACATTTATGTTTTCCCCATGTAAAATTATTTGAATGAACCTATTGGAAACTGGAGTAATGATCAGAGAAACTGCAAAGCTGAAGCTCCAGTGACAGCTAGCAAGGTGAAGCTAAATTAGCTTAGCATACTGTAATGGAAATTTTATAATCACACTGAGTTTATTATGAGCACACTGAGTATATACTCCAGAGCAAGTATATTTGTGTATTTTTGTTTTATTTCAGCGCATACCTTTGTTTTGTTTTCGCACCAATATGAAAAATGAGTATAATGTTCTCTTTTTGGGTTGGTAAGATAAGAATGCGGTGTTCTCCTTTTGAAATGGCCTTGAAGTCTGGAATATGTATTGTTTTGTGATGTGGGGGGAGAGCAAAGATCTGAGAGGGGGTGTGTTTTTTACTGGAGAGAGATCTCCCTTTCCACCTTTCCCAGAAAAAAAGCTTGTGTTTTTTTCGAGCTCAATGGCATCCCTCCACCCGTCAAATAAACATAATCTCAAGACCATATCCTTGTTTTTCTTTTCCCCCCCTTTATGTTAGCATGTATTTTCATTAGCACCTTTTTTTTTTTTTTTTACAGATGAAAGATAAAATTACATCAAAGAATTAGAAAAAGAAAGTCAAGGCCTAAATGTAACACAGTGAAATCTCATTTTCTGGAGAAATTGGTTTTCATTAAGATGACCTCACACAGGAACCAGTTAGACGACAAGTTAAGGACTGCCACTATTAATAAATCAACGAATCGTTGACTATAAAAAACAAACAAACAAAACAAAAAAACGGTGACTAATTTCGTAATCAAAAAATTGTTTGTCAGTTTTGTTTTTCCTCTCAAAATTGCCACTGTACCCTTCACTCCCTTTCTGTCTGGTCAGCTTTTTTTTTTTTTTTAAATTAAATTTTCATGAGTTGTATATTAATTGTACATATATGAACACACACACTACCACTCAAAAGTTTGGACACTTTTTTTCTATTAGATTTAGTGAACAAGTGTCCAAACCTTTGACTGGTATTGTAATTATGCTACAATTTTCATATAATCCGGTTACTCAACTAATCGCCAAAATAATCAGTGACTATTTAATTATCAAAATATTGTTTGTGGCAGTCCTGGAAAGTTTTCTTTCTCCAGATAATGAGATGATCAAGCTGAGCTAAAAACTGAGACACTAGCGCCTAATTTCACTGGTGATAGTTGCCATCGGTCAGATTCTGTAAACAGGAAGTCCATCATCTCCAACTGGTCTTAAATACTATAGCTGCGCCTCATTTGGAAGTCAACATACTTCGAAGTTCACAGACTACGTAGGTTATGGAGAATGCAATCTAGTCTGCGCACCCTGAAGCAGCCTTCTGAAATGGGACAGCCTAGCCTACGAGAATTTCCCACAGTGCTCCAGTTCTGTTGCCTAGCAACTGCAGAATCCATAGCTATCTAAAAGGCTTTATGCACAACTCCACTACTTCCTGAACTTAAGCCAGCTCCTTTGTCTCCTGTCTTTCATTACTGGCTAAACAGATTAATGCAGGTGTGTCTGCCCATTGTCCTCGTGGTTACTGAGGTCAGGCACACCTCGATTAATCAAATCATACAAAATAGAGCTGGGCATTTCATTCCTTTTCATTTATCTGTCGTTACCTGAACTTTAACACCCCATTAACTGGTCATTAACACCTGAATGTGTCAAACAAATTCATTTTCTGAGGCAAAAACTCTCTTTTTAAGCTTGCACGCATATTTTCAAATTTTCCACAGAGACTATTGGTTGTTTCTAGCTGGTAAACACTTCATTTGACACTAAAAACTCCATGAATATATCCAAATATAACAAATATAGCTCTGCTGCTTATCCCCTCCCAGCTTGTGCACAATGAATTCTGGGATAGGCGAGGCTAGAAAGGACATCGCCAGTATCCTTCATTTCAGGCCAAATGGAGAGTGGGTTTGAAGGGTGGATTTCGATACTCCTTTTGAAACGGGAAAGTACCTCACACACCGCAGTGATTTATGCAGCTGACGAACCTGCACTTTGAAGTGCATTGACTTCCAAATCAGACACAGCTGATGAGTTCACTGTACAGTGGTTTTCAAACTTTTTGGACCACGACCCCCAAAATAACATACTTTGGTGTTTGTGACCCCCTGGCTGAGTGGTCAATCGTGTAATACATCTAATGGGTCATCCTGTGCCCATCCTCTTAATGCATGGCTAGGAAATTGTCCAAATCTTCATGGATTATGTTAAAATCTGTGGAAAAAGCCCCCGAACGCCAAAATTCAGTTTTTCTCACCAAGAATGGGCCAAATTCATATTTTTAGAATAGCACCTGTGATAACTTTGTTTCTGGACAGTCAGTGATTCAGACGTTCATTTTCTGTCACTTGTCAAATCCAGGGTCGTTGGAGCCTATCCCAGCAAGGCGAGAGGCAGGGCACACATGGACAAGTCGCCAGTCTGCCGCAACACAGAGATTAACACAAAATTAACGTAACATACTGTATGTCTTTGGACAGTGGGAGGAAGCCAGAGAACCCAGAGAGAACCCACACATACACAGGGAGAACATGCAAACTCCACACAGGAAGGTCACAGTTGGAACTGTTTGAACCCCTCCCCAGCCGGGACTCAAACTGGCGACTTTCTTACAGTGAGGCTACGCTCAATGATCAAATTTCTAAAAGTAAGGCATGAAAACTATCAGACTCTTCATAAATAAGGATGTTTTTTGTGGATTCAATTCACTGCTGTGACAAGGCACCTACATGCCCAAACTCAGCTTCTCTCGCTGAGATAAAGCCAAATTTGGATATTTGACGGGGTATTAGTTATAACTTAGTTATTTATGTAAAAGTGAATGTGTTAATTTCACAGATTAATCTCTTTGCAATTTGTTAGTTTAGATACCCCCCCCCCAAAAAAAAAAAAAAAAAAAAAAATCCAATATTTATTTGACATATGTAGGCTGAAATTATCATGAGACCCACTTGGAGGTCCCGACCCCCAGTTTAAAAATCACTGCAATAGAGCACCTTTGAGATGTGGTGGAACGGGAGATTATCATCATGGATGTGCAGCCGACAAATCTGCAGCAACTGAGTTATGATATTGTGGCAAGGTACGCAACAAGGGCCCGGGCGGGATTCGAGCCCCAGACTCCCAGGTGAGAGTCATGCGTGATAACCAGTCAGTCAAAGGGAAATCCCTGTGGCCAAGTAGTCAGGGCGCATCATCAATTGGAGGCATAGTGACAGGACCCGTCACAGTTGTCACACTATCATGTCAACATGGAGAAAAATCTATAAGGAATATTTCCAACACCTTGTTGGATCTATGACACCAGGAATTAAGATGGGGTCCGACCCTAAAAGGTGGTCCTAATCATATGTGCGGTGGGTGTATCAGACCAAAGCACAAAAATTAAACAGAAATTTCAACATCACTAAACAGCTGCTAGTTCAGTCCTGAATCTGAATACGGTGACGAGACAATAAATGTTCTGTAATATTTTAAAATGAATAAACTCTAAATATGGGTCTTTAGGGAAAAAAAGAGGAAGTATAAAATAGGAAGTTAAAATCAATCATACTTAGTTATGATGGAAAAAGCTTTCCCACCAACCTACAGGTGAAACTTTATATTGGTGGGTTAAATGAAAACTTCCTTACCAGTTCAGAAGGGATGAAGAAACTGAGTCAGTTCCTCACCGTCAGTGTCATCGCTGCATTTTCCATCAGCACTTTGTTGAAAAGGAAGGAGGAGATGAGGTGTCCATAACCAAGGAAGAGGTGAGACAAAAACAAGGCTTTGTTAGAGCACGATCAAAGGACGGGCTGCATCTGCATAAAAGAAAAACACTAAAACAAACCAATTACTTACTGGGACAATACAGAAAAAAACACAAAGCTACCCCAATGTCACTTGGAGTGACTGAAAAAAATTTCTTCTCTTATTATTTATTTGATCCACCCTTGATTTTATTTCTAATATTCCAAAATGTTTGTTCTGTACTTTGTTCTTTGTTGGGAACAAGGATGCTGAGAAATTGTTGCTATTGTTCTTGTTGTTTGGGATTTTTATGAAAAAAAAGAACAAAAAACAAAAATCACTGTCAGTATTTCTTTATGTATCATTTTTCATGCAAGTAGAGAAGCATTTATGATTAAAAACAACACGCTAATCTGAATGGGTTTCCTTGAACAGACTGAGGTAAGTGTAAACTATCATAATTAATTTGAGGAATCTAGAAACGTTGTTGTAGATCAGAGACGTTCATTTAGAGCTCTGATCATCAGTAACTGTGGCATACGTAGAATAATGAGAGTGGGATTCATCAAAAGTCCAACATTTAAACCTATGAAAGACTTCCTCACTGTCCTGGAAAAGTTCCTGCGTGTAAACATCACGTCATCATCTGTGACACGTTTATTTTCATGAAGTCGGGTGTAATTCCGCTGTCCGCCAGCGGGGGCGCTGTTTCTCTGCGGGTTTGTTTTGGTTTTGAAATCCAGAGGCGGAGCTGTCATCGTCATCTCGGTGCTGCTTTATAAACCTCCCCTCTCCAAACAACCTCAGAACAGAAAGCAGGACACGGAGACACATCAGAGGAGACTCATCCGGTAAGAAACAGCTTTTTTTTTTTTTTTTTAACTTTCTGCTCTTTTGTTTTGTTCGACTTCAGACTGTTTAATCTGTTAAACTGGTCTGAGAGTTAAATGATCAGAGCCAGTTTCTGATAACAGCGAGAAATTTGTTTTGAACTTATTTATGTCAATGTCTGACTGTGGAAATAACCATCCTCTCAGAATGAGATGTTAGGAGAATGAAAAATGATCCTTAGTTTCACTTTTGATGGTCACAGCTGCCTTGAAGAAGACTTTAACATCCTATTTTCTGAAGCTTCAGTAAACATTTCTGTTCAAAGATTTCAGTTTTCTGATATTCAGAGTATTTTCCATCACATATAGATCACATTCACCTGCAGCCTCTGAAACATCACAGCTCAAAGATTCTTTTTTGCCATTACAAACAAAACTAAACTGAGCATTTGTGGATTGTTAGGAGGAAGTCTGTATCCAGTCATTTTTAATGAAAAAGCTGTTTAATGCAATATCACAGTAACAACAGAAACCAAATCAGATTTAAGGGGTCTGGATCAAAATGAGGTGTGAAAAGTTCTCAGCATGGAGACAGATTTTCTAATAATTCATAGAACACCTGGAATAGTTGGTTTGTAAACTATGTCAATAATCAAAAATATATCTGCAGCTCTGAAGTGGATCAGTTCTGCTGCAACAGTAGTTTATGTAGAGGTGGTTTTCCTCAGTCCTCCTAAACAACCACAAAAAATTATAGCTCTTCATTTTATCATTATCACTTCTAAACTTGGTTAACTACGACAAACATCATAAACTACTACCAAAACCCCAATAAACTACCACCAGAAACCTGATAAACAACCAGCAGGAATCTGATAAACTACCACCACAAACTTGATAAACTACCACTAAAAAACTGTTTAACTACCACCACAATCCTAATAAACTACCACCAGAAACCCAATAAGCTACCACCAGGAAACTGTTTAACTACCATCAGAAACCTGTAAACTACCACCAGAGACCCAATAAACTAACACCATAAATCTGATAAACTACCACCAGAAAACTGTTTAGCTACCATCAGAAACCCAATAAACTTCCACCAGCAAACTGTTTTAACTACTATCAGAAGCCTGTAAACTACCACCATGAATTCGATAAACTATCACAAACCCAATAAACTACTACCACTACCACCACAAACCTTGTAAACTACCACCAGAAAACTGTTTAACTGCCATCAGAAACCTGATAAATTACCACCACAAACCTGATTAACTACCAAAGGACACCAAACTAACTTTATATAACAATAATCATTTATGAAAAAGCAACACAAAAATATGTGCATTCCTTTTTTCTCTGTTTTATTTGATTTTTTCTTAAATGATTTTAAGTCATATAACTATAAAACTGAAAAATTAAAAAAAAAAAAGAAAAAAATTGAACCAAAAAAAAAAAAAAGAATAAACAGTTTGAAAAGTTGGTTGGAAGATTGATAATGACTTTTATTTATTGACTGATATTTTTAAAATAAATTGATCCTGTGGCCTGACCCAGCTGCACAGACTCTGTACATGTAACACACGTGATATGTTTAGGTCTCTGCCTGTAACACAGGTGATACAGTATGTCTAGGTTTGTACGCATGCAGGCAGAGGTGGACATTCCTGGTCCAGAAATAAGTCCTGCCCGGCAGTTGTTTCAACCAGAAACTAAACCAGCTGAATTTAATTAGCGCGGCTCTTCTGCTGGTAGATGAGCTTGTTAGAGAAAACACCTGCAGATCCAAAAACATGGCAGGGTTTTTACTTTATGGCACCTGGATTATCCATCTCTGCATGCAGGTGAAGAGAAGCTGGAAAGTTTCTGTCTCTCCTTACAGTCAGCTGTTGAACTGCAGCTCCTGTAAACAGGTTGTGGGCCTGCAGGGATTTCCCAGACAAACAGGTTTCATCATGTGGCTGCAGAGTAACGGGAGCTGTGTGGAGCAGGCAGGGAGTTACCAAACATGTTCCAGAAATAGGTCAAAGTTACAGACGGTGGTAATATGCTCCAGTTATCCTCACTGACTGGGAACCAGTCTGATCCCACCACATTGACAGATCAGCTGTTGACATACTAAGGGCATATGAAAGTAAAATCAAAACATGAGATCATGACGATATCAGCTTCTCCTCAGATAATAAAATCAAACAAACATTCATATCTTAAAGCAGCTGCCATGGTTGTGTTAACATCTCATATCTCATCAACTTGGAGAGTTTGGAAAACTTTCATATGTCTGTGAACACCAAAGAGAAGCGTTTCCTTCTCTTGTTCATTGTTTCTATGTTTGCATGGGACTGTTTGGTGCCGCCAACATTTAATTTTCCTGACTGTGTTTTTCAGCATCAAAAGTTACCTCACAGGTTCTGAGGGTCAAAGGAAACATCAGACTCCCAGTTCTGGTTCCGACCCACTGAAGACCATGCTGTACCAGAAGAAGTACCTCTCGGAGGGCCTGATCCAGATGGCCATCCTGCTGAGTCTGTGCGGACTCAGGGTGGACGTGGGACTGGAACCTTACCTGCCTCGATCCTGGTACGAGATAATTCAGGGCCCGACCTCAGCGCTGACCCAGACCCAGTTCCACAACCTTCGCAACCGCCTGGAGGACGGCAACAGTCTGAACCCCAAAAGTGTGGACCTGGACCAGTTCTTCACAGCACGAAGGCTGCTGGGCTGGGTCCGCTCTCTGGACAGGTTACAGGTGAGAACCAAAGACTCAATGAAAGACTCCATGAAAGTTAAAAAAAAAAAATGGACGTAGTGTCCGGTCATGTCTGAATAGGGGAAAGTGAAGCCAGTTGGGCGTGTCCCACGGGGCCTTCTTGCTGTGTCGCATGTTTTGTCATTTCCGGAAAATATTAAAATGGGCAAAGCGCGGCCTCGGGGCAAATGATTGACAGCTGACTATACTCTGGGCTAAATGCTAACCGAGCTAACTCGAAACTAAAAGAAGCTAACGAAGATTAGCCTCCTGAGCGGCGGGATAAAGGCAAGGCATGTTTGGACTTGCTATTAGCTAACTAAAAACCGCCATTTTGCTACTCTGCTGCAGACGGAGACGGAGACGGAGAAACAAGGAAGTAAGTGCTAGCCACCGGTCGGCAGGTCGGCCTCTTGTCTGCCGCATGTCAATCAAAAAGACACCCCTCTAATTATGTGTAATTTCAAGATTAAGTAACATTAAATTTTTAAAGTTAAATTTTTTTTTTAAATCATCTGTTTAGATGATTAAAACACAACCCCCCCCCCCCACACACACACACACACACACACACACAGCTGACATGAAGGTAAACTTGACCTATTAAACCTAAAATGATTTTTTTGAATCAGCCTGTAAACATGTTTATTTCTGCTGTGAAGTTGGTGTTGTTAACATGGGAGTCTGTGGGGATTTGCTCTGTTTTGGAGCCCCTAGTGGATGAAGAAAGAACTACAATTATTAACCTTAAAGGTACTTGAGGCAAGATTAAGAAACGAAACTCACGACTGCCGCGACTGCGCTTCAGGTAACTGCAGCCACGAGCCAAGCCGTCATTGGAGCACAAACTGAAGCTATGTTGTTTACTCACCTTTTTCTCCGTAGTTACACTTTTTAGTGTCTTTCAGTTGATCTGGATCGATTGCTGATGGCAGAAGAATCCATAACAATCACTTACAGTGTTTGAATTTACCGCGACCGGCTTCATCCTATATCAAAACAGCGGATGTAGCGTCATTTGACGTCACGTCCGCAGGGCAAAGCTGGAAAGCTATAATGTTGTTTATTAAGCTTTTTCTTCGTAGTTACACTTTTTAGTGCGTTTCAGTTGATCTAGATCGTATTCTGACGGCAGAAGAATCCATAACTATCGCTTAGTGTTTGAATTTAACGCGACCGTCTTTTTCCTGCATCAAAACTGCGGATGCAGCGTCATTTGACGTCACATCCGCAGGGCAGCGCGGGAAATTCGGACACCGAATTGCAGCGCACTTTGCAGCACACAGCCTGTTCAAGGCAACGGAGAGAAACATTGGTGGAAACGTTATTTTTGTTATTTAGCGCTTCATCACCCATTACTATGAAAAAAAGGACATTCATGTTTGTTTTTTTAAAATTCCTGCCTCAAGTCCCTTTAACTTCCGGGCTTCACACTTTTCCAGCGGAGTTTGCCCCTTGGTGAGGCTCGTTCTGGTGGAGTTACAGAAACAGCTTCCTCATTTCTCATCAGTTTTATTCAACACTTTTACTTTCATTTAGACATATATCCACACCTCCGATTATCTTTTTTGTTTCTGTAGTTTGTGTGAGTTCTTGGCAAATATTAATATTTTTAACCGTTTACATCTGGCATCTGTAAGTTTGTTCCATGTTGAGCCTGCCATAAACATGAAGCTTCTCTTCAGGTCAAATATCTGCTGTCAAGCATTTGGGAGCACACATTTAATTTCTTTCATGGCGTTAGATGACTCATGGTTAAATCTCTGGTCCATTTTTTAATTATGAAACCAGACTCAGCCCAGATAAGAGAAGCAAGGCAACGAATTCCCATGAAATTCAAGAACTTGATGTATGTTTGTTTTTTACAGAAACCTGCAAAATATAAAAAGACAGAAAACTTAAAACCAGATGAAATAAGATAAATTTATAAGATAAACTAACCCTAACCTTTTTAGTCTTTGTGCTAGCTAAGCTAAGCTAATGAGCTGTTAGCTGTTGCTACATGTGTAGCGTACAGATGTGAAAATAGCATCAGACTTCTCATTCATCATCGACATGTTTCTAATCTTTATAATCCACACAATGATATAAGATTTAATGATGCCATGTTTTCTTTGCACTCTTTATGCTAATTAGCATTAGCTACTGTGCAGCTTTGTGCAGTCATGAGACTGTTGCTGTATGAAATCGTTCTGTAGAATTTGAACCTTTTTTCATTTGACAGGTTCCCCATGCAGAGGTGGAGACATGGCTGGTCCAGAGAGGACCGGATCCGTTCCCCGTGGGACATCCACATCGTCTGTCCCTGCTGGGGGGACCTCCTCCCCAGGAAAGGAGAGACCACATGACCCCAACTGTGGAGCCTGAAGCTAACCAGGAGGAAGAGGAAGGAGAGGTATGACACTTTTGCAATATTTTAAGAAAGCTTGATTAAACCAACTTGGCTTCATTTGTAGCAAAGTGATCATAAAATCAGTGATTGTGGATTAGTTCTTTGTTGTAACAATAAATCTTCTGCTGGAAAGTTGGATTACTTCCCTTATAGAGTCTGGAAGTAAATTGCGTGAATGGGATGAGCAGCAGGGCTGAGTGTGTAGGTTACCCATGAAAAATTAGCCAAATTTTTTCTGTTAACGCTTAAGATTTATTTACAATCCTAATCTCATTGTAACCAAAACAAATCCACCAAACACTCGTTCACTGAGTCTTCTGATAAGGTTTTATAAAAAATGCGAACACTAAGTGTAGAACCTGGATCAGGGTTAAAGAGTCGGACCGTTGGAACTGTTCAGTGTCTGAGTCATGCATCGTTCAACTAGTTTCCAGTTTGATGGAAAAATAAAACAAAGGTTTGTCTGGGAGTTTGTAGACGTGTGAGTCACAGATAAGTCGGTACGAAGGTTAACAGGTTATATTTACCTCAAGTCAGCAGTCAGGGCTGATCTTTGTCTGTGTAATAACCCTGAGATGATCCACTCCAACACACTGCTCCTGAAACTGAGGACTAGTTTGTTAATAACTGCTGTCTAATGGTGTTACACCATTAACACTTGAAACTCCAAGAGATTTCTTCTACTTTTAGTCCTCCTGATTTTTTCACTATAAACCAGTTTGGAGCAGCTGAACCTTTAATCCCAGTCAGCGTCCAGACATTATGCTCCACTTCAGCCTCAGTTGTCAGATTATGAGGCTAAAATGATTTAAATGAATGTATCAACAGATATCGCACCATAAAGACCAACCAGAACAAGAAAAGTGAATTTATTTCTGACAGTACTTTGTAGAAATAACACAGATTAACAGTGACCAAGCCTTTTCTCGTCTGTATATCATTCTTTCAAGTCTTGGCTTTCAGGAGAAAAAAAGTATTGGCACTGAAACAAACATGCAACAGAAACTGTTTACATACAGTATTTACACTTTTTCCTCATTTGTAGTTATTTATGCTACTATTTTTTTTACTATATTGTGAGGTTGTATGCTACTACCTCACAAAACCGACTCCAACTCAGCTGCTTTTTGGCGCCACTGCGCATCAAAAATGTCTTCTTGGCTTTATTCCAGCCATAGAGGACCATTATTTTTGCTCTTTTCAGACACACACATAACTTTCTGCTCACTTGTTGATCTTTGGCTGCTCCTGATTGGATATTACCATCAATTTAAGCTATCTGATTGGTGGAAAGGTCAACAGGAAGAGGCTTCATCAATGTTTCCAGGTCTCTCATAGCAACACAGTAGTGATAGTGATCTTTTTATGATGAAAATGGGATAAATAATGGTGTTATCATGGGTCAGTGAATAAACACTATGTTTAGTGGCTGGATTGTAAACTTTTGATTCATCGGTCTATGGCTGCAGTGCATCATGTTCAGGAAACTCCGTCTGTAAATCATCAGTAAAACGTGTTTGACTGAGAATCTGGAGGAATGATCTGGAACTTCAGCTTTTCATTACTGAACACTTTCTATGATCTGTGGTGTGAAGCAGAGTCGTAATGTCATGTGAGAGAATGAGTCAGAGGTGGATGAGTCAGGAGGAAACCTCACCTCACTACCCATGATGTGACCAGAGAGATGAGGCAATGCTGTCACTTCAGATGAAATCGTGCAGAGGAAACACCCTGAAGCAAACACACTTCATCCTGCAGGAGGCTTCAGGCTCTTTAAAATCAATAAATCTGTTTCCATAGATGGACATTACAGTCAGAAAGTTTCCTCTGATCCAGGGTGCTGTGGAAGCTTGTTTTCATTCACTCTCTCAGCTGTCATGGTGCCTTCAGGGACCTGGATGCTAGTAAGAGAGAATTGCTCTGTAATGCCTTCACTGTGTAACCATTTTTTTTTCTGAAGAAGAGGCTTTACCCTTGTTGCAAACCTGTATAGTGAGTAAAAGGCCAAAATAAAGTGAAAAGCAGCCCTTGATCAAATGTAAAACTCTGGGTTGAATTACTGAGTTGATAACCAGCTTCTAGTACTGCTAATCAGGATAGGAATGTCTGGGTAAGTTAACCCAGGTAACAGAGAGATATCCGGGTATGCTGTTCCAGCTTTGTAGTACAAGCCTGCTCAGGACTGATTTATCCAGACTTGAAGTGCTATTAAAAAAATAACCAAAATCCTTTACTAAATTGACACACTGTGACAACAGCTGCCTAAAACCTGTGTTTTTATAACACTGCTGCCTAGTAAAGCCTTTATTTTCCAGCCTCAGAGGAACCTTGTACATGTGGAGAGGAGTGGCATCATGGCCCTCACAACAGGAAGAAAACCCCTAAAACACATCATTCTGTGTCCTGCCACACACAATAAATCCTCCACAGCCTCTTCTCTCTGTAAAACACCAACAAACACACTGTCATGTATACAGTGGGTACAGAAAGTATTCAGACCCCTTTTAACTTTTCACACTTTGTTTCATTGCATCCATTTGCCAAAATCAAAAAAGTTCATTTTATTTCTCATTATTGTACACTCAGCACCCCATCTTGACAGAAAACCCCCAGAAATGTAGAAATGCTTGCAAATTTATTAAAAAAGAAAAACTGAAATATCACATGGTCATAAGTATTCAGACCCTTTGTTCAGTACTAAGTAGAAGCACCCTTTGAGCGACTACAGTCATGAGTCTTCTTGGGAATGATGCAACAAGTTTTTCACACCTGGATTTGGGATCTTCTGCCATTCTTCCTTACAGATCCTCTCCAGTTCTGTCAGGTTGGATGGTGAACGTTGGTGGACAGCCATTTTCAAGTCTCTCCCACAGATGCTCAATTGGGTTTAAGTCAGAGCTCTGGCTGGGCCAGTCAAGAATGGTCCACAGTTGTTCTGAAGCCACTCCTTTGTTATTTTAGCTGTGTGCTGATGATTTTCTTTGGTGGAAGGTGAACCTTCGGCCCAGTCTGAGGTCCTGAGCACTCTGTAAGAGGTTTTCTTCCAGGATCTCTCTGTATTTGGCTGCATTCATCTTTCCTTCAGTTGCAACCAGTCGTCCTGTCCCTGCTACTAAAAAACACCCCCATAGCATGATGCTGCCACCACCATGTTTCACTGTTGGGATCGTATTGGACAAGTGATGAGACGTGCTTGGTTTTCCCCACACATACCGCTTAGAATTAACTCCAGAAAGTTCAATCTTGGTCTCATCAGACCAGAGAATCTTATTTCTCACAGTCTGGGAGTCCTCCACGTGTTTTTTGACAAACTATATACGGGCTTTTTTTCATATGTCTTGCACTGATGAGAGACTTCCATTGGGCTACTCTGCCATAAAGCCCAGACTGAAGGAGGGCTGCAGTGATAGTTGACTTTGTGGAACTTTCTACCATCTCCTAAAGCATCTCTGGAGCTCAGCCACAGTGATCTTTGGCTTCTTCTTTACCTCTCTCACCAAGGCTCTTCTCCCACGATTGCTGAGTTTGGCTGGACAGCTAGCTGGTCTAGGAAGAGTTCTGGTTGTCCCAAAGTTCTTCCATTTAAGGTATATAGAGGCCACCGTGCTCTTAGGAACCTTTAGTGCTGCAGAAATTATTTTGTAACCTTGTCCAGATCTGTGCCTCACCACAATTTTGTCTCTGAGCTCCTTGGACAGTTCCTTTCTTTTCTTTTCTTTTCTTTTTCCTTTCCTTTCCTTTCCTTTCCTTTCCTTTCCTTTCCTTTCCTTTCCTTTCCTTTCCTTTCCTTTCCTTATCAAGTCCAATCAGTTTAATTAAACACAGCTGGACTCCAATGAAGGAGTAGAACCATCTCAAGGGGGATCAGAAGAAATGGACAGCCTGAGTTAAATAGGAATGTCACTGCAAAGGGTCTGAAGATCTTTTACCATGTGATATTTCAGTTTTTCTCTTTTAATAAATTTGCAAAAAATTCTACATTTTTTGTTTTTTCTGTCAAGATGGGGTGCTGAGTGTACATTAATGAAAAAAAAAAAATAACTTTTTCGATTTTGGCAAATGGCTGCAATGAAACAAAGTGTGAAAAGTTTAAAAAGGGTACTTTCCATACCCACTGTATATACTGTACAGTATATACACACACACGCCGGTACATTGTGTGTAAGTATGTGTGCAGGTAAAAGGATATCCTGACTGTACATGTAGGCCACTGTGTGCTATTAATACATGACAGGGTGTGTTTGTTGGTGTGAGTGTGGGTGTGAGAGAAAAGACTGTGGAGGATTCACTCAGCACTGGTTACACACTGATGTGTGTGTGTGTATTATCTACTGTACCTATCTATCTCCATCTCTTTCTCTAATCTATCTATCTATAGACACACATTTTTTGTGAAATAACCAGAGTTGAGTGAAGTTTTGTAAGTTTTGCCCCCCAGACCTCAACACAGTTAGTCGAATGTTGCAGAATAAGTGAACAGTAAAGAATGTGGAGTGATTTGTTATCCGGAAGATTCTTTGTGTAATATGGAAATGCTTCTTGAAGTTTGTTTTTGTATATATTCAAAGTGAGATTTCAATGTGATACTGCCATTTATTGTGACACCAAGAAATGTGATTTTATGAACCCTCTCTATGTGTACCCCATCCATGTAATCCTGCATCAGTGCATCCATACAACATTAACCAAACATAAATTTAGTTTTGCTAAAATGTTGTGGAAATTTGTTGCTGTCAAACTACTTAAATTTTTTTGTGTATTTCAATATTGATTTGCTCAACTAGCTGTCCCAAGTTTCACCCTGAACAAAAAATGTTTTTTTTCCTGCAAATAACACCAATTTCAATATTTTGAAAATATCACATACATTGATATAAAGAATGAACAATGTTGGTCATAACACAGACCCCTGGGGGACACCACCAAATTTGAAGACATGGAATCACACAATTTTTACAAACTTTAGTGTGTAATGATATATTTTTAACCCAAGAAGCACCGTCACATGAGTGTGATGGTTAGATAACAGGACTGTACAGTATCATGAGTGTGATGGTTAGCTGGAAAATACAGTCGCATAACATGATCAGATCTGTAAACAGAAAGATAAACAAACAGATTATTGCCTCTGAGGTGGAAACCTAGAGATCTGAGAACATGCTGTTCTGCTGCCTTCATCCAGCCAATTGCAGGGTTTTAAAATAAACAGTAAACATCATTAGTAAACATGAAGCCTCCATCAGTCTGGCCTTGGACTCCTGACCCATCATCTTGCTTTGAAACCTGATCATCAGCCGTCTGACACCAACACAGATTTACATTCTGGAGTTTTGCAATCCCTGTTTACTACACACACCCATGCACATACACACATCCTTGCACTTCTATCATATTGAGGACAGTCACTGATAATGCATTCCCTAGCCCCTTAACAAAACCCTAACCAAGACAACTGATCGCCTAAACTTAACCCTTGCCCTAACCCTAACTAAAACCTTATTCTAACCTAAACTCTAAAACCAAATCTTGACCCTCAAAAACAGGTCTTTGTTGGTTAAAAATGTAAAGTGGTCCTCACTATGTAGCAAGTACAGGAACATACACACACACACACACACACACATGCATGCACACAGTGAACTGTGCACGTAAACAAGGTGTAAACATAAACAACACCAGCATCACATGGTCCATCTGTCATATAAACAGGTTCAGAGTGTAGATGAAGTTCCGGAGCATGTTGGTCCGTCCCAGCACATGGTTCTGGTCCCTGTTGGTCTATTCTGGTTTCTGCTGGTCCATTCTAGTTTCTGCTGGTCTGTTCTGGTCTCTCCTGGAGATTTTCCCTGGTCTTTCAGTCTTCTCAATGCTTGACTCACTTCTTTCTCCTCCTACAGTTGGGGGATGCTCCTGGTAGACGTGTGGACTCTGACACCCCCAGTGTTGTCGCTGACGGGTCCTCCATGGACCTGGATCTGGAAGTCCACTGGCAGGATTTGCTGGCCATCCTGGAGCCTGAGGTGAGTGATGGAATGATGGGAGGACTGAGAAGTTTGTAAATGGACCACCACTCATCCTGGTGCAGTCTTGGAAAAAGTGCTGGAAATGGAGAGTACTGGATGCAAAGAGAAGATTTCCGCACTCTAAATCTGTGCAATGCCACTTTATTGTAGTTAAGCTTTCGGTCCTAGAAGACCTTCATCAGAGCAAACAAAAAACAACGATGAATGGTAAGTAAAAACAGTTCAGTCCCACTCTAATCGTTGGTAGTATGCAATACACCTGTGAACAATCATCTGGCAAAGCACTCTGGCAGTTGTAATCTGTGACAGAAGTGGGCAACTCAGGTCCTCGAGGACCAGCATCCTGCAGGTATTAGGAGTTTTCCTGTGGCAACACACCTTATGACAGGGGTGCCAAAGTTTGATCCCGTGAGCTACTGTCCTGCAATTTTTAGAACATACCCGCCCCAACACAACTGAATCAAATGGCTAATTCTTTCATGTACATGTCTTTCAACTCTGCAGAGGCGTGGTAACGAGCCATTTATTTGTTTCAGGTGTGTTGGTGAGGGGATGCAACCAAAATGTTCAGGATAGTAGCTCTCAAGGACTGGACTTGGGTATTCCCGCCTTATGACCTGTGCAATGCTTCACATCAACCTCTGCACAATTACCAAATGATTGGAGTCAGGTGTGTTGCAGCAGGGAAGATCCTAATACCTGCAGGATGTTGGCCCTTTAGGACTGGAGTTGCCCACCCCTGGTCTGTGAGACATAGAGGCCTTCTCAAAATGCCTTGGAGCAGGGATCCCCAATCCGGTCTTCCGAGGGCCACAATCCTGCAGGTTTTCAAACTGTCCCTGCTCAAATGAAATGGCTACAATGTTCAGGACAATGGCTGTGTCCAGATTAAAGGGGAAGGTCCTTATAAGGACGCGTCCTACCCGGTCTATGTAGGCCAGGTCCTCCAAAAAGTGGAAGTAACAGGCTGTTAAATTCGGATGGTCTAGCCTCCTCAGCATATCTCTTGTCACCTATCAACTGTGTGTGGTGCTAAACCGAAGCAAAATGGAGCCTCAAAATATCAGCCTTACCATTGTTCTGCTAATTTTAGAGGAGTTACAGCAGCTTTACCATCATTAGCATTATTTTTTATTACTCTGGCTGAGAGAAAATTAAACTAGGTAAATTTATTTTGCAAAGTTTACAAAATTTCAAGAGTCTCATGCTAACTTTGGATAAAAGACCATAATATTAACTTGTACACAATAATAAAATCATATAATAAATAAAATTAAAATGTCTTAAATTTTTTTATTTTAATCAATCTTTACTGCATGTTTTAGGTTATACAATTAACAATAGACCGTGAAGAAAGAAACATACAAACTTTGATTTGAAATAACAATACAAAATAAAAGGAATATAACTATAGAAAAAATAAACAGATAACGAACAGAGGGATATATGAAACACGAGAGAAAAAAAATTATAGACTAATAATTGTCCAGGGCTTTTTAGAATAGCCTTGTTGTTTTTCAAACCTTGCAAAGTTTTAAAATAAACACCCATTTCAATTTTAAATTCCTTTTTCCTTGGCTTTTTCTTGGCTGACTTGCACTTGAATAAAATATTTCCCATATAAGATAAAAATATTCAAAATAAAAATTCTTTGGCTTTCAACCTCACAGTTCTCATAAAAATTGATTTATTTTTCCATTAGCTGTTCTTTTTTTATTGTATGACTTATTAAAGAGAAATTCAATTTATAGTAATATTATAAAACCCTTCACAGGAAAGCTTTTAAGAGCTAGGATGTCTAAAAACAGGAGTTCTGCATGTGTTGTGACACTGAGTGTAATGTCCACATGGATAATTCCTATCCTTAAGGGGAGCTAGAGTTGTCTGCTTTGGGCTTGGCTTGATATTAGCCGTCACCTTATTACACAGGTTTGGACCTTTAGAATAGACAAAGGGGGGTGGGGGGTCTTAGAGTGCTGGGCTACTGTAGAATAGAGGTCAGAATAGGCAATATTTTAAGATGATGTTTTAGCTACAGTTTTAATTGACAGACTTCCCAACGATATCATTCTGGCAGCCTTGGTGTACAGGCTTTCCACATCTAACCTCTCCCACGGAGAGGCCTTGAGGCTCTTGAGTTCTATCTTAAAGACTGCTCAGAGGAGCTCCTCCTCCCAGTACATTTATCTGGAAGCTGTCCCTCTGGTTTTTAACTGGAGTACTTCTCCGTTATGGAGACCTCTTTCTACAAAGTAAAGGCACAGCGATATGGATCCGACTTTTGCCCCAGAATATGCTGCTTTATATGTGGGTTTTTCAAACACAGTTACCATATCTTACTGATAAAGACAGCAGAGTCCTGAATATAAGAAGGAAGCATCTGAAGATATGGTTCGAGGGAATAGTCATCAAAAGTAGACAATGGTTCTAAAAAAAAATCATTACTGGCTACAGTAGGTCGACCTTCAGGTTTAACCAGGCTTTATGTATTTTAGGCAGCATGTAGAATACAGGGGTGACAAGGTGTTTACAGTTCAGGGAATCATATTCATTCTTGGAAATCCACTTCAGTTCAAGAGCCTGGCTTATGACATCGGAGATCCTTTTTTTGAAAATCAATGGTGGGGTCAGTTGTGAGTTTTCTATAAAAAGCTAATCATTTAGTTGCCTGGAGGCCTCTACTTTATAGTCTGACATATTCTGAATAACTATCACACCCCCTTGTCAAAGTTCTTGACTAACCAAATGTTCATCATGACTGAAGTTACAGAGAGCATAAGAGGGTTTGTCTTTCAGTAAGTCCAGAGTTTCTTGTTCAACCATTCTCCAAAAACTGGGGATAGAAGGGTTTTGGCAAAAATATGCTCTTAGGGTTAAATACAGGTTTATAAGACCCTTCTACATAACATCTGCCAAATATGCTTTCATTAGATTTTTCTAAAGAAACTTAATGTCTGTCCTCTCCTCAAGAGTTTGTTTTATGGGTAGGGACAAAGATCAGACCCTTACGTGCCAGAAAGTTGAGATGGAGAAAGTACCATATTGGGGAGGGTAGGATTCTTCAAGATGAAGATGAAGAATGCTCTGATGAAGGTCTTCTAGGACCGAAAGCTTAAAGGGGAAGTTCAGAATTTTTGACATAGGGCCTCATTTACAAGTGAGCCAGAATACTACCTATCACTGAAGACAGTTTCAACATGTTTCATACCATTATTCTAGTTCCAGGAGGTCGCTGATGCTAATGCTAGTGTGAGTCAATGGGAATCTGCTAGCCTGTCATTAAAACCAATCTTATCCACTGCACAGAAGATCCGAGGTAAATTAGCAAGATTATCTGTGTAAATGCCGTGTTAAACTAGTAAACTCGTGTGTTAAACAAGTAAAACTAGCCTTGTATGACAGATTTTGCATTACATATTGAGGAACTAGTTTCTTACTACACTACCTTAGTCAGTATATTCTGGTTCATAGAGAAATGGTGACAGTTTGATGAAAAAAGTTTGAAATCATCTTCAAAATCTGACATATCCTCATGCCTTTCAGACGTGGCCGTATTAGACTTTATATTTGTGTAATCAGATTCCTTCATGCACGTAGCAGCAGATGACATCACTCTTCTGCCAAATACAGGAAGTAAAACTTTGTAAAGTGTCTCAGCATCAACAATCAAAATGCAACGAAATCCAAGGTGAGTTTTATTTGTAACATTCTGTTAACATGGCATTTACTCAGATAGTCTGAAGTTAGAAATGATTGGCCTCAGATGTTCTGTGGAGTGGTTAAGATTGGTTTTAATGACAGGCTAGCAGATTCCTATTGACTTGCACTAGCACTGGCGACCCACTGGAACTAGAATAATGAATTAAATATGTTGAAACCATCTTCAGTGATTAGTATTCTGGCTCACTTGTAAATGAGGCCCTATGTCAAAAATCCTGAACTTCCCCTTTAACTACAATAAAGTGGCATATTGTACAGATTTAGTGTGCGGAAATCTTTTCTTTGCCTTCGGGACTGTGAAGTTTAACATTGAACTGAGGAGGTTTTCATCTTCAGAACGTGGACATGGACTCTGGAGCAGATGGGAATCTTCAGGGTGTTGGATCTGATGGGAATGTGATCCAACAGTCTGATCAGCAGAACTCTCTTACACAGACTCTTTCCCAGCATGGTAAGTCAGAACCATAACCACCATCTCCTTCCACACTTCAAACTCATGGGTGTCAAATATACAGCCCAGGAGCCCAAACCGGCTCTCTAGCGAGTCCAATCTGGTCTGAAAGATAAATCTGGTAACTATGGAAATGACATGCCAGATATTACACTGTTTTTTTAGTGGTCTGGTCCACTGGAGACTAGCCAGAACTAAACGTGGAATCTGAACTAAAATGACTTTGACATTCCTGGATTAAACTGTTCCGAACTTCTTACCCGGATCTCATCAGAACTGCATACGATCATTCCTAACAGATTCTCTTTGTTTGCAGACTTGTTCGGAACTGGAAACCGGTCAGATCTGGGCCAGTTTCTGCTCCCACTCACTCCCAGTTCAGAGCTGGACAGCCACAGAGATCTTCCTGCAGAGGGCTTCTTTATGGGTATGGGTCCAGAAGACAACCAGGTCCCCTTCAACATAGATTTATCATGTCCAGATCTTATGGACATGCTGGAACCTGAAAGCCTCTCTGGATTTGATGACAACTTTCCTTCATACGACCTCATTACGCCCAGTTTTATCCCAACTTTAGAAGGGAATGATCTAAGCAAGGACCCTCCAGGACCTTCTGATGCCCTGCTGTTGAATGAAGATGATGTAGATGGTCTCTGTAGCCCACTTGGTGACCTCTTAGAAGATGCTTCCATCTTGGATGCGGTTAGATTGTGGGACCCAGTCCTGGAAGCAGGATTCCCGGCTGCCGGGCTGCAGGAGGAAGGCTGTGATGACTGCGGAGGAACCCGGCCACCGCCTGGCAGAGAAGATCCGGACCATCCAGGTAGACCAGAGTTCCACCAGGTTCCCGACACATACAGAGTGTTTTCTAACCCTCTTCTTTCCTTTTCCTAGACTGTGAGGACGAGTCGGACTCTGGTCTCTCCCTGGACTTCAGCCACAGTCCTGCTTCTTCTTCATGTGTTTCTGAGAGCTCATCTTCATCAGCTTCCTCTTCATCCTGTGGGTCAGCTGTGGGAAGCCTCTTCTCAGAAGATGAGGATGATGAAGCTGAGGACAGCTTTGAATCAGAGATGGAGTTGGAGGTGACCATAAAGGAGGAAAATCTGGATGAGGAGTTGGGAGCAGTCGGAGGGTGTTCCGGAGATGTTGAAAATCTCTTCGCTGTGGGGAAAAGTGGGAATCATGAACCCTTTTATGGCCTTTCCTGGCAGGAGCATGTTGGTCATGATCACACATACAACCAGGCCCAGTCCTCCACCACTTCCCTCAGAAAGATCCATCCCAGACTCACCAAATCCCGGTGTTCCCCCTCTGCTCACATCACAGACACCATGTACTGGAGCCGGGATGAGCAACGAGCCCGAGCCCTCAGGATCCCTTTCTCCAACCAGCTGATTGTTAGCCTGCCAGTAGAGGACTTCAATGATCTGCTGAGCAGATTCCAGCTGAACGAGGAGCAGCTTTCCCTCGTCAGGGACATCCGGCGGCGTGGGAAGAACAAGATCGCTGCTCAGAACTGCCGGAAGAGAAAACAAGACGTGCTGCTGGAGTTAGAGGACGATGTGTCGGGTCTGAGGAGACACCATTCCCAGCTCCTCCGAGAGAAAAGGGAAGCCCTCAGGAATCTGCAGGAGATGAAGAGCAGGCTGGGAATGCTCTCTCAGGAAATCTTTTCCATGCTTAGGGATGAGGAAGGGAAGCCGCTGAACGCCACAGAGTACGTCCTCCATGTTGGATCAGATGATGGTGATGCAGCAGCGAGGGCAGATAGAAGCAGCAAGAAACCCCGACACAAGGAGTAAAATCTGGAAAACCAGAAGTTTACAAACATCGAGTCGCCAAACTGACTGCTTACATCGCCGAGGGCTGCTCAGAAGGAAGCAGGATTGTTTCCATGGCTACAGAACAGGAACTGGAGGGCTGTGATGGAAAAACTGTGTTTGGTTTAACTTCTAGGATCTGACATCCTTCCCAATTAACATGTGTAATTTTAAACTAACATACAGTGTGGAACGATCATGATGTTGAATTTCAGGGCAACAAAGCTTCTAATGAAGAAAATGTTCCTGAAGGAAGGAAAAGTTCCTGATGATGAAAAAGTTTCTCAAAGGACAAAATGTTTGAAAGAGTAAACTTTCCAGATGATGAAGTTTCTGAAAGAACAAAATGTTCCTGGAGGAGATGCTCCTAAAGGAAGGAAATGTTCCTGAGGGAATAAAATTTTCCTAAAAGAGGAAACGTTCCTAAAAGAGTAAATGTTCCTCACTGAGTAAACGGTCGTGACAGATTCCATAAGGAATGACCTTTCAGTGTCTGAGGGATGGACAGAGATCAATGAAGAAAGATTAAGAGCAGGTGATCATCATCATCATCATCATCATGGTTTTCAGACCACCTCTGGTTTTTCTGGGAATTTTTGTAACCTCAGAGGTAAATTCCTGCTTGTGGGACCAATGCTGGAAACATTAAACTGAACCGGCCGTCAACAGACAGCAGACTGGACTCTGGTTGTCCAGGTCGGAGACATTACTGGAAGTCTGAACTGGAGACATCCTGCAGGGACAAGACCTGGAGTTGGACCTGTTTCAGGTTTTCTTCACTGTGCTCCTGTACCAGGTCCAATTTTTAAGACGTCAATATGTTCCAGTTGGATTTAGATGAACTGTCAGTAGAACTTTATAAACAAATGTCCATCATCCACGTTTACAGTCCAACATACGGATGAAGTGATGAAACTAGATCTTCTAGCAGCCTCTGCTGGCTGGCAGCTCAGCTGAGTCACGTTTCCACCATCACTGTTAGCAGGATCATGATCAGGAACTTTGTCAGGAATCGTCCACTTTATCTTTCTACATAAATCCAAAGGAAAAAGTCAGTGTTGTGGTTATTAGTCGGGAACCATCAGAGGTGGTGATCTTTGCTTCCTGGAAGTAAAGAAATGCAGGGAGTCAATACTGTGGGGGGATGTCAGAACCTGCCATGGTTCAGTGGTAGGAAGCATTTTTATATTAACTCATGAAAAACCTTTTTAATGTCTATTTATTTGTTTTTCTGTGGAACAGAAAATAAAGTTTTCCTCTGAATGTAACCTTTAGTTTTTCCTTTTTATTTTGATACCAAATTTTCAAACGACTAAAATTCAGCAACTCTGACATCAACGTTCAAGACAGACTCTCAGCCTCATCGCTGTTCCTGGTAAAGAAATGTAATTTCAAGACCTAAACAGAATAAAGTTAATTCCATTTGTTCTTGTCAAGTGTGTGTTATGGAATCCACGTCTTAAATAAATGAATGAATTACTGAACTAACTTATGTAAGGTGGCTGTATAATTTCTCTAGTACAGGGTTAGATTACTGTTCTAAATGTATAATAATGATTAAAATGTCTGCTCTGTGACTGTTTTGTCACCATACAATGTCCATAAATGTCCACACGTCCATAAAAACATGTCAGATAAACAGGTCTTCCATTTTTAAAGACGCTGTGTCTCAATGGGACCTACCTATATAAATAAAGTTTACATAAAAATAAAATATAGCTACTTTTATAAGTAAATGGATAACTTTCCTTATTCAAATGCTTTGGATTTTAATATTAAGGGAAAAGAAACGGGAGAAAATTCTGAAATCGGCTCACACCAAAATGGCCATGTTTCACCTTTGGCTTCAAAACGTCACATGCAGCAATTAATTATGGGCAATATGCTTCAGTGAAGTCCGCATCCATGCAGATGTGGATTGAGGGTGCAAAGGGAGTGTGGTGGACTTCTGTCCTGGAGAATTGGGACACACTTGAACCCCTCAACGGGAGCGCACATTCCAGGGGTGAAAGTGCAGGTATTGGGACAGGGCCTGAGTCTCAATCTGATATTACAGCAGGGAGACATTGGCCCTCGAGGACCAGGACTGAGGATCCCTGGTCTAAAAGGACTGAAATGTGAAAGCAGGTGATGAAGGTGAGTTTAGCTGAACATCTGCTCAAGTTTGTGTCCGATGAAAAACAATTGGCTGAAGCCAGAAAAAGAAAACTAAAAACTCTGTTTAGACAAGTCCTGAGACTGCAGGTCCTGGAGGACCCCCATGACCTGCATGACAGAAAATTAAAATTAGGAATAACTTCTGACTTCACAGCAAAGTTGGAGCTCTACAGAAAGACTCTGGTAAGGATCATTCTGCAGGATTAGACTGGATTAATTTCTTCCAGCTCAGTTACAGCTCAAAGTGGAGGCTCCAGACTGATGGAGCCGTTTACTTATTTACCATTTTTGTTTGTTGCTGCTTCCTCCCCTCAGTTTGAAACTTCCACATTAAATACAGAAAATTCTGAAGTGCTTCTGGATTGGTGGGAAAAACCGGGATTAGCAGGTTTAATCGGTCTCATGACCTGTGATCAAAACCATCTACATTTGTTGATTATGTTAGTGTTCGAATCATGAAGGTCCACCAGTGTAAAATCCTGAACCAGAGATGATCATGTGAGCGTTTTAGAGTTGAACATAAGATGGAACAGTTTTTCTCTTTCTGATGGAGAATCAACTGAAATAAAAGAACTGAGACGGAGAAACAGACTTTATGAATCCAGAAACATTTACTAAATCTGACCAATAAAAGATCAACAAACATGCAACAACACAAACTAATGGCTACATCCAGAAAACAGGAGATACAAAAACTAACAGCAGACCTGGACCAGATCCTGCAGGACTGGATCAGTCCTGCATCAGGCCTGGACCAGACTTTGCAGATTTGGTACAATACATGATACAATCCTGTATGTGATCCATATGCGAGCATGCAGGTCTGCTGCAACTCAGAACTACTGCAGAGTCAAGAACCAGACTTGATCCAGACCCGAAGGATAGGACTCTTCTGGTCTCACAGGACCAGACTGATCCAGGGTCAGAGAAAGAACTGAAGCAGATTAATAGCTGAACATCTAAAACCGTTTATTTCCATACGTGTCAGAGTGAAAAAGGATTTAAAAACATTTGACAGATTTTGAGGAAGACCAGAATAAACTGGTTTCATCCAAATAAAAACCAGAACTAAACCGGGCTGATCCAGATCTGCCGACAGGAAGCTACGATGCTAACTTTAATACAGTCTACACAGAAACACAGCCAGGGTCACGTCAACACTGAGCATGTGCAGAAAGGAGGAAGACCAATTCATCAGAAGCAGTCATCCTGTCTGCACATGCTCAGTACGTCACCAACGCTGTGCAAGCAGAAATAATACAGCCAAGGAAACACTAGGCTGAGAGAGAGAGAGAGAGAGAGAGAGAGAGAGAGAGAGAGAGAGAGAGAGAGAGAGAGAGAGAGAGAGAGAGAGAGAGAGAGAGAGAGAGAGAGAGAGAGAGAGAGAGAGAGAGAGAGAGAGAGAGAGAGAGAGAGAGAGAGAGAGAGAGAGAGAGAACCAGAGGAGGTACAACCTTCTGCTGCATCTTTAGACTGAACACCTCCTCCACCAGCAGCAGCCCCACCCTCAACACCTATATGCTCCCCATGATTAATAAAATAAATTCTAAAAGCCTTCCCTCTCCTCAATAAATAGTATAAATATATTTATTTTTTTTTAAAATCTTTATATTTTTTTTTTTATTTATTCTTTCCCCATTCCTTCCACAATTTATAAAACATTTCCTCCTGCTGCCATATAAGGATGTCAGGCCAGCAGCTGGTGGTGATGTCATCAGCCTCTTCTCGACTACGTTGGAGTGAAATGTGCAGAAATGTGAAGTTACAGTGAGAAACCAGGCGGCACATAGAACGGATACTGTAAGAGAGACGAAGGGTTTGTGTCCTCCGGAAATACCTCAAGGTTCCCTCAAAAGATGTTCCCACCGGAATATGATGGAGTCTGATACGCCTTCCTGCACCGGCCGCCATCACGACAAGACGTCTGCATGCGGAGTGGTGGCAGGAAGGAGGAAAAACTCCTCAGACTCGGTCAGAACTAAAGGCACCAGAATCAGAACAAGGTTTAAACCAACGTACGGATGGGAAAATCTTTTGAGGACTCTTCAGGGCAGGAAAACAAAGCTTTCCTCCACCAGCTGCAGAAACAGCTGACTGATTCCCTGCCCTGCACATCCACACTTCTTCCTTTCAGCTCAGCATCTAGTCCTTTTTGTCCTCTTCCTTCTTTTCCTCATCTTCCGTGGGGTAGGAATGCCATGTGAGGCGCTCCTCGTAGAACGAGATCACCACCTGGGGACACTTGACGTTGGCTTCCTTGGCTGGAACGAGGTCCGCTTCATCCGAGTTCTTCCTGTTGGGTTCAAACACAAAATGGAGTCAAGAGTTGGAAAACACGGATCTACAATTCAGTTCTAAATTCACCAAGTAGAGGAAAAAAAACATAAACCAAAACAAAAAACAGCAATATTGTAGAAAAGTAACCAATATTGCGATATAAATTACTCAACATCCGATTGAAAGTAACTGTATATTAATGAAATAACTAAAGGCGCATTCAGACAGAGGTTCTAGGAACGCAGTTCCTATAACTACCCATCTGGAGTTTAGTTATAAGAACTAGCCTTCCCCATAAGCTTGTGTTCGCACAGTTTTGATACAGGAAGGAGATGGTAGTGTTGGTTTCAAACACTGTAAGCGATAGTTATGGATTCTTCTGCCGTCAGCAAACGATCCAGATCAACTTAAAGACACTAAAAAGTGGTACAACGAAGAAAAAGACAAGCAGCGTAGTAAACGTGATAGCATCAGCTTGTGCACGCTCCTGTGTCAGCTTGACTGGAAGCTGCAGTTACCCGGAGCGCCAGTCGCAGCTCTCATGAATCTCATTTCTTAATCCTGCCTCTAGATCCTTTAAATGCACATAAAATGCATCTGCTGGACCAATGAAATGTTTTTTTTTCACCACTGAAATGTTTCTGGTTCCATAGGCTATAAAACACCCCTGAAACTATCCTGGGACCCCAAGTTTGAGGAACTAGTATTTTATAGGATTGTACAGATTGAAGACCTGAATGAAAGTAGAACTAATCTCCAGGATGCAAATAGAGATGCACCGACCCAGTTTGTTCTGATCCAATCTGATACCCATAGGGCTGAGTGTATCGGCCGATACCACAGTTGAATGAATGAACTGCATCTTGCCATGTGAGCGAAGGCATCAGGCTTGACAAACATTTAGCCTTGTTTAAAAAAGGTAACAATTTAACACAGATGTAAATGTACATAATTATATACATGTTAAATAAAGTTTGTATTTATTATGCTATTAATAAACACAGAAATGACTGGATCGGAATGCTGGATCAGCCACATTCATCCGATATTCGATCCAGCTAATTTGTCAGCATCGTAGCCTATATCTGATTCCTGGTATCGGATCGGTACAACTCTAGATGCAACGCCAGCCTTGCACTACCATGTTCGTGTCTAGAGGACCCACCACTTCATGAGGAACATCAGCTCTCCACTGGAATCTGTTGCTCCAATGATCCGTTCAGGCTGAAGTCCTCGTCCAAAACCTCGAGCCTTCTCACCCTGAGAAAGAGGAAGAGAAGAGACGGGTCAGACACGAGGCCATAAAATCAAACCACTAAGAACAGTTCTTAGAATCTGGTCTCATGTGGATCATAAAATGATTGTTTTAATCAGATTACAACTGGACTACGATGAACACATTATTTCTAGAAAAAAAAATGCAACTTTAATGTTACCCCCTCCTTTTCCTTACTTCCTCCCTTATCCCCCCCATCATTAACAGTAATTTCTAACCTCTCTTTTCTGGTTTCATACATCTCCCTTTCCTCACCGCCTCCTCCCTCCTCTTTCCAAACCCCCTTTCCTTACCTCGTCCTTCCTCTTCTTGCTTCCTCGCTCCTCAGAGTCTCCCGAGGCCTCGCTGGCTGCTTTCCTCTTGCCTTCTTTCTTCTTCTCCTCCTTCTCTTTGTATTTGGACATGAACTCTGCGATGAGGTCTGGACAGTCAAGGTTCTCCTCGGGTTCCCACGTGTTGTCTTCGCTGGGAGACAAAGACAGAAACAGGAGGTTCAGACATTAGTTTCCCTTCCAGCTGATATCCTTTTTTCTCATCAGATCATCTCTCTGCAGTTTGTTTATTTTTTACAGGCTTGTTAATGTTTCTTTCCTGATAAATCTTAAGAGAAGATGGATGAGGGAACTAAATGTTTTGGCTTTAAACTTTTGCTCTCCATCACTCTGAGGAGGAGCACCGAAAGTTTCCAGGTGATATTATTGGTGAGTAAGCAGGAACATTCATGGAGGATTTACCATCAGCGGACTCTTACCAAGATGTGGATGACTGGTCTGTTCATGAGAGGTTGAGGAAAGATAACCAGGGTTGGATCAACCAGCAGAGAGATGCTAATAAAGTTTACTTTGAATCTGACATTTCATTAGAGCAGTCACTTGGTTTACTCTCAATCACAGCCTGATTTATAGAAAAAAAAATAAATAAATGGAGAAATATTTTTCTTGTAGTCCACAGTAGGGGTGGTTGATATATCAGATATACTTAACATATTCTAAAAAGTTTTATTAGTGACATAAAACGATAATACCACAAACATGAACTGTCAGCAGCATTTTCACGTCGACATTGGATTTTCTTCTTAGTTCAGTTTCTCTCCCTCACAGCAGACCGACAGCACACTCCTCCATCCAGAAAACTCTCCTGAACCATGTTGTTGTTTCAGGAGAGACAGAAAAACATGGAGAAGCAGCTAGCTAGCAGCTCTTGCTCCTAGACTGTGGAACCAACTGACCCTCGACATTTCTATCACCACTGATGCCTTTTAAAATCAAAAAGCTGAAGACCCACTTTTTTAGGGTGCATTCAAAACCAGGACAGTCCGGGGAGTCAGTCCGATTGAGCGGGGATTTCACACTTTTCTTTGCTTCGGTCTGTATTTACGCTGCCAACCAAACTGCCCGGTTAAACCCCTGTACTTAAAAGAACTGCTTGCTAGGGGGCAACGCTCCCCAATACAACCACTAATCAATGATAAATAAGCAGGAAGAAGAAAACCGGACTCAGTGAATAAAGTGGAAATATTTCTGCTTCTTATTAGGCTACTTAATCTCTGTCTACACATTTTCCTGTTGTTTTGACCTCAGCTTCTACAAACACGCGCTCTTTACTTTGTTTTCCCTCCGACCCAAACAACAATTTACCCCACTTCCTTTTTCTTCTTCTGCTTCACAGCGGTCAACAAACGTCACTTTGAGAAGTCCGTGCGCTGGATAGTCCATTTGCAAGTGAACAGAGACCCCGGCTTTCAGGCGGACCAGAGTCCACTTCTTTTGTGCACATCAGAGGTTGGTGTTCAGACTGCGCCAAATGAAGCGTACTATCCGTGAAATTGGACCACGGTCCGTTTAAAGCGGACAAAACAGCCAGAATGTAAACACACCCTTAGATTAGCATTTAACTCCATGTTGGAAAGTTTTTTTTTTTGTTTTTTTTTTTAAATGTGTAGTCTTGTTTAAGGTGCAGTTTTTTTTTTTCTTTATTTAGCCATTTTTTTTTTTTTTAAACTTTATTTTATGCACTTTGAAAGGCTCTTAATACTAGGAATGTCCAGATCCAGATTTTTTGGTTCCAAATCCGATCTTTTATCCGATTTATTCTGCCGATACTGATTCGATCCATATATTTTCACGCTCCCGCATCTTGCAGTATAGCTCGGGTAGTGCCATGTTTGAAATATAGTGGCGAGATGGAAGCTCATACCTTGGCTCCAAAAAGTCCATCAGATGATGAAAGCTTTTGTTTTCGATGACACACAGTGGTAGATCGTCTTATGTGATACATTCCACTATTTTCAGAGTTATTTTTATGGACTTCTCGCAATTCCTGGATAACTTCTCTTTTCTTTGAAATGCCTCCGCCAGTGTTTGTTGCTGTGGTTTGGCAGCCTTCTGGTTGATCCCATATTCGATGGGGTGATTTCTTTGTAAAAGACGAATTAAATCGGTGGTGTTGAACTGAGCCCTAACAATTCCTCCACGAGAAACGTCCAGTTTGCAGATTTTGCATTTAGCTGTTGGGCTATCTCTGTTTTCTAATGAAAACTATTCCCATACTGCAGACATGTTTTGTGTATCCACTCGATGGGAGCGTCACACTTCATGACAGTCAAAGCATGACAACGCTGAGAACTCACACGAAAAGTGGAACTTTCCCTGTCATTGCTAGCGGAATGGGAAGAAAAGCTCGGTGTTTTATACCACCATGAAACTGGAATCAGCCCGATCCAGTAACTCATGGGCCTTTTCCACTGCACATTTTTGTAACCCTTCCACACGGCACGGTACACTGTTTCCTCTGGGAAAACCTGTTACGAGATTTTTACGGAAAAATGTGACGTACCTGACGAATCTCCACTGAAGGAAATTGTCGTCATAAGAGTCGTACGTGTTTCGCCTCTAAAAATATCTTGTTCTGTTTTTGGTGACTACAAGCCACAGAGAAAACAGCAGCAGCAGTAACACCTCCATATCATCCAATGCCTCCATTGTTGTTTTTTTTTTTCTTAACACCGTGTGGCTCGGCAGTGACATCACGGCTATCTCTGCCGCACCTACTCCACCCACTTTCAGGTAGTAGACTACTGCTTCTCCTGTGTGGAAACAAAAACCGTCTTGGTCGTCTTTTGCGTGTGGTGCTGTACTGTGCCTTGTGCAGCTGCAATGGAAAAGGCCCATAAATCCGATCCTACCAGATACAGCCAAAATAGGTGTATCGGTAGCCGATACTGATACTGAGTATCTGCTTGGGACATCCTTAGGTTCGGTGGGCAGGACCAGAAAGCATGCTTGTCACCATGTGCTTCTGTTGTCGATGAGTCTCTATGGTCCTCATCTGCTGAAACATGTGCTCTCACAAAGAGGAGGCGGAGTGATATGGAGATACCTGGAGACATTTACCCATACAATCAGCAGTAACCTGCAATCTCCAGGGCTGCAGACACGTGCCTCTCCACACACTCATGTTTGAGTTAAAAAGAATTGCTGTGAATCTGTTGAACTTGGCTGCACATCAGGCTTGAATAAGTTCGTACTGAGCCTCTGCGGATCTATACAGGATGTACGGCAGTGACGGCCTCACCACCCTGACACAGATGCGCGAGTATGAATACAGTTTAATAAGAAAACACATCATAATCCAGCAACAAGTTTCCCTGAATTATTTGCTTCACCCATGACCCAAATTCAGTTAATAGTTAATACTAAAAGATATATTACACTAGTTCTGCATGTTAGATCTGTCTTCGTCTGACTGGAGCAGTACAGAAACAGTGATGATGATAATGATGAAGGTCTGATTGCAAACCCAAGTCTATGCGCGCAGCCGAACATTTGCGCACAACGGGAAGAATTATAAACTGGAATCATCACAAACATCAGTTTCCCTCAGAGATAAAAGACATGAACATGATGAGAAACGTTTGTTAGAAACTTTGTTTCTTAACGGTGGCTGAAAGCTCTTACAACCTCTCCTGAGGAGGAGACGGAGCTGCAGGGAGATTTTCTGTTAGTTATTGATATCGGGCGGCACATTCCTGCAGAAATGAAATAGATTCCACAAGTTTGTCAGAGGGGAGGACAAAAAGATTGCTGAGGATTGAAGAGACGTGTCCGGAGGTGGCTTTCGAATGAAAAGTGCTGAACCGAGGTGAATTTTCATTTCGGTTTCACTTCCCGGGGAGAATATTCCTTTCCCCAAACCAGGCAGGGTATCAGCAGCAGCTGAACCGGAAAGTTGTGAGATTGCCAGCTCTTACTGCGCATGCTTCCACAAGGCGATCAACGTGCAACGAGTGACGTTTCCTGCTTTGACAGATGGCTGTGAACAACGTCATTCCCTGGACAGCAACAGAAAGTTTGTTTTTATTCAAATGCTGTCTCTACGCCTTTTTCTCTCGGTTGTCTGCAGTGGGAGCTCATGAGTATCCGCTGCTGCTGGATCAACAGCGCGCATCAGCAGGCAACGTTAGCATAGCTAGCGTTAGCATAGCGGCCTTCAGCCGGTAACTGATGCGCGAGCCGCTTACTTTACTGTCCTACTTTTACTTTGTCCAGGCAGAGCGAAGGAATGACGTTTAGATAAAGATCAGTGGAGCTACAAAATACTGATAGATACGGTTCTTTTTCTTTTTCTGTCTTTCTTTATATATCTCGTTAAAAATAACTGAAATCATATAACTGGCGGGGATTCCGCCTTACCTGTGCCGGATCTCGGCCCTACCCTCTCGGCGGAAGCGTCCACGTCGCCGCGGCTGTCGTGGTGGTTCGGCTGGTTAAGCTGAAGCTCTGGCTGTCCCGCTCTTCGTCCACTTCCCGGACAGGATCTGGATCACTGCATCCCAACACGGTGTCCCGACGCTTCCTCGACCCCATCGCCACCTGTTTGGTGCCCATCGCCGGTTTCTGAAAGGGCTCTGTCCTCGCGTCTCTCAGCGCGGGGGTGGATCATCGGCTCCTGGGGGTGTTGCTCGGGCTTCCCGACCAACCGGACTGCAGTCCCCAGCGCCTTCTCGGATTAGGCAGTGAACGCCCGGTCTGGCAAGCCCGACTTTCATCACAAGTTCTTGCCAGCTCCGCGTCTGGATTTCCTCTGTGTGACGGAGACTTGGATCGGTGCGGTGGTCAGCGCTCTGCTCCGAGCTTTTACCCTCCCGATTATTTGTTACTTTAATTCTCCTCCTGTACAGAGCCGTGGGATGTTTAACTCTTTAACTGCTGGTCAGTTCTCTGTGGCTTTTAATCAGCTCTTGTTCATCCTTACTCTGCTAACACAGAGGAGCTCAGCGCCTGCTTCATCTCTTTCTGCCAGACCAAACTGGACTCGGTTGCTCCAGTAAAAACTGTGCAGTCCAGGGCTAAACCTGAGTCCTGGTTTAATGAAGGGAGTGCCGCAGAGCTGAGCGGAGGTGGAAGAAGGACAAGCTGCAGATTTCCTTCCAGATTCTCAGGATTGTTGGCGTTCTTATCAGGACACGGTTAAAGAAGCTAAAAGAAAATACCTGGCTGATCTTGTTGAATCAAATCACCATAATCCACGTCTATTGTTCCAAACCATTGACTCCGTCCTTAATGCCCCACAGCCTGTCAGCTTGGAGGCATCTTCTGAGACTTGCAGCAGCTTCCTGCACTTTTTTATTGATAAGGTTGCTACTGCAAGGACTCTCATCTCTGCTCCTGCATCTGACCCCTCTACCCAAGTCTCTTGTCCTGCAGCTCTTGAGGAGCTTGAGCCAGTGTCGCTGTCATTTTTAGAAGATCTGATTGGCCATAGTAAGCCATCAGGTTCTCCTCATGATGTTCTCCCCCTAGTTTCTTGAGAAAAGTTTTTCCTGCTATAGGACAGTCGGTTCTGGCCGTTATTAACAACAGTCTCTCCTCTGGAGTTGTTCCTTTGGGTTTCAAACATACTGTGATCCAGCCGCTACTTAAAAAACCTGGTCTTGATGGCAGCGTGCTGGATAACTACAGGCCCATCTCTAAGCTGCCTTTGGTTTCTAAAATGTCAGAAAAAGTTGAGGTTTATTTATTTTTTTATTACTTTTTTATTTAAAGGGTGCCTCAGGCCTGTAGCCACCTGTGGGGAGACCACCCGGCAGCCACCAACACCCCCAGCTCTCCCTCCCCTTTTCTCTTCTTTCCTTTTTAAACGGTTTTAATGGGGATTTTAAATGCCTTGAATATTATAATGCAGTCCTCTAAGCAGGACAGACAGCAGGCGTCACATGACAGATTTCTCATTCCAGCTGGAAGTGACTTGTGATCAGACTTGGACTTGAGGTCAAAGACGTGAGATGTAGGTTTTGCTTTTCTCCTGTGTCTTTCAAAAACAAACCAAAAGCACTGGTATGGTGCTCTCAGTAATGGGACGGGGTTCAATTCCCTGCAGTGCTGCTAAAAGGATGTGACTGACATGGATAGCAATTAAAAATGTTGAGCATTTTGCAGAAATAATAAAGATGGAAGCAAAGCAGAGGGGGGTAGCGGACAGGACTCTGTCCTGGACTTCCTGGAGTCTGCTGCTGCCCCACCGAAAGCTCACAACACAACAGACACACTAGCAAGCGTGATGGTGATATGACCAGTTCATCCTTCTCACCAGTGCCTCCCCCCTCGTGGATGTGATAATGACCACTAGAGGTTACATTTCCTACAAGCTAATGATCATCCATCTGCCCGCGGGCACACACTTCTGGAAAATGTCCTGTGGACAAAAGGACTTTCAAAGGATTTTCATCATACTGCATTTTATTCTATCAAATCTACAATTTCATCATATAAAAGGATTTTCTTCTAAAGTATTGCTGGCAGATGAATGTTGGTCCGTATGAAGATGTCATTTGAACTCATTTCTAGTCTAATACATGCTAGTACATGCTCCCTCTTGGCGGGGTCATCAGGAGACATGGAGTCAGCTTTCACAGTTACGCTGATGACACACAGTTGTACATCTCTATGTCTCCTGATGACTCGAGGCCAATGGATGCACTTTTTAACTGTATTTCAGACATCAGATCCTGGATGGCAGAAAACTTTCTCCAGCTTAACCAGGCCAAAACTGAGGTTTTAGTCATCGGTCCTGAAGCCCAGAGAGAGACACTTTTACCCAAACTACAATCTTTATCTTTTAATCCATCATTACAAGTAAAAAATCTGGGCGTGATTTTTGACTCTGAGCTGACTTTTATTCCACACATAAAGAATGTCACAAAAATAGGGTTTTACCATCTAAAAAATATAGCCAGAGTCCGCCCCGTTCTCTCTCGGGCTAACACAGAGATGCTAATGCATGCTTTTATTACAAGCCGTATTGACTACTGTAACGGCCTGCTTTCTGGTCTTCCCAAAAAGAACATCTCAGGTCTACAACTCTTGCAGAACTCAGCAGCACGTGTCCTGACGAAGACCAGGAGGCAGGCCCATATTACACCAGTTTTACGATCGCTGCATTGGCTCCCTGTGTGTTTCAGGATCGATTTTAAGGTTCTTTTAATGGTTTTTAAATGTCTTAATGGTCTTGGGCCTTCTTATCTCTCAGAACTGCTTTTACCCTATGAGCCCTCGCGGTCCCTGCGCTCCTCCGGTAGCCGGCTTTTAGTCATTCCCAAAGTCAGGACACACACACATGGTGAGGCGTCGTTCCAATGGTACGGCCCTCGCCTGTGGAACAGTCTGCCGGAGGATCTCAGGGGCGCAGAGAATGTTCACATTTTTAAGAGCAGGCTCAAGACCCACCTTTTTAGCTTGGCTTTCAGCTGATTTTTACTGTTTTGTAATTGGCTAATTTAATATTCTGTACAGGTTGTTTTTAAATAGCTTTTTATTGCTGTTTGGGCATTTTTAGATGTTTCTATTCAATGTTTTAATGCTTTTCATACATTCTTATTACTTTATCATTATTACTTATTACTTTTATTGTTCCTGGGTCCTTAGGTCTCTCCGGTGCTTTCCTCTAGGGGGCCGTCTGTCCGGGGTGGCGTTGGCCAATTGGATGCAGTATCACTGGTGCCTTGGTGGGGGTTGGTCTTCCATCACACCTCCCCTGGGCACCTGGGCCGCTGCGGTTACGGTTGCTGTGCCGCCCCGGTGCAGACGGCTCCTCTGATGGGGTTCCCTCACTTTTTCCATCTGTACTCAGCCTCAGGTAGATTGATGTACAATTTTTTTTTTTTTTTTTTTTTTTTTTTGGGGGGGGGGGGGGGGGGGGGGGCGGTGGGCGGGCGGGTATGTTTTTAAACTGTAAAGCGCTTTGAGTCGCGTAACCTGCTGGAAAAGCGCTTCATAAATAAAGATTGATTGATTGATTGATTGATTGATAATATGAATTCGATTCCCAGTTAAGGCTTTTTATTTTTCTGCCAGTGGTAGCTGGTTTCCATCATGCTGGGGGGGTAGGTGGGGGGAATTTTGTTTTTCTTGAGGGATGTTTAATTAATTAAGGGGAATTTGCGGGGAAAAAAAAATAATTTTTTGTGTGTGTGGGGGAAAAAGTTGGTGGATGGTGGTAAGGTAGGATTGAAAAATAAGAGGGAGGATCTGGTAATTTATTTCTGGGGGTGTCAGGGGAAAAAATATATATAGTGAGTGGATCAGATTTGTAGCTTTCAGTTACATCATCGTTTTAGCTCAGAGCATAATTATCCAACCCCCCATCTTCATCATCTCCCCCAACTGCTCCAAATGATGCTG
Organism: Atherinomorus stipes; assembly: GCA_023101725.1. NCBI lineage: Eukaryota > Metazoa > Chordata > Actinopteri > Atheriniformes > Atherinidae > Atherinomorus > Atherinomorus stipes. The sequence continues at coordinate 662,602 of JALJCO010007303.1, forward strand.
CATTCACTGTCCCAGGAAACGTAGACGCTCCTCTGGTCTTATTTATTCCCTCTCATCTGCAGTTCTATCGTTTATCTAACTGAGCCCCGACTAGAAATTCCCATGGGCCGTTCCACTGAATCGCTGCCATTTGCTTGTTGCAAGTCGACTAACTTGAATGAAGTTTTAACGTATATTTATTATAGTAACACACATATTTTACTATTTAAAATGTGTATTGGTTCATCCAGTCCTGTTACCAAAACTCATGTAATATTCAAAAAGCATATTTAAAAGCAAATCAACTACTTCTTTTGATTTCCTCTTAAAAAGTCTGTATTTTAATGGAATGGTGAGTTATGTGTTCAAATAGTTTAATGTCTATTACTAAAAAATAATATTTGTTTACAAAGTTATTTTATTTCCAAATATCATAGACTTTATTTATTGTTTAAAGGAGACCCAAAGTGTAATTTTCTCAAATCTTCATGTCATTGATCAAACTATTGGATATATGATGGGCCAAACATAAATAAAAAATAAGTTTGTGTTTTTATTGATTTTACATAAAACAATAAAGTAACAGGAATGAAGCAGGGGTGAAAGGAAAGAGCAAAGGGTAACAGGGATGAACATGAACTTTAGGAACATATGCCACGTGTGTACAGTGTGTATGCATATAAGTGTGTATGTGAATGTGTGTGAAAACAAACTTGTGTGTTCCTGTTGAATTTATTTCTGAAGGTTCTCTCATGTTTTCTGGCTTCTTCTCTGCCCTTCAATACGTTGCCAAGAAAAACTTGTGCATAAAATCTAATTAAACTTTGTAAAGTTAAAACATATTGCTGGTAAATTTTCAATTGTTTTGTAGTGTTTTGCAATAAATCTTTTTTTTTTATTCTTTTTTCTAACGTGTCCTGTCCAGCCTCGTAGCAGCAGAATGAGAATCTGGCTGCTTTACTTTACCAAGAGGAGCTTTATAAATATAAGGCTCCTCTTGATATTCTGAATTCATCTATCTCATTTTATTTAATTGCATGCTTCTTTATAACGACATTTTGCACAATATTGCTGGACCCGACGGTGAATAAAAGAAAAGAAGCGAAAGAAACGATAAGGGTGAGACCAAAAAGAAAAAAGAGAGTGAAGATAAGAAATAAAAACCAAGGATACACGAACACAGCTGAGTGTTGCATCTGCACAAAGCCGTCAGACACATTCCACTGTCTGCTGGAAAACAGCAGCAGC